>CAWUFW010010847.1:0-661580 GCA_963921515.1 Calotriton arnoldi
TGTGAGTCTGGCTTGAGTCCCCTGAATGTGCGTGCGTGTGCGTTTTGTCATTGGCGTGTGTGTCAGTGTGCTGGATGTGTGTGTGCTGGTGTGTGCCTGTGCCGGTGTGTGTGTGCTTGGGACAGGTAAGGTGCTGGGGAGTGTGGATGGAGCAGAGGCAGGAGGGGTGAGGGACCGTTTGAGGAGGGACACTGCTGCCGCCAGGGAGGAGTCCATGGACCTATTGCCCCTCTGTAGGTCAGACATGCCCGATGAGATGCCCTCCATGAACGACACCAGCTGAGTCAACAGCGCGGTGTGCGCATGGAGGACACTCAGCATGGCTGTCTGCCCTACATGGAGCTGGCGAAGGAGGTACACAGACTCCTCACTCAGGGCAGCAGGGGACACAGGGGCAGGGGTGCGGTGCCTGGCCCAAAGGAAACACGCTCCCGGACATGGGAGCCTCCACGGACCTGGGGAATGGGAGCCGATGGGAGGGCGGTGGTGGTGCTGGTGGTGGCGGGGACAGCAACACTAGCTGGGGTGTGGTGGCTGCTGACACCCGCCTCCACAAGGGAGTCATCCTCCGAGTTGCTCTGGTCCTCAGCTGAGGTGGATGCTGCTGAGGACTCCTCGGTGTGGCTCCCCTCGCCCTCCGTGCCACTGGGTCCCTCCGACCACTCCTCGGCTGCTGACCCAGTCTGGCTCTCTGGCTCCTCCTGGTCCGTGGAGCTGTCCCCTTCCGTGGCCGTGGATGTATCTGCAAACAATGGGGATACAGACAGACATCAGTCACCTGCACATAACGCACACACCACTGTGAGCACAGCACATCACAGAGCAAGCCCTGGCATCATCAGTTGTACATTGCTAAAAGTGCCCTAATTGAACAGGAGAAGTCAATTGTCAGTCTGATGCCAAGCATGGCACTCACATCCCACATGGCCTTGCACCCATCTGTCTGGTGTCTGTTGGATTGCAACACCCCAGTGTTGACACATGCACCAAGTACACAGTAGTTGGACAGTGCAGAGGACACGGTGTGGACACATCACAGCTCTTGCCACTGAGTCAGTACAGGTTTCCGGATGAAAGGGATGCCCAGAGTCAAATAGGAAATGCATGTGATGCATACCAGCGACAGACACCATGATGCACCCATGTCCTGATAGCCAGCGCCACTATGGTGTGCATGTAGCACATGTCACTCCCCTGCAGGCTCACCAATCAGTAGACACATGCCATGGCGGAGGCATGACTGCAAAGTCATACATCACTGTCTCAGTGATGTATGACTTTGCAGCCAGACAACAACACTCTGCACTGTGTCACAATAGTAGGTCATGGGGAATGCAAGTCCTGGAGCTGCACAAGTGCACATGTACATCCCCCACAACACATCCTCTTAACCCTCATCTGTCCAGGTCATACCTATTGGACATATGGGAGACCTGTGACACTACCCTCTGAACCTGAGCCCCTCACACTCTGCTGTGCATGGGGAACAGCTGCCTGAACTTCACATTCACATGCCCCAGTCTGCATGGGCAGCTGATCAGACACCTATGTGTCACACAAGTATCGTCTCCTATGGTCACATCTCCAGTGGCATGCTGAGCCCCTACCAAGAAACTCCACAGCAGTCCTGGCGACTAATCCACAGCACACTGACACAGAGGCAGACACCTGAGGGGTCAAATCACTGCGCACAATGTGTCAGCTGATACACGGGAGTGGGAGTACAGAGTGTATTGTATGGCCTGGAGTAGCCATGACTGTCCAGCCCCACATGAATGAGGGATGAGCCCTGGACTGTAGGCAGCTGGCTAAGTATGTGTGACACACGTCATATACATACTCCTGGGGCCCAAACATTGTTCCCACCCGCAGCATGGGTGTGTGCCAGATACCCCAGCCACATGTGGTGGATCAGCTCAGCAATTGGACCACAGATCAAAGTAACACGCTGAATACATGTCAGAATACAGGCATTGTGTAAGCAATGGACCCACCCATGATGCCCACCACAGAGTCAGGGAAACAGATGCTGTCTCCCACCTTGAGTCAAGCAAACTGCAAGGACACAGTCCTAAGTGACAGAATTCCCTGCATGTAAGGGCCACACCTGGGTATCAGATGAGGAGTGGGCAGTGCACAATAGAGGGACATGGCTCCTGGACAACATGACTGCTGTACTGTGGCAGTTTAACCAGGCCAGAGGAGGGCACATAGCATGTTAGACAGAGTACACAGTGCAGTCTTTGACTCACCCCTCCTTGCTGCTCTCTGGCCTTCAGCTGCCCATCCAGGTCTGGAAAGACCACCGCCAGGATCCTGAGCATGTGGGGGTCAGGGTCCGTGTTCCGCCCCTCCTGCGAGGAGGCGACAGCTTCAGCTGGACCCGTGCAATCCTCCGGGTCCAGCCCCGAAGGTCCTGCCACCTCTTTTGGCAGTTGCGGATCCGGCGCTTGTAGACCCCCACGGACCGGACAGCCCGGACGATGTCCTTCCATATCTCATGCTTCCGATGGGCAGAAGCCTGTCAGGATGACAAAGTGATAAGGCCATTACTACACATGCAACATATCCGTGCATGACACAGTTGCATATACATGTCGCAATCACAGGGGCACATGGTGTACACAGGCAGTGCACGGCTGCCCATGGACAGTTTTCCAGAAGTCACTACATGGTATCATTGCATGGGGAGTAAAACCCTGTTCAGAAGCACTGTCACTGCACCATACCTGTCCAGTGCAAGTCACTACACACTATGGGGGTGACAACTACTCAGTGAGCCTGCTAGCCAGTGGCGTGCAGACTTTCAGCCTTGCTAGTCAGACAAAATGCACATTCAGAAAGGAGGTGCACAGAACACTCACCTGCTCCCCTGGTGTCCCATACAGCTTGCTGTACTGTGGAAGTAGGCTGTCCAGCAGGGCCTGGTTCTCCTCAAGGCTGAAGGCTGGGGCTCTCTCCACAGTACGTGCCATTGCAGGGTCCAGAGGGGCAGAGACAGCAGCAGTGCAGTGGCAGATGTCGTCCTGGAGCATGTAGTGCAGGCAAGTGGGCTCTCAGGGGAACAGGCAGCAATATATATGTGCTGGAGAGGCAGATACTGTCCCTTGTGTCCAAAGTGATAGGTCCAAGTCGTTTGCATCTTCTGAATCTGGCCAATCCATGGAATAGCAGCACCAAAACACGCCCACAGCATCCTTCAAAACTTCAACTTCATGACATACATGATTTTGCAACATTGTTGTGGGTGACCAACTGATTTTCCAGCAACCGACTCGTTCAAAATTCGAAAACGCGTCCGTTGCCAGGCAAGCCCATTGTCAATGGGTGCGCACCGATCGGTCCATTGCGGTACAACGCGCACAGGAGTACAACGCGTACCCGCACACATTGAAAGCAATGGGCCGGCCGGAGGCACCGATCGGTCCATTGCGGTACAACGCGCACAGGGGTACAACGCGTACCCGCACACATTGAAAGCAATGGGCCGGCCGGAGGCACCGATCGGTCCATTGCAGTTCAACGCGCACAGGGGTACAACGCGTACCCGCACACATTGAAAGCAATGGGCCGGCCGGAGGCACCGATCGGTCCATTGCAGTTCAACGCGCACAGGGGTACAACGCGTACCCGCACACATTGAAGGCAATGGGCCGGCCGGAGGCACCGATCGGTCCATTGCGGTACAACGCGCACAGGGGTACAACGCGTACCCGCACACATTGAAAGCAATGGGCCGGCCGGAGGCACCGATCGGTCCATTGCAGTTCAACACGCACAGGGGTACAACGCGTACCCGCACACATTGAAAGCAATGGGCCGGCCGGAGGCACCGATCGGTCCATTGCAGTTCAACGCGCACAGGGGTACAACGCGTACCCGCACACATTGAAGGCAATGGGCCGGCCGGAGGCACCGATTGGTCCATTGCGGTACAATGCGCACAGGGGTACAACGCGTACCTGCACACATTGAAAGCAATGGGCCGGCCGGAGGCACCGATCGGTCCATTGCAGTTCAACACGCACAGGGGTACAACGCGTACCCGCACACATTGAAAGCAATGGGCCGGCCGGAGGCACCGATCGGTCCATTGCAGTTCAACGCGCACAGGGGTACAACGCGTACCCGCACACATTGAAGGCAATGGGCCGGCCGGAGGCACCGATCGGTCCATTGCGGTACAACGCGCACAGGGGTACAACGCGTACCCGCACACATTGAAAGCAATGGGCCGGCCGGAGGCACCGATCGGTCCATTGCAGTTCAACACGCACAGGGGTACAACGCGTACCCGCACACATTGAAAGCAATGGGCCGGCCGGAGGCACCGATCGGTCCATTGCAGTTCAACGCGCACAGGGTACAACGCGTACCCGACACATTGAAGGCAATGGGCCGGCCGGAGGCACCGATCGGTCCATTGCGGTACAACGCGCACAGGGGTACAACGCGTACCCGCACACATTGAAAGCAATGGGCCGGCCGGAGGCACCGATCGGTCCATTGCAGTTCAACACGCACAGGGGTACAACACGTACCCGCACACATTGAAAGCAATGGGCCGGCCGGAGGCACCGATCGGTCCATTGCAGTTCAACGCGCACAGGGGTACAACGCGTACCCGCACACATTGAAAGCAATGGGCCGGCCGGAGGCACCGATCGGTCCATTGCAGTTCAACGCGCACAGGGGTACAACGCGTACCCGCACACATTGAAAGCAATGGGCCGGCCGGAGGCACCGATCGGTCCATTGCAGTTCAACGCGCACAGGGGTACAACGCGTACCCGCACACATTGAAGGCAATGGGCCGGCCGGAGGCACCGATCGGTCCATTGCAGTTCAACGCGCACAGGGTACAACGCGTACCCGCACACATTGAAGGCAATGGGCCGGCCGGAGGCACCGATCGGTCCATTGCAGTTCAACACGCACAGGGGTACAACGCGTGCACCGCACACATTGAAAGCAATGGGCCGGCCGGAGGCACCGATCGGTCCATTGCAGTTCAACGCGCACAGGGGTACAACGCGTACCCGCACACATTGAAGGCAATGGGCCGGCCGGAGGCACCGATCAGTCCATTGCGGTTCAACGCATCACTGTACATGTGACTGGCATAGGTCAGCATGCCTGTCTCAGATGGACATATGCCAGCCACAGATAGCTCCCAGGGAGTGAGGGGCACACCTACATCACGACAGCCTGTCCAAACCTTATCATAAGGCATGTAAGGCTGCATTTCCTATTGTGTGTATGTTGGTGTACATGTTGTCCTGTGGGTGTCACCTGTGGGCAGCCACCCCCAGGCTGTGCACGTGTTCATGGGGACAGGATCCTGGGTGTTACGTGTACGTGACCACTGTGATGTGCAACTGTTCATATCTGTGCATGTGTCATGGTCACATTTCACAGTGATGTTTGTGTATGTCATGTCACATACCCCGTGAGTCCCATGTGGGACGGTATGTTTGAGCCAGGGTGTCCCAGTGGCACAATAGTGATGGCCCTCCACAGTCTTTGTGCATGTAGTGTTTACAATGTCTCTGATTTCATGTGCACAATGGGAGACAGTCTCCACATCCACGTTGTGTGTGCATGGACTCTGATGTTGTGCGTGTGTGTCACAGACGTCCATGTCTGTCCTGCCATGGCAAGTGTGGCCACTACCTGTGGGGGTCATGTTTGTTTTGCTGTGGTGTACACATGATACTCCAGGTGATGCCAGTGTCCATGTGGCATTACAGGGTCCCTGGGAATGTGCCTGTCGTTGAGCTGTGGTGCCTGGGGCACATCTGTCCTCACATGTCACTGTGGGGGTGACTGTGACACAGCATCATGATATCCAATGGGCCAACCTGGGACAAATTGATGCCACCTGTAGGACCGTGTTGACAGATGTTGGCCATGTATGTACCATACATGTCGTTCCGGTACTGCACACTTCATGTAGTTGTGCCTCATGATGATGTATGTTGGGATCTTGAGTGTGTTCAATGCCGCATATGTGGGGTGACTGACGATCTTGCTTACTTCTCCTCTGCACTGCAGGGCTCCTGCTGTCCATCGGCCATTCCCAGACCTGGCAACGATGGTGGAACGGGACAGCATCCGACGGTACCGCTTCACCAGGCAGCTGATTGAGGATTTGGCAGTGCAGTTGTCCCCACATTTGCAGCCTGGCCAGCCGTATCCTACAGCGCTGACCCCCAAGGTGAAGGTGATGGCAGCCCTACACTTCTTTGCCACCGGTACCTTCCAACATACTGTGGCGTCTGCTGGTGGGATGTCACAGACCATGTTCAGCCATGTGCTCCGCGATGTTTTGGCGGCAATGTTGCTCTTCCTGAACCGGTACATCTATTTCCCTAGACTGCGACGACTCACTGACGTGAAGAGTGACTTTTATGCCCTGGGGAGGATGCCGCATGTCATTGGCTCCATTGATGGGACACATGTGGCTTTGGTACCACCACAGGCCCAGGAGCAGGCCTACCGTAACCGCAAGCACTACCACTCGGTCAATGCACTGGTGGTGTGTCTTGCAGACATGACCATCACACACGTGTGTGCCCGTTTCCCTGGTTCAGCACACGATGCCTTTGTGATGAGGAGTAGTCGCATCCCCAGGATGATGGCACAGATGCAGAACCAGCGTGCCTGGCTTGTCGGTGTGTACTGACTTTGTGCCATTGTGTGTGATCTGATCTGTAGTATTCCGCCCACTTTTCCAAGTCAGCTGATGTGCACTTGTCTGTCCGTAGGTGACTCGGGATACCCCAACATGCCGTGGTTGCTGACACCCCTTAGGAACCCTGTGACACCTGCCCAGATGCGCTACAATGAGGCACATGGTCGGACCAGGAGAGTGATTGAGCGGACCTTTGGTCTCCTGAAGAGCCGCTTCCGCTGCCTGGACAAGACCGGAGGGTCCCTCCCATATGCCCCTGCGAAAGTGTGCAAGATTATCATCGTCTGCTGCATGCTACACAACCTGGCAGTGCGGAAGGAGTTGCCTCTCATCCAGGATGACGATGACCAACATCCGCCACCTGTGGAGGATCCTGGCCTGGACCACGATGCCAGTGACGATGATGATGATGATGATGGTGATGGTGATGTCCGCACACAGCTCATCACCAACTTCTTTAGCTGAATGTGAGTATCCTGAGGTGTCATGTGAATGATGTGAGTTGGCATGATGTGTGGGTGGTGCTCTGGTGCTGTTGGAGTGTGTCCATGGGCTACTTGACAGGATGTGTGTTGCGATGTGTGGTGACAGGTGGGCTGTACTCCCCAACAGTGTTGACATGCTAACTTGGTTCTGGGTGGGTATCTTGTAACATGTATTGTGCATGAGTTTTGCTGTTCTGTCCTGTACTGCATTGCTTTTGACTGTGTGTCATTTCTGTCCTTCACAGGGTACTTTCAGATTCGTTTGGTCAACTGTGTCCACCGACGGCGTGATTGCACATCCAGGCTGGTAGCTGTTGTGTCCCTACAGGTGATGTGCGCCACACCCATGGACTTCCTTCCATCTACAGTTGTTGACTGTGTGCCCGCTACCAGGTGGGGTTACCTTGCATCTGTAGTGGTTACGGCATGTTGCTACTGTGTAATAAACCTGTGCTTCACTTAGTGATGTGCGTTGTCTGTGGTCACACATTTGACTGCCATTTGCTTACTGCACCTGTGGGCTACTTGACTACAACTGGGAATGGGTGTGGTGTCTGTGCATTGCACCGTCTTCCCTGGCAACATCAGTGTAGGCGATGAGTCAGATGGCCTAGGTGTGTATGTGTTGTGTACCCCTGGTGGTGTGTCTCCCTCATATGTGTCACGTTGCCTGTACTCACATGCCTGTGTTGTCCTTGCTGTTGCAGTTCGCATACACAGTGTAATTTTGCAGTTCATCATCCCCATGACAGCACCCACGTTGGAATCACGACAGAGGCAAGTATGGTGTATTAGTGTGTTTATTGTGATACATCTGTGTTAATAGTGCATAGGATGGGTTGTGCTGTACATGAATCTTGCAATCCCAAGTTCCTAGGTGAATTGAAAGTCCAGGTAGACAGGATCCCCAGTATCGGGGCCACAGTTGTCTGACACATTGTTCCAACTTGTACTCCCCATGCAATGTGTGGGAGTAGTGTTGTCGTCAACAGGGTGAACAGTCTGTGCACAAAGGCGAAAATCCAGAACAGGTTCAGGCTTCCTGGGAGTTGCGCTTGGCCATCAGCCTCTCACTTTCCCCTCCTCAGACGACCCCTCTTCTTGGGGGGGCCCTCAAGTGCAGGCTGCTGCGGTGCAGGGGACTCTCCGCCAGAGTCCTCCTCCCTCCCTGTGGCAGTTGCAGTTTGTTCAGTACCAGATGTTGTTGGCACACAGGGAGGTGTGGACTGGTTGCTGTTCATCTGGCGGAGGCATTGTAAAATGTCCCTGTGCACCGCCGTCATCTCATGTAGTACATCCCACTTGGACTCCACGCGGGACATGTGGGAGTCCACACGTGACATGTGTGACTCCACGTGGGACATGTGGGAGTCCAAGTGGGCATGATGGGCAGCCTGCTGCTGTTTGATGTCTCTGAGGAGCCCCACTACCTGGCTGAGCTCTCCGGTGCTGGACTGGTACGCATCAGCTATGCGTACCAGTTGTGGGTCTTCATGCACACCAGCAACGTCTGCAAGCAGCGACCTCTGTCTCCCACCCCTCCCACCACCCCTGCTGACATGTGCAGTGTGTGCAGTTGCACGCACAGATAACCCTGGTCCACCTTGGGGGTTGGTGGTGGTGGTGGTGTCCATGGCCCCAGGTTGGTCCAGGGTCACTGCGCTGGTGTTGCTCCTTATTCTGTCCATGTCGGCAGGGATGGTATTCGTGGTGACAGTCGTTGGAGGGGTGGGTGCAGGGGGTGCAGCTGGTGGACCTGCTGGTGCTGCAGCTGGTGGTCCTGCTGGTGCAGCATGTTGACTTGCACCGGATGTGCCAGGTTGTTCATCGTCCGAGGAGGACAGAGGCTGTACGACGCCAGTGAGCTCGGCATCCTCTTGAGCCTGGGACTGGGACTCCTCAGCGTCTGCTGCTGTGTCCCCATCATCACCTGTTTTTGGGAGACACAAACAATGTATGTCATGTTTCTGCAGGCATCAGTGGTTGACACACCTGACAGTTGTGACTGTGCCTCGGGGTGCGGGCCTGTACATTGTATTGTCCTAAGTCGTCACAGTCAGGGGTTGATATTGGTGTGGCACATTGTCCTGCATTATTTGGGCATTTCTATGTATTCTCTGGGGTGTGAACATGGTCTGCATTGCTTGGGTTTGGTTGACAGCCAGACCTCCTTCCCACCCACCCAGCCAGCCAGTCAGTTATCCCACCATGGAACGTGCTTGCATTGCAGGGAGTGTAAGTTGTCTCTCAGGATGTCAGTCAGTGGTGTCCTGCTGTTTGTTGGTGCACAGTTGGCAGCAGGGCCTTGTGCTCCCCACAGCAGTAGCCAGTGTCAGCCATCTTGTGAGTCCTTCTCCACTCCCTGTGATGTGAGCACGGTTCAGGGTGGTGTTGATGGGCCAGTTGTGAGGCTGAGCAATGTCTGTGACTACGACTCCCATCATGCTATTGCCTCCACCCCCTTCCCAGCATGCCCATGCTTCCTTCCTTTGACTCTGCTTCCCTGTGGGTTGGGCTGGCTGTGCTGACAGGATGGCTGGGAGTGTTGTCCTGGCAGTTGTTTGGCTAAGAGTCCCAAGAGTGTCCCTGTGCTTCACACAACATAACCCAGGGTGGTGGTGCTTTGTGGGATCTTGTGTTAGGATGGAGGGCATTGCATTCTACCAGGTGGGTACTGTGGAGTTTGTGTTGGGGAGGGTGTGAGGGGAGGTGCTGGTGACTATAGTCAGTGCTGCAAGTCCCCCTTCCCACCCAGCCAGCCAGATATCCCACCATGGAACGTGCTTGCATTGCAGGGAGTGTGAGTTGTCTCTCAGGATGTCAGTCAGTGGTGTCCTGCTGTTTGTTAGTGCACAGTTGGCAGCAGGGCCTTGTGCTCCCCACAGCAGTAGCCAGTGTCAGCCATCTTGTGAGTCCTTCTCCACTCCCTGTGATGTGAGCATGGTTCAGGGTGGTGTTGATGGGCCAGTTGTGAGGCTGAGCAATGTCTGTGACTACGACTCCCATCATGCTATTGCCTCCACCCCCTTCCCAGCATGCCCATGCTTCCTTCCTTTTGACTCTGCTTCCCTGTGGGTTGGGCTGGCTGTGCTGACAGGATGGCTGGGAGTGTTGTCCTGGCAGTTGTTTGGCTAAGAGTCCCAAGAGTGTCCCTGTGCTTCACACAACATAACCCAGGGTGGTGGTGCTTTGTGGGATCTTGTGTTAGGATGGAGGGCATTGCATTCTACCAGGTGGGTACTGTGGAGTTTGTGTTGGGGGGTGTGAGGGAGGTGCTGGTGACTATAGTCAGTGCTGCAAGTCCCCCTTCCCACCCAGCCAGCCAGATATCCCACCATGGAACGTGCTTGCATTGCAGGGAGTGTAAGTTGTCTCTCAGGATGTCAGTCAGTGGTGTCCTGCTGTTTGTTGGTGCACAGTTGGCAGCAGGGCCTTGTGCTCCCCACAGCAGTAGCCAGTGTCAGCCATCTTGTGAGTCCTTCTCCACTCCCTGTGATGTGAGCACGGTTCAGGGTGGTGTTGATGGGCCAGTTGTGAGGCTGAGCAATGTCTGTGACTACGACTCCCATCATACTATTGCCTCCACCCCCTTCCCAGCATGCCCATGCTTCCTTCCTTTTGACTCTGCTTCCCTGTGGGTTGGGCTGGCTGTGCTGACAGGATGGCTGGGAGTGTTGTCCTGGCAGTTGTTTGGCTAAGAGTCCCAAGAGTGTCCCTGTGCTTCACACAACATAACCCAGGGTGGTGGTGCTTTGTGGGATCTTGTGTTAGGATGGAGGGCATTGCATTCTACCAGGTGGGTACTGTGGAGTTTGTGTTGGGGGGTGTGAGGGAGGTGCTGGTGACTATAGTCAGTGCTGCAAGTCCCCCTTCCCACCCAGCCAGCCAGATATCCCACCATGGAACGTGCTTGCATTGCAGGGAGTGTAAGTTGTCTCTCAGGATGTCAGTCAGTGGTGTCCTGCTGTTTGTTGGTGCACAGTTGCCAGCAGGGCCTTGTGCTCCCCACAGCAGTAGCCAGTGTCAGCCATCTTGTGAGTCCTTCTCCACTCCCTGTGATGTGAGCATGGTTCAGGGTGGTGTTGATGGGACAGTTGTGGGGGTGAGCTATGTCTGTGACTACGACTCCCATCATGCCATTGCCTCCACCCCACTTGCCAGCATTCCCATACTTACTTGCTTTTGTGTGGAGTTCAGTGGGTGTGGGTGTGAGGGCAATGGCAAGATGGCTGACAGTGGTGTCCTGCTGTTGGTTGCTGAGCAGTACCCAGCATGCCCTTGTGCTCCCCACGACACAGCAACAGTGTCAGACATCTTTGATGGGCCTTTCCACTCTCTGTGGGATGTGCATGCGTGAGTGTGAGCTTGCTGGGCCATGTGGTGGGGGATGTAGGGCTGTGAGTACGACTCCCATCATGCTATTGCCTCCTCCCCCTTCCCAACATGCCCATGCTTCCTTCCTTTTGACTCTGCTTCCCTGTGGGTTGGGCTGGCTGTGCTGACAGGATGGCTGGGAGTGTTGTCCTGGCAGTTGTTTGGCTAAGAGTCCCAAGAGTGTCCCTGTGCTTCACACAACATAACCCAGGGTGGTGGTGCTTTGTGGGATCTTGTGTTAGGATGGAGGGCATTGCATTCTACCAGGTGGGTACTGTGGAGTTTGTGTTGGGGAGGGTGTGAGGGGAGGTGCTGGTGACTATAGTCAGTGCTGCAAGTCCCCCTTCCCACCCAGCCAGCCAGATATCCCACCATGGAACGTGCTTGCATTGCAGGGAGTGTGAGTTGTCTCTCAGGATGTCAGTCAGTGGTGTCCTGCTGTTTGTTGGTGCACAGTTGGCAGCAGGGCCTTGTGCTCCCCACAGCAGTAGCCAGTGTCAGCCATCTTGTGAGTCCTTCTCCACTCCCTGTGATGTGAGCACGGTTCAGGGTGGTGTTGATGGGCCAGTTGTGAGGCTGAGCAATGTCTGTGACTACGACTCCCATCATGCTATTGCCTCCACCCCCTTCCCAGCATGCCCATGCTTCCTTCCTTTTGACTCTGCTTCCCTGTGGGTTGGGATGGCTGTGCTGACAGGATGGCTGGGAGTGTTGTCCTGGCAGTTGTTTGGCTAAGAGTCCCAAGAGTGTCCCTGTGCTTCACACAACATAACCCAGGGTGGTGGTGCTTTGTGGGATCTTGTGTTAGGATGGAGGGCATTGCATTCTACCAGGTGGGTACTGTGGAGTTTGTGTTGGGGGGGTGTGAGGGGAGGTGCTGGTGACTATAGTCAGTGCTGCAAGTCCCCCTTCCCACCCAGCCAGCCAGATATCCCACCATGGAACGTGCTTGCATTGCAGGGAGTGTAAGTTGTCTCTCAGGATGTCAGTCAGTGGTGTCCTGCTGTTTGTTGGTGCACAGTTGGCAGCAGGGCCTTGTGCTCCCCACAGCAGTAGCCAGTGTCAGCCATCTTGTGAGTCCTTCTCCACTCCCTGTGATGTGCGCATGGTTCATGGTGGTGTTGATGGGACAGTTTTGGGGCGGGCAATATGTGTGACTGCAACTCCCATGATGCTATTGGCTACACTGACTTGGCCAGCATACACAGAATTCCTTCCTTTGAGTGGTCTTCACTGTGTGTTGGTGTTGTTGTGGTGGATACATGTGTGGATGTGTTTGTTGGTTCTATTTGTGCCACTGCCTAGCTGTAGTTGTGGTTGTGTTTGTACATGTGTTGGCACAGTTGGATGTGACTTTTTGATGGCATGTGTTGTGTTTCTCTGACTGACATACACATTTTGGGATGATTCTGTTCTGGTTGCTGTGTGATTGCTATGAGTGCATGGTTTGACTCTCCCCTTGACAGTGATGTGTGTGTGTTTTGTGGCAGTATATTGTGTACATTTGTTGTGTACTCACCAGGCTCTGGGATGTCCTCTAGTCCATATATGCTCACTGGCGGTAGGATGGCCCGCACCTTCTCCTCCCAGGGCCTGAGGTATATTGGCTTGGCAGGAGGGCCACTGCCGGTGTGTTGGCTGTTGATGTAGTCTTGCTTCAGCAGTTTCCGTACCCTCCTGCGCACGTCATACCACCTGTTCTGGATGTCGGTCTTTGTGCGCCGACATGGTGATTGGGCGTTCACCCTGTTGATGATCCTCTCCCACATCTTGGTTTTCTGCGACATTGGGGTCTGTTGGACCAATGTGCCAAACAGCTGTGGCTCTACCCTGAGGATCTCGTCTACCAGGACTTCCAATTCACAATCTAGGAACTTGTGATTCTTCTTGGGGGCATGGTGATGGGTGGTGATGGTGAGTGATGTGTGTGTTGGTGTGCAGGTGAGGGTGTGTGAGTGTGTGTTTTGCTGGGTGTATGTGAGGTAGGTATTTGTTGGTGTGCTGATGGTGTGTGGCTTGTGTGAGGGATGAGCTGTGGGTGTGTGGTTGCTTTCTCTTGGGTGCTGGCAGTGGAATGGCATTTGCAAAGGCTCATGGTAGTGATTTGTGTCCTTTATATAGGTGGAGTTGTGGGTGTGTCTTTGTTCTCTGTCCCCACCCCCAGTATTTATTGGCTTGGTAATTGCTTGTTTGGCCTTTTTTGGGTGATTTTTCCTTTGTGTTGTTTGTGTATGTTGGAAACGTTCTTGTGACCGAGTCGGACCCTGCTTTGGTCTCGTACGGTGTTTTCCGTTTTGTTCACGCTGTGTTTGTGCAGTTTTCTATGCTGCGTACGCGTCGGTCGCGGTGTATTGTATTGCTTCTGCTCGGTTTTGTATGCGTGTCGGTCGTACGTCTTGTCCTCCGTCCGACTCGGTCGTGTTTTTCGCGCCTTGCATCGTACTTTGCGGTTTGGAGTTGGCGGGTACGTTTCGGTCGGATTTGTTCCGGGTGCGTGTCGGTCGGTTGGATTTGCGTGTTTTTCTGGCCGGATTGCTATTTTCCGTGCGGCTCGGTCGGTCGGCTAGGTTTCCTTACGTGTCGGTCGGATTTATCGCGGCTTGCATCGTATTTGGCGTGTCGGGCGCCACTGGTACGTCTCGGTCGGTAATTTTTCCGGCTCCGAGTCGGTCGGTGCTTTTTCCGGCCCGAATCGGAATCGACCCCTTAGGGTTAAAGGGACGTGCAATGGGTGTTCTGCCACAACACCCATTGAATTTGACGATGCCCCCTATTTACAAGGGTGGCGTAAATAGGAGACAGCACCAAAATTAAGACCAGGGAAAACTTGGTCTTAACATGGAGAAATGCTTTATTTCTCCCCGTTTTGCTGTTTCTGTGTGTGCTGCATGGTGCAGCACACATAGAAACAGCAAATTGCCATGAATGATTGTTTATGTGCAGGAAGGTGTCCCTTCCTGAACATAAACAATCATATAACAAATGACAATTTGCTACTTCTATGTGTGCTGCATAGCACACATAGAAGTTCCAAATCGCTATTCTGGATTGTTTATGTGCAGGAAGGGACACCTTTCTGCACATAAACAATCATTCCCTCAATGCAGGCACCCTTGCACTATGGTGCAAGGGTGCCTGCTTTGGCGCTAGGCAGCTGAATTTAGTGCCAGCGTAGGGAGAAACACAGTGGTGCACTGTATTATTGTAAATACGGCGTATCCCTGCGCTTCTAAAGTGACGGAGCACGGCGTTAGCAATTTTGGAGCTACCTCCCGCTCCACCACTTTCTTATACATATGCCCCTTAGTCTCCTGGTTTTTCAATTATTTTTCCCTTGCTCTTTCCTTTTCTTCTAGCTCCATCCTCTCTTCACTTCCTAGTAGTATCTCTCTATCCTGATATCTCCTCTATTTGTCTCTCATCTCCAGCCAAGGCTGGTTGTGCCATTGGTTAGCAGTCAGAGCAGCTGCAAAGGCTAAGGTGAGCGAGCATCAACAAGCATTGGCATGTACAACTGCACCTTCTGTCTTATGCTGGGTTATTCCCAACTATAATAAAGTACACTGATTTTCTACAATCAGATACTTTGTATCACACAGAAGAGTAATTGGCACACTAAAAACAAGAAATCAAACAATTTAGCAATATTTGTTAGCAATCAATATTTTTATTAAGTTTAAGAAGAAAAGTTTATTAAAAGTTAAAATAAAAACTTCAATGAATGTGTAATCAAAGTAGAACAATTGGATAAACAGAAAATCATAATATAACTATAAATAAGTAAAGAAAGAAAAAAAAGAGAATATATCCCATTAAAAATGCCTATAGATACTATCATTGCTAAAAATACAAGAAATAAATAAACATTAATAGCAAAAGGTTTGTCCAGTTGCAGATAACCATAAAAGGAATCATGGAGGTTTGGATACCTCTTCAATCCTAGGGTTAGGAGTATTGGCAAATTGAAACTCATGAGTCTAGGACATTTTTTACTGGTAACCAAATAATATCTCTTTTAATAGCAAGAGAACTTGGATCCACATACTCTCTGTCCTACCAATGATTATAGCAAACACCAGCAGGCCCTGAAGGAAAGAGTGGAAGAATCCCTCCATGACCTGGTAATCTGTTGAAATGCAATAGCAAGGAGAGCCAAGATAGCAATTCTGTCATAGTGAGGGAACACGTCTCTGGAAAGACTCCTTAAAAAAATATTTTTTAAACTAAAAGGAGTTTGAGTATTAAAAATATTTTTAATATGCTTCCAGACCTTCAGCCAAAACTGATGTGTATAATGACATTCAAAGAACATATGTTTGAGGTCAGAGGGAGAGAAAGTGCATGACCAACGGGGGGGGGGGAGCCTGAAGGGTTGATGGCGTGTAAAGTAGCTGGAGTAAATAATAACCTATTATAAATAAAAAATAAGGTTTGAATAGTGTTAGCTGCTCTAGAGGATATGCGCATCATTATCCAAATTTTATTCCAGAGGGGAATTGAGAAAGAAGTGCCCAAATCACTTTCCCATCTTAATTCGACAGTAGTCTTGTCCCGATCTTCTGGAGGAGCTGTAATAGTATGGTAAATGGAGGAAGCAGAGGGGGAAGAGAGCAAAGAATTTACCAATTGGGGAGTAGAAGACGCAGGTAAGATTGCACACGGTAGCTGCTCATAGGCGACTGAAGAGCTGTAACCAATGAGATATATTTAATTAGATATGAAGTAGGAAAAGAAAAATGTAATTGAGCTTGTGCAAAAGAAAGACATGAATTATTCCCAAAAAGTTGATGAACCCATTTAAGACCTTTCCCATGCCAGGATTTAAAAAACTAGTTTTATTATTTATTTTAAAATATTTATTATGCCAGATTGAAGAGTGTAAGATTTGGTACTTACTAGTGTGATGGCGAAAAAAAATAGGAGAAGGAGGCTTACAAGAATTTTTTAAAATAGGAAGAGACATGTAAAGAGGTTTAAGAGTAAATGATACAAATTGTCGGAGAGAAAAGGGATGAAGAAAAGAGCATTCAATATCAACCCCAAGAGGAGGTATAATAGACTCATCCTCAGTAAGTGAAAAAACAGCTTGTTTGAGGAAATATTCACTATGATATGCATGAAAATCTGGGAAATTAACACCTCCCCATATGTTTGTGACGCTTAAGCTTTTGAAGAGACATGCAGAATTTTTTATTATTCCACAAGAAGTTATATAAGATTGTGTAAATCTTTTTGAAATAAAAAAGAAGGAATATTCATAGGAAGATTAGATAAGTAAAAAAGTATATTTGGAACTAACATCATCTTTAGAATGTCTAATCTACCTCATCAGGAGAGAAAAAGAGGGTTCCATTTGGAGATGAGAGAACTAAGAGAGGCAAGAACTTGTTTCATATTAGTAGAAACCTTTTCTTTGACAGTAGAATGAAACCAAAGATCAAGATATTTTATTTTATCAGTATTCCAATGAAAGTGAGAAGAAATAAAATCAGCACGAAAACATAATTTATTCAAAGAGAGGATTTCACATTTTTCTTTATTTAATTTATATCCGGAAACAAAAGCGAAATGTGTAATTTCCGTTAAGAAAGTTGTTAATGAAGCATGAGGCTTTGACATGAAAAGAAGAATATAATCCGCATAAGCAGAAATTTTAACTGGTGACGACCATACTGAAAGGCGTGAATATCTGGGTTCAAACAAAGTTTGATTAGAAAGGGTTCTAGAGCAAGGACAAATAACAGGGGAGACAAAGGGCAGCCTTGCCAAACACCTTGATGAAGTGAAAAAGACAAGGATATGAGACTATTTGCAATATTAGAGGCTTTGGGGAAAGAGTATAACAGAGAAACCAGATTAATAAACTTTGAACCAAATCCAAACCAAGAGACAGTGGAAAAAATGAAAGGCCAATGAACTCGATCAAAAGCTTTTTCTGCGTCTAACGCAATAGCTGCCAAAGATTTATGTTACAATTTGGATTTACTTAAGACATTAAAGAGTAATCTAGTGTTATCCGAGAGATACCTTCCTTTAATGAAACCAGATTGTTCTCTAAATTAAGGAGAGAGATTGGTCTGTGATTCTTACATAGTATGGGATCTTTATAATCCTTGGGTATGAGACATATTAAAGCATCCTGAAAAGATCCCCCTGATGCATTAGAAGAAATAAAATGAGTGAAAAGTTTATGTAATTTAGGAGTGAGAAATTTGGAAAAATGTAAATAAAATTCTATTGTAAAACTATCCAGTCCCAGGGCTTTCCCTTGTTTGAGAGAGCGCATAGCAGAAAGAACATCTTCAATGAGTATATCTTTATCTAAGGAAGCAAAATCAATGTTTGTGGATGGAGGTGGTTGGATGGGCGTTAAATATTGAAGAAGATCCGCAGGAGCGGCCTGGGATTCAGGAGTATAAAGAGTAATGAAAAAATTGTAAATTCAGATAAAATGTCTTCATTCTTATGAGGAAGAGAATTAGTAGACGACAAGATAGACTCTACTTTAATACAATCCTTTTAATTTTAGGATCATTTGCAAGGAGTTTTCCACATTTATTTTGCCCTCCATAATATTTAGCTCTGGATTTAGGGAGATATGAGTTAGCCATTTCAGTTGAATTCTTATTGAAGGTAAATTTGGCTTGAAGTAGCTCATCTAAGCACTCTTTAGATTTGGAGGATTAATATAAATGCTAAAATTGTTTGATACGTGTCATAGTTCAAGGTCAGGTTTTAGAAGCTAACTTTTTCTTTTGAGCCACAAAGAAAATGATGAAGTCTCTAGCTGCAGCTTTGAACGTATTCCAAATGTTATGTTATGTTATGTTATGGTGACTTGTAGAGCGCACAGCTGCCCCAGCGAAGGGGCGTCCCGGCGCTGAAAACTGAAAACTGCACAGCTTGTAGCAAACAAGACAGCTTATAACGGAGAGAAGAGGAATGTTTTCACAGCTTTACGGAAAGGCAGATAGGACTTTATACTGCGGATAGAAGTGGGGAGCGCATTCCAGAGTTTCGAGGCCAACACACGGAAGGAGCGCCCTCCAGCACAGACCCTCCTCACCCTGGGGACAGCCACAAGATTCTGTCCCATAGAACGAAGTTGGCGGGAGCGGATGTAAAAAGTGTGCAGATTGGCCAGAATACATGGAGATGAGAAATTAAGGATTTTAAAAGTAATGCAGAGGGCCTTGAACTCTAAACGCTTGGCCACAGGCAGCCAATGGAGACGACGGATGGCATTAGAAGTAGGACACGTCCTCGGCAGGCCAAGGAGAGCTCGAGCCGCTGCATTCTGGACCCTTTGTAGTCTGACAATCTCAGACTGGTTGACCCCCAGATAAAGGGAGCTGGCATAGTCCAGTCTTGACAAGATCAAGGCCTGGACGATAACCTGCCTAATTGGGGGATCGAAATAACCCAACAGAGGTTTGAGCCCCTGCAATAGCCCAAAACAAGTCCCTGCCACCTTCTTGGTTTGGGTTCGAAAGCAAAGGGCGGTATCAATCCAAACCCCTAGGTTTTTAGGTCTCGCCTACGCAGCGCGCATGCGCTGCATAGGAGGGCCTTTAGCCGTCACTCTGCTCTTTTTGAAGCACACACTTGTGCTTGTGGCGGCATCCACCTTGCGGGAGCGAGCAGCGGCGCGCATGCTAATTGGCTGTTGCTCGCTCCCGCAAGGCGCCACAAGCGTGCTTCAAAACAGTCATTAAGCAGAGCGCGGGCAGCGCGAGGCGCGCGCGCTTGTTTTTTTTAACTTTTGCTCATTTTGCTCAATCTGGCATATGCTAAATATCTTTATGCAGTCGGTATCTCACTTAAAAAAAAACTTAACAATTTGATATTTGCACCGACGTGTCTATGTCAAAAGATGTGCATAATAATGTTAAAGTACAGAAACATAACGTCACCCTTTTTGGTGCCTTATCTGGGATGTATATTTAATTATAAATTAACCTAGGGCTCTCCTTATAATGCCTTTATTTTTGTAGCAATTCGGCATAGCTATGATTTTCCTGGCATTTGTGACTAGTTTGTCCTTTTCAGATGTTGTTGTTCCTTTGTGTGCTGACACAATCGCACTGGATACACAGAGCCTGAGTTATATCTGTAATAGTGTAAGCGGTTAACACTATACAATAATAGCTTTCCCACAGTGCTCATTCAACTTTAAACACTATGGATTCTGAAAATCCAGGGTGAAAGTCAATGGTATTTGTTTCGATTTTGGGTCGGGCATCATGAAGGCAGGATCAGAAAGTCAACAGGCCTCTAAGAGCCTTGTTTACCTACAGCTGTTTTCACTCCTTCGCCGTCTTCTCTCCCCTTTAAGCTCTATGATGTCATCGATGGCTAAAAGTGCATAACGTCACTTCCGCATTTTAGTGAATAACCATTCGTGGTTGGGTCTTGCTGTTAAAAGTAATGATGTAGGCAAGTGACGCTGGCTTACATTTACTGCCTCTCCCAGTCCTCCCTCCCCCGCCCACACTGAGCCCTCCTCATATCTGTTGCTTACGTGATGGGTTGCTGGGCCCTCGCCTCCATCCACATCGTCACGGTGACGCAGCGACCTTGTAAAGGCATTGGCTTGTGGGGGACTCACCATAGTGACGTGTGGCTGACGCTCAATAAGCCGCACCAGCTTTTGGTGACGCAGCGGCCTCTGAAAAGCACTGTCTTGTGGGGGTGGAATCTCTGTAATGACATGCGCCTGACTCTTCATTCCCAGCCTTTCAGATGCGCAGGTCTGTCGTGGGAATCTCCTACCACCCCCAGCTGTAAATGTGATATCAGGCTAATGACAGTGATGTACCAAAGGTGCCTGATGCAAGCACGGAAATGACCGCCCCCCCCCCCGCCCATCCCGGTCTCCACCAACCCTGCGTCCTGGTTGGCTGGTAAAACACAGTCATACTCTGGCTGTAATGGGCCCCTCGCGCTCCTGGACAATGGAGTCACTGCACTGGCTACACCAATGACCAGGGCTCAAGTCCTAAAAAGAGAAGTGTGAAATCACCAGGCGTTACATCACATGGATTTACATCACAGCGAGTGACATCGCGGGTGGCATCACAATCTATGACCTCACAGGAAATGACATCAGATCTTAAGACCTCACATATGTTTAGCAGGTCTATCATGAGTACATTTGAGCGTTTTACATTATTTAACAAATTAGATTTTGCATTGGGTTTGTGCCAAAATATGGACACAACCCAGACACAAAATCTAGACCTCAACGTATACATTTTTTTTTTTTTAAACCCTGCCACAAAAACATTGGCAACAGGGAGAAATGTGGCAGTAAATCTTTTTGCTTAAGTGGTTGCAATATCTGTATCTTAAAATGCCTTATGGGGTTAAGGCACCTGCTGTAGAGACCTTTGTGTGCCAGCTAAAAATCTCAGAGAATAATAATAATGGTAAGATAACTCTGGAGGATAACGTATTTGCTGGAGAGATCTGTGTTTTGCCTAGTCCTAGTTTTGAATCAAAGTAGCATAACGGATAAATAGGTCTCCTGCAAAGCACATTGTGTAACATGCAGATGACAGATTTTTATTTTATGTAAATGGGTAAGTGGGTCACTGCTTTTAAGACAGAGATTCTTTTGTTACTTGCAGTTCAAAAATTGCAATCCTGCTAATATAGCGCAGTGACACATGAAGGACATGTGGCACCCACAACTTGTGACCCTCACTGTCTTATGTAACACATCCTTTATATTGATGAACACACATATGATTTATTGTCAATGTATAATCTATATGTGTGATGTAAAGTGCTCTGACACCCTGCATTGGGATGAGGAGTGGCACTACTTATCCCAATGCAGGGTGTCAGAGCACTGTACATCACAAGTACACAAATAACAAATTAATTATCACTATTTTGTTTTATTTTTTTTATAGCGCTTTGGCACTCCAAAATGTATTTGTGTACATACTGGGGCGACCAACACATCGAACATTCTTACAGTGCATGCATATATATCTCATGTACAGGGACTGAACACAGTCAAAAGCATTTCTCTCTTAAGTACCTGTGAAGTGATAAGATGTGAGCCTTTGTTCCCCTCCATTACATCTAAGCGTGAGATCGCTCCCAGCCAGCATACTCCAACAAAAAGAGGTCTTCAGCCATTGTTATGGGCCCAGCTTGCATCTGATAGGCCCCTTCCCCACCTGCACGTTGCTGCTCGGAACAAAAGCAGACAACGTGCATGCGCTGCTGAAAGTGTCCCGGTGTCTGAGTCACATGGGAGATGCTCAGCATATTACTTTGCAGCAAGGCAGATGACGCCTACTCTCCGAAAATAGTGAGTAGACGGCGTCTACCCGTGTTTACCCCCCCCCCTACTCTAGCCCTGCCAATGACCGACTACACACAGTGGGTTCTCGAATAAGTGTGTTAATCATAGATTCAGCGAGAACATTTCTGGTGTTATGGAAGTTTGGGTAACTACCAACTGGAAAAGATGCAGAGCGCTTTGGAGCCCAGACAAGAGGTAGGAAAGCACTATAGAAATACCATCATACGATACAATAGAGTTTTAGTGAGAGCAGATGATCAGCCCTGCACTAAGCATCCAGCTGCCTTAGCTAGCCCTCAGTCAGAATGAGAATGTATTCCTTACAAATGAGCGCTCCAACTTCTGACTTTTCCCATATAACCAATGATTTTTCTCGTAGCCTCCATTGAAAATACTTTTTTCTTTCTTAAATAAAAGTATTTACCGCGCAAAGCGGTACTGTTCTAGAGTTGTAAAACTCAGAATAGTTTGTTAGCATGTTGTATAGCACATTTCATCGATTAATACAGCTTTGGACCATGGGCAGGCGATGGAGTTACTTTTTGCAAAGTTTTGATTGTTCTTGTTGGAGTCATGTTAGTTGTGTCTGGTGTAAGACAAACTTTGCCTGTTGTTTGGATGTGAACGGCGGTTGGCCAGTTTCATCTGTTCTGTGTGTTTTACTGACTCGGTTGTGGCCATTCAGCTTGGTTTGAGGGAGGAAGGCTGTCTGACCCTATGTCTGGGATGCATGTGGTCTTGGCGCATTCTTTTCCTCTGCACAGGTGTGCTATGAGATGTTACTGTTTTCTTTCTCATTGATCATAATGATAGGTTATTTTAAGGCGTGTGATTGCAATAGAGAGAGTGTGCTGATGGTTACATAAGAGCGGGTAGCCATGCCTACATCTTTTCCCTAAATAAGGCTAAGAGATGGGACATTGCCAGAACGATTGGGCAAAACAGAGGAAAAAAGATTAATTTTGAGGTGCTTAAGTAACTGAATGAGGCTAGGACACGTACATGCCATTTTTCCATAATAAACAAGCATTGGCAAAGCCAACAGGTTGTGCATTGGCTGCCAGCCTCTTGGGTTTGTCAATGCCCCTTTTGGTTTGTCATAATTTTTGGAAAAAATGTATTGTTGGGAAAGCTGCCGAGCATTTGTCAATCTAAATGAAAAAAACCGCCTAAAAGCATAAATATTTTTTATTTCAAAAAGCATAGATTGCAATAGTGGCCATTAAGACTAAAGGGAACTACTTTGTATTTAGATATGCTCTTCGTGAAATGGAAAATGCCATCACTCACTGTCAAGTCAACCAATGGCTGAAGTGGGCTGACCCATTACCTGACCCATTACCCCATGCTGTAGGTTGTAGTGGGTGGAAAAAATGTGAACAGACCAATGGATGAAGAGGGCTCAGTGAAAGCACTTAAAGCTAAGTATATTATATAATTTTAGTAAAATCAGAAAATCTAGACTAAGGCAGGCCTATAAAAGGATCCAAAAGCGCCTTCCTGCTGTGGGCTGCAAAACCTGTACTGGCTGAAATGTCCCTCTTGATATGGCACCATTTGACAGCTATGCATTTCATAGAAGAAAATTCAGATTTAAATCTTTCTGCTATGGAGCACTATGGAAATGTTTTTTTTACAAAGTGAAAACTGTTTTATTTGGTTCTGTATTTTAGGTCTGGTTTTAAGTAAGAGCTTACATATACTTACCAGCGGTGGCTCCTCATTATGGCAGAGGAGCGGCGCCCCCACTGCCTCAGTCAGCAGATAAAAACATAAAATAAAATGGCAAAGCAGTTTTATTATCATTTTATTTTTCATGACGAAGCCGGATTTGAATCTTAGGGGGCGGGGCCACCCTCTGACAGCAGCATGAAGGTGTGGTGGGCATTGCAAGTACGCATGACAGCTTGGCCGACCGTCTTAGGATGGCCAAACCCTCATGCGCACTTAAGTATCTCCAGGTTATTGCATGGAGAACAACAGGCACAGGCTCCTAGTCCCTCTGGGAGGGTAAAATCAGCCCCTTCCGCCCAGTCCCATCACTTCTCTCATGCTGGGTAATAGTATTACCAGCACAAGAGCAGCGTCTGGATTGGCACAGGGGAGTCTGGGAGCATGTGATCAGGAGCAGAAGAGCGACGAGGAGGCAGGTAAGTTTTCATTTTAATGTATTTATTATTGTCCCCCACGCTACCCCACCACTTTTCCGTGCTGGTAGCCACCACTGATACTTCCTTATGGGGGCTTTAAGCCAGCCCTCTTCATCCGTTGATCTATTTTTGTATCATTCACATGTGTTGTATGCCAGGGAACACATTTGCCAAGGCTAGATTCCTTCAGTGCCATGGACTGCTATGGCAAAGTGTGCTCTTTGAGACCAAAGAAATATTTTTCCTTTTTTTCCTATTGCTTTTTGAAAATATTGGCAAGGGTCCAGCAGCTCCCACAACAATATCATTTTACATAAACCATCAGAAAGAAATCATTCACAAAGCCAAAAGGCTGGCAGTCAACACCATGCTATTTAGCTTTGCCACTACTTCTTTCTTTTCATATCAGTTGTTTCTTAGTTTATTGTGACTAGGTCAAATGATAATTTCCTGCACTGTCCATACATTCTTTAAACTTCCCTACTCTTCCTTCTATTTCCTTTGCTTTATTGTGCCTGCACCATATCCAACAGTTCTACTAATCCACCAACCCTGCAGAGATGTGAAAGGGAGAGCCCAAACAAGTTGTCGCCTTTTTCAGGCTGGAGCTTCTGCTGCCCTCCCCCCACCCCAACTTTCCTTAGATCTATTATTTCTCTTTGCTTAGGAAGTAGACATATTTAATCTCAAAAGGCACGGTGTGACAGCAGCTGTTGGACACCATGGACTTCCTGTATGAGGTATGGGATGCTTTGAGAGGGTGTTTATCAGCAAGTCAACCAAGATCTATTACCATCACTTAAGTATCAAATTAAATGTATATATGGCTTCGTCCACCAATCTCCTGTGTCTTGCACTTCATATTCGGGTGTCCTTAAGTCCTTTTTTCCTTTCAGGAAGTCCTCGTTGTAAAGAGCTCATTTTGGAGCGCAGCAGAGGTGATTGCTTGTCAATATCCTACACAAACAAGCATTGGCATAGCCAATAGGTCTCGCCTTTGGGACCTTATAAGTATTTAGTTATGCAGCACAATATCATTGGTGCAACAACATTAACTGCTGCATGGGTAAACACTTATAAGGTCCCAAAGGCGAGACCTATTGGCTATGCCAATGCTTGTTTACCACCTGTTTAGGGGCAGGTGCCGGCCCCAGCGTGGCAGGCCACCAGTGCTCACTCCACAGCTCTGAGTCTCTCCCCACCAGCAGTACCTCGGACTTGCTGGCATTGAGCTGGAGACAGTTGGCAGTCATCCACTCCGAGACGGCCTCAAGATCGCTACGGAACTTACAAGCGTCCCGAGTAATGTCATCGGAGAGTGTGACTACCAACTGAGTATCGTCTGCATACGATACTACCGTGAGCCCTCTGTTCTTAGCCACCATCGCCAGTGGTTGAATATACAGATTGAAGAGGGTAGGGCTAAAAGCCGAGCCCTGCGGTACCCCCTGCTTGGTGGCATAAACTCTGGAAACCAAGGGAGAGGCGGCAGCCTGGAAGGTCCTCCTAGAAAGAAAGGAGGCAAACCAGTCCAGGGCGGCACCCGCTATTCCCACCTCCTCCAGACGCCTCAACAGGATCTGGTGGGAGACCGTGTCGAACGCGGCACTGAGGTCGAGCAGAATCAGTGCCGAAGTACGACCCTCATCCAAATGAGCTGAGGAGTAGAATAATGAAGTTTTTTTTTAAAGTTTTCAAAAACCTTTATTGAAAATAGTGCACATCAGGTTACAAGGTAATCAAATAGCACTGCGACACATGATAAGAGAAAGTAGAAACATTGCATCAGTCATAAACAGCATGAAGACAATGGTACAATAGCAGCACAACGTGGAGTGAAAGGTGAAGCGGCAGAGTGTAGAGCGTGAGAGGGCAGCAAGGGGCATCAAACGGGGCGGAGTATAGGCAGGAGGGGCGCGAGCGGATAGCAGTGAGCAGAGGGGGGGAAGGAGGATTCCTATGGACCTACGCCGGCCGACGCCGCGGGCGGAGTGCCGGCAGGGAGCGCGGGAGAGGTCGCAGAGGGGGAGGCATTCCGGGAGAGGAGATACGAAACGAGAGGGCCCCAGACATCGCGCGGCCGACCAGTAACCGGCGTTAATTCCCAAAATTCCGATAGGAGCATCTGGCATCGCGCAGCATCCTCGAGCAAGGCGCTTGCCTTGGGTGCGGGCCTCCGGCCCCAATGCATAGCAACTCTACGACGCGCGAGAACGAGCAGCATAGCCGTGAGTCGGCGGGAGGCGTCAGGGCATTGCCTCACCAAGCCGAGTAGGCAGGTCAGTGGGTCTGGCAGGACAGGCGAGGAGGTTATCTCTGTAAAAATAGTGCACACTTCGCGCCAGTATATAGAGACCAAAGGGCACAGCCAAGCAAGATGAGAGAAGTCCGCCGCGGGGGACGATCACCGGAGACATCTGTCGCTAGGGACGAGACCCATTCTAAATAACTGAGTGGGGGAGCGATACAGCCGGTGTAAATATTTAAAATGTATGAGGCGCAGGCGGTAGTTAGGAGATAAGCGTTTGGTCTGCCTACAACAGTACAGCCAGTCCTCTTGTGAGAGCTCGATGCCTAAGTCCTCGCTCCAAGCCCTGCGGGCGCGATCAGCAGATATTGAGGATGCCGCTAGCGTGGTGGCATAGAGCCTAGAAACCAGTCTGCGAGGAGAGGAAGAGGTGTACGTCAGGTTAAAGGCAGCCAGCGAGGGGGGGGGGCTGCGGGAATGTAGGATGCAAATCCTGACAAGACGCTCTAAGTTGATAATAGAGCAGTGTGTCCATTGGGCCAGATTCGGACGGTAGCGAAAAGAAATTGCCGTTAGGGTAGAGGTCCAACAAGGTGGCCAGACCCATGCCAGCCGCACGTTTCGCCATTCCCGCCATGTGCAGCGAGGAGAAAGCCGGGTGGTATGTGACAGGCATGGCGCCGGCGGAGAGCAGGCTCGAGCCCGAATATTTCCTAAGACCATCCCAAGCCCAGCGCAGGGTCTCCACCGTGTCGATTTCCCCACGTGGAGGCCTGGCAGGGGCAAAGATTGCAGTCTGTAGGGGCAAGGGGGCCGCCAGGTCGGCCTCAACCGCCAGGTGAGGCTGGAATGGCGTTGGATGCTACCAGAAGTGAAGGAAGCTGGCCTGTCACTGAGGGCGTATAATTTAAAATCAGGGGCACCCATCCCGCCGCACGCGAGAGGAAGCGTGAGGATGTCATACGCGATCCTGGGCTGACGCCCTGCCCAGACAAGGGAGATGATAAGGGAACGGAGGGTACGGAAGAAGTGAGCTCTGAGAGGAACAGGCACATTCGGAAACAAATAGAGAAATTTCGGGAGCACTACCATCTTAGCGATGGCAATACGCCACGCCAGGGATAGAGGTAGGCGCCGCCAAAGGGGAATCTTGGTCTCCAGCCAATCAACCGCCCGACCAAAATTAGCTTTCCAAAGTTCATCTACATCCCTACTGAGCCAGACGCCCAGATATCTGGTGGGCCCTGAAGCCCACACGAAAGGGTAGTCCGGGGTGAAGGGAGTGGTGGCATCTGTTAAGGGAAAAAGAATAGACTTGCTCCAGTTCACCTGGATGCCGGATAAGCCCCCGAATCGCACCACCTCACGGACCATGGGGCCAAGGTTCTCTTGAGGGTGGCGGACGTAGAGCGTGACATCATCTGCGTACATGGAGACGACCAAGGCACGGGCCGCAAAGCCAAGGCCCTTCTGTGTGTGATGCTGCCTGAGCCTGGCTGCAAGGGGTTCCATGGCCACAGCAAAAAGCATAGGCGAGAGTGGGCACCCCTGCCTATTACCTCTCGAGACGCGAATGGGTTCTGAGATCTGACCATTGATCCGAAGGCGTGCCACGGGGAAAGCGTAGAGGAGATGGACCTTGCGCAGAAAAACTGGGCTAAAGCCGAGACGGGGGAGGAGATAAAACAGAAAGGGCCATTCGAGAGTGTCAAAGGCCTTGGTGGCGTCTAAAAGAGCCGCCACAGCCGGTAGAGTGGGGTTGATCTGGTGAAGTACAGCGAATATCGTGCGGAGGTTATGTGACGTTGCGCGCCCAGGTATGAACCCGGACTGGTCCGGACGAGCAATCATGGGCATGAGGGACAAAAGGCGGGAGGCCAAAAACTTGGCGAAAATCTTATTGTCGGTGTTGATGAGTGATAGGGGGCGGTAGGAGTCCAGAAGTTCAGGGGATTTATCTGGCTTCAAGAGCAGTGTCAACAGGGCCTCGCGAAGTGAAGGGGGAAAGTGGCCCGACTCGAAGGAGTCATTATACATAGCGGCAAGATGTGGGATAAGGATGGACGTGAATGCTTTATAGAAAGAGGCAGGCAGACCGTCAGAGCCGGGCGCCTTATCCCCGGGCAGACTATTGATGGCAGCTAGGATCTCTTCCTTAGAAAAGGGTTCATCAAGATATTCCTGATGGCCATTGCTCAGCCAGAGGAGTTCAAGAGTAACGAAATATTGGTCCAGGAGGTCACGCGATGGTATAGCCCCGGCGGTGTAAAGTTGAGTGTAAAAAGCGGTGACCCGTGACATGACCTCGGTGGAAGAGGTAGCGCGTTCCGGACCGCCATCTTGCAGTGCTGTGATGTAGGAGGCGGCGTGGGGCCGTCGCAGAAGATTGGCCAAGGTCTTACCGGGACGGTCACCCTCGCCATAACGGCGTGCCCTCGCCTCCCTACCCAGAAAGGAGAGCTCCCTATCGGCCTCCCGCTCAAATTCGGAGAGTTTATCCCGGAGCTGTGCAAGAGTGTCGGGATGGGGGCTGACAAAGTGCAAAGAGTCCGGGGCCTTAATTTCTCCCTCATGGCGCTCAAGAGTGCCGCGGATAGAGCGCAAGACGCCCGACTGTTTGGAGATACATTTGCCCCGAACCACCACCTTGAAACCCTCCCAGAGTGTGGAGGGGGAATCCACTGAGCCGGCATTAAGTTCGAAATAGTTCTCAATTACAGTTTGGATCTCAGCGCAAAACACCGAATTGCGGAGTGCGTTGGGGGGCAGACGCCAAGCAAACATACGCTTTGGGCATGCGGGAGGAGCAAACGGAGGCCTACGGGTGCATGGTCCGAAAGAGTGCGTGCCATGTGCTCGACTGAGGTGACCCAGGCATACGCGTCGCGGGTAGTAATCCAAAGGTCCAAGCGGGACCAGCAGCCTGATGTGCCTGTAACGCAGGTGCCCTCGCGCATGTCAGGATGGGTATGGCGCCATGCATCCAACAGGGAGTTATCGGCCATGATGGAGCGCAAGAGGGAGGTGGAGCGCGGGTGCAAAGCGCGGGCCCAGAGCGATCCAGGGTGGCTGAGGGTGTGATGTTGAAATCGCCCCCCCACAGCAGTGCAGCGGGGCCCAAGGAGGATATGTGTCGCCACACCTGCGCAAGGAAGTGAGGATCATCGGAGTTAGGGCCGTAACTCGCTGCGAGAATCAGGGGCTGGGCCAAGAGGGTACCAAGCAGGATGACGAAGCGCCCCTCAGGATCGACAATGACCTTAGTGGTGCGCCAAGGGAGCCCTCTACGTAAAAGGATGGACACCCCGCGGGAGTAGCTGGAGTAAAAGGAGGAGTGGGTTTCGTCCCAATGTCGAGATTGGAGCCTGGAGGCGGTGGCAGGGAGCAAATGCGCCTCCTGAAGGAAACAAATGTCAACTTTGTGGCGAATGAGGTGTGCATGTACAAGGCGGGCCTTCCGATGATCATTTAAGCCGCGGACATTCCAAGTCCAGAGTGTGGTGGCCGTCATAAAGCTACGCCAAGAGGGTGAATGCCGGGTGCGAAAAGGGAAGCTGAGAAGCGAAAGAAGCGATGTGCAGTACAGAAGGCAGTGTATCAGCCGGCACGGTGTAGAATAGGTCAACAAACAAACCAAACAACAGGCCTCGAAGGTGAGGCAACAGAACCCAGAAACCCCCCCCCCACCACCCACACCAACCCCCCAATCAGGTTGAGAGACCAACCCCACCCACCCAGGGAACCCCCAACTGGGAAGGGAAAAAGTCAAGTGAGAAAAAAGGGGAATCATCCCACGGAGACGTGGCTCAGTGCAGCGTACGCCCCTGCCACAAGGACAGGGTGGCCAAGCCGTAGGGAAAGGCGGACTGTAGGGGAGAGGGTAGGAGACCTGATAAACCCCTCAGAGCCCAGGGCCCAGCATATACACAAATAACAAATACAGTGCAAAAAAGTGTCCATGCAGCATAAAAAAGAAAAGAGAGGTGTGGGGCTGTGGGGTCCGGTGCAGAAAAAGTCCCATCAGCAGAGCAGTTCAGCAGGGCCCAGGAACCGGGAAATGTGAGGGCAACAGATGTAGGAGTAGTGGATTAACAACAGGAACTGGGACCAGAACGGTCAGGCTCATGCCATGCAGCATAGGAGATCAGAGTACGTGAGCAGGGGTTATTATCAGTCATTGTCACTTAAATCACCCAGCGCGGCCGTTTGAGAGCTGGAAGGGGTGGAGCGCTGTGATTTGTCCAGTTTTTTGGCGAATGCCAGAGTCGCCTTTGGTTCCTGAAAAGTGTGGACCTGCGAGCCGTGTCTGACGCGCAGCTTAGCCGGATAGGCCAACGAGTAAGAAACGTCGTGTTTTTGCAGCAGGCGATTGGCTGGGAGAAATTCGCGGCGTGCAGCCTGAACCGCCATTGTATAATCAGGGTAGAAGGAGATAGAGTTCCCCTGATGACGAATTTCCCCTTTCTCCCTGGCAGCTCGGAGGACCGCATCTCGGTCACGGAAATTCAATATTTTGGCGATAATAGGCCGAGCAGGAAGACCAGGAGCAGGCCGGAGTCCCAGTGAGCGATGGGCACGCTCGACGATGAATACCGGGAAGAGAACCTCCCCGAATAGGTCACGGATCAGTTGTTCAACAAAGTCTTCCATTTTGGCTATGTTGGAGGATTCAGGCACGCCCGTGATGCGGAGGTTGCTTCTGCGGGAGCGCGCCTCCAAATCTTCGTTCTTGTTTTTGATGAGCTCCAAGACTTTGTCCATCTGTAGGAGTGTATGGCGGTCCCGGGCGGCAGCGTCCTCTGTGTCAGACACCCTCGTCTCAACCCGAGTAAGTCGCGCATCATGAGAGTCCACCGAGCTTTAACGGTGTCCAGACGAGCGGAGAGCTGGTCAAGCTGGGCGGCAATGCCGGTGACTGTAGATTTCACATCCAGCATAATGGCTTTGAGATCGTCCTCACGGGTAGCGTCATTTTTGGGCTGGGTAGAAGGTTCGCCAGTGTCTGTGACTGCCCACTCCTGTCGCGACGATTTACATTGGTCAAACGCCAGCTTCGGCTGCTTGGGATCGGTCTGCCCCATGATCTGGCACTGGCGCCCCCGCAGACCAGAGGCCGGGGGCAGAGAAGCAGCACGTGGGGAGGCTGGGGTTGACAGGAGAGGCAGAGATGGAGAGAGGGCGTCAATGGAGGTGGGGGCAGTCAGGCACTCAGGGCAGACCGGGGCGGGTGAGAGGCAATGCGGCCAGGCGGATCAACCAGGAGGATCACCGCTCCAGACTAGCAGGAGAGCTCAGTTAGGAAGGGGCTGGCAGCCCAGAGAAACAGGGTAAGCGGAGCTGATGCAGCAGCAGCGCGCTTCAGCGAGATCTTCAGGAGGCAAATCAGGCCGAGTGGAGGGTTGGTGATCTGGGGGGACGAGACGCACCCGTGAGTGAGCTCCGGGTCCCAGGTGGAGGGCTGCGTGCCAAGTCCCCCCAGAATAAGTGGCACCTCGGTGGTGGAGGCGATGAGCAGCAGGCAAGTAAAGGCCCCTTTCACAGCAGTTCAGCAGACACAGCTGGCCTGGGAGGCGGGCATGCAGGCCAGTAAGTCCAGGTGGAGGCAAGGTGAGGGATCAAAGTGCCAGCCCCGGCAATCCGCCACGAAGCCAAGCCCGGCGGGGGGTCGCCCAGTCCTGGGGGAAACTGGCAAGTATTGGGATCGCCGGTACAGACGGCAGAGTCCGTAGTGGAGCGGGTTGGTAGGCCACGCCGTGCCGTGCAGGCGGCGCAAAAGGCACAAGGCTCAAAAGCAAAGCAGCGGGCCAGTGGGGGGTGAAACGCAGACCTCGGCCGCGGCAATCAGAAGCCTGGAGGAACCGCCGGGAGCACGCACCCGCTGGGGCCGCAGAGCAGTGGGGAGTCACGGGGGGCGTGCCGCCCTTGTTGCGCTGCCCAGAGCAAGTAGGCCGCGGCGACGGACGCTGGGAGGAGGAGGAAGTCGCCCGCGTGGAGCGCCGACCCGGGCCTGGCGGTGCGGCGCGCACACCCCCTGCCCCGCCGCAAGGCGCCCACAGCAAAAGCGACTCACCGGGTCCGGAGGAGGAAGGCGGCAGGGCTGCACCAGTGAGGCGCGCTGCTGGTCTGCAGGAGTCAGCCCAGGCCGGACGAAGGGTCGGCGACACCGCAGCAGTTCAGGCCGAGCACCCCCCGCTCGCCAGCAAGGAGGTCCAGGCGCCGCACCAGGCCCCAGCAACGATCCAGGCGCGCCGACAGAAGTGAGGGCCCAGGAAGGCAGCAGCAGGCGCCCCAAGGTGAGAGGAGACTGAATCACCCGGTGCCGAAGGACAGCACCTATGTAGTCCGCAGGATTTTGCCGGATAATCGGCTTGGCCGGCAGAGCCCACTTAGAGTGTGGCCATTTTGCAGCTGGCCAAGCCACGCCCCCCGAATAATGAAGGTTCAAGTAAATGTGCACATATAATAATTCAATGACATGATTAAGAAAGTAATAACAATGGTCAAACAAGAGGACAAATTAAATAGTTTCTTTCTCATGTCCCTTTGTCAGTTAGTTGCTTGCAACTGGTAGAGCTGCACTTTGTTAGCCCTGACACCGCTGCAGGACCCAGATGGCAGGGCCGGTGATACAAGGCATTGGATGCATGATTGTGCCAAGTCTCAAACAAATGCACATAAAGACCACTTTATAAGAATACGCTGAGCTTTCTTGTTCAAGAACAACCAGCCTTTTGCTGGGCTTTTTCGTGTATCACAGGCCAATGTAAGTTTTTGTGCAGTGTCCACTTTCTCAATCAATCTCTCAGGCTTTCGGGGCTATTGATTACCCCTTTCCAAGATTATTTTAATTCTGCAAAAACAGACTTGTTTTGGCTTTGTGCCTTCTGATAAACATCAATATCAATCTTGTGTGTAGCTCAGGTTTAGAGAAGTGCCAAGAGGCCTTAAATCGTACTGTAGATGTTTCACACACACACACAGCCTCAGCTGGAGGCGAGAGAATATACTTTTACTTGATTTTCTTAATAATCATAAAATACAATGTCACACAATTAATCTGGATTAAAATTACAATAAAAACATTTATGTAAATAGTGAACCGTAAATGATTTAATTGATTCTAAGGACCAACATTTTTGTGATAAAACACTTCAGCCAGTGTTCTTTAAGATTGTTCTTAAGCATGTCTGTTCCTCCGGCATGGAATAAAGTGCTTGTGCCGATAGGATAAAAAGTGCTGGGTCTGGTAAGATAAACTCAACGAGTCTGCATGGTAAGATACAGTTCATCTGTCGTTCTTTTCTAGTTCTTTTGCCGCTGTGTTCAGAAATTTTATTGTCTTACAAGACAGTTGAACAGAGGAACCACCAAGACATTTTATAACTGCCGCTCTGCAAGTCCTTGTTTGCTCTTTTCTCATAATTGGCCGTAGAAGGATCTTCCTCATATTTTGTAGAGCCGGACAGATACATAATAGGTGCAATAGTGACTCTTCTCCACTGCCACAAAGGCAGCAATCCGTAGTCGACCTGGTCCGTTGCCATTTTGGGATAAGATCTTTCGTCGGGAAGGACCCCAGTCTCAATAGGGTCAGGTTCCGCTTATAATAGTCTGTGAAGTGATCTTGCAAGTATGGTTGCGGTTTCAGCTGATTGTAAGAGGCGGGCATGCAGGCCCGCCTCTTACAAACCATCACCATCCATGCGTGTCTTTTACGGGCCAAAGAGGCTTTGTCAATTTGCAGCGATTGTTGTTTAATTGCTTTATTGGTGATTTGTTTAAATGCAGAATATGGTAATGATGTGAGCCAGGCATCCTCTAGCTTTAGTACTGAAAGAGCTTGTTTTAAAATTCGGAATATTGACTTGCTCTGCCTGGATTGTTTTTCGACCTCCTGCCAGCAGTGATGGGCTAACGTGTTTTCTTCAGCTGCCCTCATTCTCCAGTAATATTTGGCCAGTGCTCCTTGTCTTGCCAGTATTTGGTTTTTTAAACCGTATTCCTGTCGTATCTGGGCCTGAGAAATGTGACGTGTAATTAGGAACAGTTTCTTAAATAGACTGGATTGGGCTGTATTTAGAGTTGTCAAGTCCTTGGTATTTAACATTTCCGAGCCGTACGAGATGGATGGCAGGAATTTAGCTGCTACGACCTTTAATAAATAATTTGTTGAACGACTGCTTAGTATTTTCTGCAGAATTTTAAAAGCACATAGCAGGGGGCGTGGCCAAGATGGCGATCGGGTAAGACGTGTTGTTTGTCTCCCCGCTCCCATCTGCCCGTCTGGCCTGGCCCAACACTGCAAATAGCGTTCAAAAACCCCATGAGAGACAGAGAGAACGGAGTGTCTGCACAGGAGCCCTTGGAATGCGGATTCGGCGTCCCGACTCGACAGTTTAAGGGGACGAAGAGTGCGTCTGCGAAGCAGGAAGATGGTGGAGAGCTCCCTTGACTGAGAGACCCGAGCATACACGCAGCACGGAAGAAGCGGTACCCGGAGAGGGACGCTGCCGAATGACGGAGCGCGAAGGCAGCAGAGAGAAAGGAGCGCAAGATCAGGACACTGCGAGGGCAGTGCCGGCACCCATCTGCACCGCGGTATTGTCGGAGGCACGGACCCGAGCGGGATGGTACATAATGGCTGCATAGTGAGTGAGCGGAGAGGCCAGGTCCGCTTAACAGGCATCAGTGGGCTCCGAATTGCAACAAGTGGACGGACAGGCTCGGAACGGGGCACCCAGCTGAGGACACGGGCATAGCAGGAGTGGAGGGTCGTCCTGAGACCTTTGCCCGTGCAGGTAGAAGGTACGAGGAGGGAAAGGGTGAAGCGGGCCCCGGGGAGAGCCGAGCGGTGGAGGGGCATAGCATGGCAAGGAACTTGCTGGAGACTTGGCACCTTAAAGGCATAGACAGCACAGACACCCACTGAGCTATAATAGACCCCGCGGACAGAAAGGGGCCTGGAGGAGCCTGAATGGGGCCGCGCTTTGCACCGGTCTGCAAGTGTGCAACGGAGTCGGGGAGGCCCACGAAAACGTGAAGAGCGAGGTGGGGGACGCCGGGAATCCCCAGGCAAGGCACACTGGCAGAGCTACATTCGCCATAGGCTGCAGTGCAGCCAGAAAACAGGGAGGGAGAGATCACGGTGCGTGGAGAGAGAGCTGAACTGTCGCTGGCCAAAGAAGATCCTGCGGGGAGCTCCCACAAAGACCGAGGCTGAGAGGAATCACGGGCACATACACACCCCAGTGTAGAGGTACATGGTATGCGCCCCATTGCTAATATCCGTAAGCTGGATTGAAGAGGCAGTAACTAGCAAGGAGTGCAAGCAGAGATGTCTACAATGCGGGGGAAAAAAGATAGGACTGTAAAAGACTTGTTCACCAAGGCAGCTGGGGCAAGTGGAGGAGACGGAAGAATCTCACCGACCGCATCTGGGGGACAGGACATGGACAACGCTGAGGCGCTGGTTACGCGTTCATTTCTAGAGCAACTATTTAATACGCTTCGGGAAGACTTGCAAGCACTGAGAGCGATTTTTCAAAAGAAATAAAAGAAGTCAGGCAAGAGATAGAAGAGGTGGGAGAAAGAGTGGCTAGCTTGGAGGATCACGAGATGTCCCGAGACGAAGAAGTGGAGCAACTCCAGCAAGAGGTCATACGTCTACGATCCCCACAAATCGATATCCAGGCACATGCAGAAGACCTGGAGAATCGGTCACGAAGGAATAATATCAGGGTTAAGGCGGCCGCCCCTAAAGAAGAAGGATTTGACATAACGCAATACCTGCAGGGCCTTTTCAGAGACATTCTACAGGTGCCCCAAGACTTTGAAATTAAAATAGATAGGGCACACAGAGTAGGTCTGCAAAGAAGAGCGTCAGCTCCTCCTCCAGATATCCTGGCATACCTACCAGACTTCCAACTGAAGGAGCAAATCCTCCGGAAGGCACGCGAAAGACACCCCCTGACCTATCAAGGGTACAACATTGCTCTATATCAAGACCTGGCTACAATAACACTGCAGAAGAGACGGGAGTTTAGACCGGTCACGGCGCACTTGAGGAGCCTAGGAATCACGTACTCATGGGGGCATCCCTTCAGAATAATCTTCAGGTGGGAAGGCAAGTTACATCAATTGAGGTCTTTGCAGGACACATGTCGTCTTCTGGGCATCGAGAATCTCCAACAGGAAGAAACGGAGAAAGGTGGCAACACAACACAACGAGAACAGTGGAGACGGGTTCGGGGAGGCAGACCCTTCGCGAAGGCGGCAAAGCCGCACCCTGAGATGATCGCACAGGAGAGACAAGCAATTTTAGAGACACCGTTCGTTGAGTCCCGTTCTAAGGATGTCAACTGAGATGGCTGGGGTCAGATAAGTGACTTAAAATGTGTCGGGCGGGCGGCGGGGGATGTCAAGGGGGTGGGGGGGGAGCTAAATGGCCACTTGATGCACCCTACTATTTGTTTCACCATGGACACACGGATTCGATATGTGGGTCCTGGACTATATTGGGTTGTTTTGTTTTTTTAACCAGTTGGGGTTAGGGAGGGGGAGGGGGGAACCAGTATACAAAGAATGAGGACCTCAGAAGGGATCAGGGGGACACAAGGGGACGGACTAGAAAAGGAGTTTGGTGGGAGAGGGCAGAAACAAGGTGGGCTTCAGGACTCAGCTGGAAGGTAGGAGGACACAATTGACATGCCGAATGATGTATTAAAAGTCCTCACACTCAATGTGAAGGGGCTTAATAAACCCGTTAAACGGCGAGCTATCCTCTCCTACCTAGAGCATTCGGAAGCAGACATTTGCTTGCTGCAAGAGACGCATCTCTTGTCTAAAGATTGGCACCGCCTAAAGTCGAGAGCCTTTCCCCAACAGTTTTTTTCCTCTGTAACAGAAAAAAAAGAGGGAGTCGCCATTCTGATTGCTAAGCATTGTAAGGGGGTGGTGAGGGACAAAGTGGCAGAAATAAAAGGGAGACTATCAGCATACCAAATCCAGTTCGGTGATCAGTCACTGGTGATTGGGTCGATTTATGCAGCAAACACGGGTCAGGAAGGCTTTCTGAAATTGGCAATGGAGGGGACCCTGGTAGCGTAAGCACGAATGACATTGGTAGGAGGGGACATAAATCTAGTTTTGGATGCGGCCAAAGATAGATCGAGCAGCTGCTACAATCAGAAGGGGGAGCTCTCGCAGGAGGGGAAGGTATGGCTACGGGAGATGGGTTTGGTCGACCAGTGGCGGGAAGTACACCCCCAGACATCGCAATACTCCTTTTTCTCACACGCGCATGGGTCTTATGCTAGACTTGATTATTTCTTGGGCACTAGAGAGATTAGTAGGATATTGACAGAAATAGACATTGAACCGGCGGCATTATCTGATCACGATGCAGTGTGCCTCACCTTGCGGCTCCCATCATAGCAGAAGAGGGGGGGGGGTTGGGGGTTGAAGGAACATATGCTTTCCAAACAAGCAGTACTACAACAACTCACCAAATGCATTCAGGATTACTTAGACATTAATGACTCCCCCGAGGTATCTACCCCCATAGTGTGGGAAGCCCTGAAGGCGGTAGTGAGAGGTGAATTAATTGCTATCACAGCTGCTGAGAATAAGGAACGCAAGGAGAAGTGGGAGCAACTATCCACGCAGGTTAAGGAACTAGAAAGAGTACATAGCCGCACCGGGGCGCCCAGAGTATGGAGACAGTTGAAAGCGGCGAGAGCACAATTAGCAGGGATAGATCTAGATAGAGCGGAGTAAGCATGCGTTAAGGTTAAAACTCTCCTATTATGTTGGGGAGACAGGACAGGGAGAATGCTGGCAAACAAGCTTAAAGCCCAAAGACAACAAACAAAGATACAATCCCTTAAGGGGCAAGCAGGCGAGAAAATTATAACTGATGAAGGTATAGCACATACTTTTCGCGACCTTTACGCACAATTTTATAAAAGAGAAACCCCTGCCGGGAATAACATAACTTAATATTTACAGAGTGGGCATACGTCTAAAATAACGCCGGACCAAGCAGAAGCTCTTGATGCCCCCATAAGGATCGAAGAGGTGGTCTCGGTGATCTCGCGCCTCAAACTTCTTAAATCACCGGGACCGGATGGATTTTCGGCGATTTTTTATAAATAAATTATGTCAGACTTTGGCCCTGCTATTTTACGAGAGTGTTTAACTCTTTTGGGGGTCTGGAAACGATTCCTCCAAGTATGCTTGCAGCGGCTATAGTGATGCTACCAAAACCCGGGAAGGAGAAACGGCTATGTGACTCTTATAGGCCTGTGTTCCTTTTTAACGTGGACTTGAAACTGTTTACGAGCATTTTAGCCACGAGATTAAGTCCCCTGATGCCAAACATAATAGAGCCCGATCAAGCAGGGTTTATCCAACATCGACAAAGTGGAGATAATACCAAAAGAATTCTCCATTTAATTGATAAGGCACATCACACAAGTATTGATGCACTCTTACTGACGATGGATGCCGAGAAGGCATTTGACCGAGTAGGCTGGACCTTCCTGGGGCATACACTGACTCACTTTGGGGTGGGGGATAGATTCCGGGCATGGATAGGGAGTTGCTACAGTTCCCCTACAGCCACAATCAGAGTTAACTGCATTTCCTCACGCCCCTTCTCCATTCAACGAGGAACCAGGCAGGAGTGCCCTTTGTCGCCCCTCCTGTTTGCCCTCTATATTGAGCCATTAGCTCAGAAGATTCGGGAGAATACTGAGATCCAGGGAATTCCGTTTGGGGGAGAGACACACCCCATTAGCCTACATGCGGACGACATTTTGGCAGCTCTAGAGAATCCAAGGCGATCACTCTCAGTTTTTTGGAAGAACTGGAGCTTTTTGGGTGGGCGTCCGGGTTCCGAGTAAATGTCAGTAAGTCACAGATTCTCAGTCTGAACCACGCATCCTGGGACTCACAGACGGGAAGGGATTTTGCCCCAGGGATCCAGGTGGTGGAGTCGATTCCTTACTTGGGGCTGGATTTAGCAGCCACTACGCAACAAACAGTGGCACTGAACTACGCTAAACTAGTGAAACAGACCAAGAAGGACCTAGGTAACTGGGGTTGCCAAAACTTAACGCTGCTGGGTCGCATTGCTGCGATCAAGTTGTCTATACTGCCTAAAGCGTTGTATTTATTTCAGACCTTGCCGATCTCCCCCCCAGCGGGCACCATCACCTCACTACAGGCAGATATCCTTCGATTTGTGTGGGCCGGGGCGAGACCTCGCATGCGACGAGAGGTGGGGTACTTGAGAGCGGAGAGTGGGGGCCTGGGGATTCCACATCTCATAGACTACTTCAAGGCGGCTCAGCTGAGATATCTTGTTGAGTGGAACAGGTCTGAGTCAGAGAAAAGATGGTTATTCCAGGATAGGGCGGTGGCTGGGCTTCCCTTATGGAAGATTCCCTTTTTAAAGAAACTAGATAGGCCAAAGAGCCTTCAGAGGTCACCAATTACGAATACGGTGATGAAGATATGGGATGGAGTGGCTCACAAACGTGGACTCATGACGTTCCCATCACCCTTGACACCGATTGTAGGGACTAGAGAGTTCACCCCAGGAATGGAAGACAATACATTCACAGCATGGCAAGATTCGCAATGCAGATCTGCAGGGCACCTGTTTGACGCGGAGGGTATCATCCCTTTTTCGCAGCTCCGACAGTATTATGGGCTGCTGGAGGGGGAATGGATAAGATACATGCAGATCCGACATTGGCTGCTACATCCTGATATACAGCCGCAAGTCATCCGTAAATTAACAAAATACGAGAAATGGTTGATCACAAAACAGAATGACAGGGGAATGATCTCCAAGCTATATGCTATGCTCCAACAGTCGGCTTTACCACACCCCACAGCTAGCCAGAAACGATGGGCGAACGAGATAGGAAGGGATTTTTCCAATAAAGAGTGGGGAGAAATTTATTATAGGGCTAAACATACCGCGTGCAATGTGTCCAGCATTGAGACGGCAACTAAAATTGCCACATATTGGTATCTCACTCCAGTACGCCTCAATAGAGGCAATCCAGACCGTAGCCCTACATGCTGGAGGGGTTGCGATGAAGAAGGGACCTTAGTGCACCTGCTGTGGGAATGTCAGGCCTTGGCAGCCTATTGGTCTCAAATCTTGGATGAAATTGACCAGCAGTTTGATACGCAGATCCCAAGATTCCCAGCGTATGTAGTGCTGGGCTTACCCAACACACTAACGTTTCCATTAAAGTCCCGTAGAGGCAGGCAGATGGGGTTAGCGCTAGGGGCGGCCCTCCAGAATATATTGACACATTGGGGGACACAAACAATTCCTACATATAGAGGTTGGCTACATCGGTTGTGGTACATTCTCGGAATGGAACGCATCAATGCCACTCTGACAAATTCCGAAACTGCTTTCAGAGATGTTTGGAAGCCATTTCTTTCTCTTTTAGCGACGGAGTTCAACAAGATCACTTGTCCAAGATACCTTCGCTTGTTGCGCTTAATGGACACAACTAGAGTCTCCCTAAACACCGAGGGAACTTAGACTGGAAGGTACACAGGTTCCTAGAGTACTCATTTATGGAAGACATGAAAATACCGGTATGTGGGGAGGGAAAGGGGGGGAGGGTAGTTTCTATAAGTTATAATTGTTTTTTTTTGTCTCTACGAAATGCGATTGGCATCACAGTACATATCAGACATTGTGTAAGGGAAAGGGCACTCCCACAGGAAATTTGAATTATAATTGTAATTATTGGAAGGACCCTAGAATTGTAATGTACTTAAAGCACATGTAGAGATGTCGAGTTTGTATTGTATGTTCTCAAATAATAAAAAAGATTTAAACCTAAAAGCAAATAGCAGTTGTTTTGCTTTTGCTTGCCCGAGGTCTTGGTGTTGCTTGTAGTTAAGTTGGCGATCTAAATAAACCCCCAAATATTTATATACGTCCACCTGCGATAAGATGCTGTTATTTAGCCTCCAGACAAATTTAGGGTGTTTTTTGTGGGTGCTGGAGAAGCACAGGACATTCGACTTTTTGAGGTTGATTGTTAGTTGGGCTTTTGAGGTATATTCTGCTAGTTGAGAAATCAACCGCTGCAAGCCACGAGGTGTTTGGGAGAGTAGCACAATGTCATCTGCATATTGCAGACTTACTATTGGGATGTTACCCAACTTAGGAGGGTCACCTTGTGTTAGACAAAGATTACTCTCTAAATCGGCTGTGTAGATGTTGAATAAGCTGGGCGCCAAAACACACCCCTGCTTTAACCCGTTGATGATCGAGATTTTCTTTGTTAGACTTCGGCCGTCCCCTTTTTTTATTTGGACCCAAATTTGTGAGTACACGTTGATGATTGCTTCCAATAATTTTGTAGGAACTTCCCAAGCTTCCATTTTAGCCCATAGCTTGGATCTTGGCACTTTGTCAAAGGCTGCTTTGAGCTCTACAAAGCACGCGTAGAGGATGTTTGAATTGACAATTGCCTCATTAGCTAAGAGGGTAACTGCTGATATATTCGTTAGGGTGCCCATGCCGGCCCGAAATCCTGTTTGTGTTTTCGGGATTAGATTTATGCTGCTGATCCAGTCCTCAAGATCTGCCAATAAGTTTGATGCATAGATTTTTGCCTCTACATCAATGAGCACTATCAATCTGTAGTTATTTGGATCTGAACGTGCCCCTGATTTGTATATGGGCTGAAAAATGCTGCCCCGCCAGGAGTCGGGAATGATGCTGGTCTCTAAGCTATGTATAAACAGGGGAGTTAAATGACTGGATAAGAACGCTGGATCATTCCTGAACAAGGCATTAGGCAGGCCGTTTGGGCCAGGAGCCCCATCAGATCTCAGATGTTTTATTGTGTTCAATACCTTCTTTTGAGTGATCTGTACTTGATGTTCCCTCAGATCGTGCTTTGTTGGTTCTCGAATTTCTTTTTGAAATATTTCTTCTGTTTGATTTTTTGAGTAGTTAACTGGCTTTTCAGCTGGTAATGGACTGCGTGTGGTGTCTGGTTCCTCCTTGGTGCTTGGATTCAGATCTTTGAAATTTGTAATCGAACTGATGTCCGTTCCAATCTCATTTGAAGCGTCGGAGATGTTTACTGCACTCGAGGGGGCTGTCGTATTATATGTTACTTCAATATGAGATTTCCATGTTTGCTCCGTTATGTCCGAATTGAAGTGACGATGTTTGCTGTTTAATAAAAAGTTGATGTTTGCCCAAAACAGTTTAGAATTTCTTTGTTTGCTGGCATGGAGCATTTTGAGCCCGAGTTGTTCCTTATATGTTTGCTTGGCTGCCTTGATATCCTTTTTTAGATCCTTTTTCATTTTTTCTATTGTTATAAGGATCTGTTGTGTTGGTTGAGGGCCCTGGGTTTGCAGTGATCTTAAATGTTTGTTTAACCGTGTTTTTTTTATACGTATGTTATGTGTGCACCAGGGCGCCCGCTGGTTCTGGGGGGTTTGTGGCCAGTGCGATGACTCAAAATTCTTTTATTTAAATTGTTGAGAAATGACTCCCAGGCCTCTATGACGTCTGGCTCTGCTTCCGATGATGTTAATAACGAGAAGCATGTCTCCATAATGGAGTCAATATTGTTTTCATTCCAAGTTAGTCGTTTTAAATTATAAAGTTGCGTTGATAGCGTGAGAGGCTTAGCTTGCCCAGACCTATTTGAAGTAATGGTTAATGTGAAGGTCTGAGGATAGTGGTCGCTTTCTACTCTTTCCTGTGTTTGAAAATCCGTTATAAAGGAAAATAGATCGGGGTCTGCTAAGGTGAAGTCAATTGTTGAGCCTGTATTGCTCCTAACTCTTGTGAATGCTGCAGGACTGTCCAGCGAGCCTCGACCGTTTAGCGTGTACAGGAAGAAGTCATCCAGTTTTGCCACGCATTTCTTGCCCAGGGTGTCTCGTCTACTTGTATTGCCCTGTCTTGGCTGTATGAAGCCCGCTAAGTTTCTCTCCTGTCCTTGCAGTAAGTTCATGTTGAAATCCCCGGTTAGTATTATATTATCACATGAATAGGTGAGTTTCAGCATTTTGATTGCGGCGATCAATTGCTGGACAATGTGCCCCTTTTACTTTTCCGCAGGATGGATATAGATGTTCAGGATTAGCAGGCTCATTGAGGGCCAGGATTCTAGCTTAGTGCATTGCATCCAGGGGGAATCAAGATCGATGACTGTGTCTTTCCAGAGAAAATCAGTCGAGATGAAGGTCGATAGGCCGCCTTTTGCCCTTCCATATTGTGCATCCTTTATGGCTGGGATAAGGTTTTCTTTGTAGCATACAATTGGTGAATTTGTTGTCTGCCAAGTTTCTTGGAACAGGAGTATATTGTACTGTTGGATGAATTCTGCAAAGTCGACTTCTAGCTTTGTGCCTAAGCCGTTTACATTCCATGAGCAGATCCTGCAACCCTGCGCTTTCCCGGAGAGCGTGCTTGGTTTGGTTCATGCTACTCCGCGATGCTGTATTAACGATGTTGCCTGCGGGTGCACCTCGAAGTTCGCTGCTTCACGGTGTGCTATCGTGATCGTAATTTGTCTGAGTGTTTGACCATCTTCTGTCTTTGTACTGGACTTGTCCGGGCCTTTTGCTCCTTTTAAAACGCCCTGGGTTTGGTTCGGCTGTTGTAACAGGCTTGGATAATGGAGAGGCTCCACCTTTTTTAGCTCAATGCCCCAATTGGAGAAAGCTTCCCTGTGCCGCAGAATCTGTTCTGTAAAAGTGTGGTCAGTCCAGGTTGCTATTGTAGATTCTGGACCAATTTGGTTTGGATTTGGTTTGAACTCAATTCTGTCCAGATCACTGGATTTAATGTGACTCAGGGCTGGGAGGACTTCTAGTAATTTTAGTATTGCCCTTCTATTCAAGATGTCATGGGCTCCCCTCGAGCTGTATTGTGGAACTAGCTCTATTTTTTTGCTTCCGTTTGACAATACGAAATCTGTATGTAGTTTTTTTACCTGGTTACTCCGTGGGTCTGTTGATACCCGAATTGGGTCTAGGTCATGTAAGGCTGAGTTAAAATGATGTTGTACGCTATTTCGTTGGTTGCCTCTGGGGTTCACGGCCGAGTCGGCCTCAATTCCTCCCGTGGATTGTGCTCTTTTCCTATCTCCTTTGATCTGGCTCCTCTCCTCTAGGTCTGCTTGTCTGCTGGTAGTTGCCTCCTGTGTGCTGAAGTTGCTTGCGTTTGCCGTTTTACCCTGAATGTTTTATGCTGTTTTTTTAGTGTCTTTTACAGATAATTTGTTTGCTTCCTGCCCTTCCTGGGGATTGAATATACTGTACATTTTCTTTGTCTGTAAAATTACCCTGTTTTGTTGTTTGGGGCTTTCTAAAGTTGCTGCCTCTTTTATGGGGGAGGTTAAGGGGGCCCTTTCCCCGGTCGCGAGCCTGATACTTTGTTCGGTGTTGTCCCTCTCAATTATTTTTTTGTCTTTTGCAATAAACGTTATTTTTGTGACAACAGTGCGTTTGGCCCTTGGTTAGTTAATTTGCTTTTCCTTGCTTTCCTCAGGCGTTTTCTTTCCCTCTTCGTGAGGGAGGTAGACAAGTTGGATTGTTTGTGGATTGCGTCTGCTGTCAGTTGCGAGGCGTAGATGGTAGGAGACATCTCTTGTGCTCCCGCTTGAGCTTGTTCGCTCATTTCCCCAGGCCCCCTCAAATCTTCTGAAGTGTGAGCGCTTGAGCGCTCTGGGTCTTTAAGGATCTCCTTGTCACTTAGGGTGCAGCTCATCCAACCTTTTCCTTGGTGGCCTTCTTGTTCGACTGTTACCAGTTTGGAATCTATGTGGGGCTCTGTTGGGGGGTTCCCTGACAGCACCCAACAACTCTGACATTAGGGTTGGTACCGTTGCCAGTTTGTCAATTATTTGGGGGCAATGACAAGTATGGTATGTGGTGTCCCTATCTTGCTGTACCTTCTTTATCATGGTGTTCAGATCTTGCAACTTTGCTTCTATCCCCTGGACGTGGATGGCTAAGATATTTAAAAGTTCGACTTGAATGTCTAGCTTGTCTGCGTGGTATGTCATCGTGTTTCCAATGGTTTCCATAGTGTTTAGTAGTTGGGGCCATATGAAGAGTGTAGGAAGACTGGTCGATGCTTCCATCTGATATCGATTTGATTGATCTAGTTGGTCCAATTGCTCCATGTATTCTTTGTTCTTACTTGGTTGTTCGTTTCTATGTGGGGCATTGGATGCCGTTGCCATTACGGGTCTGGGCTCTTTAGCTCCTTGTGATGAGTGCCCGCTTAGTTTGATTTGAGGTGTTTCCTGGTCCATTTGCTGGTCGGGGTTTTCGGGTTCTGGTGATAGTGCGAGAATATCATGATTTTGGACATGCACGGAGGCCGACCCCTGTTGTTCCAATGCGTGTGGGTCAGCCATTGAAAAGGGAGAATAAACGGTTGCAAATGGACTTAATATGCTATCCAGCCGATGCGTAGAGTGTTCCTCAGGTTTTTTAGTTGTGGTTTGCGGTTACTGTTGCACCGGTTGGGATATTTGGCTAATTAAGAGGTCCCAGCTTGTGTCCGACTCCGTGTGGACTAGAGCCTCTATTAACTGGAGGTGCTGAGCTTGGGGAATTGAGGGTGAATTTTGGCCATTAGGGGTCAATAAAGCTCGATTTGTTAGTGGCCTGCTTTGATCTTCTTGTGCGGGAGATCAAATGTCGATACTTCCCGGGCACAGAGTTTCCTCATTTTTGTTGTTATAGCTACTCTGGAGGGGAACCTCGGTGCCTTCGCGTGGGGGGCCCGAGTTGTTGTTACTTTGCTTGACTTCCTTGGGGTCTTTGAGGTCTTTATGGTCCGTGCATTCCGTGTAATCCTTGTGGCTCCCGGATGAAAGTCTGCGACATACTTTTAGAAAGTCTGTAATCAGTGCCCGCTTGCTGGATTAGGCACCAGTCCCATGTGCGGTGAGTATGGATGGATCTTCTTTTGCTCCATTTATAGTTTTGTCTGAAATAGTCTCTGTTGCGGCAGCACTGGCCTTGTCAGTTGTGTTGGTAGCAAGTCTTGGTGTCCCTCCCTTAGTATTAGTAAAGTGGCTTGTTGTGTCTTTTTCTAGGCCAGTCGCTGGTTCTATCTCTATCTCTGGCCTTGGCGAGTTGTTTGTGTAGTCCGGGTCCTGCTACCCCCCTCCCCTCTTTTACCGGCCCTGCGTTTTTTCCCCACCGCCTCTGGTTTTCCCTGATCTCATGATGGATGTATTTAGAGTGTTTTGGTCCTCTCTAGGGGTCACTCAAGGAGCCTACCTGAAAGCTCTGTTACTTGCCCCCCGTGGAGACTCCCCTCTGTGGAAGCTGGCCTAAGCTGGAGCTTGGTTCTGAGAGGGGAAGGCTAGGCCAGAGGCAGGACTGGGCGACTGTAGATTTTGCTTTTCCTTTTTTTTCCTCTCTTCATTTTCGCCTGACCCTTGACCCTTTCCCTTAGTTTGCACTCCCTTGTCTTTCCCTTTGTCCTGGATCCTTGTAACTTGCTCCCAGTGTGTTGTGTCCTTGTGTCCTTTTTTCACTTATTACTTTTGTCCTTTCCTTTCGACCCCTTTGCATTCTGGTCCCTGGCTTCTGCTTTCTGCTCTTAGCCCCAGCCCCTTTTGCCTTCTGGGGGGTGCCCTGGTTGCTCTTGGGCAAGGCAAGGGGGGGGCGAGGCAAGTTTGTGCTGTAGGTAGGACAAGCGGGGCAAGCGGAGCACGCGAGCCGGTTTTTCAGGGCCGCCTCCGCAAAACCGCCAAGGGCTTGCACTTAATGCAGCCGCCCACTAACGGCTTGCATCTGACCGCTTGCCTCGGGCCTCTTACCTTGAGGCAGCCCCTTCGGCCGATGGAATCAGCCCGACTCCATCGACACAGGATACCCACAAGATACCCACTCAGGATACCAGCGGCATGGAGGTGTCTTGGAGCCCATGGGTTGAAGTCGCTCCCTCACTCCCTCGCTTCCGTGTCTCGTGTCTCGCGTCTCCAGGTGGTGACAGAGGGAATGGCAGTGATTGTTTTTCATTTGCGAGTGGGGCCTCGAGGCAGACGCAGGCCGCACCCGGAACTAACCGGTCTGCCTCCGCGCCAGCCTAGGGCACAATCTCAGCGGCCGCGGTCTGACAGCAGCCGCACTCGTGGGTTAAGCCGAGTCGTCACCTGGGCCCCTGTAAGCCACCAGCCACCAGTTGACGCCAGTTGAGGCCAGTCAAGGCCGCCCCCCGAGGCCTCCCGGTGTCAGGAATCTCAGTCTTGGTCTCGGTCAGCGGTTCGGCAGATTGAATGGGCAGCCTGCGATGCAGAGCAGCGCCGGTGCTGCTCCTGCTCCTGCTCTGATTCAGCCCCGCCTTCTGCGTGATGGGAAGTGATGGCAATTTGAATTCCACCACTGGAATATCAGGGAGAAACGTCAGCCCAGCAAATGTTGATGCAGCTGGAGGCATAATGTGAGCTTCACTTTGCAAGTCCCTCAATAATATTGTCTGGATTGTTTATTGGAATTCTCCACACCTCAAACACAGCTCTCCCCACTCTGTGTCTACTGGCTTTCCCAGTAGTATATCCATGCCAAGTATGTATTCTGGAACATCAGCCACTAATACCGTGGCAGTAAATGGTGGCCCCTTGCCAATTGATATTTTAATCTTTGCAGGCTGTATGTTTATTTCAGCTCCCTCATAGATGTTTATGATGAGTCTTCCTGGGTAATTCATAAGTGTTTCCACTAATTAGAATGACTTCTGTTCTTTCATTGAGCAATGCTATTACATTTGGTTAATTCTTTTTGTGATAAATAGAAGTGCATATGGCCTCCTATCGCCAGGGCTTAATCCTATTGCTCTGATCCCCTGGAATTGGCCTGGTCAACTGCATAAAAAGGATCCAGTACCTTCCAATTGTTCCTGAGGAGGTCAAGGTATATTTTCTTTGCTTAACTTTATCACTCTCCCTTTCCTTTCTTTGTTGTGATTCTTTCTGCTTGGGGTCATCTCAGGGAAGTGAGGAAGGTTTAGCCTTTCGCTTGCCCTTAGTCTTCTTTTGCTGAGAATCTTTCTATTTAACTAGCAAAAGATAGTTGGCTTCCCTTCTATGCAGTCTTTATCATACCCTGCATTAATCAAATCTCTTCACATCTGTGTTCAGGTAGGTACCATGGTTTTTCCCTGCTCATCATTTTCTTGCCACACTAGTCAATCTGATTTCTGAATATCCAACCCTTCTAACGAGCCAATAATAACACCACTCCAACTGCTCTTCCTTGCTCTATCCCTAACAGAACGAATAAAGCTCAGTTCATGAGCAAGGGTGCATTGTTTGTAATTTGTGTTCATATTCCTGCTTTTGCTGGGTTCATATCTGGGCCTAGAAATTGCGCAAAATATTTAGCAGTCTTCATGCCCATTTCTTTAAGTTGTACATGACGTCTGCAACTTTGTAGTAACTTTCCCTTTCGTAGGTAGTCTCTACTGCCCTTATTTTCTATGGGATGGTGTTGCTCTACCAGTGGTTGACCATATGTAGCGTTGGACTTACTACAAAAGTGTAAGTTACTACAAAAGTGCAAATTGTGAATACTGAAAAGTAGTAAACTCGCTCAAAAGTGTAAGTTACCTTTGTGAATCAGGCCCAGTATGTGTATTTTGCACTGGCACCCTGTTTCCTTTCATCTTATTTTGCATCATGGTCCTTATTTTTATTTTCTCACCACTATCATCTCTGTAAACAGCCATCACTCTAACCTAAAGCTCTCCATCCCAGCTCAAATCCACTTCACTATCAGTGACAGATGCATTCAATGTAGCAGGATCCCACCCATCTTGGCACACTAAAGCTCTCACAAGCACCTCTCATGGTGTCATGTGGGTGCACTTGGTTTTTTGTTTCACAATCCTCACTGCCAAAGCAGTACATTTAGCTTCCACTTGATCACCTCTTGCTGCTGCACTCTCCACAGTTTCATGCATTACCACCTGTTTATCATGCAACACAGCTAGCTCATCTCTTAACCTCCTAAGCTCATTCACCATCCTTTCCACCTCACTGACACTCTCCTAAGACCCATAAGGAAAAGCCACCCAACTTATCCTGCTGCCATGTATTCCAGCTTAGCCCCCCTCACCTTAATACTTTCCAACACCACCTTCGCTAAGAGCAGAGTAACTTTCCCTTCTATCTTAGTCCAAGGCACAGTGCCACCCAACGATCAAGCATTTCAGCCACTGGGCACCAGGTCTCGTCAATTTGTTACCCACTAATGTGACTGCAATGTGGCCCATTCATACTATCTCTCTCCCTCTGCTTTATCATGTTTCTTATTCCCAAAGAGTGACATTACTAACCTATATCGTGTGTTGTGTTAGTACCAACTATACTAACCGTACACTGATTTCCAGCAATCCGGTGCTTTTCGGTGTGATAAGGCAGAGTAAAAGTAATACGCTCAATGGAAACAACAAACCATCAAACAATTCTGCAATATTTATTAGGGAACAATATTCATTAGCAAGCAAAAATAACGATGGTTCATATAAATGTGGATGTAAAATAGGTCAATGCAGAGTTTCAGCAAAAATAGCAATGATAGAACTGTAGTTTCTTCCTCATGTCCCTTTGTTGGTTGCTTGCTTGCAGCTGGGGGACCTGCACAAAGTCAAGCCTGTGAAATCTGGGATGGCAGCGCACGTGGCACAACAGATTGAGCATTCGTATGTCAATTCTCAAACAAATTCGTCTTCCTGTTTGAGAACCTGTTTGAGAACCTTCCAGCCTTTCCCTGTACTTTTCCATGTTTCAAATGTCCATGCAGTTGTTTGTGCAACTTTTCAAGCTTTCTCTCAGGCTGATGGAGCTGGGGGTTATCCCTTCTGAGGGCTCCTTTAATTCTGCAAAAAAAAAAGACATGTTTTGGCTTTGCCCTCCCTGATAATTAGCACGCCCAAGAGGCCTTCACTCCCATTGCAACCAAAGAGACTATTATCCCTGTTTCAGCTCAGTGTTCAAGGTAACAAACAACTGGTTTGCCCTGCTGCACGTTTCTCATCTGGTGACCACAACAATAACTCCTTCAAACACTGTTAACCATTTATGATCAAAACCCTGTATCTTTCATTGAGATTTGTCCTGGGAAACTAACTAGTTTACACTAATCTAGCGCTAATCCCTACTTCTGAGAGCTATCCCTACTTCTGGCAGCTGTGTCAACATCAGTGCACCATACCACCATCCAGAAGCGAATCTCTTAGGAGGGAGATAGGCAGTACTGACTCCCACTTGAATATAACTTGGAATGGACCCTCACTTAAGATCATTCACATCTTTGAAGTACCCCTCATTTTTACTTAGAAAAATTGTCACTTCTGTACTTAATGTTAATTCAGAAAGGCCAATGTATTTTAATGAGGCATTTGAACTGGAGAAGCATGTCATAATTTGAGTATTTTCACAAATTGGATAGATTGAGATCCAATGTCCCCAGTGACCAAGGTAAAGAGTGCAAACTTCTTGTTGACCTAATCTAATGGATGGCCTGCAAAACTCTAGCATCTTTTCGTAAAACAAACAATATTGACTTGCCAGGTGGGTAGTAATGGAGAATACACTTGGGCCTATTCACAAACTGTATTTTGTAATGCATGAAGTAGAATTACAGTATTATTAATGGCATACCACAAAATACTATGGGTACCTCAACCTGCAACTCTCTTATGTTTTCTGAGCAGAGATCTCCACCGCAGTTGCAAAGATACATACCATACACGTGGGTATAAAGTTTGGTAGATGTGGAAGCGACAGCCGAGAGTGGATGGAAAATGGGGAGTACAACAAGATAGGATGGGTTTAGGGAAATGTAAGGTGGGAAATTGCTATTTATGAATGAAAATTATACTCAAAAATAATTAATTATTTAAAACACATTTAATTTTGTGTTTTAATAAGCTCTAGCATTTAATTTTTTACCTATAGGTTAAAAATAAATACTTAAAATACATTTACATTTTTATTTCATATTATAATATGTTTAAGATTTTTTTCAAAGAATAATAAACTTTAATAATTTTTTAATACTTTCCCATAGGGAGATCTCCTTGACTGTGGTGCAGCTCTCCACCTATGTGTGCAAAGTTACAAGTAGTAACTTTACATTCGTAGATCCTGTTTCAGGAGGCTCCACCGTCATCTGATTTGAGTGGGTGGATACATGTAAGTCTACACCTATGTGTACATTTACACTCAGAAATGTTGAATAGCAAAAAGTATAGAGTGTAGAGTTACCTACAACTCATTCAGAGCCCCATTTGGAAATCCAACCTCAATAATCAAGGCAGTGAACAGAACACCTTAAAAGGAAAAATAAACATTTCTGAGAGAGATGTACTATGTGAAAAACTTAGCAGAATATCGGGGAGACAATAGTTGGAAGGAATTTAGACCATAAGTTGGCAGGGAAAACAACTGTTCAGAAAGAGGTGGATCCACAACATAAAGAATCAGGACAACGTTAATTCTGCTAAAGAAGCCTCATGGATAAAGCAGACTAAAGAAAAGTCAATGGCAATGAAATTTAGGAATGGTGTAACATCAGTAGACACCCTGAAATCTATTATCGTGAAAGATGTCTTTGAATATAACCTGACACCCAGGTATACATTGGGAACCCTACATCAGAAACCCAGGACCAGGAATTGAGGAACTGAGGCTTTTCCTCAGAATAGGTGCAAATACATTCCCAAAGAAGACGTGCAGAGAAGATGGTGGAACATAGCGAAGAACATCTATCACTGCTATGGTGAAGAAGCAAATCCCCATCCTATACAATATTGATGTGCCAGACACAAATATAGTAATAGAAGTTTGAGGGATTGGAGGAGAAGGATAAACATTAGAAAAGCATAAGATAATGTGCTTCTTCCAGAGTGACACTGCGAGAAAGCCACTGAAAAATGTGGCTGCTCTTTTAAAAGGAAGTGCCGAGGATGAGAAAAGGGAAACAAAATATTAGACACACTGATGGCTGAGCAGCACAAGAAGCAGCAGAATGGCAAGGAAGATGAGCAGTGGTATGCTGCAGACAGGCAGACCCATGAAGATCCCATCACAACCTCACAGAGAACATGAACTCATGGAAACTGTTTTTTCATCTTCTACCTCTCATACATTCTTGCCCAAAAAAGACCATACCACAAAATGTTATCTCACTTATCTAGCACAAGCTTTCACTTATTTCAGAACCTTTTGCCAAGAGCTTTTGGAAATATGGTGGTGTCTTGCCCCAATTTTTAGGATTTAATGATGCTCATGTCCTTCTAAATTTAGCCAGACTTTCACAGGTGACACACTAATAGATTTAGCAAATGAAATCTGAGATATCTAATGTAAGAAATGGATTATTAATTGATGCGGGTGACTACCCACTTCAAAGAATAATCACCATTCTTGTCAGAATGAACCCCTCAAGTAACTAAATTGACCTGCGGTCACCCCTCTGGTAGCTATGGTACAGAGCAGACAGGCTTAATTTTGGGCAATGAGGAAAGTAATTATGCAGTACCATAACAGTAATAAAGTCAAAATACATAACAATAAAATCCCAAACTAGATTTAAAAATAGAGGCAAATTTAACAAATGAATTACATCAAATTGACAAAAATCAAATAAGGGGAACCAGAGATACGATTTTTTAAAGGAGGAATATTGCCAAAAAGCTCAAAGCACCAAGGATAGTCAATGGTCACAGTAGATCGGGACATAAGTGCAATCTGAGGCTGACCACGATGGAGCATGGATTGGATACACCAATCAGATTTATTCTAGTCAAAGATTTTACCTTCTGCCTTAGTCCGTCAAGTCCCAATTTACTTTTTTTTGCATTTTTGCAGCTCCAGCTGGGTGGGAGCAAACAAGGTTTACCTGCCCGCGTTCTTGTTGGCAGGGAAACAGTGTCCAGAGGATGGGCTCCCCAGGACGCGACAGAGGAGCTGGCAACAGAGGATGGGGTCCCCAGGCTGTTTAAGGTAGAAGTGGGGGGCCGCATGACCCCTCCCCTTACAAAAAAAGGCCCTGGGGTATGGGGTCCCTGGGTCCTTTAAAGGGTCAGGGAGAGGGGCCCGTGTGCCCCCCTCCTCTTTAAAAATAATACGGCCGAGAGGGGGGATAGGGTACCCGGGCCTATAGGGTCCCCAGAGTCTACAAAAGCTTGGGGAAGTGTGGAACGTGTGTCATCCTCCCTATAATAAAGCAGGCTTGGGGAATGGGGGTTTCAGGGCTTCGAAGAGGCTCGGGGGCACATGGCCCCTCCCCTTATTTAAAAATTCTTCCCCCGAGGATGGCCCCCCGTCCCCAAATAATATTATGCTTTGAATCCCATGACCTGTCAACGGGGCCATCCCTACAAGGGCTGGGAGGCAGGATAGCCTTACCCTGGCCCCTTATATCTTTTTTTTCAAATGTATTTTCAGGACAGGGGAACTAGATCCCCGGAGGCCTGTAATGGCTGCCAAAATATTTTTGTTCATGTTGCAGCCAGCCAATCAGAGTGATCTGATTGGCTGTCATAATGTGAACAGAAATGTTACAGCCACTATTACAGGACACCAGGACTCTGTCCCTGTGTCCTGGAGTTTATTAAAATAAAACATAAAAAGGCGCAGGGTAGGAATACATTGACGTCCTGGCACTTCTACGGCGGTTCCAGAGGGACCCCATCAGGGGCCAAAAATAAAAAACATTTTTATGGTGCCTGAATCATGGAACTTGTGTGGGACCCAGCACGACCCTCTTGTGACATACCATGGGACTCTAGCAGGAGCCGTTGCACCAGCGGCACACCCATGGTAACACAGAACCGCTTGCTGATGAAACTCATGTGGTGGTACCACAGAAGCCCAAGAGTACTGTGATAAAAAATAAATAAATGGGAAAAATGTGGGGCGGGAGTCCTCGGGGGAGTTGAGCACCTGAGGGGCTGATGACCCTTCAGTCAACCTCCTGCCATGCTCGGCCAAAGGCTGGGTGCAGCAGTGGTTTGGGTTCCTGTGGGGGCTGGGCATCTGTTGGGGTATTGGGCGCCCATGATGTGTTGGGCGTAGGGCCTGGACAGAGGTCAGGCCCTGAAGCCAACCCACCAGTGTGCATAGCCAAAATTTGTCCTCAGTGGGAGAGTTGGGTGAATATGTTAAAATAAAAAAAAGAGAAAGTCATTGAAAAAAACAAAGGTTGAAGTCAGGTTATATTTAGGAATGGTAATCAGATGCTATTTTACATTTAAAAACCCTAGAAATCCACTGGAAAAAAACAAAGGATAAAGTGATGTTATATTTAGGTATGGTAAAAAATATCTTACTTTACATAAAAAAATTCTCAGAAATTCACTGAAAAAACAAAGGTTAAAAGACGTCATAATTAGGTAAGGAAGTAAGATTGACACATCACATTATTAATGCCATCACTGTTGACATTATCCAACTAATATGATAGATTGCGATAAACTTTCCAAATTAGAAGGTATTCAGCTAGGTACACGTAGACCAATTTTCGATAATCTCTACAGTACTAATGGGCATAACCTTATGCACCTAGCAGAACAAGCATGCCTGGGAAATCAATCACATTAAATAGCTTGTGCTCTTTTTCTACTGTTTTTGAGGTGCATTCGAAACGTAATGACTCTGTAAACATTATTGAGATCAAAAGCTTATTAAACCTTGAATAATATACAAAACAGTATTTGGTCATGTTTTACCTTAATGATATGTGCCTGTAAAATACCTGATCAGACATAGAATTTTAAGTGAATGGCTTCGAATCTATACATTGGTCAATGATAAGGCATGCACAACCAAGCCCTGTGGACAACCCTCAATAGTATGTTAAAACCCAACCCATATCAGACTATCAGGTTTGTGTACAATACTACACTATTTCTAATTCGTAAACGCACACATGCTCATATAGTCAATCTATGATGTATATGTTTGTGGGTCTTTTACTACCTACTCTGCTTTCTAAAATGGTTTAGCAGTTTATAGAATAATTTGAGGACCAGTACCTTAGATGATGTAATGAGTGATGTCATCAATTATTCCATTTGAGATGTCATGAGTGATGTCATCAATGATGTCATTAAACATGTCATGAGTGGGGGCGCTAGTATGCCGGCTGCGAAATGGCAGCCATCTAAGGAGGCTCCGCAGGCTGGACTGACACTCGCTAATTATCGGGCGGAGCTGGCGGGCGCCGGGATCCTTGGACGGTGGGAGCGGGCACCGGAACATCTCGGCGGTCAGTGGGAGCGCTTTTGAAGGTTAGAGACCTTCGCGCCACTGCGAAACACCGCAACACATCTCCACTGCGGGGCTCGCCCTGGGAAACAAAATGGCGGCCCTGCGATCCGCGTCCTGAGGAAAGTGGCACAAATGGACCCCCGCGTCGGGGAGGAAAGCATTGTACTGGTCCCTACCAAGGCAGGCGAGTGCGGCTGCTGCCTCGAGGACTGTGGTGGACCAACACGGAATGCCGGCTGGCGGATCCCGGTCGAGCGCCCTGTGGACTGAACGGGCCCTGCATCGGTCACCGGTGAGTCTGTGTGCCGAGGGGGGGAGAGCCGGAGCAGGCAGGAAGGCCGCGATTGCACAGAGGAGGCAGTTAACACAGCTGGAGCACCCTGCCACACCGCTAACCCTGTGACTTGAGGGGTGGAGAGACTGCAGTGAGGCAACGTGGGCGGCTGCGCCCGGAGAGTGGACGGGGCCGGGGCTGCGGTCCCCCCAGACAGGCGCCTCTGACTGCACTTACATGGTGCGATGCCTGATACTCCTGCTCCATAAGTGAGCCCAAGTGCAGTGGCTGTGCAGGGCGGAGCTCTCCCCCCTGAATTCATAACAGGCCTGGACTCCCACCCCTCTCGGGGGGAAAATAGGACGAAGGAGCATTTGACACAGGTGCGCACAGCGCGCGATCCCCGGAGGGGGTGTGACATCGAAGTGGAAAGTGAGGCTACTGGGGCATACAGACGCAGACCTGAGAAACCTGGCTGGACATTGGCGGTGGGGGAGGTGAACCAGGTCGCTCACTACAACTGATCCGGACAACGCGCACTGCTTCCTGCAGGCCATTACAGCAGTGGATAGAGCCCAAGAAGCGACCCGGCGCTGCGGCCCACGTTACGCGGGGCTGCGGCGGTGCAGCAAGACCATGGGCAAGACGGACACTAAGCAGTCCAAACTTTCCTTTGAGCAGCGCAAAACCCCCCGTGGGGGGCTCCCCCCAGAGGAAGAGCAGTCTGAGGAGGTGGCGATGTCCTCCATGCAGCCATCGGAACCCAGCATACGGGATATGTTCAAGGAATTAAAACAGTCACTCTCAGCCATAGGCCTCAAAATTGATTCAAAGTCGGATCGACTGGGCCGGCTGCGAGACAAGGTCTCGAACCATGAGGAGCGCCTCACGGAAGTCGAACAGCGCACGTCGGCGCTGGAGGATGAGGGCACCGCCACCCGTGAAAAGCTACTCCGAATGGAGAAGGTGCTGGAGGTGATCCGCAATAAAAATGAAGATCTTGAAGCGAGATCGCGCCGCAACAACCTGCGCATAATGGGAGTACCGGAGACAACAGGCATGACTAGAGTTGAGGACTACATCGAGGAAATGCTCAGAGTGATGTTTGGGGACTACCTCTCTAAGGTCTGCATAGTGGAGCGCGCGTACAGAACCCTGGGCCCGAGACCACCGCCGGGAGCCCCGGCTAGGCCAATAATTGCACGCCTGTTGAATTACAGGGATTGAGATGTCGTGCTGCGCAGGGCCCGAGACCTACAGGACACGAGGTACCAAGGCAACGCAATCTCCTTTTTCCCCGATTTTACCATAACGGCGAAGGCTGCAAGGAGGGAGTTTGTGCCTGTGAAGAGACTACTGCAACAGCATGATATCAGGTATTTTTTTTATTTATTTTTTTATTTTATTTTAAAAGTGTTATATAGCGCTGGCTAGACCCAGAGGTATCAGAGCGCTTTACATGAGAAGATAATATAAAGCAAACATGGCATACAAGTAGAAAAAAAGATAATGAAACAACATGTGAAATATACAAATCAATAGATATACAGGTGCAAGAGGTATACACTTCAAGTAACTAGGTATATGATGTTCAGGAAATGGACAGATATTACTGGACAAAATGTAACATGGTGATTGGAGATCAGGTGCAGGTCACAGGTTAGGACCCCAATAATAATTGGGCCAAACATGGCATATAAGTAGATAAAAGATAATGAAAACAACATGTGAAATATACAGATCAAATAGATAAACAAATCAAACAAATAGATAAACAAATCAAATAGATAAACAGGGGCAGGAGCTATACATATCAAGTAATTAGGCAGATGATGTTCAGGAAATGGACAAATATTACTGGACTAATATAACATGGAGAAATTGGAGATCAACTGCAGGTCACAGGTTAGGATTCCCAATAATGATTGAGGAGGTGGATTTTGAGGTCTTTTTTGAAGCTGAAATAGGAGGGGTTACAGCGCAGGTTTTTTGGGAGGGCATTCCAGATGATAGGGGCATTACCAGAGAAGGAGCGTGATTGTGTGGCTTTCATTTTATGCAGTGGTGGTATAAGGAGGAGGGAGTTGGGGCTTCTCAGAGGTCGTGTGGTGCCCGCAAAGAGGAGTTTCTTGGAGAGGTACTGCGGAGTGTTTTGGTGGAGGACTTTATGAGTGATGCAGGCAGTTTTGTAGGCAGATCTGCCTTCAATAGGGAGCCATTTAAGAGATTTGAGAGCCGGGGATATGTGATCGAAGCGTTTGCAGTCTGTAATGAGCCTGGCTGCAAGGTTGAGCACAGCTTTGATTGGAGCAAGGTGGACCTTGGGGATTCCGTTGAGGATGGCGTTACCATAATCAATACGTGAAAGAACAAGTGACTGAACTACAAGTTTAAAATCATCGGTAGGTATAAAGGGTTTGATTTTCTTGAGGTGACGGAGAGTGAAGAGGGCTCCTTTAGCAGAGTTTTTGATGTGGACGTTAAGGGTTAGGGTGTTGTCGATAGAAATACCAAGAGATTTGACGGAGTTGGACAGGGTGAGTGAGCAGTTGAGTGCGTTAAGGTCAGAGATCCATGATTGAACGGGGAGAGGGTTATTTTTAGGGGAGAAGAGAATGATTTCAGTTTTATTAGGGTTAAGTTTGAGATGATTGGAGTGGAACCAGGTTTGGATCTTGGTGAGGGTGTTGTTCAGGTGTAAGATGTCAGCATGAGTTTTAATCTTGTAATAGATTTGGGTGTCATCGGCGTAGAGGTGGTAGTTGATGCCTGCTTGTTTAAGAATGAGGGTGAGGGGTTCCATAAAGAGGTTAAAGAGGGAGGGAGAGAGGATAGACTCTTGGGGGACTCCAAGGGAGACAGGAGTAGGGTTAGAAAGACAGTTTTGAATTTTGATTTGCTGAGTTCGGTGTTGTAGGTAGGAGGCGAACCATTTGTAGGCAGTATCATTAAGGCCGAAACGAGTCCTAAGCACATTAAGTAGGGCTGAATGGTTGACTGTATCGAACACTTCGGAGAGATCAAGGAGGATAAGAAGGAAGGTTTCTCCATTATCAAGTGAGTGGTGGATGTCATCGACGACATTGAGCATTGCCGTTTCGGTGCTGCAGCCTTTCCTGAAGCCTGATTGAAAGGGGTCGAGTAGGTTGAAGTTTTCGATGTGTTTGTCTAGTTGTAGTAGGACACATTTTTCAAGGACCTTTGAGAGAAGGGGGAGGTTAGTGATGGGGCGGAGATTGTTTAGGCCATTGGGGTCAGCATTGGGGTTTTTGATTATGGGAGAGATTTGTCCAAGTTGAAGGGAGGTGGGGACACAGCCAGTAGAGAGAGAGGTGTTGATGATTGTGGTCCAGTATGGGGTGATGATGTGCTTAAGGGCAGGGACAAGGTTAGAGGGTAAGGGGTCTTTTTTGTGGGAGGACGGTTTAAGATTACCAATTATTTTAAGGACTTCTAGCTCAGTCACGGGGAGGAAGTTGAGCTAGGAGGCATTGTTCTTTAATTGTGAGTTAGGGGAGTTGGTTTCCGGAGAAGTAGCAGGGGATAGGTGTGGGGAGTGGTTAGGGGGGGTGAGGAAGTAGGTGGGAGAGGAGAGTCGCTGGGGAGCGGTAGAATAGTGGGCGTAAGAGAGAAGGGGTCAACTGGTCGAGGGGATGTGGAGTAGGCATTAGAGGTGAGGACGGGTTTGCATTGGGAGTTTGAGGGGAGCTGTGTGGAACGGAAGGATTGATCAATTTTGGCTATTTTTTCCGAGAAGAAGTGGGAAATTTCTTCACATCTGGCTGAGGAGGCGATCAGATTTGGGGGTGCGGGGGAAGTTTGGTTACGAATGATTTTGAAGAGTTCCCTAGGTCTGTTTTTGGCACGATCAAGTTGAGTGCGGAAGAAGGATGCCTTTTCCTTGAAGATGTGTTTTTTGTACGTGGATCTAGCATGTCTGAGGAGTGCAAGATGGGAGGGAGAGGGATGGTGTCTCCAGGTTCTTTCCGACAGTCTGAGTGACCGTCTTTCGTTATTAAGTTCGGTATTAAACCAAGAGTTGGAAGGGGTGATTCTTTGGTTTTTGAGTTTAGGCGGGACTAATTGGTCAAGAATACCAGTGACAGTATTGTTAAAGTGTTCAGTGAGCTCATTAGCATTTTGTGTGGGGGGAATGAGAAGAAGTTGAGCTTGGAGTTTAGACTCAAGAACACCCGGGGGGATATGTTTTAGATTTCTGGTCAGTTTCTTAGGTCTGTTAATTTTGGAGGTGGGGAGATTTGCATTGGTAGCAATGGTGAATAGTATAAGGTGATGGTCAGACCAGTCAATGGGGACGATATTGGTCACGGAGGCCAGATCTTCGTTGGAAAGAATGGCGTCAAGGATGGCTCCTTTGGTGTGTGTCGGGGACAGGCATAGTTGTTTGAGTTCATTGATCTCAAGTAGATTAGTGAGGAGGGAGATAGTGGGATCATCGGTATCGTTCCAATGGAGGTTAAGATCCCTAAGAAAGAGATTTTTTGAGTTGGATAATGAGGATTGTGTCAGGAGCTCAGATAAGTCCTCGATGAAGGGCTGGGGGGGCCCGGAGGGCGATAGATGCTGTGTAGACGAATTGGGTGGGAATTTTGAGTTGTCAGTTCAGCTTCCAGGTATTCGCAGGAGGAGTAGCCAGAATTATTGACAAGGGATAGCTGAAGTTCATTTTTAAAGATAATGGCTAGACCACCCCCAACTCTGTCAGGTCTATCTTTTCTAAGAATAGAGTATCCCGGGGGGGAGAGTAGGTCAAGTATGCTCGTTGAGTGGTCTTTGAGCCAGGTTTCTGTGAGGAATGCAATGTCAATGGATTCACTCAGGATAGTCTCCGAATTTTCCGTGGCATGTTGGACTGCGAAGCGACAGTTGACAAGCATACATGTAAGTGGTGTGGGGTTGCATATGGTGGGTGGGCAAGTGTGGACCGACGTGAGTTGGGGGGTGGTCTGGGGGAAGCGGGGGAGGAGGGGATTCTATTAGTCCCTAAGATAACAGGGATGTGGGAGTAGGGGAGTGGAGGATTGGTGGTTGGTAAGCTAGGAAGGTAAGAGTTGCATAGGTCGGAGAGGTCGGACAGGGAGAGATGGTTCGAGGTGCAGCGAGGTCTATGTATACGGCAGCGGAGAGGAGTCGATCTCCAATGATTGTGTTTGGTGTTAGGGATTTTCGGGGGGAATTTTTTGGGGGGATTTTTGGGAGGGGCTGGGTGGGGTTTTTATGGTGAGGGAGGGTTCTGGAGCTGGGGAAGTTAGTCTTTCCTGAATTGAGAGAGTTTAGTAATCAAATTAGATAGGTCAAGTTCGATGTTGTGTAGGCTCTGGGCAATTAAGGTGAGGGGAGGTACCGAGGGGGGGTGGTCTGGGTTAGTTACGGAGGGTGGACTGATGTGTGAGGGGGGAGATAGGGTAGTGGGTGTGGAGTGAGGGGTGATGGGGCTGTTAGGTGTGAGGGGTTCAGTAATCAAATTGGATAGGTCAAGTTCAGTGTTGTGTAGGCTTGTGTCAATTGGGGTGAGGGGGGTACTGAAGGGGCGTGGGCGGGGGTAGGGAATGATCTGGGTTAGTCGCAGAGGGTGGACTGATGTGTGAGGGGGAGATAGGGAAGTGGCAGTGGAGTGAGGGGTGATGGGGCTGTTAGATGAGAGGGGTTCAGTAATCAAATTAGATAGGTCGAGTTCACTGTTGTGTAGGCTCGGGGCAATTAGGGTAAGGGGAGGTACTGAAGGTGCATGGGCGGGGGGAAGGGAATGATCTGGGGGTAGGGAATGGTCCGGGTTAGTTGCGGAGGGTGGACTGAAGTGTGATGGGGGAGATAGGGTAGTGGGTGTGGAGTGTGGGGTGTCTGTGCTGTTAGATGTGAGGGGTTGGGCTAGGTTAGACAGGAGGTTAAGAACTTCAGGAGATGTGGTCAGAGAGGATAAAAGGGCATAGAGTGAGTGGAGAGCGGATATATTGGGGTGGAGGGGTTGTGTATTTATTGGGGGTTGGGATAAAGGATTGGGAGGCGGAGTTAGGAGGGCCTGAAGGGGCAGGATAGGGGGATGGGGAGGAGAAGAGGGTGTACGGGATGGGTAAGAGGAGGGTGGTGAGGAGTTGTGTTAGGGGATTGAAGGGCAAGGACAGTGGAGTACATCAGTAATTGGGTAGGGGGAGAGAGGTTGGGGGGTCAGGCAGAGGCGGGGTTATGGGAGGGGAATGATAAGTAGATGGCAGGGATTGGGGGCAACCGTTTTTAGTGGAGGGGTCCGAGGAGTGTGAGTTTTGGAAGTTAGGGGAGAGAGGGAAATTAGAGGGGGATGAGAAATAGGTAACGGTGGTTGGGGGATGTCATTTGCTGTAGAGAGGTCCAGGGAGGGTGATGGTGAAATAGATTGTTGGAGGATGGTGTTAGCTGGATGGTTGAGGGTGGAGGTGGAGTGTGGGGGAAGGGGGGAGGGAGAGGTTGGCGGGGCGTTATTCAGTAGGAGAGAAGGAGTGTTAGGCGCAGAGTGGTCAAGGAGGAGAGACATAATGCTGAAGTGGTGTTCGAAGATGGAAAGGTGGGATACCGTGGCTTGTATGAGGATGTTACCTGTTTTGAAGATGGAGATATCAATATCACCAAGAAAGGCTGGGGAGGGAGTGGTGGATATTTTGAGTCCATGTGGTAATTTGGTTGATTTAGAGATTGGGAGGTGTTGTAGGAAGATGCTTTTCCATTTGGAAGGACGTTTGGAGTAAAAGATGTAGTTGGTTATAATGGGGGAGGTGAGGCTGAGGTAGTTATCAACAATGAGTGTTTCAGGGTTACGGATAAGGAGTTTATGTTTGAAGTTTTTCTTGGCATGTTTGGAGAGATTGGGGGGTAGAGAATGGTCCATGAGTTGGGGCCATGTTTGGAGAGAGTAGGGTCCTGGGGGTGATGGTCAATGCTGTGAGGGGGCATGTTGGGTAGACGTGAGAGGAAGAGAGAGTGGAGAGAGGGAAGTTAAGGAAATGGGGGTAGAACAGGAGAGGAGAATTGGGAACCAAGGGTGGCACTGGGAGAGTGGGGGTAGAAATATGGGGGCTAGACAAGGAATAGGGTAGACAGGCGAGGAATTAAAAATCGGCAAAAGGAGCAGATCAAATAGATAAACAAATTATATCGACAATATGGAGCAAATCTAATATATAAGCAGTCGGCACAAATGGAGCAGATCAGTATACCAGCAGCAAAGTTTGCAAACAAATAGATAAACAATCGGCAAGTACGCGCAGATCAGTAGAAGGCAACACCAATGCTTGCGAGGGCATGGAGTGTCTAAATTAGAGAGGGAATATCGGAAGAGAGAGTAATACAAGAGCAAAAATATAGAAAGAGTTAGAGGGACATATGGATAAATCAATGAGCCAAGAAAGTACTAAGCGTTAGAAAAGTTTGAGTAAGAAGAATAGAGTCAACAATCAATAGAAACAATTAGAAAGGGAATACCTGAGGAGAGAGTAATACCAGATCGTAAATATAGAAGAGTTATAGAGACATATGGATAAATCAATGAACAAATCAAAATAATAAGCGGTAAAAAGTTAGAGTAAGAGGATAGAGTTGACAATCAGTAGAAACAACAGCAATACTTGCGAGTGCGAGGAAGGTCAGAGTTGGAAAGGGAATGCAGGAAGGGTCACATAAGATTCACAGAACAGATACATAAGCAATGTTGAGGGACAACATAGTGTGGGGTCAGAGGCATCTCCATTTTGTAGAGTTTGAAGAGATGTAGTGACTGTCTTGTGGCAGGAGGTAGATTAGGGAGATATATTGAACTTGTTTCCCAGGCTGATATATTGCGCTTGTTGGGATCATTACAGTGCAGTCCTATTTCTATGATCGAGAAAGCAAAAGACACACAATTGATGGACGGAATGCAGAACAAATAAAAACATTCACCCCCAGTCAAGAGATCTGGGTTAAATCCATCATTCTTTTGCTCACCATGCCACCCCAGTTTAGACCTGGCCATATGCAAATCAGTCTTGACCCTGTGCCTCATGGGAACAGTCCAGCCCGAACTGCCAAGCCAGGTCCTCCCTGGACCGGAAACAAGCATCCTAGGACCGGTTTCGGGTTTCACCCCTCTTCAGCCAGGATAGCTTGATTCCAGGGGCACAGTGAGCCCAGGACCCACGTCTGGGCATACCTGGCGCACTTAGGGCGAGAAAGCAAAAGACACACAATTGATGGACGGAATGCAGAACAAATAAAAACATTCACCCCCAGTCAAGAGATCTGGGTTAAATCCATCATTCTTTTGCTCACCATGCCACCCCAGTTTAGACCTGGACTGTTCCCATGAGGCACAGGGTCAAGACTGATTTGCATATGGCTGGGTTCAAGCTGGAATGGCATGGTGAGCAAAAAAACGATGGATTTAGGCCCAGATCTCTGTACTGGGGTGAATGTATGACATTGTTCTGCATTATGTCCATCAACTGTTGTTTTTGCATTTGTCACCCCGAGTGGGACGGGTATGCCCAGACGTGGGTCCCGTGCTCTCCATGCCACTGGAATCAAGCTATCCTGGCTGAAGAGGGGTGAAACCCCGAAACCGGTCCTAGGATGCTTGTTTCCAGTCCATGGAGGACCTGGCTTGGCAGTTCGGGCTGTACTGTTCCCATGAGGCACAGGGTCAAGACTGATTTGCATATGGCTGGGGTCAAGCTGGAAAGGCATGGTGAGCAAAAAAACGATGGATTTAGGCCCAGATCTCTGTACTGGGGTGAATGTATGACATTGTTCTGCATTCTGTCCATCAACTGTTGTTTTTGCATTTGTCACCCCGAGTGGGACGGGTATGCCCAGACGTGGGTCCCGTGTTCTCCATGCCACTGGAATCAAGCTATCCTGGCTGAAGAGGGGTGAAACCCCGAAACTGGTCCTAGGATGCTTGTTTCCAGTCCAGGGAGGACCTGGCTTGGCAGTTCGGGCTGGACTGTTCCCATGAGGCACAGGGTCAAGACTGATTTGCATATGGCTGGGGTCAAGCTGGAGTGGCATGGTGAGCAAACAAACGATGGATTTAGGCCCAGATCTCTGTACTGGGGTGAATGTATGACATTGTTCTGCATTCTGTCCATCAACTGTTGTTTTTGCTATTTCTATGATCAGCAGTTTTCCTATCTCCCAGAGGGTAAATGTCCTCTTTTTACTACTGTTACTAATTGGAGGGGGCGTATTCGCTCTTTTATCCTGCAAAGCTCCGCATTTTCCATCAGGGCAAGACGGTTTTCTTCACTGACCCTAAGGCAGCCACCAAGTTTGCTCGCTCCCACAAACAACCTGCACCAGCTGCACGGGCGAATGGAGAGCACGCGGAGGGAGGCCCCCTGGACGAGAATGACTAAGGTACCGGGTGAGCAGTAATGAGCCAGTAAGACAGCGTAGCATTTGTCTGAATGGGGCTGCTCCCACAAGACATTTTCTACCTTAGCCGGGGTGACTGTTTACCCTGCCGCTGGGTCCTGGAGGCCCGCCCAATCTGCCTTCGGTTGGAGGGGGGGTTTCCCTTCCAACTCCTGAATATACCCCGTCCAGCCACCCAGCACACTACAGCTGGGGTTTTCCCGAGCACCTAGTGCCTCCTGCAGGGATGAATCCCATGGATGTTCTAACTGTTGGCCGTTGCGGGCCTGATTTGGGTAACAGGCTTAGCTATCAGCCAAGTTGGGGGGCTGAAGTGGGAGGTGGGTGGGTTTGTTGGGTGGGGTGCACACATGGTGTATTGTTGAGTTCTCTATGTTCTTCTTCCTCTCTATCCCTTTCCTTCCCTTCTTTGGCTCTGCTTCAGCATAAACTAGGTATGTCGGGATCTCCAGCACCTCATGACCCAGAGGGAGTAGGAGGTGGGTGAGACTACTAAGGAAAAGAATGTGATTAAGGCAGTGACGTGGACTGTGCGAGGCTTGAATGATTGTCGTAAAGTGAGACTGGTGGCAGCTTATCTCCAACAACATGGGGCGGACATCTGTTTTTTGCAGGAATTGCACCTTACTAGCAATGACTGCGCGCGACTACGGGCGGGATGGATGGGAGAGAAATTTATATCAGGATACTCCAACTATGCCAGAGGCACGGCTATAATCCTCAGAAAAGGACTTACCTGGAGAACGTGCGCTGCGCTTTGCGACCCACAGGGGAGGTATGTAATTGTAGCGGGGGAACTGAGAAGACAACCGGTTAGGCTAGTGTCGGTCTACGGACCGAATGTGGATGATCCGCAATTCTTCAGTGAGGTCTGGAGGTTGACAGAGTCACTCGGGCCTGGAACCGTCTTGTGGAGGGGAGATTTTAATGTGGTACCGGATGCGAACATTGATAGATCTGGCGATTCTCGCCGGCCTCATCCAAAGGCGGCAGAACAGCTACGCGTGCTCATGGAGGACTATGAGCTGGTGGACGTATGGCAACGTCGGCATCCAGCTAGACGAGAGGGCACATGCATATCCACTGCAGGCCCATCGTAGTCTAGAATTGATTATTGGCTCACGTCGCGTGATATGGACGCGTGGGTGCTCACTGTTGCTCATTTAGCCCGATCCTTATCAGATCATTGCCCCGTGCTGCTGCGCTTCGCGCTACTGGACGCGGCGCATATGCCTTTCAGTGGGAGCCTCCGCGCGGGGGCACTCAGGGATCAGGTATTCAGAGACTCCATTCGGGCCGACATGACGGAGTACTTCGAGTTAAATTGTGGGACAATTGAATCGCCCTCAGTACTGTGGGAGGCATTTAAGGCGGTGATCCGGGGCAAGTGCATCGCCAAGCAGGCGGGTGTATTGCGCTCACTCAGGGGAGATCTCCAGCATCTGGAGGAGGAAATTCGAAAGCTCGAACTGGAGTACTTTGAATGCAACAGCCCGGAAATTCTGGGCAGCATTAAAGGGAAAATACCGGAATTTGAGGAGGCTGCACAACGGGAGACGCACTATCTGGGGGGAGTATGGGCGCGTCAATACGGAGAGGGGGACCGCACCGGGAAAACACTGGCGGGACTCTTGGGCCAGTGAATATATTTGTGAATTGCGCAGAGACAGCGGGGAGACCGTTGTCGGCCAGGAAGCGGTACAGGCAGAACTGCTTGCATTTTACACCTCCCTGTACACAGCTCAGCAGACAGCGGTGCATCCGGACCTGCTTCCCCTCTTTGACTCGATTGAGCTGGCCTGGCTGAGCGACGGTCAACAACAATATCTTGACGAGCCTTTTGAGGAGGAAGAGGTGATCGCGGTGATCTGAGCTATGCCTGGAGACAAGGCTCCCGGGCTGGACGGGCTCACTGCTTCATTCTATAAGGAATTCGCGCCGCTCCTGGTTCCACACCTCCTCAACATGTACGAGGAATCCTTGGAACGGGGTATGTTACCCCCCTCTCTGTGAGAGGTGCTAATCGTCACCATCCTCAAACCTGATAAGGACCCACAGCTATGTGACTCCTACAGACCTTTGTCCATGATCAATCTGGACAATAAGATACTAGCCAAACTACTGGCATCGCGCTTGTTCCCTCTGTTACCAGCGGTGCTCCGGCCTGTCAGGTGCGGTTTTGTGCCCAGGCGGTGCACATCACACAATCTGTGCACTTTCTTTGCGACCATGCAGGTGATTGACGGCTCTCTTCCCACTGCGGCTGTGTTCTTGGATGCAACCAAAGCATTTGATACTTTGGAGCGGCCTTACCTGTTCGCACTCCTCTCCCGTATCGGTATCAGTCCCCTCTTCCTCAAAAAAATTGCTCTATTGTACTCAGCCCCGTCGGCAAGGCTGAGAATCAATGGCCAGGTATCCTCCGCCATCCCGGTGGCCCGAGGTACGCGACAGGGGTGTCCCCTCTCCCCCCTGTTATTCGCGATAGCGACGGAGCAGCTCGCGGCAGGCTCCGGCAGCATCACGCCCAGCGTGGCCTTGATTTTACTCCCAGGGTGATCTTGGTTTCGATGTATGCGGATGATGTGACCCTATATGTCCAGCACCCAGCCGAGAACTTAGACCCACTCATCCGGGAAGTTGTCCGTTTTGGGGGAGTATCGGGTGTATCCATAAACTGGGGAAAGTCAATCATCTTCCCACTTACCCAGGCCACTTACCCTTTTCATTCGGAATTCCCACTTCAGTGGGCGAATTCCCCGGTGAAATACTTGGGGATCTGGCTGAGTCGAAATGTAGACGAACTCTGGAGCCACAACTATGGCAAGTTCATGGAGTGTCTGGAGAGTAGACTAAGCAGGTGGAGAGCACTCCCTTTATCCCTAGCAGGTCGTTTGGCCATCACAAAGATGGTAGTCCTCCCCAAGTTTTTGTATATCTTCACTAACCTGCCACTTCCTCTCACTGCTGCATTTAGACGCCGATTACGCTCCAATTTGATAATGCTGGCTTGGGCGGGCAGACAGCCCCGGGTGGCATGGGAGATCCTGACGTTGCCATTTGAACAGGGTGGGATGGCTGCTCCAGACATGGAGCTCTATTATAACTGTGCCCAAGCACAATTTGCTTATCACTGGGTGTTCCCGACCCTCTTTATGGCGCACACTGCCCCGGAGAGCGACAGGGCGGACCCAACACCTCTACACATGGTGCTGTTTGGACCCCCAAAGAGACCACGGGCCAGAGTGGACACTGTGGGCTGCACGGTGTGGGCATGGCGAGAACTTGGGCGCAGAGCTCGATTGGAATTCACATTTGCCCCCTCGATCCCACTCATTAGACACCCGGAACTGCCCTTTACTACAGAGGCGGGGGTGGGTCAAAGACTGCGGCAGCTTCAGCTTCACACACTGGGACAGGCATTCCGTAATGGGGTATTTGCTACCATAGACGAAGCGCTGGGCGAAGATCACACAGGGATGCTGGACAGGTTCACTTACTATCAACTGAGAGTGGCGCAGCATACATTATGTGAATCAATCCCTGTTGCACCGCCAACATTCCTAGTACAGGAGGAATTTCTAGTGAATCCCTCGCCGCTGAAGCTTATTACTCGACTATATTCGGGTATGCAGTGCACATCTCCTATATGTACACCCCCGGCGCAGCGTGAGTGGGAAAAGATCCTGGGAGGCCTGATAGAGGAGGATACATGGACATACTGCTGCGCGCAAATTAAGGAAATGTCACCCAATTATAGACTGCGTCTTATTCATTTTAAGTTTATCCACAGGCTGTACAGGACCCCCGCCTGGTTGCATAGGGCCGGTTTGAGTGAGGATGCAAGGTGTGTGCGTTGTCAGGCGCCGGAGGCCTCCTTTCTGCATCTGGCCTGGGAATGTCCGGAGGTGGCTAGATACTGGAAAAGCGTCTTCGAGGTGCTGACCTTGCTGATAGGCGCTGAAGTGGAGTGCTCTCCCCTGGTGGCTCTCTTGGGTTCTGTGCGCGGAGTAGTTGCAGAGCATAGGAAATTAGTGGCCATGCTATTACTCCTGGTGAAGAGAAGGGTAGCTATCTGTTGGGGCCGCAGGCGCAGTCCGAGAGTAACGGAGTGGCTTAAGGACGCAGCGTTCTGCCACAACCACTTGGCCGACTACTGGGAACTGATGCCTGCACAAGCTCGACCCAAAGACATATGGGCGCCACTGCAGAGTTACTTAGACTCTACGCCCTCGAACAATGATGATAGCGCGGCAGTGTAAGCATGGCCACTGCATATGGGGCACCCCCTACGTCCATAGTCAGTTGGAAATACAGACGTTGCTGGAGCATCCCACCTTTACTTGAACCAGAGAGGAATCGCCTTCCTTCTCCCCTTTTTTTGCCCTCTTTATATCTTTTTCTGTTTCCCCCCCCTTTTTATATTGTCCCTCCCTCTGTATCTCCATCCCTCCTTCATTAGGGCCAACGCAGAGCCCTGGAACATATCTCAGGAAGATAGATGCCACAGAGAGCAGCAGAATGCACACAGTGCCTGGGTTATCGACTCAATTGTAATATCAAAGACTATGGGGGTCATTACGATGGCGGGCGGACTTTGTCCGCCCGCCACCGTAACGGAATGGGGGACCGTCCGCCAGGGGTGCGACGGTCCCGCACCTGCAATTAGGATGCCACCGCCACCGTGGCGGTGGCATCCCCCATTCCCAGCATTGTGGCGGGGGGTGCTCACAGCACCGCCCGCCACAATGCTGGAAATGCACGTTGTGCATTTGCATGCACAAGGTGACAGGCACCGCGCGGTGCCTGCCACCTTGTGCATGCAAATGCAGGGGGGTACCATAGGTACCCCCCATGTGCACCCCCACCCCCTCAACACCCTGGGGGCCTGCAACGGGCCCCCGAACGCAAACACCGTATGCCTTTTCATGGCGGCAACGCCGCCATGGAAAGGCTGCTCTCCGCATGTATCATAATATGGATGGCGGTGTCTTGCAGACACCGCCACCATATTAATGGTGTTTTCCGCCCGGTCGCGAGTCGACCGGCGGAAATGCGGCGGACAGTCTTTCCGTCCGCCGCGGACCCCCAGCCATCCTAATATGGCGGGGGGTCTTTCTGGTGTGGTGTCGGGCGGTTCGCCCCACCGGCCCGGCGGTGGCTACCGCCGGCTCGGCGGGGGCGAACCGCCTGATATCGTAATGACCCCCTATGTACGGATACCCATAGAGATCCCTCTGTTCTATTTGAAACTGCTCAATTGTATGTGTGAAGCCATGTGGCTGCTATGGCTAATTTCATTGTTTCTATTTACTCTTTTGAAATTTTCAATAAAAAGAACTTTTAAATAAAAAAAAAATAAAAAAAAATAAAAAAACAGGTCATGAGTGATATAATATGTGAGGTCATAAGTTGTGCATGGCAGGGGTTCAGTAATCTATAACTGGTGAATTTCAGTGGGATTTTTTGGGAGGGGGGTTTAAACATTAGGGTTTGTTTTATTTAACACCTAACTATAACATCACTTTAACCTTTCTTTCAGTGAATTTCTTGAGTTTTTTTAACGTAAGCTAAAATCTTATTACCTTACTTACTATAACGTCTTTTTACCTATGGTTTCCTCAGTGAACTTCTAAACATTTATAAAAGAAACACACACAAATGCCCATGTCCAATATTGTATGTTGAAAGTACCATGTTCCCGGTGAAAAAGAGAATTCTAGAACATATCCAAACAGTGAATAACCGAGATTTAAATTACAGCACTGGCAAACACTTTAGAGATGTTCAGAACAGTGATTGGACTAAATTGAGTTTCTTTGGAAATGACCACATCCCCAAACGGGCTAGAAGGGGTGATAGGACATTAACATTACGAAGACTGGGATCTTGTTTCATAATAGACATCAATATATTGGTACCTTTTGGTATGAATCATGATGAGGAGACGTCTGCTCACCTGTAAGATATAAATTGTCCTGGTATCCCCAACTGGAAGTGTTTGATTTCTCTAGCTTTTAATGTCCATTTTTAAATTGAAGTTGACTTTGGTAAATGTATATTTTGTTTTTTGTTTTTATTCTTTTTCTTTTGAAAACACAATATATAATTGTATATTTTTTTTTCTCAATAGTTATAAGAATGCTGGATCGTGAAATGTGTTGGAATAAGATCAACAGGATATTATACAACATTTTGGTACATCTTTCTATAGTGGAAATTTAAGATAAAAATAATTTTGGCCCACTTGGGCTTGAATGTGAGGTACTAGGGACATTTTTTGACTCGCCTTGGGCTATGTTAGTTGTCAATGTAATCATGTGATGATGATGTGTGACTAACTACATAAGAAACGGACTCTAACCAAATAGATTAGACTGATATAACCATTTCAAATTATTTGCCTCCTTCTCAAATGTTCTACAAATAGTTCATGAACTTGACGATTTACGTTCTGATAATGCTTTTGAAATTTAGCAAATGATGTATTGTGTAACCTGTTTTCTTTATTTAGCACATTTGGGTGGTTTTCACAGACTATGGGTTTCACATTGTGTATTATGTCACAACAGATACTCTGTTGGCAATGAAATGTTATGTGATGAAGACCTCTACAAGGTCGAAACACGGCTATGGGAAAATAAACAAACTGATTGCAACTACGGAGCGGCCTGTTGGTTTTCTTCAAGATTTGAGATACATAGAATCGATTGGAGCAGCGGCTGGTAAACCCTCGAGCAGGTCCTGTCCCTTCAGCGAATGTGTTTTGTGCTGGATTCAGGATCTATCTATCTATCTATCTATCTGTATATATATATATATAGATGTATATATATATCTATATATAGATACCAAAGAAAAGCCGCTGCTGTGATGACAAGCGGCCTAGTGTTGCCGGTGATCGCAACGGTCCACGACTTCCCTGAAAGATAAGTACACAAGTGTCGTCCCATGCAATCCATGGCAAACAAAAAGTCGCACGCCATTGAGGTTATTCAACCCTTTATTCGTGCTCACTACCAACATATTTCGGCTTCACAGAAGCCTTTCTCAAAGTAATTTTTGTGTGCTGGATTTCCTCTAAAAATACAATTCTGAATCCATAGACAGCAACAACATACTACAAAATCAAGTCTGATTCAATTGGGACTTAATTATGAAATGAAAATTAGACATAATTTTGCTCTGCAATTTTATACAGAACTTGAGTTCTACAATCGAGAGAGAGCGATCTGATTAGCTGCCAGCAACATGAGAAAAATGTTGCTGGCAGTCATTACAGGACTCAGGGGACACATGGCTCCCCTCCCCTTTAATGAAAAAACAGCCCTGAGTGATGGGGTCCCCAGAGTCTTAGAAGGCTTGAGGAGTGGGGCCACTGATTCTAATATTTGTTTGCTACAAATATCTAACAACATTTTTGTGGTGTGTATAATTTGCACTAAAGAATCTATTTTTTTCCCTCATATTTGCAAACATGTCCTTTCTTTCATATGAAAGAGCTGTGCACCAAGGATTTGAGTGGTTTGTGGGAAAGGTGATGATGTGACCATGTATTATAAGGAATAAAGTACCCCCTGCTATACATGATAAGGATAAGTCACCTTGGAGTTCCATGGCCTTATAAAGGAATTCAGCCTTCAACCTCATTCCTCTACATAGTCATGGAACTGTTCAGTCACCTGCAATATCCTTATAATGTATGACAAGGCATAATTTATCCCATATATAATAGACACAAGCACCATGTAGTTGGCTCTCTGTTATAATAGATGGACACCCCGTATAGCAGTTTCTCTAATTTTGTTATAATAGACTCATGCATCAAACAACAGGTTCCCTTATGCTGTTATAATAAAGGATTCATACTGCATGTTCTGTTGCCCTTTTGTAATGAAGGACTCTGCTAGCAGCTATATTGAATGGCTCGTACAGCAGTGGCAGCCGCTATTTACTGGAGGCGGTGATGCAGGGGAGAGGAAGGGGGCGTTGTAAATGAAAAAAAAACACCTACCTTCAGGCCAGCCACCCGGCCGCCTGCCGCCTCTCAATCCGCTGCCTCTCGGTCCTCGGATGCAGGAAGCACCCAGGCTCCTGACTCCCCTAGCCAATCACAACGCTGCAGTTCAGCGTTGTGATTGGTCGGAGCACTGTGGATCGGTGCTCAGACGGGCAATGGGGTCCTGAGCATGTTCTGCACCCAGGCTGTAAGGCAGCCTGGGTGCAGAACATGCAGAGTGCGCATGACTGTTATGGTCTGCCCGAGAGGGCCGGCCAAACAGTTATGCGCACTTTAGAATGGAGCAACCACTCCTCCTCCTGGCTCCTGCTCTGGCAGTCTAACCCCGCCCCACACCAAGAGAAGCAAAACTAAAATGATGATGCTGGTTATTATCATTTTAGTTTTCTTTTAACTACTGCTCACAGAGCAGTGGGGCGACGCTCCTCCGCCATAGCGGAGGAGCCGCCACTGTCGTACAGCATACTGCATGAACGATATGGGACAAAAGCCTGAATGGATAGACCAGTTTACATGCCACAGAATATGCTTTTTATGGACAGAAAATCTATATGTAATGGCTGATGGAACATACATAAGAGCTGCTGGCCAGGAAAAGAACCATTACACATAGGAAATCATCTACCAGCTTGCAGGTTCCGTTACAGACAGGACTCAACGAAGAGGCATTGATACTCCAAGCTGCAGAATTCCTGAGGCAGAGGCAGAGCGACCATAAAACTGGGAGAAGATCAAATTATGTGTCTGCACTGTGTAATTGGGGCATGTTTCGGTTATTGTTGAAACGCTTGGCTCATTACATCTCCAGCAGTTTAATGATTGCAGAAGTCTCAGATGTCTTCCACCCTCTGGTCGTCGTCAGCCGCATACATAGCACCGCACCCACAAACACAGACCGAGCCATGGCCTTTGATGGCACTGGCGGCAAACGGAAGTAATGGCTTCTCGGTGCACTCTGCAGCTAATTGGTGAATTCATTTGATGTACAAGATGTGGTGACCTCATTGTTTGGGTGCCATCAGACGACGAGCTTTGTGAGCATACTGCTTACATAAAACAAGTATTGACAAACTAATTGGGCAAGCTTTGTCGTTAAATGTTTTATAACGGAGATCATTAGCAGGGTGTGTTTAGTGCAACCAGACACAGACTGTAAACATTGCACAATGTCTTCGAACTGCTCTATGCTAATGTAAATGCCAATAAAACTTTGGAACTAAAAAAAACTTTGCACAATTTATATCATATGCCCATTGCCATCTCTCCCTTTATCTCTCTCACACAAACATACACACATGCACGCACGCACGCACAAATACACGCAGACACACACACACACACACACAAACACACAGAGGCATATGTGCACACGCGCACACATACAACTACTTTGCATGTTTACTCTTATATTTAGAGACTTGCTGGAATCACAATGAAGAACTTGCCGTCCCGAGGTTGCAGATGGCAGATGCTGAAGCTCCGCCTACAAGTCCAAGGGGCATATTCACAAGGACCTACCGCCGATTTATCTCCACCTTAACGCATCAAAAGTGGAGATAGATTTAACACCCCATTCACAAGCGGGTGCAAACTGCAGACATCGCCAGTATTCCCGCGATAACTGCCCCAAAATTTATCTCCACGGTGGACACCACCAACTAACCCTAATGAGATGCAGAGTAGGCGTTCCCGTGCAAAAAAACACGAAAACAACACAACACCACTTTCACAACGAACTGCCAGATCTGCAATGCGAACCAAAAACAGGCGATAAGCCGCGGTAGCACCAGGGAATTAACACCTGCCTTTTGCTGGTGTTAAGCAGGACGACTACCTGCAGCATGAACGGGAGCCCAGCCAAGAGCCACATCTGAAGACCCACAGATGCCATGGAGACAATGATCATGCAGCTCCGAGACCCATGAGGGCCACAACACCCACCGCCACCCACCCCAGGCCCGCCACCACCCTCAGGACCCGTCCCGCCCCCTCCCCCCCGGGAACACCACAGAGGCAGCGTACACAAAGACAGCGGACCCACCTTAAATGCACCTGCCGCCCAGACCCAACGCCAGAGGAGGACATTGCCCACAACAGGCCCAAAAGGACAGCCATCCCCCGCATACTGACCCACATCCCCCACCTGCTGACGGTACCAACACAGCGGACAACCAACATCCCTCCGCAGACAAAGCTGCCCGCTGTGCTGCACATGTCGGCCTCTGGTACCATCCAACCCACAACTGCCAGAGTCGGAGGAGTCTCACAGCCAGCCCTATCCAAGTTCATCACACCTGTCCTGGATGCCATCATCAGCCTGGCACCCCAGCACCTCCACATCACCCACACTGCGCAGGAGCAGCTGGAGCAGCTGGAGACCAAGCAAGGCTCCTACGCCATAGCAGGATTCCCTTATGTGTTGGGGCAATTGACTGCACACCCCCCGTGCCCCCTGCCGACACTGCACACAACTACCTCAACAGAAAGCACACACATCCCATGAATGTGCAGGCAATAGTGGACTGGCCGGTACTCCTCAACAATGTCGTGGCCAACTCCCCAGGCAGAGTGCATGATACCTACATCTCCCGACAGTCCATCATCAACCAGCGCTCCCAGGATGGCACCTATGGAAATGCAGTGCTCGTTGGTAAGTCCAAAATGAACACACCACACACCTCCACCCCAGTCATGCAACCCACGACACTGGCAATGGGCACGCAGCACAACTACATTCAACATGCCACACAACATGCCAACCGACCAGATACGACAACACGACTCCATTGGGAACCTGTGCTTGCCATGCCCACAACCCAGCCACAGCATGGCACCACAGCCACACAATAGCAGGATGTGAGGAGAGGCTTGGAGCAGGCTTGTGCGAGAGCGGCAAGTGACCAATGAATGTGAACCTACCCAATGCCAGGTGTGGCGTGGAGGTGCCGGACAGACTTCAGTGTGCAAACCACGGAAATGGCCATGTGGAGAATTAACTGCTGGTGCATGGAGTGTAGTGGCCAGTGGACGCTACCATGTCCCCACATGCTGTGGGGCAGAAGGCGGAAATGTCGCACGTTACGTCCCCCCCTGCATGCGCGGGCGTAGTGGGTTGGCCCTGCGTACACCAGGCCTGCGTAGGAGTGTGAATAAAAAGCCTGTCACACTGGGCGTGGTTCTCATTCGGAATGGCCAACGCGTCTGCCAGGGCGGCGCCTCTCAGCCCACCACGAGTCCGGCGCTGAGCGCGGCGGGGCCTGCGTCCCTGTGCGCCTGCTGCACCCCGGGCCGCTGGTCCCCAGACCCGTCATGCCTGCCCCAGCGCACCAAGGAGGATCCGCTCACCTGCCGACACCGGCGTGTGTCACAGAGGGCCCACCAGGTGCCGGTGCAAGCTCCAAGCCCCAGTCCCGCGACCTTTGCAGCCTCCGCAGACCATCACTGGCCTCCACGACGCTGGCCACATTACTCCTTTCTCATTGACATACTCCACCGGCGTCCTCTTCGGCCCAGTCGTGGGCACATCTTGAACTGAGTTGTGAGTCCTGAATGGCAGTGGCCAAAGGTCTGTGGCAGCGTCCACATCCATATACTCCCTCCGATCAGTGAAGCCAAAGTCTGCATCGCAAGCCGGCGACACGTGGTGCCACTGACCCTGTTCAACGCAAGCCGGCGACACGTGGTGCCACTAACCCTGTTCAACGCAAGCCGGCGACACGTGGTGCCACTAACTCTGTTCAATGCAAGCCGGCGACACGTGGTGCCACTAACTCTGTTCAACGCAAGCCGGCGACACGTGGTGCCACTAACCCTGTTCAATGCAAGCTGGCGACACGTGCATGAGGGCTCAGGCCTACACTGCGGCCCAGTAGGTCCCACATGTGGAACTGAGTCCTGAGTCTTGAATGGCAGTGACCCCAAGTCCGTGTCAGCGTCCACATCACTGAACTCCCTCCGATCAGTGAAGCCAAAGTCTGCATCGCAAGCCTGCGACACGTATATGTGGGCCCGTGCTGACCTCTGCCCCCCGCCTACACTGCGGACCAGTAGGTCCCACATCCAGCACTTAGTCGTGATTCATGAATGGCAGAGTCCACACCAGTGAACGCACGGAGAGGAGTAAGAGGAAGATGCGGCTCAGTCCGGATGAAAGCCGGATCCTAGTCACGGAGGTGACCGAGTTCTAGCAACAACTGACCTGGTGCCATCAACCCTGTTCACCGCAAGTCCGCGTCCCATGGTGCCACTGAACCTGAACTACGCAGGCCGGTGGGACCATCCAACCTAAGCCGGCGGCACTCGGTGAATGGCCCCTGCTGACCGCTGCCTCAGGCCTACACTGCAGTCCAGTAGGTCACACATGTGGAACTGTGTCTTGGGTAAGATGTGGAGGAGTCCACACCATTGGACACGCCTCATCGCAGACGGCATCCCCTAACAGCACTGGTGCCACTAACTCTGTGCGCAATGAGTCATGGGCAATTTCTGGTTGGACTTTGGTGGCGTCTGGGTCCATAGCCTGGGGGTTGTCTGCATCTTCATCTGGCTGGACCAGACTTGGTGTCCGACATGTGTCTGTTCCATTCATCTCCACCATAGTTACTGTTTCAGCGTGGTTCTGCCCTCTACATCATGTCCTGGGGGTACACCTTCCACTGTCCACCGAGACACTCCGCGACAAGCCCCTTTGTCATCTACGAACACCTGCTCTGCTCCCGTGACCCTGCCCCAGTGCACCGCAAGTCAGTGGCCCGTAGCGGTAGGCCCGTGCAGGACGCTGTGCATCCGGGGCCAGTAACTCTGTGCAGCACAAGTCATGGGGCCTTTATGGTTGAATGGTTGTGTCCTTTACGATGTACACTGTTGTCGATTTCTGACTGCACGAGGCAGCCCTTGACGGCTGGTGTGCACACACCCCACACACATCCAACACAGGTGTCACTCGATATGTGTGCCTGCTAATAAATGTGGCCGGGCGCACGTGCCCGTAGCCATTCACACCATCTGAGCAAGTGTGTCCGTGTGGTCATTGTGTCAGCATGATGGGCACGAGCCCTGCAACATCACAGTGTGCTGTCATCAGCGGACGATACCATGTCACCTCAGCGTTGGCAGTGACCTTGGACATGTAGCTTCGCCCGCCCCCCCTGCATGCACAAGTGGCGTGTGCTGGTCCGGCATACGTCAGGTCAGCGCAGGGGTGTGCTGATTCGACAGGGGGAGCAGGGCGTGGCTCGGACGTGGCCTTGGGCAGGAAGTGAGGTAAGTGTGTCTCTGTGTTGGGGTGTTGTCGCCACCAGGGCCACAGTAGTCGATGTTGCAATGTAGCATGCACCAGGAGGGCGGGCCCGCACGAACGGGGAAATGTAGGAGCGCAAGACCGCTCGGGGTCTTGGCACATGCATGCCAAGTGTTATGTGTATCAGTCCTGCGGCTGCATGAGTCAGTTGCCTAGCCTTAATCGCAGCGCGATCACAGCCAGCCATGGACTGTACACCTGTGTCCGCCCTGTCCAGACCATTGGCCTACACTCACGTGGCTGCACACCTTCAAAGGCCAGCTTCAAGGTGTTGTTGGCATGCCGCTGGACATGCGCGTACAGGCATTACAATGGTGTGCCGTAGGAGTGCACGTGATACAACCGTGCAGCGCACACATGTGTGGGGGCTCGTGGGAGGGTGGAGCAGCTGTGAGGCAACATAACACACAGTGAGGCCGCTCATGTGCCACGTGCTCGGCATATCATCCATGATTCCCAGGGTCGCAGACATCCCACCACACCCACGACAGGCCTCTGTACATCTCCTGAATGCATGCAGATGGTGAAGTTACTGTAGGGATGAATGGTCCTTTGTCTGTACTATCAGGCGGTGGCACATCTGCAGCTCCGAGCTGGAACTTGCATGTGGCCAGCACCCCCTGACAGATATGATAGCATTTACTTGCGACTCCCACACTACGCACTGCCCGACGTGAGACCAACGTGTACACATCCCACACGCAGAAGTCCTTGGTCGTAGTTAGCGTGCGTGAAATGGCCTTCACACGTACTCCTACCCCACCCCAGGCCTGCACCCGTTGCACACAGACACTGCTCATTGCTCTGAGCTGTGCCATTTCATCCACAGGACTGGCGCAGGGCAAGCCAGTGCCGCTTCAAGCAGAGCCACTGACGCAATGGCAGACCATCCCGGACACATGCTCGACTCCAGTCACGTGGACCTGTACCGTGCACGTCTGCTGCATGTAGCTGGGGGCACTGCCGTTGGCAGTGCTGCGGATCAGTTACCGGCTGAGCTTCCGCCTTGCGAACGTCACCTGCGTTCAGCCTGTGTTGCATTGTCGCTCGTGCATATTCGAGTGGACCATGGATGTCTGCCTCTCCAACGTAACGGTAGCTGACCTGGATTTCGACGTGTGTCTGCGCCCCTGTTGGTCCCACGACCAGGAGTGTCACCGTGATGGCCGTTTATGGCATGCCTGGATGTTTGGCATGCATGCTGGCAACTGGACCTGGGAGATTGCACGAGTCGTCGTGTGCAGTGACCACATTGAGCCACTCCCCGATTGGGCTTTGGTGCAAATTGGGGCCAGGGGTTGGAGTCAGCACATCTGTCCGGGTCAGCTGATGGATTACGTCGACGACATGTCAGATGTGGTGGACAACAATCTCTCATTGGAAATGTTGGCCTACGCTGCTGCACTCGCGTTCATGGACGAGTGACAAGGTACCTGCAGCCACAACTAGATGTGACCCATTGCACGTGTCTCGACGCCTGGTTGCATGTTAGGAATCTGGTCACATGTCCCAAGACGACAGTGGACATGGCTGCATTGGCCTGGACTCCTGATCCATGCGCGGACAACCAACGTGGGTTGGCACTGACTTGCGTTGGTGATGGACTCCCCCGGGGTGGACATGGGCGCTTTCCTACGTTCCTCATTCAGACATGCTGCTGCATTGATCTGCATATCGTGGCACTTCTCTTGGCCGTACTGACACGCACTTGTTGATAAAGTTTCCGCACTTTCACTTGTCTCCAACTGTGTTGTGTCTTGATTTGTATGCCAATGTGTGTGTCACGGACTATCTGGCTCCCTGCCATACGTGCATTGCTACCCCATCAGGGCTGTGGGTTTGTACTTGTGCATTATCATGTCCCTGTTTCGTGCTTTGCCAGATGCGTATGGGCGTTTACGGGCCACAAGCGGGTGCACTTGTGTCCTGTGTTCGGTTGTGCAAATGTTGCTGTTTGTACCACATTGTGTTCGATGTTGGGGTGCTCTGCTTCCTATGTGTATTTGCTGCATTGTGTGTGAGATGTCCCTTCAGCTATGATTTGGCTCACCCTTCTCCCTTTCAGGCAGTGTGGTTTTCACTTCTGTGCTTGTTCAGTGGTGTGATATTGCCGGGTTGTGTGACTTGTGCTCTTGGTTGGTGTTGTTACTCTTGGGCATGGTTTGTCTGCAGTTGTGCTGTGCTTAATTGTGCATGTGTTCCACACAATTTGGAATGCAGAAAAACAATTTCACAGTTTTATAATAAAAATTGGATATAACAAATGTTTTAATATACAAATAGGTAATTTAATGCGAAAGTCTATAAAACAGGGAAATGGTATCACGCGAAAACATAGGGTGAGCAACCGTGGCAAGGCAGAGGGAAATCAGCCGATTTCCTTACCCCAGGCAAGTGACTTAAAACGTGACTTTTCGGTATATGTGATATAAATAAACAAAAGTCACAATTGAGGTTACATCTCATACTCCACAATAGAATATAAATAGCGGTATAGAGTTGAGAATGTATATGTCGACGACGTTTCAATCCCGGTGGGAGTATCGGGATCTCATCAGGACTAACAGATAGAACAGGTGCCTGAGAAGTTGCCTGGATAAGTATGAGGGAAGGGAAGGGGAAGGGAGAGAAAAGAGGCAATTTAGGAATAAAATTAAACCCATAGAAAGGGATAATAGAAAGGTAAAGGAAATAAAATAAGGCGGTAGGGCGGATAAGTGAGGGTATCGGGGGGGAGAAATAAGGGGAGGTGGGAGAATTATCAGGGAAGGGAAGGTGAAGGGAGAGAGAAGAGATAAAGTAATAAGGAATGAGAATAACCCATGGAGAAAGAAAGGTGGAGTTAGGAGGGGAGGATTGGCACTGGAAGGGATAAGTGAAGGGAAACGGGAAGGAGGGGAGGAAGAAACGGAGTGAGAGAGTAGACCAAATGAAGGACTAACCAATTGAACTGCAATCAGGAAAAGCCGCGATGCGGGGGGCCAGTACGAGATGCTGGCAGTGGGTTCCAACAAGAGCAATCCGGAGACACTTAAGTATGCGGGGGTCTAGAAGGAGGAAGGGGAGATGGTAAGGAAAGAGGCACCGGATGTGGAGAAGGGGAGGCAAACGTGATAGGAATCTTACCGTGTGGATCATGGGTGTTCAATCAGGAAATATTTGAGTTTCAGCTCCCAGCAGGGAGACTGCAATGTTGATGGGCGTGGCGCACAGCAGGCCGCTGTGTGCAATAAGGACAGCTGCAAACCCGGAATCGGGAATAAGGAAATGGAACCGAGCGGCGGCTCGATGTCTAAGGAGAAGGAATGGGGGGGGGAAACACGGGAATTAGGGGGTGGAATAGGAGCGGAATAGAACAAAACCAGTGGGTTCCGTCGCGCCGCTGGGCCAGGCTTACCTGATGCGAGACGGAAAGCAGGCAGCCCTGGGATCAGGGGTGCACCGTGCAGTGACGATCAAGGCGGGCAGACTGAGTGATGCTGTATGATGTCAGGATACCTACGTGGTCTCGGGGCACCGGAAGTGACGTGGTAGGCAGCCACGAGTGTGCCGGCTCGACGTACGGGTGGTGGCCATGTTGGAGAGGGGTGAGAGACAAGGCAGGGATGCGGAAAAGGGGGGGGGAAGGAGAGAGCCAACCAAGACAAGGGGTAGGGGAGCGATGGGAGTGAGTGCACTGGAGGATGAAGGTACAGAAGCCAATTAGGCGTCTGCCAATAGGTAAGGAAAGTAGAAAAAGACAAGGAGGGGATACGAGAACCACATGGGAGAGGGAGTGGGAAGTGAAGGGGTATAGTACTGGAGTTATAGAGATTATCAAGGGGCGTAGGGGAATAGAAGGGGTGAGGAATGAAGGTAAGAGACTAGGATAGGAGGTCGGAATGGAATACAGTATGAGGGAGAAGGAATTACAGTTAGCAGTACAGTATTGACAGAAGAACCATTGAGCACAAATTGCTAAGTATGATTACAGCAAGTTTGACCAGTCCTCCAGGCGATTCAGTCCTGTGTGGAGACTGTCCGTACGTATAATCCATTTTAATTCCTCCTTGTTGAGGATGCCTGCAATGTTTGTATTTCTTGGTGGTTGTAGGATCACTGCGATGACTTGCCACCTTATTTGGTCCTCCGTGTGGTTCAATGCGGCAAAATGTTCAACAAGAGGTGCGTTGGGTGTCGCACAACGTATCCGACTTCTGTGTTGGCAGATCCGGATCCTGATTTTTTGTGTCGTTTGTCCCACATATATTAAGTTGCATGGGCAAAAAATGGCGTATATGACATTGGCAGTGTTACAATTGGAGACTATCTCCAACTCAGTCAGGAAGAGTATCCTCAAACATTGGCACACGCTTAATGCAGGGAGTCTAAATTTAGAACGTCCCTTATTCGCATTTAAGAAAAATAAAAGTATACGAGATCACCTTGTCAGAGCAGCCCTCCCCAGCGGCAACAACAAGACCACACTCAGGCAGATTTGGGGGCTACCAACTGTACAAGGACACTTCAAATGTGGTGGTTGCAGTGTTTGCCACCTGACAAATGACACTAAGAAGTTTGTGCATGCCAATATTGATGTCACTTTATCAAACTTCTCCAATTGTAACACTGCCAATGTCATATACGCCATTTTTTGCCCATGCAACTTAATATATGTGGGACAAACGACACAAAAAATCAGGATCCGGATCTGCCAACACAGAAGTCGGATACGTTGTGCGACACCCAACGCACCTCTTGTTGAACATTTTGCCGCATTGAACCACACAGAGGACCAAATAAGGTGGCAAGTCATCGCAGTGATCCTACAACCACCAAGAAATACAAACATTGCAGGCATCCTCAACAAGGAGGAATTAAAATGGATTATACGTACGGACAGTCTCCACACAGGACTGAATCGCCTGGAGGACTGGTCAAACTTGCTGTAATCATACTTAGCAATTTGTGCTCAATGGTTCTTCTGTCAATACTGTACTGCTAACTGTAATTCCTTCTCCCTCATACTGTATTCCATTCCGACCTCCTATCCTAGTCTCTTACCTTCATTCCCCACCCCTTCTATTCCCCTACGCCCCTTGATAATCTCTATAACTCCAGTACTATACCCCCTTCACTTCCCACTCCCTCTCCCATGTGGTTCTCGTATCCCCTCCTTGTCTTTTTTCTACTTTCCTTACCTATTGGCAGATGCCTAATTGGCTTCTGTACCTTCATCCTCCAGTGCACTCACTCCCATCGCTCCCCTACCCCTTGTCTTGGTTGGCTCTCTCCTCCCCCCCCCCTTTTCCGCATCCCTGCCTTGTCTCTCACCCCTCTCCAACATGGCCACCACCCGTACGTCGAGCCGGCACACTTGTGGCTGCCTACCACGTCACTTCCAGTGCCCCGAGACCACGTAGGTATCCTGACATCATACAGCTTCACTCAGTCTGCCCGCCTTGATCGTCACTGCACGGTGCACCCCTGATCCCAGGGCTGCCTGCTTTCCGTCTCGCATCAGGTAAGCCTGGCCCAGCGGCGCGACGGAACCCACTGGTTTTGTTCTATTCCGCTCCTATTCCACCCCCTAATTCCCGTTTCCCCCCCCCATTCCTTCTCCTTAGACATCGAGCCGCCGCTCAGTTCCATTTCCTTATTCCCGATTCCGGGTTTGCGGCTGTCCTTATTGCACACAGCGGCCTGCTGTCCGGCACGCCCATAAACATTGCAGTCTCCCTGCTGGGAGCTGAAACTCAAATATTTCCTGATTGAACACCCATGATACACACGGTAAGATTCCTATCACGTTTGCCTCCCCTTCTCCACATCCGGTGCCTCTTTCCTTACCATCTCCCCTTCCTCCTTCTAGACCCCCGCATACTTAAGTGTCTCCGGATTGCTCTTGTTGGAACCCACTGCCAGCATCTCGTACTGGCCTCCCGCATTGCGGCTTTTCCTGATTGCAGTTCAATTGGTTAGTCCTTCATTTGGTCTACTCTCTCACTCCGTTTCTTCCTCCCCTCCTTCCCGTTTCCCTTCACTTATCCCTTCCAGTGCCAGTCCTCCCCTCCTCTCTCCACCTCTCTTTCTCCATGGGTTATTCTCATTCCTTATTACTTTATCTCTTCTCTCTCCCTTCACCTTCCCTTCCCTGATAATTCTCCCACCTCCCCTTATTTCTCCCCCCCGATACCCTCACTTATCCGCCCTACCGCCGTATTTTATTTCCTTTACCTTTCTATTTTCCCTTTCTATGGTTTTAATTTTATTCCTAAATTGCCTCTTTTCTCTCCCTTCCCCTTCCCTTCCCTCATACTTATCCAGGCAACTTCTCAGGCACCTGTTCTATCTGTTAGTCCTGATGAGATCCCGATACTCCCACCGGGATTGAAACGTCGTCGACATATACATTCTCAACTCTATACCGCTATTTATATTCTATTGTGGAGTATGAGATGTAACCTCAATTGTGACTTTTGTTTATTTATATCACATATACCGAAAAGTCACGTTCTAAGTCACTTGCCTGGGGTAAGGAAATCGGCTGATTTCCCTCTGCCTTGCCACGGTTGCTCACCCTATGTTTTGCGTGATACCATTTCCCTGTTTTATAGACTTTCGCATTAAATTACCTATTTGTATATTAAAACATTTGTTATATCCAATTTTTATTATAAAACTGTGAAATTGTTTTTCTGCATTCCAAATTGTGTGGGACCCTTGTTCTGTAAAGCATAACTTCACCCTTGGTCCCCGCTGACTTCCAGGGTCTCCTTGTTTTTCTTGCTATAATTGTGCATGTGTGCCATTGTGCCCATCTCCCCCGTCCCCCCAGTCCCTGGTCGTTCCTCTCCCTGTTGCTGTTGTGTCTGTTGATTTTGGGTAGTTTCCGGTCCCCGAGTCCTGCCACCATCTCCAGACTGATGTGGTGGACACCATTTCCTCCATGTCATCCAGCTCCTGGTGTGGCGCGGGACTCCCACCTCCGGTGTGCATTGCTGCCTTCTGGTTGTTGGTGTGTTTCTGCTTGTTTGTGCATTTCGCATCATTCCGGCTGTTCTGGTTTTCTTCCATTGTCCTCCTCCGCTCTCCGGCTGCATTCACCTTGTCCATGATGGCCTGCCATGTACAATGTTTTGTTGCCAATGGGGCTTGTGGGGTTGTGTACTGGCTCCGGTTGCCTCCATTGTGCTTCGATGTTGTTTTCTGTTTGGTTTGTCTTTCTTTTTCAGGCTTTTGTTGTGCTTATTCCCGCCTGCGGTGTGTGTGTCGCGGGCCTGGCACTGCTTATCGCTGCTTTCCTCATCGCGAATGGGCTCATCGCAAGTTTTTGGGTGTTGTGGTTTGTGTTTTTATCTCCGTCGAGGTGGTTGTATCGCGGACATTGACCGCGTTTTCAGCAGACTATCGCATGGTACCGCCGTGTTGTGAATTCCACGTTAACACGGGGTTATTTTCCCGCGATAGGCTGCGATGTGTAAAGTTGCGTTAACATTTTTTTGTGTTGTTTAGCACACGTTCTTGTGAATATCCCCCCAAGTGTAGCAAAATTATTGCATGTTTTTATGTGTTAATTTTGCTGTGTCCGGTTGCAAGTGTTTCAGCATGCGGTTTAATCACATGCGTAAATACTGATCAGCAAAACTGCATATGATATATTCGCATGCTGTGACACACCCAAAACTAGTGAGCAGTAAACTAGCATCATTTTCACTTTAGGGAATTAGCACCATTTTTTTCTCCTGCCCAGAGCAGATGAAAAGGGTATCCAATTGCAAACACCAAAGAAAATTTGATAAGCACATTTACAGCCCATATTTAACCGAAGCTTATCAGAAGTATACATTGACAATTCTTGCATCTTTCTGCAAATCCTAACACTAGTAAAGCAATATCTTACGTGTAACTAGCCCCTTTAAACATGAGGTCAACTATATATATTCTAAAGCCACACAGACTGACCATGGACAACATCAACCACCTTCTCTTTATCATAAGGGGTCAATTGGAACAAAATGTTGCTTTCAGGGTAGCAGTACCTCCAATCCCCTAGTGAAACTGCTGGCTGCCAAACATTTTTGAGTGACAGGAAGAGATCAGAGCCCAGTAGGCTATCTACATGGTATTTCACTGCCAACCTTTGTAAGGTGCCCAGGCAGTAGATGTGTGCACTGCTCACATTAGTGCCCCAACACATCAATTAACCCATAGACACCCAGTCAATGCCTCTTAAGCACTTTTTTATTATTGGGGGATTTCCTACTATTTTAAGAACATCAGATTATATGCACCTAAATCTAATGCTACCGCAGGCAACTGAACAAATGAACCACAATTGAAAACAACAACACACATCGCATGTTTAAATGATGTGTGATTCAGATGTCATTTTTATAGATATCTGGGCATGGTTTCTTGGAACACGTCATGATACCTTGATCCTTCAGAAAAGCGCATTACACACACATGGAAACATACCACCCAAGGACATGTTTACTGGGTGGGTACACCTGTCTATTAAACCCACCTCGCCCCCCTTTCAATACCACTGTTTGTAACTATACAAATCCCAGTAAAGTAATGATTTTTACCTGACCATAGTCTTTGAAATTGTGTTGCTTAACAGTTGCTAAAAATGAATGTAAGAACGCAATAGAAATGCATGATGTTACTTGTAGTAACATACCAAAAATCACAAAAACAAAAAACATAAATGTTAGTTTTAGGAAAAAGAAAATACATTGTTCAATCATCATAATATTACATTTGACATTGAATTGTCATCTACCCTAACCAATTGCTAGCAACCCTCTAGATGGCTGGATATCCACACCCACCGCGGCTCATGACTCCACACACTTTCCCCGCCAGCACAGAGGATGTATAATGAAGCACAAAACTGCACCCGAAATATAACTGAACGTGAATTTGTACTACTTCAGACATGCTTCAGATGCCTACACCGATTGAGTGATGGATCGCCTTAGGCACCAAAACAGGTGTGCAAAATTACACTTCTATGTTGTATGCTGTGCTGCACAACATTTGTATCAGACGACAACAGTCTATGCCATGGATGATGGTGACTCAGGTGAAGAACTAGGAGATAATGATGAAGATTTACAGAAACATTGCAGCATGTAGGATCAGGACAACAGCTACATGATGCCAGTGTATTGGAATCAAAGATACCTGATAAATAATTATTTTTGATTTACTAAAGATCACCTCTACACAAAGTTTGTGTTCAAAGAAATTTATTCTTACAAACTTGTATCCCAAAAAAAAGGAGGACACCCGTTAATTGCAATGATATAAGGGAAACTTAAACCATACAGTAACATAAGATATACTGACATATAATGCTGTCAGACGAACTAAACTTTTAGAATGCTCTAGTGTAACAGCAACACTCAAACAATGCATAAAATAAAAATCAAGAACTGCTATCATGTAAATTACATCAGAATATAGAAACTATGGGGCTCATTACGATGGCGGAACGATCGCCACCGCCAGGCCGGCGGTGGCGATCGTTCCGCCATCACATTGAGATTTACCCACCGCCATATTAGGATGGCGGTGGGTATCGCGGCGGACGCAAAGTCTGTCCGCCGCTTTTCCGCCGGTGGCAAATTGCACCGATTGCCTGGTGGGTGGAGCAGGGCCACTAATATGGTGGCGGTGACTAGCAGGCACCGTCCGCCATATTAGGATGTGTGTGGCCAGGCGCCTTTCCATGGTGGCGATGCCAGCATGGAAAGGCTGGCGGGGATTGGGTTTGGGGGCCCGTTGCGGGCCCCCCTTGTGTGGGGGTGTCGCTGCACTGGGGGTACCCATGGTACCCCCTGCATTTCTATGCACCAAGTGGCAGGCACCGCGTGGTGCCTGCCACGCGGTGCAGGGAAATGCGGTGCAAGCACTTTCAACATTGCGGATGGTGCTGCAGCCAGCAGCACCGCCCACAATGTTGAAGCCCAGGATGCGCCTGCCAGTATGGCGGGCGCATCCTAATTGCAGTGGTGGGACCGCCGCATGTCTGGCGGGCGGTCCCAATCACTGCTACAGTGGCGGGCGGACCAAGTCCGCCAGCCATCGTAATCAGCCCCTATGTTCATGCAAAATTTAATGTCACAATGCACTATTTTGACAGGTGCAGCAAACATGTCTGATAATTTAGCAGTAGGCAAATTTATTATTCCTACTTCGACCTCTGCTTGCCTCAGGGAAAGTGCTGGATGGTGGTGGGGGCAAATTTACTATTCCTACTCTGACCTGTGTTTGCCTCAGGGAAAGCGCTGGAGGGTGGTGGGGGCAAATTTACTATTCCTTTTCTGACCTGTGCTTGCCTCAGGGAAAGTGCTGGTTGGTGGTGGGGGCAAATATACTATTCCTACTCCGACCTGTACTTGCCTCAGGGAAAGTGCTGGATGGTGGTGGGGCAAATTTACTATTCCTACTCCGACCTGTGCTTGCCTCAGGAAAAGTGCTGGATGGTGGTGGATTTCTAGAAAACAGTGGTCCCATGGAACGATACAATATGGAAGGATAAATATAGACTCAATCAGTTCTATATTGGTAAAGACTTGTCCAGCCGGACAGAGGTCTACTTTTAATGTTACAATTATCAGAATAAAAACTTTTTCTTAAACACACAATGGAGTAAGTGGGACACAGTCCTGTGCCCTCACTACACCTACACAGAACACATACGATGTGACAGCAAGACAGAAAAGGCTCAGGCACGGCTGTCGATTTGTCATATAGGGCATTAGAAGATAGAGCCAACAAATCGTATTTTTACACCTTTACACGAATAATAACACATTAAAGTTGTGTATAAGGTGTGATGGGTGTCGACGACGTTTCGATCCATACAGTAAATACAAGGATCATCATCAGGACTTAAACATGAGCATGCCTGAAAGTGAAAGCCTGTAACAACATAAAAACAATATGGAAGGAAGGTTTCAGTTAGTTAAGGAAAGCAACATAAGCAGTATATTAAATAGGCTATGCATGTGAAATTCCGGAACCTGTTGGAAAGTTACAATACTTAAGGACATAACGTGAAGTTATTGTGAATAACAGTATTGCAAGTAACGTGACACTCCGGAATGAGGCTATGGGATTTAGAGTTGATTACTTGTGCACGGTCCTGTGAAAAGAGAACGTTAGTGCGGGTGAAAAGGTTTGCTAGTGAATCCTGTGGAAGTAATCGGTAGTGACCATCACGTCAGGTGCAACCGGGAAACAGCAGGAAATAATTGCGCGCGTGCTCGATAGCAGCAAGGAAGATACTGTGCCAGGGAAGAGAAAAGGAGGGGGATCACCTGATTAAAGGCTGGAACAGGGAGTTGAGCTGGTCCTATCCTACAGATGCGCGGGACCTGTAAGGAAGTAGAGCGGGGATGACAGGTGTGAAACGGTAGAGAGGCGGCGTGATTGAAGGGAGGGAGTGAGGCTTACCGGTCTCGATATCTTAGGGAATAATGATGCTGAGATCTGTAGTTGGAGAGGGTTCTCGGGTGGCGAGATGCGGGTTGGTCTTCCTGCGGGGAGAGGAACGGGAAGATGAGGGGAGGGCAGATGCGAGAAGCGAGAATTGGTATTTGGAGCCGGGGGTGTTACACTTACCAATATACCATGCGAACAGCGACGGGCGTTGATACGATCCTCGTGCTGGAAGTCGCAGTGAGTGTACTCCGTAATATGGCAATTAGGACATCCTATGCGGGAGGGAAGCCAGGTCAGTAGGCAAGGGACGTGGACCGCGTGAGTAGGCCGGTGTTGGCATATGGAAGGATCTTACCTCAATGGGAAAACTCACAGACGGTAGTGAGTGCCGGCAGCCGGTCAGCTACTGAGGGATTGCAAGGGATGCAATATGAAAGGACTAACGAGCGTGCGATTGGAGGAAGAGAAGTCAGCTGACAAATAGTAGAAATGAAAAAAGGACTCCAACCAGTTGGTGGCAGACATATTGGAGTGGTGCAAAGTCGACATGTGATAAAAACGAAGAAAGGACTTCATGCACAGTGGATAGCAGACATATTCGAGGGAAAGGAGATGGGGGAAGGGAACTGAAAAGTACCAGAGGATTTACCAAGCTGTGAGGCAGTTACAACCACGAAAGGCTCAATAATTAGAAACAACATGTATAAATTACAGTAGAGTAATTGTACAATAAATAGTGACAGAGGGAGGGCTCGATAATTTGAACCATCATGTATAAAATACTGTAGAGTAATTGTACAATAAATTGAGGCAGCAATTAGGAGTAAACTCTGTGTATTATACAAGTGTAGTCCAGTCTTCAAGTCTGTTTAGGCCTGTGTGCAGGCTGTTGGTCTTAAAAATCCATTTTAGTTCTTCTTTGTCGAGTAATTTGGAGATATCCCCTCCTCTTGGAGGTGGTTTGATCACGTTTATCACAGTCCAGCGTATATCATTCTCGTTGTGGCGTGCTTCCTCAAAATGTTCAACGAGGGGTGCATTTGGAGTCTTGCATCTTACTCTGCTACGGTGCTGGCATATCCTTACACGTATCTTTTGAGTTGTTTGGCCTATATAGATTTTCTTACAAGGGCACAAGATGGCATAAACAACGTTTTGTGTGTTGCAGTTTGAGAAAGATTGCAGAGTGATTTTGGTTTTCTCAAATACAAATTCCTTACATTCAATGGTATAGTCGCATACGCTGCAATTGCCACATTTTGCATGCCCAGACAAAGGTGCGAGTCCCCAATGTTCATTAAGATTACCCGGAGGTTTATTACTGGGGAGGGCGGCCCGGACTAGATGGTCTTTGATGTTTTTATTTTTTTTGAAAGCGAACAAAGGTCGTTCAAGATTGAGTGAGCCGGCATTGAGCACCGCCCAGTTTTTTGTGATGGTCTTGCGTACAATGTTGGAGATGGGGGAGAAAGTGGTGACACAGACTAGGCGATTCTGGGGAGTCTTTTCTTTTGGTTCAAGAAGAACGTCCCGTGGGCAATACCAAGCTCTTTTCATGGCATTGCGGACCAACCTGCGTGGGTAGCCTCTACTGGTAAGTTTGTTGTTAAGTACTTGGGCCTCTTGGAAGTAATTCTCTTTAAGTGAGCAGTTTCTCCTGATACGGAGAAATTGAGAATAGGGTAATGAGTCTCGAAGGGCTCTTGGGTGGTGGCTGTCATATCTCAACAGTGTGTTCCGCTCGGTGGGTTTGCGGAACAAACTGGTGATAAGGATGCCTTCCCTGTTGAATATGTTAAGATCCAGGAAACGGATGGATTCTTTATTCTGGGTCAAAGTAAATTTAAGGCCACCACAGTTATTATTAACCAGTGCAAGAAATTGTTAAGAGTACCCTCACTGCTTTGCCAGATCATTAAGATATCATCAATATATCTTTTCCATTTAACAATGCCTTCATAAAAAGGATTGAGTGATGTCAGGATGTGATTTTGTTCTAGGAAGTCCATATACAGGATGGCTAAGTTGGGGGCAAAAACAGCCCCCATCGAAGTGCCCTTCACTTGTTGGTAATACTGGTCTTCAAACAGGAAGAAATTCCGCGTGAGAAAGATCTCTAACAATTGGAGTATGAAAATAGTGGGGACCGCATGTGGCCGTGGACAGGTATTGAGAAGTGTCTCCATGACCTTAAGTGAAGCGGTTTGTGGGATATTTGTGTACAGGGACTCAATGTCCAAAGTACACAAAATTTCAAAATTGGGATCAAAGGGGTGGTTTTCAATAATATTGATCATAGACATACTGTCGCGAATATAACAGTCAGTTAGTGGCACAAAATCTTTGATAAAGAAGTCAATATACCGCCCTAGAGGCTCCAAAATTGAGCCGCAACCGGACACAATGGGACGACCTGGGGGATTGTCCTGATTTTTATGTACCTTGGGTAAGGTATAAATAACAGGTGTACGAGGTGTTTTAACGTTTAAGAATTGGTGTTCGTGTTTACTGAGAAAACCCTGGTCTAGTCCTATAGTGGTCACTTCTAGAATCAAGTTCTGTAATTCTCTGGTAGGGTTGGTAGGTAGTTTCCAGTAATGGTCAGTGTTGGCCAGTTGTTTGTGAATTTCGCTTTTGTATGCATCAAGTTCTTGTAGAACAATGCCTCCTCCTTTGTCGGCAGGCTTAATGATTAATTTATCATTCTGCCGTAGGTTAGCAATGGCTGATTTTCCATCAAGAGTGATATTGAATGGGATAAAGCGACGTGTGTTCTCCAAATGGGAGACTTAATTAAGGACCAGTTTCTCGAATGTGAGGATCTCACTGGGGATCATATTGGGCGATGGTGAGAAGGTAGATGGTGGACGTAGTGGAGTAATGGCTGTCTTGGGAGTGAATGGATTTAACAAAAAATGGCTGTGTAGCCTAATTTTTCGAAAGAACCGTAAGAGTTCAGTCCTAAGGTCTAGATAGTCTGGAAAGGTAGTGGGTACAAAAGAGAGCCCTTTACTTAATATCGATTGTTCGGGATCAGTTAGTTGGTGGGTCGAGAGATTAAAGATGGGAATAATGAGGTTTCTGTCTGTTTGTTCGGTTGCCATTGTGCTGGTCACCATTGATAGTATTTCGAGCGAGTTTGACGCTCCCCTGGGGGATTGAACCAACGTTGTTGTTGTTTCACCTGACCTCTCTTTGGAGGATCCGGTTGGCCTCACCCTAAAAAAGAGGGGTTACGTGTGGAGGTGCTGCTGCCCTCTCCTGCGTCAGAATTATCTGAGGAATCACCGGAGGTGTCCGAGAAACCTACTAAGTTATTTCGCCTGTTGAAGCGACCCCAGGGTCTGATGTTTTGTGGTGTGTTGTACGATCTGTTTGTATAAAAGTCTTTGCTAAGATAGGGATATGCTCTTTCTTGTGTAAATGATTTTATATCCTTTTTAACTTTGTTTGATTTTTTATTTTGTTCTAATCGGTGGAATTCATCCACGGTTTTTTGAACTTGGTCGAGTAATTTCTTACACTCTGGCACAGTGTTGGTGTCTTTGATCTGTTTTTCAATCTCATCAATTATTTCTGTTACTTTTTTAAGCTCTTCGGTTGCTATGTCTATCCCCAGCACCATCCAGTGTCTGGAGCAAGTTGTCCCTATATAGCTGAAGTTGGAGATATATTTGGGGTTGTCAGTAAAGACACCCGGTATATTTCTAACTTGGAGACCTCCTGGAATAATATTGGCCTTTAAGTATTCCGTTAGCATACGGATCATCAATTAAAGACGAACAAATTTTTTCTTTTGTTTCTCAAGATCCTCTGTGAGTGTAGTTGTAGTGTTTATGGGGGTATTATCGGATTCAGAAAAGAGGGAGGGGCCTTCTAGGATCTTCTTAATATAATCATCGGAGTACAGACGTGCGTGATCAGACATAGCCGTTTATGTTGTTTAGGAAGGGGAGGAATAGAAGGGAACAGGGAAGTGACCCGCCTACTACTGCGGAGATCAGGTATTTCACCCTTGCAATCATGCGATTGCGCTAAGTATGTTTGAAAAGGACAAGGGGACCCAAATAAAGTCTGCCAGGGACCTTGGGAATTAGTACATTTCTAGAAAACAGTGGTCCCATGGAACGATACAATATGGGAAGGATAAATATAGACTCAATCAGTTCTATATTGGTAAAGACTTGTCCAGCCGGACAGAGGTCTACTTTTAATGTTACAATTATCAGAATAAAAACTTTTTCTTAAACACACAATGGAGTAAGTGGGACACAGTCCTGTGCCCTCACTACACCTACACAGAACACATACGATGTGACAGCAAGACAGAAAAGGCTCAGGCACGGCTGTCGATTTGTCATATAGGGCATTAGAACATAGAGCCAACAAATCGTATTTTTACACCTTTACACGAATAATAACACATTAAAGTTGTGTATAAGGTGTGATGGGTGTCGACGACGTTTCGATCCATACAGTAAATACAAGGATCATCATCAGGACTTAAACATGAGCATGCCTGAAAGTGAAAGCCTGTAACAACATAAAAAGAATATGGAGGAAAGGAAGGAAGGTTTCAGTTAGTTAAGGAAAGCAACATAAGCAGTATATTAAATAGGCTATGCATGTGAAATTCCGGAACCTGTTGGAAAGTTACAATACTTAAGGACATAACGTGAAGTTATTGTGAATAACAGTATTGCAAGTAACGTGACACTCCGGAATGAGGCTATGGGATTTAGAGTTGATTACTTGTGCACGGTCCTGTGAAAAGAGAACGTTAGTGCGGGTGAAAAGGTTTGCTAGTGAATCCTGTGGAAGTAATCGGTAGTGACCATGCGGTATCACGTCAGGTGCAACCGGGAAACAGCAGGAAATAATTGTGCGCGTGCTCAATAGCAGCAAGGAAGATACTGTGCCAGGGAAGAGAAAAGGAGGGGATCACCTGATTAAAGGCTGGAACAGGGAGTTGAGCTGGTCCTATCCTACAGATGCGCGGGACCTGTAAGGAAGTAGAGCGGGGATGACAGGTGTGAAACGGTAGAGAGGTGGCGTGATTGAAGGGAGGGAGTGAGGCTTACCGGTCTCGATATCTTAGGGAATAATGATGCTGAGATCTGTAGTTGGAGAGGGTTCTCGGGTGGCGAGATGCGGGTTGGTCTTCCTGCGGGGAGAGGAATGGGAAGATGAGGGGAGGGCAGATGCGAGAAGCGAGAATTGGTATTTGGAGCCAGGGGTGTTACACTTACCAATATACCATGCGAACAGCGACGGGCGTTGACATGATCCTCGTGCTGGAAGTCGCAGTGAGTGTACTCCGTAATATGGCAATTAGGACATCCTATGCGGGAGGGAAGCCATGTCAGTAGGCAAGGGACGTGGACCGCGTGAGTAGGCCGGTGTTGGCATATGGAAGGATCTTACCTCAATGGGAAAACTCACAGACGGTAGTGAGTGCCGGCAGCCGGTCAGCTACTGAGGGATTGCAAGGGATGCAATATGAAAGGACTAACGAGCGTGCGATTGGAGAAAGAGAAGTCAGCTGACAAATAGTAGAAATGAAAAAAGGACTCCAACCAGTTGGTGGCAGAAATATTGGAGTGGTGCAAAGTCGACATGTGATAAAAATGAAGAAAAGACTTCATGCACAGTGGATAGCAGACATATTCATGGAAACATACCACCCAAGGACATGTTTACTGGGTGGGTACACCTGTCTATTAAACCCACCTCGCCCCCCTTTCAATACCACTGTTTGTAACTATACAAATCCCAGTAAAGTAATGATTTTTACCTGACCATAGTCTTTGAAATTGTGTTGCTTAACAGTTGCTAAAAATGAATGTAAGAACGCAATAGAAATGCATGATGTTACTTGTAGTAACTTACCAAAAATCACAAAAACAAAAAACATAAATGTTAGTTTTAGGAAAAAGAAAATACATTGTTCAATCATCATAATATTACATTTGACATTGAATTGTCATCTACCCTAACCAATTGCTAGCAACCCTCTAGATGGCTGGATATCCACACCCACCGCGGCTCATGACTCCACACACTTTCCCCGCCAGCACAGAGGATGTATAATGAAGCACAAAACTGCACCCGAAATATAACTGAACGTGAATTTGTACTACTTCAGACATGCTTCAGATGCCTACACCGATTGAGTGATGGATCGCCTTAGGCACCAAAACAGGTGTGCAAAATTACACTTCTATGTTGTATGCTGTGCTGCACAACATTTGTATCAGACGACAACAGTCTATGCCATGGAAGATGGTGACTCAGGTGAAGAACTAGGAGATAATGATGAAGATTTACAGAAACATTGCAGCATGTAGGATCAGGACAACAGCTACATGATGCCAGTGTATTGGAATCAAAGATACCTTATAAATAATTATTTTTGATTTACTAAAGATCACCTCTACACAAAGTTTGTGTTCAAATAAATTTATTCTTACAAACTTGTATCCCAAAAAAAAGGAGGACACCCGTTAATTGCAATGATATAAGGGAAACATAAACCATACAGTAACATAAGATATACTGACATATAATGCTGTCAGACGAACTAAACTTATAGAATGCTCTAGTGTAACAGCAACACTCAAACAATGCATAAAATAAAAATCAAGAACTGCTATCATGTAAATTACATCAGAATATAGAAACTATGGGGCTCATTACGATGGCGGAACGATCGCCACCGCCAGGCCGGCGGTGGCGATCGTTCCGCCATCACATTGAGATTTACCCACCGCCAGAGTAGGATGGCGGTGGGTATCGCGGCGGACACAAAGTCCGTCCGCCGCTTTTCCGCCGGTGGCAATCGCACCGATTGCCTGGTGGGTGGAGCAGGGCCACTAATATGGTGGCGGTGCCTAGCAGGCACCGTCCGCCATATTAGGATGTGTGTGGCCAGGCGCCTTTCCATGGTGGCGATGCCAGCATGGAAAGGCTGGCGGGGATTGGGTTTGGGGGCCCGTTGCGGGCCCCCCTTGTGTGGGGCGGTGTCACTGCACTGGGGGGTACCCATGGTACCCCCCTGCATTTCTATGCACCAAGTGGCAGGCACCGCGCGGTGCAAGCACTTTCAACATTGCGGATGGTGCTGCAGCCAGCAGCACCGCCCGCAATGTTGAAAGCCCAGGATGCGCCTGCCAGTATGGTGGGCGCATCCTAATTGCAGTGGTGGGACCGCCGCATGTCTGGCGGGCGGTCCCAATCACTGCTACGGTGGCGGGCGGACCAAGTCCGCCAGCCATCGTAATCAGCCCCTATGTTCATGCAAAATTTAATGTCACAATGCACTAGTTTGACAGGTGCAGCAAACATGTCTGATAATTTAGCAGTAGGCAAATTTATTATTCCTACTTCGACCTCTGCTTGCCTCAGGGAAAGTGCTGGATGGTGGTGGGGGCAAATTTACTATTCCTACTCTGACCTGTGTTTGCCTCAGGGAAAGCGCTGGAGGGTGGTGGGGGCAAATTTACTATTCCTTTTCCGACCTGTGCTTGCCTCAGGGAAAGTGCTGGTTGGTGGTGGGGGCAAATATACTATTCCTACTCCGACCTGTACTTGCCTCAGGGAAAGTGCTGGATGGTGGTGGGGCAAATTTACTATTCCTACTCCGACCTGTGCTTGCCTCAGGAAAAGTGCTGGATGATGGTGGGGCAAATTTACTATTCCTACTCCGACCTGTGCTTGCCTCAGGGAAAGTGCTGGATGGTGGTGGGGCAAATTTACTATTCCTACTCTGACCTGTGCTTGCCTCAGGGAAAGTGCTGGATGGTGGTGGGGGCAAATTAACTATTCCTACACCAACCTGTGCTGGCCTCAGGTAAAGTGTTGGATGGTGGTGGGGCAAACTTACTATTCCTTCTCCGACAGGTGCTTTCCTCAGGGAAAGTGCTGGTTGGTGGTGGGGGCAAATTTACTATTCCTACTCTGACCTGTGCTGGCCTCAGGGAAAGTTTTGGGTGGTGGTGGGGGCAAATTTACTATTCCTTCTCCGACCTGTGCTGGCCTCAGGGAAAGTGCTGGATGGTGGTGGGGGCAAATTTACTATTCCGACTCCGACAGGTGCTTGCCTCAGGGAAAGTGTTGGATGGTGGTGGGGGCAAATTTAGTATTCCTACTCTGACCTGTGCTGGCCTCAGGGAAAGTGCTGGATGGTGGTGGGGGCAATTTACTATTCCTACTCCGACCTGTGCTGGCCTCAGGGAAAGTGCTGGATAGTGGTGGGGCAAATTAACTATTCCTACTCCAACCTGTGCTGGCCTCAGGGAAAGTGTTGGATGGTGGTGGGGGCAAAATTACTATTCCTACTCTGACAGGTGCTTGCCTCATGGAAAGTGCTGGATGGTGGTGGGGGAAAATTTACTATTCCTGCTCCGACAGGTGCATGCCTCAGGGAAAGTGTTGGATGGTGGTGGGGGCAAATTTACTATTCCTACTCTGACCTGTGCCGGCCTCAGGGAAAGTGTTGGATGGTGGTGGGGGCAAATTTAGTATTCCTACTCCGACAGGTGCTTGCCTCAGGGAAAGTGTTGGATGGTGGTGGAGGCAAATTTACTATTCCTACTCCGACCTGTGCTGGCCTCAGGGAAAGTGATGTATGGTGGTGGGGGCAAATTTACTATTCCTACTCCGACCTGTGCTGGCCTCAGGGAAAGTGCTGGATGTTGTTGGGAGAAAATTGATTCAACATAATGTAAAAAAATTACATTTTGTACAGTAATTTTCCTATTTAAATTTCAGTTATTTGTCAAGCATACATTCAAACATTTGTATTTTCTTTTAACTTCTCAACAGATTAAACCATAAAAACAAGCAAGAATAAAGGAACTCATTCCTCAATCACAGTAAATTCAAAAGGTCATCACCACTGGAAAAGCCAAAGCATACAAGGTAAAACTATTCAAAAACAACATTAAGCTTTTTTTTTGCAGGTTTCAAGTACAGAATCAATTAATTTAAAAATGTATCTTTGCTGTTAAAAATGTCAGCCTCATAAACAACAGCAAAATGACTTTTTTTCAACATCAAAAACACTAATCAATTTCTTTGCAGGCTAATTGCAAAACAAAAAACATCCAACTAACAAACTATAAACGTTTCTCCACTTTTTACAGAATCAAAGAATCCAAACCACCAAACAAAACATAGTGAAGAACTGCAACAAAAATCCCAAGAAAACCAGCAAACACACCAGACCTTTTCAACAAGACAACAGAAAAACCTTAAAAAGGTAACCTTTACCATTCTGTAAAATCTAACCAAAATTAACCTTTTTTTCATCCAAGGAACAAAAGAAGGAATCAATTCCAACAAAACATTATCATAGCAATGCAATAAAAACCTGGTACATTTTTGCAAAAAGTTAAAGCTGTAAAATAAACAATGTGTACTAACTTTTCACTTACAGGCAAATTAGTTTTTAAAACAACCACACTTGAAATCACTAAAACAATCCTTTTCTTTTTCTTGTTTCTACAGAGAATGGCAGCAAGAAAAGAAGCCAAATATATACAATCAAGCCGTGGGAATAGACTGTTAAATCACAGTGGCTACGTTTATTGTAAGGAGAGATTAACTGAGCCCAGGTGTCATTGGAGGTGTGTGCATTATTACCCATCCCATTGTACAGGCAGAGCGGTTACTCTTGGTGACACTGTTGAAAGGACCACCGAGCATAACCACTCTGCCTCTGCAATGGAGATAGAAGTAAGAGAGAATATAAATGAAATTAACACCATTCGTCTGGAAAACAACGAATGGAACGCGTGTTTCCCGACCGATTCGAACATTCGTACTAACGAGCAAGTACGATGCGCACAACTGCCCAGATCCCGACCCAGCCGTACTTACCCATCCCAGCTCCTGTTCCCCGCCCGAGCCGGATCCGTAAACGCAGATTCGAGTCGCACGGAAGCAAAAATACAGCACCTTCCGGCCGGACCAGTACGATGCGCCTTCCGTACGCGCCGAACCCGTCGCTACGTCCGGCACGACAGAGCATCCGGGAGAGCCGCACATAAGCTCCGATTCGCGCCACAAGACGATCCACGGCTACGAGACGAACAAGCCAGCCACGAGTACGAGTCAAAGCAACGAGATACCCGAACGAGACGAACCAACAATGAATCCCATCGCGCAGGTCCTACCAATACTCTACATCTATTACCGGAACAGGTACGGACGCGTACGGCGCAGACGGTAAGTTAAACACCCACTACACAAACAAACAACACGTACCCGACATATAACACACACACACATAGGGATGCAGAAATGACTTACACTAGCAACAGCAGAACCATAGGGGCGGGATGGCTATCACCAATGCCATATACACCCATAGGGGCCTGGATGCCTACCACTACCACCACCCTACTCATGGGGGGCTGGATGCCTACCACTACCACCACCCCTACCCATGGGGGGCTGGATGCCTACCACTACCACCACCCTACTCATGGGGTGCTGGATGCCACCAATAACACCACCCCTACTCATGGGGGCTGGATGCCTACCACTACCACCACCCTACTCATGGGGGGCTGGATGCCTACCACTACTACCATCCCCACTCATAGGGGGATGGATGCCTACCACCAACACCACCCCTACTCATGGGGGGCTGGATGCCTACCACTACTACCACCCTACTCATGGGGGCTGGATGCCTACCACTACCACCACCCCACCCATGGGGTGCTGGATGCCTACCACTACCACCACCCTACTCATGGGGGCTGGATGCCTACCACTACCACCACCCCTACCCATGGGGGCTGGATGCCTACCACTACCACCACCCTACTCATGGGGGCTGGATGCTCACCACTACCACCACCCCTACCCATGGGGGGCTGGATGCCTACTACTACCACCATCCTACTCATGGGGGGCTGGATGCCTACCACTACCACCACCCCACCCATGGGGGGCTGGATGCCTACCACTACCACCACCCTACTCATGGGGTGCTGGATGCCAACCACTAACACTACCCCTACTCATGGGGGGCTGGATGCCTACCACTACCACCACCCTACTCATAGGGGGATGGATGCCTACCACCAACACCACCCCTACTCATGGGGGGCTTGATGCCTACCACTACTACCACCCTACTCATGGGGGGGCTGGATGCCTACCACTACCACCACCGAACCCATGAGGTGCTGGATGCCTACCACTACCACCACCCTACTCATGGGGGGCTGGATGCCTACCACTACCACCACCCTACTCATGGGGGGCTGGATGCCTACCACTACCACCACCCCACCCATGGGGGGCTGGATGCCTACCACTACCACCACCCTACTCATGGGGTGCTGGATGCCAACCACTAACACTACCCCTACTCATGGGGGGCTGGATGCCTACCACTACTACCATCCCCACTCATAGGGGGATGGATGCCTACCACCAACACCACCCCTACTCATGGGGGGCTGGATGCCTACCACTACTACCACCCTACTCATGGGGGGGCTGGATGCCTACCACTACCACCACCGAACCCATGAGGTGCTGGATGCCTACCACTACCACCACCCTACTCATGGGGGGCTGGATGCCTACCACTACCACCACCCCTACCCAAGGGGGGCTGGATGCCTACCACTACCACCACCCTACTCATGGGGGGCTGGATGCCTACCACTACCACCACCCCTACCCATGGGGGGCTGGATGCCTACCACTACCACCACCCTACTCATGGGGGGCTGGATGCCTACCACTACCACCACCCAACCCATGGGGGGCTGGATGCCTACCACTATCACCACCCTACTCATGGGGTGCTGGATGCCAACCACTAACACCACCCCTACTCATGGGGGGCTGGATGCCTACCACTACCACCACCCTACTCATGGGGGGCTGGATGCCTACCACTACTACCATCCCCACTCATAGGGGGATGGATGCCTACCACCAACACCACCCCTACTCATGGGGGGCTGGATGCCTACCACTACTACCACCCTACTCATGGGGGGCTGGATGCCTACCACTACCACCACCCCACCCATGGGGGGCTGGATGCCTACCACTACCACCACCCTACTCATGGGGTGCTGGATGCCAACCACTAACACCACCCCTACTCATGGGGGGGCTGGATGCCTACCACTACCACCACCCTACTCATGGGGGGCTGGATGCCTACCACTACTACCATCCCCACTCATAGGGGGATGGATGCCTACCACCAACACCACCCCTACTCATGGGGGGCTGGATGCCTGCCACTACCACCACCCCACCCATGGTGTGCTGGATGCCTACCACTACCACCACCCTACTCATGGGGTGCTGGATGCCAACCACTAACACCACCCCTACTCATGGGGGCTGGATGCCTACCACTACCACCACCCTACTCATGGGGGCTGGATGCCTACCACTACTACCATCCCCACTCATAGGGGGATGGATGCCTACCACCAACACCACCCCTACTCATGGGGGGCTGGATGCCTACCACTACTACCACCCTACTCATGGGGGGCTGGATGCCTACCACTACCACCACCCTACTCATGGGGGGCTGGATGCCTACCACTACCACCACCCCTACCCATGGGGGGCTGGATGCCTACCACTACTACCACCCTACTCATGGGGGCTGGATGCCTACCACTACCACCACCCCACCCATGGGGGGCTGGATGCCTACCACTACCACCACCCTACTCATGGGGTGCTGGATGCCTACCACTACCACCACCCTACTCATGGGGGTCTGTATGCCTACCACTAGTACCATCCCCACTCATAGGGGGATGGATGCCTACCACCAACACCACCCCTACTCATAGGACGGGTAATGCATGACACAACCAGCATACTCCAACATAAGGAATGTCAGAAAAACACATCCCCCCAACACCATGACAAGCGTGTGTAGACTGTGTCAAATGCCTACAACACTGAACATGACATTGAACATACAACGTGACCCCCTATCACATGTGTCACACATAAATGTGTGTGGCCTCCACAATGCAAGCAGACCATGACCACTGTGGCAATGGGGTCTAAACCCCCATCATCACAGTGACCAAAATGTAAGTGTGGGGTCCATAGCTGAAGCACATGTTGAACATTGTGGCAATGGGGTCTAACCCCCCATCATCACAGTGACCAAAATCTAAGTGTGGGCTCCATAGCTGAAGCACATTTTGAACATTGTGGCAATGGGGTCTAACCCCCCATCATCACAGTGACCAAAATGTAAGTGTGGGGTCCATAGCTGAAGCACATTTTGAACATTGTGGCAATGGGGTCTAACCCCCATCATCACAGTGACCAAAATGTAAGTGTGGGGTCCATAGCTGAAGCACATTTTGAACATTGTGGCAATGGGGTCTAACCCCCATCATCACAGTGACCAAAATGTAAGTGTGGGGTCCATAGCTGAAGCACATTTTGAACATTGTGGCAATGGGGTCTAACCCCCATCATCACAGTGACCAAAATGTAAGTGTGGGGTCCATAGCTGGAGCACATTTTGAACATTGTGGCAATGGGGTCTAACCCCCCATCATCACAGTGACCAAAATGTAAGTGTTGTCATGGAAAAATCTGCAAATGCCAAACAGCATGGATGATTCCTGGTCACAGAACAACAAACACATCAGTGGCAAAGTAGTGCTTGTGTCCCATAGCAACATAGATTGGGTGAGGCAAACAGTGCAGTGCAAATAAGACATACCTTTGGCCATGTGCAGACAAACATCACCCATGGGGGCTGACATTGTCAACATTCAACAATTACACAATGACAGAGGTGACCATCATAATGCAGACCCACATATCTGCACCAATGGACACACAAATGTAGATATCCTGGGGAGACTGTAGATGTGAGGTGAACAAATACCATACCATGGCAGCAATGGGACATACAAACCATGATCATTGTGCTGACTGATGACCTAGGAGTCCCAGGGACAGCAGGGGAAACCCACCAAACAACATACAGCCAATGGCACACTAAAGAGATGCCAATGCAGTGGTGCAGATGCACAAACACAAACAGGCAGCCTCACACTGCATATCAAACACAACAGGTGATGGGGGTGTGCCAGTGTCCCCAGGCAACCACACAACACATGAGGAGGCCTGAATCCCAATTACACAGATGTGTATACAGTGCCACACAAAAGTAACTCATGGATCGGATTCCCCTATGTGGGAAATCAGGCATTGTTAGATGAGAGGGAGCCCAAATTACACATGTCACACAAGCTTGTAGGAACAGCAACTAACACAGCAAGAGACAGACCCACCACAGCACTACCCCCAGGGACCCCACATTGTGGTGACACTGGCCTGCATGATAATCCCACTGTGATGACAAAGCTAGATGTCGTTCACACTGTAAACCACAGTCATGTGTCCTGAGCAACAAACTACCATCACACCTACACAAGCACAAATCAATCAGCACGGCCTGTCAGCCAAGGCCAATATGGAGGTAGGGGTCTAGCCGTGCAACAACTCTCATTTGCACACTCAACACCACACACCTTGATCTCCACCAATGTGCAGCAGTGAAGCTCACATGGACTGGTGACATTGCACATGCACCCATGACAATCCCAGGGGTGGTGGTGGGAACTAAGGTGCAGAAACCCATCACACATGGCCAGTCAACAAGACTCGTGAATGTCTGACACACTGCACAGTACGCCGTACATGGGCATGACGTCAAATCCACCCCAATCAATGGGATCCCAGCCACAGTCACACCCCAATTAAGAAACCAAGGTCACCCACAAAGAACACACATAGACAACTTCCAACATTGCAGCTCTGACCCTGAGGAGTGGCAGCAGTCACACACACAACGTGTCACAATCACTGAAAGCTACCACAAACTGGATATTACATGACTTGTGTAACCAAGTGCCAACCGGAATCCTGACTGTGTCTCATCTGCGTTTGCCCACAAACTCAGCCCTGACAGCAAACACACCTATGGATGACACCCTGATGACCAGTAATGTGCCATGCACCCACATCCCAGAGAACCCCGCGTGAAGATTTGGGGGGAACATAGGTCAACTCAGCAAGCATCACAAAAAGCAACCTCACTAGGGATCCCAGCCTGTGTAGCAAAATGGAAGTGAACACACACAGACATGCTCACACAACACACACCTTGGGCTCAGGCAATGTCACGGAATTACACACTGCCATGAGGGGACTCCACTCCAGTGTAAGGAAAGCTGTGCCATACGTTGTCTCTGCAGGGCTCCATCATGTCAGCAGAACACTTGGTCACTCAGTCAACAATTAGCACAAAATGAAGGCTCACGTCACATCAGCCTGGTCATGGGAGTGTCACCGAAATCATCTGGACAGATCCAACACACATGTATAGCAAGTTGCACTGATAACACAGATGAGTCCTTCCTCATTGATGCCCAAACTTGCATGTCCAGTGGAGATGGTCACACGGTCAGGGAAATAGACAAAGTGAACAATGGCAAGCACAACAGATGTGCAGGGGTGTAAGCCACAGATGTGATATTGCAAAGAAAAGTAGGAAATCCCATTGCCAAATATTGAAAACATGACACTCTCATATTGCTGCAAAGGATGACATGGATACACACCAGGATAGGACACATTCCCCCTGGACCACATGGGGTCCTGCACAGTAACACTTCATATTCCTGATATCAAAAATCACCATCACTGCAGCAAGGGCATGGTTAGCATCATCAACATCATGTACATCGGAAGCAAAACAACTAGAGAACAGAAAGTAGCTTTATTCAGCATATGTGGCTGTAAACCTGGAAGTCCAGTAAAAACACAAAGGCCAATGGCCAGTCCATTAATAAAGTCCAAACAGGGTGACAGTGGCAGATGTCACCCTTTGCTTGCCTGCACTGCTCAGGACCAGGGACATTCCCCTCAGAGGGGCATACGGGGGGCAGGCCAGGCACCGCAGGGACAGGATCAGGGCTCACCAGAAGGAGGCTGGGAAGGGGTGTTGGGTGCTGGAGAGTCACTGACAACTGCAGTGGAGGTGTCTGACATGGTGTGTGCCGGCAGAACTGGGGGGCATGAGTCAGATGGTGTGGGTGCCGGCACGACTGCAGTGGGCTGGGCAGATGGCGTGGACAGGTTCCCCACTGCAGTGCCCAAGTCAGACGGGGTGGTAGTGGACTCCACTGCAGTGCCAATCTCAAGGGGAGTAGAATGGGGTTCAGGTAAGGTGGGCAGGACAGAGGGGGAGGACACGTCCTCCACACCAGTGGCACAAACATGCGCAGCGGGGGGTGTGGGGCTGGAAGAGCAAGTGGCAGGGGGAGAAGGCCGGATCATTTTGGGGATGGTGTATCTGTGGGTGGGGGAACCTGGGGCAGGGTGTGGTGGGGGAACCTGTGCAGTGTGGGCCTGAGGGATGGAGGAAGGAGTCTGTGTGCTTGAGCTGCAGGGCGGTGGCGGGGTCTTGCTCTTCCGGGTCCGGGGGGACTTGCGGGTGGGGGGCCCTGTTTGTCTGGGGGAGGGTGTCCGGGGGCGAGGGGCACTCCCCTCTGTGTGGGTGGACTTCCTCTTCCCCCTGTATGCTGGATCAGCTGTATCGGAGGGGAAGAGGCCGAGGTCACAGAGGAAGAGCTGCTTTGTAGGTGGGGTTGCAGGTGAGGCAAGGGAAGGGGCCTTGGAGGGAGAGGTATCGGAGGACTGCGGAGTGACTGTGGATGCCTGTGTGTGTGTCTGTTCCCCATCCCCTGTGGGTGTGGTATCAGTCCCCTGAGGATGCTTGCGTGCACGTTTTGTCTTTGTTTTGGGTGTTCCTGTGCTGCTCGTGTCTGTGTGTTTGGGTGATTGTGCAGGTGTGCATGTGCTTGGGACAGGTAGGGTGCCAGGAAGTGTGGATGGGGCAGAGGTGGGAGGGGTGAGGGACTGTTGGAGGAGGGACACTGCTGCCATCAGGGAGGAGTCCATGGACTTATTGCTCCTCTGTAGGGCAGACATGCCCGATGAGATGCCCTCCATGAACGACACCAGCTGTGTCAACAGAGTGGTGTGTGCATGGAGGACACTCAGCATTGCTGTCTGCCCTACATGGAGCTGGCAAAGTAAGTACACAGACTCCTCACTCAGGGCAGCAGGGGACACAGGGGCAGGGGGTGAGGTGCCTGGCAGGAAGGAGACACGCTCCCGAACACGGGAGCCTCCACGGACCTCTGGAATGGGAGCCGATGGGAGGGCGGTGGTGGTGGTGGTGGTGGTGGCGGGCCAGCCATACTAGCTGGGGTGTGGTGGCTGCTGACACCCGCCTCCACAAGGGAGTCATCCTCCGAGCTGCTGTGGTCCTCAGCTGAGGTGGATGGTGCTGAGGACTCCTCGGTGTGGCTCCCCTCGCCCTCCGTGCCACTGGGTCCCTCCGACCACTCATCGGCTGCTGACCCAGTCTGGCTCTGCAGCTCCTCCTGGTCCGTGGAGCTGTCCCCTCCTGTGGCCGTGGATGTATCTGCAAACACTTAGGGAAACAGACAAACATCAGTCACCTGCACTGACCGCACACACCACAGTAAGTACAGCACATTACAGAGCAAGTCCTTGCATCCTTAGTTGAACCTTGCCAAAAGTGCTCAAACAGATTAGGAGAAGCCAATTGTCAGTCTGATGGTCAACCATGGCACTCACATCCCTCCTGGCCTTGCACCCATCTGTCTGGTGCTTGTCGGATGGTAATACCCCAGTGTGGACACATGCACCACCTACACAGTAGTTGTACATTGCAGAGAACACAGTGAAGTATGTGAACATGCACACATCACATCTCTTGCCACTGAGTCAGTACAGGTGTCCGGATAAAGGGATGGCCAGAGTCTAATTAGAAATGCATGTGATGCATACCAGCACCAGACACCATGATGCACCCATGTCCTGATAGTCAATGCCACAACGGGGTGCATGTAGCACATGTCACTCACCTGCAGGATCACTCTTAGGGAGTTCAATGCCATGGCACAGGCATGCCTGCAAAGTCATACATCACTGTCTCCAGTCACATGGGCAGGGCAGCCAGCCAACAACAGTCTGCACTGTGTCACAATCCTAGGTCATGGGGAATGCAAGTTCTGTAGCTGACAAGTGCACATGTCCATCCCCCACAAACCACATCATCTGAACTCTTATTTGTCCACGTCATACCAATTGGACATATGGGAGACATGATACACAAGCCTCTGAACCTGAGCACCTCACAGTCTGCTGTGAATGAGAAACAGATGCCTGAACTTCACAGTCGCATACCCCAGTCTGCACAGTCAAGTGATCAAACACCTATATGTCACACAAGTATCGTCTCCTATGGTCACATCTCAGGTGGCATGCTGAGCCCTAACCGATAAACACCCCAGTAGTCCTGACAACGAAGCCACAGCACAATGACACAGAGGCAGACACCTGAGGGAACATTTCACTGAGCACAACGTGTCAGCTGATACATGGGAGTGGGAGTACAGAGTGTATTGTATGGCCTGGAGTAGGCATGACTGTCCTGCTCCACGTGAAAGAGGGATGAGCCCTGGACAGTAGGCAGGTGGCTAAGTATGTGTGACACACTTGATATACATACTCCTGAGGCCCAAACATTGTTCCCACCCGCAGCATGGGTGTGTGCCAAATACCCCAGGCACATGTGGTGAGTCAGATCAGCAATTGGACCACATATCAAAGTTACACGCAGATAACATGTCAGAACTCAGAGCTTGTGTAAGCAATTGACCCACCCATGAAGCCCACCACAAAGCTACGCGAAAAAATGCTGACCCCCACCTTGAGCTAAGCAAAATGCAAGGACACAGTACCCAAGTGACAATTTCCTGACTGTAAGGGCCACACCTGGGTATCAGATGAGGAGTGGGCATGTCACAATTGAGGGACATGGGTCCTGGACCACAAGACTGATGTACTGTGGAAGTTTAACCAGGCCAGAGGAGGGCACATAGCATGTCAGACAAAGTTCACAGTGCAGTCATGGACTCACCCCCTCCTTGCTGCTGTCTGGCCTTCAGCTGCCCATCCAGGTCAGGGAAGACCACCGCCAGGATCCTGAGCATGTGGGGGGTCAGGGTCCAGTGTCCACCCCTCCTGCGAGGAGGCGACAGCTTCAGCTGGACCCGTGCGATCCTCCGGGTCCAGCCCCAAAGGTCCTGCCACCTCTTCTGGCAGTTGCGGATCCGGCGCTTGTAGACCCCCACGGATCTTACTGCCCGGGCGATGGTCAGCCAGATTTCCTGCTTCTGGTGGGCATCAACCTGTGAGGATGACAAAGTGAAAAGGCCATTACTACACATGCAACATATCCGTGCATCACACATTTGGATATACATGTCTCAATCACAGGGGCACATGATGTACACAGGCAGTGCAACGATGGCTATGAACAGTTTGCCAGCAGTTACTACATGGTATCATTGCCTGGGAAGTCAGACCTTGTTGGAATGCACTGTTACTGCACTATACCTGTTCAGTGCATGTAACTACACACTTTGGGGGTGACAACTACTCAGTGAGCATGCTTGCCAGTGGCGTGCACACTGTAAGTCTTGCTAGTCAGACAACATGCACATTTAGTAAGGCAGTGGACAGCACACTCACCTGCTCCCCTGGTTTCCCATACAGCTTGCTGTACTGTGGAAGGAGGCTGTCCAGCAGGGCCTGGTTCTCCTCAGTGCTGAAGGCTGGGGCTCTCTCCACAGTACGTGCCATTGCAGTAGCCAGAGGATGCATATACAGCAGCAGTGGTGGTGGCAGATGTCGTCCTGGAGCATGTAGTGCAGGCAAGTGAGCTCTCAGGGGAACAGCCAGCATTATATGTGTGCAGAGGCAGATACTGTCCCATGTGTCCAAAGTGTCGTTTGCATCTTCTGAATCTGGCCAATCCATGGAATTGCACCACTTATACACGCCCACAGCATCCTTCAAAAGTTCAACTTCATGACACCCATGAATTTGCAACATTGTTGTGGGTGGCCAACTGAATTTACTGCATCAGACTCGTTAATGGTTCGAAAACGCATCCGTTGCCATGCCAAGCCATAGCCAATGCGTGCGCACCGATCGGTCCACTGCTGTACAACGCGTACCCCTTCACATCATATGCAATGGCCAATGCGTGCGCACCGATCGGTCCATTGCTGTACAACGCGTACCACTGTTCACATCATATGCAATGGCCAATGCGTGCGCACCGATCGGTCCATTGCTGTACAACGCGTACTCCTGTTCACATCATATGCAATGGCCAATGCGTGCGCACCGATCGGTCCATTGCTGTACAACGCGTACTCTGTTCACATCATATGCAATGGCCAATGCGTGCGCACCGATCGGTCCATTGCTGTACAACGCGTACCCCTTCACATCATATGCAATGGCCAATGCGTGCACACCGATCGGTCCATTGCTGTACAACGCGTACCCCTTCACATCATATGCAATGGCCAATGCGTGCACACCGAACGGTCCATTGCTGTACAACGCGTACCCCTGTTCACATCATATGCAATGGCCAATGCGTGCGCACCGATCGGTCCATTGCTGTACAACGCATACCCCTGTTCACATCATATGCAATGGCCAATGCGTGCGCACCGATCGGTCCATTGCTGTACAACGCGTACCCCTTCACATCATATGCAATGGCCAATGCGTGCGCACCGATCGGCCCATCGCTGTACAACGCGTCCCTGTACAAATAACTCGCATATGTCACCATGGTTGTCACTGGTGAACGTATGCCAGCCACAATTACTTGCCAGGGAATCAGGGGCACACCTACAACACCACAGCCTGTCCACACTGCATCCTAAGGCATGTAAGGCTGCATTACCTGTGTGTGTATGGGGGTCAACATGTGGTTTGTTGGGTGGCACTTGGGGGCAGCCACTCCCAGGCCGTGCACGTGTTCATGGGGACAGAATCCTTTGTGTGTTGTGCACATGACCACTGTGATGTGCAACTGTTCAGTTCAGGGCATGTGGCATGGTCACATTTCCAGGTTGTGTATGTGTATGTCATGTCACATACACCCTGAGTCCCATGTGGGAAGGTATGTACGTCACAGGGTGACCCATTGCCACAATAGTGATGGCCCTCCACAGTCTGTGTGCATGTTGTGTTTCAGATGTCTCTGATTCAATGTGCACAATGGGAGACAGTCTCCACATCCCCGTTGTTTGTGCATCTACTTTGATGTTGTGCGTGTGTGTGTCACAGACGTCCATGTCTGTCCTGCAGAGGCAACAGGGGCCACTACCTGTGGGAGTCATGGTTGTATTGCTGACGTGTACATGATACGCCATGTCATGCCAATGTCCATGTGGCAATACAGGGTCCCTGGGAATCTACCTGTCAATGAGCTGTGATGCCTGTGGCACATCTGTCCTCACTTGTCACTGTGGTGTGTGTTTGGAACGTGACAGCAGTACATGGGTACTGTGACACAGCCTAATGATTTCCCATTGCACGACCTGGAACTTGTTGTCAACACATGTTGCACTGTGGTGTTAGATGTTGGCCATGTAGGGGCCATATATGTCCATACAGAACGGCACACACATCAAGTACTTGTGTCTTGTGATGATGTATCATGTGATATTGAGTATGGTCAATGCCACATATGTGGGGTGACTGACAATCTTTCTTTGTTCACCTATGCACTGCAGGGCACCAGCTGTCCATAGACCATTCCCTGACCTTGCAACCATGGTTGAACGTGACTGCATCCAACGGTACCGCTTCAACAGGCCGCTGATTGAGGAATTGACGGTGCGGTTGGCCCCACATTTGCAACCTGGCCGGACATACCCTACAGCGCTGACCCCCAAGGTGAAGGTGATGGCAGCCCTACACTTCTTTGCCACCGGTACCTTTCAACACACTGTGGCGTCTGCTGGTGGGATGTCACAGACCATGTTCAGCCGTGTGCTACGCGATGTTTTGGAGGCAATGTTGAGATACCTGAACCAGTACATCTATTTCCCTAAACGTCAACAACTCACTGACGTCAAGAGTGACTTCTATGCCCTGGGGAGGATGCCACATGTCATTGGCTCCATTGATGGGACACATGTGGCTTTGGTACCACCACAGGCACATGAGCAGGCATACAGGAACAGGAAACATTACCATTCTATCAATGCTCTGGTGGTATGTCTTGCAGATATGACCATCTCACATGTGCGTGCACGTTTCCCCGGTTCTGCACATGATGCCTACGTGATGAGGAGTAGTCGCATCCCAAGGATGATGTCACAGATGCAGAACCAGCGTGCCTGGCTTGTCGGTGTGTGCTGACTTTTTACCATTGTGTGTGTACTGCAATGTTGTATTCCACCCTCTTTACCCAACTCAGCTAATGTGCAATTGTCTATATGTAGGTGACTCCGGATACCCCAACATGCCGTGGTTGCTGACACCCCCTCAGGAACCCTGTGACACCAGCCCAGATGCGCTACAATGAGGCACATGGTCGGACCAGGAGAGTGATCGAGCGGACATTTGGTCTCCTGAAGAGCCGCTTTCGCTGCCTGGACAAGACAGGAGGGGCCCTCCCATATGCCCCAGCAAAGGTGTGCAAGATTGTCATCGTGTGCTGCATGCTACACAACCTGGCAGTGCGGAAGGAGTTGCCTCTCATCCTGGATGACGATGACCAACATCCGCCACCTGTGGAGGATCCTGGCCTGGGCCACGATGCCAGTGATGATGATGATGATGAGGGTGATGTCCGCACACAGCTCATCACCAACTTCTTCAGCTGAATGTGAGTATCCAGAATTGGCATGTCAATGATTTGAGTTTGCCTGATATGTGTTGGTGGTGCTCTGTTGCTGTTTGAGTGTGGTCATGTGCTACTTGACTGTATGCGTGCAGCGATGTGTCCTTACAGGTAGTCTGTACTCCCAAACAGTGTTGACATGCTAACTTGGTTTTGTGTAGGTATCTTGTGACATGTATTGGGCATGAGTATTGCAGTTCTGTCCTGTTCTTCAGTGCTTTTGACTGTGTGTCATGTCTGTCCTTCACAGGGTGCTTTCATATTTGTTTGGCCCACTCGGATCCCCCGACACCATGATTCAACTTCCAGGGTGGAAGCAGTCGTTTCCCTACAGGTGATGTGCCCCACACCCCTGGACTTTATTTCTTCTACAATTGTTGACTGTGTGGACACTGCCACGTGGGATTACCTTGCATCTGTAGTGGAAACAACATGTTGCAAATGTGTAATAAACCTGTGCTTCACTTTGGGATGTGCGTTGTCTGTGGTCACACATCTGACTGACATTAGCTTACTTCACCTGTGGGCTAGTTAACACAGACTGTGAATAGGTGTGGTGTCTGTGCATTCCACTGTATTTCCTGGCAACATCAGTGTAGGCGATGAGTCAGATGGCCCTGGTGTGTATGTGTTGTGTAGCCCTAGTGGTGTGTCTCCCTCATATGTGTCACGTCGCCATGACTCACATGACGGTGTTGAACTTGCTGTAGCAGTTAGCATGCACAGTGTCATTTAGCAGATCATCATCTCCATGACAGAAACAACGTTGTAATCACAACAGAGGCACGTATGGTGTATTAGTGAGTTTATTTACATACATGTGTGAGGATAGTGCACAGGATGGTGGGTGCTGTACATTGGGATTGGAATCCAAAGTTCCCAGATGAGTTGGAAGTGTTGGTAGCAGAAATGTCCTGAGTAAAGTCCACAGTCATCTGATACATTGGTCCAACTTAAACTCCCCATGTCATGTGGGAGAGTTGGGTTGCATTCGACAGGGTGAACAGTTTGCACACATAGGTGGATTTCCAGAACAGGTGTTGGGTTCCTGGGGGATGTACATGGCCATCGGCCTCTCAGTTCTCCTTCCTCGGACGACCCCTCTTCTTTGGGGGACCCTCACGTGCAGGCTGCTGCGGTGCAGAGGACTCTCCGCCAGAGTCATCCTCCCTCCCTGAGGCAGTTGCAGTTGTTGCGGCACCAGATGTTGTGGGCACACAGGGAGGTGTGGCCATGTTGGTGCTAATCTGGCGGAGGCATGTCAATATGTCCCTATGCACCGCTGTCAGTTCTTGCAATGTGTCCCACTTGGACTCCATGCCAGACATGTGTGTCTCCACACGGGACATGTGTGTCTCCACACGAGACATGTGGGAGTCCAAGCGGGCATGATGGGCAGCCTGCTGCTGTTGAATGTCCTTGAGGATCCCCACTACCTGGCTGACCTCTCCGGTGCTATTCTGGTACGAATCAGCAATGCGTACCAGTTGTGGGTCATCATGCAGTCCAGACCCCTCTGCAAACAGTGACCTCTGCCTACCACCCCTCCCACCACCCCTGGCCACACGTGCGGGACCTGCGGTGGCACGCACAGGTGACCCTAGGCCCCTTGGGGGTTGGTACTGGTGTTGTTGTCCGTTGCTTCCCGGGGGCCGGGGTCCCTGTGCTGTTGTCATTGGTGGTCCTTGGTCTGTCCGTGTCGGTGGGGGTGGTCTGTGTGTTGGCAGTTGTTGGAGGAGTGGGTGCAGGGTGCAGATGGTGGTCCTGCTGGTGCTGCATGATGACTCACACCGGAGGGGCCAGGTAGGTCTTCGCCATCCGAGGAGGGCAGAGGCTGTTCCACACCAGAGAGCTCAGGGTCCCCGGAGCCTGGGACAGGGACTCCTCATCGTCTGCTGCTGTGTCCCCATCATCACCTGTTTTTGGAAGAGACACACAATGTATGTTATGTTTCTACCGGCATCAATGGTTCAAACACCTGACAGTTGTGACTGTACCTCTGGATGCGGGCCTGTACATTGCATTGTCCTAAGTTGTCACAGTCAGAGGTTGATATTGGTGTAGCACATTGTCCTGCCAACCTGAAGCATTTCAATGTGAATGTTGAGGTGTGTGCATGGCCAGCATTGGTGGTATTTGGTTGACATCCGGACATCCTTCTCCCTCCAGCCCAGTTATCCCACCATGAAGCATGCCACCCTTGCAGTGGGTGCAGGTTGACTCTCAGGATGTCAGTCAGTGGTGTCCTGCTGTTGGTTGGTGCCCAGTTCCCAGCAGGGCCTTGTGCTCCCCACAACAGTGCACCAGTGTCAGCCATCTTGTCAGTTCTTTTCCACTCCCTGTGATGTGAGCATGGTTCAGAGTGGTGTTGATGGGCCAATTGTGAGGGTGACCAATATCTGTGACTACAACTCCCATCATGCCATTGCCTACACCCCCTTCCCAGCATGCCCATACTTCCTTCCTTTTGACTCTGCTTCCCTGTGTGTGTAGTGTGCCTGTGCTGACATGATGGCTGACAGTGTTGTCCTGGCGTTAGTTTGGCTACAAGTCCCAAGAGTGTCCTTGTGCTTCACACAGCATAACCCAGGGTGGTGGTTCTTTGTGGGATATTTAATTAGAGTGTGAGGCAATGCATTCTCCCAGGTGAGTTGTGTGGAGTTTGTGTTAAGGGTGTGTGTGAGAAAAGCTGCTGGTAACTATGGTCAGTGCTGTCAGTCCTCCTTCCCACCCAGCCAGATATCCCACCATGGAACGTGGCTTCCATTGCAGGGAGTGCAAGTTGGCTTTCAGGATGTCAGTCAGTGGTGTCCTGCTGTTGGTTGGTGTACAGTTCCCAGCAGGGCCTTGTGCTCCCCACAACAGTGCACCAGTGTCAGCCATCTTGTCAGTTCTTTTCTACTCCCTGTGATGTGAGCATGGTTCAGAGTGGTGTTATGGGCCAATTGTGAGGGTGACCAATATCTGTGACTACAACTCCCATCATGCCATTGCCTACACCCCCCCTTCCCAGCATGCCCATACTTCCTTCCTTTTGACTCTGCTTCCCTGTGGGGTAGTGTGCCTGTGCTGACAGGATGGCTGACAGTGTTGTCCTGGCGTTAGTTTGGCTACAAGTCCCAAGAGTGTCCCTGTGCTTCACACAGCATAACCCAGGGTGGTGGTTCTTTGTGGGATATTTAATTAGAGTGTGAGGCAATGCATTCTCCCAGGTGAGTTGTGTGGAGTTTGTGTTAAGGGTGTGTGTGAGAAAAGCTGCTGGTAACTATGGTCAGTGCTGTCAGTCCTCCTTCCCACCCAGCCAGATATCCCACCATGGAACGTGCTTCCATTGCAGGGAGTGCAAGTTGGCTTTCAGGATGTCAGTCAGTGGTGTCCTGCTGTTGGTTGGTGTACAGTTCCCAGCAGGGCCTTGTGCTCCCCACAACAGTGCACCAGTGTCAGCCATCTTGTCAGTTATTTTCCACTCCCTGTGATGTGAGCATGGTTCATAGTGGTGTTGATGGGCCAATTGTGAGGGTGACCAAAATCTGTGACTACAACTCCCATCATGCCATTGCCTACACCCCCCTTCCCAGCATGCCCATACTTCCTTCCTTTTGACTCTGCTTCCCTGTGGGGTAGTGTGCCTGTGCTGACAGGATGGCTGACAGTGTTGTCCTGGCGTTAGTTTGGCTACAAGTCCCAAGAGTGTCCCTGTGCTTCACACAGCATAACCCAGGGTGGTGGTTCTTTGTGGGATATTTAATTAGAGTGTGAGGCAATGCATTCTCCCAGGTGAGTTGTGTGGAGTTTGTGTTAAGGGTGTGTGTGAGAAAAGCTGCTGTAAGTATGGGCAGTGCTGTCAGTCCTCCTTCCCACCCAGCCAGATAGCCCACCATGGAACGTGCTTCCATTGCAGGGAGTGCAAGTTGGCTTTCAGGATGTCAGTCAGTGGTGTCCTGCTGTTGGTTGGTGTACAGTTCCCAGCAGGGCCTTGTCCTTCCCACAACAGTGCACCAGTGTCAGCCATCTTGTCAGTTCTTTTCCACTCCCTGTGATGTGAGCATGGTTCAGAGTGGTGTTGATGGGCCAATTGTGAGGGTGACCAATATCTGTGACTACAACTCCCATCATGCTGTTGGCTACACTGACTTCACCAGCATACACAGAATTCCTTCCTTTCAGTAAGCTTTCCTCTGAGGTGGTGTTCTAGTGGTGGTAAAATGTCTGTCAGTGTTTGTTGGTTAGATTTGTGCCACTGCCTTGCTCTATTTGTTGTTGGGTTTGTACATGTCATGACACAGTTACATATCACTATGGGATGGCAGGTATTGTGTTTGTGTAATTAACATACACATCTTGGGATGATTATGTTTTGGTTACTGTGGCTTTGCTAAGGGTGCATGGTTTGACTATCCCCTTGACAGTGATGTGTGTGTATTGTCACATGATATTGGGTATATTGGTTGTGTACTCACCAGGTTCTGGGATGTTTGCTAGTCCATGTACGCTCTCTGGTGGTAGGATGGCCCGCACCTTCTCCTCCCAGGGCCTGAGGTATACAGGTTTGGCAGGAGGGCCACTGCCGGTGCGATGGCTCAAGGCGTAATCCTTCTTGAGTAGGGCCTTGACCCTCCTGTGCACATCATACCACCTGGTCTGGATGTCTTCCTTTGTGCGCAAACATGGTGATTGTGCGTTCACCCTGTCGACGATCCTCTCCCACATCTTGGTTTTCTGCGAGATGGGGGTCTGTTGGACCAGTGTACCAAACAAGTGTGGCTCTACCCTGAGGATTTCATCTACCAGCACTTCCAATTCACTGTCTAGGAACTTTGGATTTTTCTTTGGGGGCATGGTGATGGGTGGTGGTGGGGATTGATGTGTGTGTGAGTGTGCAAGTGAGTGTAGGTGAGTGTCAGTTTTGCTGGGTGTATGTGAGGGTGCTATTAGGGAGGTGCTAATGGTGTGTGGCTTGTGTGATGGATGAGTTGTGGGTGTGTCTGTGGTTGCTGTCTGATGGTGTTCTGTGCTGGCAGGTCAGTTGAATTTGCAAAGGATCATGGTAGAGATTTGTGGCCTTTATATGGGTGGAGTTGTGGGTGTGTCTTTGTTCCATTTCCACACCCCCCCCCCAGTATTTATTGACTTTGTCATTGCTTGTTTGGCCCTTTTTTTTGTATTTTTTCCTTTGTAGTTTCTGGGCATGTAGGAGACGTTCTTCTGACCGACTCGGACGCTGCAGTTGTCTTGTGCGTGCTTCTCCGAGTCTTTCTAGCTGTGTTTCTGCTGTGTTTTATGTGCGGCGTACGCGTCAGTCGCAGGGTATTGGGTTGCTTCGGCTCGGTTTTGCATGCGTGTCGGTCGTACGGCTTGAGCTCCGTGCGACTCGGTCTGGTTTTCCACGCATTGCATCGTACTGCGCGTGTCGGTGTTCGCGCGTATGTTTCTGTCAGGTTCATTCCTGGTGCGTGTCGGTCGGTTCGATTCGCGCGGTTTCCCGGCCGGATAGCTGTTTTCCGTGCGGTTTGGTCGTTTGGCTTGTGTTCCGTATGAGTCGGTCGTGATTCCCATGCATTGCATCGTACTACGCGGATCGGGCAGCGCCGGTACGTGTCGGTCGGACTAAATTCCCGTACCGAGTCGGTCGGTACGTTTTCCGGCCCGAATCGGAATCGGCCCCTTAGTTGAGGATTATATATCAGACAGCAAACTACAATTTCAATTAAAAAAACTAACTGCACTTTGTTTTGTTCCTCCTGACAGTGTAGATGAATACTACACATCTATTACTGAATCTGACTACTTTTCTGCAAATGAAGACAAATTGGCACCCCTTCTAAATTACTTTGAAGACACATGGATTGGCCATCTAAGCAGGTCAGGCCGCAGGAGGAAACCACGTTTCTATGTGAAGTGGTGGAACTGCTACTCGACCTGCTTAGAGGGAGGAGCAAAAACAAATAATGCCATTGAGGGATGGCACAACTCCTTCAACAAATCTATCGGTAAACCACATCCTAACTTCTATCATTTCTTGGAAATTTTGAAGAAGGAGCAAAGTTTCCAAGAAATGAGAATTGCACAATCATTAACTGGTAGTCTGAACCCACGAAACTCTAAAAGAACAAAAGAAATGTCAGAGAGACTATTGGGTGCAATTCAACAATTTTTGTCGATGGTGGCTTCAGACTACCTAGATAATATTGCACACATCCTACATTTCTAATCTACACTAACTCCTAAGCCACCTTACTTGCCTGTTTTGACAAACAATCCCCCTAATTCAATTGGCATTTTTCTAAAAAAAAAAAATTATTAAAAAAAGTCGGGTTTCTTACATTCAGTTGTCTTCTTTTTAACTCTTGGATTTGTATGTACAATCCACCATTTCACCAAGAGTCTTGAGCAGTCCTTTAAACCATTGCAATTAATCCATAATCCGTTAAATAATCCATGACCCGAGTTAAACTAACCAAAAGGGCACAGTTTGGCAAAGCCATATTTTTACAGCAAAAAATGCATCTGTAAACTATACTGTGCACACCTACAAAAACGCACCCCAAAAAAAAAATCCAGAAAAAGAATTCTTGTATGGCAAAATACACAACAAGATTCCATCGATGCAATCCTCTCTCGCTCGAATTCTAGTTAAAAAAAGCATGAAAAATTTGTAAAGTTTTGAAAAAAATCACAACCCAAAAATCCATCGTTGCAATCCTCTCTCGAACAAAGTCCAGCAGAAGTCCCAAAATCAATATAGCAATGGTTTCAAAATGGCCCAAAAGGTATTTTTTCAACCCACAAAGTCTTTCTCCATGTTCCTTCGTCCTATCCGTAAAACCGCGACAACGCAATTACAAATTTACAAAAAACCCATCGCAAAAAAAAAAATACCAAAAAAGATTACTTTCATGACACTTTTGTTTAATAGGATAAATAATCAATATTTTAAAATTAATTCTATTAAACAAAAAGTGTTAGGAAAGCAATCAACCCGATGAGGGCCTAAAACTGCTACCTGCTTTGGAAAAGATTTTTAAGTTAAAACACACAATAACATCAAAATACACCTTTCCTAGTTCTTACTATCTCCCTCTTCTCTCCTTACAATAAACTTTACCACCTTTAATCTATTTTTAATAATTTAAATTCGTCTTACATGGACGCAGCTCTCCCTTGCTTCTGATCCGGACTGCGACGAACCGCGCAATGACGAAACTTACGTATACGCGGCAACGTCATCTCTTTCTGTAAAAAGGAAAAAAGGACAGTTTCACCCATTGACTTCAATGGGAAACCGTGGGAAAACCTACAAAGAAATTAAAAAATATATGTTACAATACATACAAAAATCTCTGAATATTTAAAAAAAATAATATTACTAATAAAATATTTTTTCAACATTTTTTGCTTATTTATTCATTCTGTTTTATATTTCTAATAAATACAATAAAAATGTTTACAATACTATTAATGTGTCTAGTGATTGTTTTTTTAAATATTATTTTTTTTAATTAAATTTTTACTTCTACAGATTTTAAATGTCTATTTATGCATACCTATGTTGTACAATTATGCTCTATTAATTTTTAGAAATATTATAATTAACTTTTAAATAATTTTTATTTATACAAATTTAAGTTAAAAATATTAATAACATTTTAAATTATAAATTATATTTTTCTCTTTACATCAAATCACCCCTACCCAAAAGCATCCTGAATTTATCTGCACATTACTTATAATTTTTATTTTTTATAATTCATTTAAAAGTTTAACAATTAAAAAACATATAAATTAAGTAATAAATAATACTTAAGTATTAAATTTAATGCCTGAGTATTAATGCACTCCCCCACCCAAAACCCCTGTTTCCCTTTCATCCCGTCCCAGAGGATAGGTGTAAATGCTTTTTTAAATATTATTAATTATTTAAAAAAAATATAATTTACTATCAGTAAATCCAAATATCAATTAATACTATAGAATTTGATAAAAATACCTGAGTATTAATACACTTCCCCACCCAAAACACCTATTTACTTGACTTTTGATGCAAAAGACTTTTTCATAAAATTACTTTTAAATTAATTTTAGCAGTAAAACTAAATTTCTATTAATTCTCAAATATTAATATTAATACCTGAGCATTAATACATTCTCCCACCCAAAATCCATGTTCCACATACATCTATCCCCAAATTATAGAAGCCTAAACAATTTACAATCATATAAATTAAAATATTATTAATATGTTTTTCATTATAAATTAAAATTAATTTCATTATTTTTTTTTTTGAAATATTACCTGTGTATTAAAACACTCCCCCAACCAAAAACCATACTTCCCATACAACACATCCAGGAGGATATGTGCCAAATAATTTTTTTATAATATAAAAAACTTAATAAAAAAAAAATATGACTAAAACTAAATTTCATTAAATTCTCAAGTATTAACATTAATTTCTGAGTATTAATACACTCCCCCACCCCAAACCCCTATTTCTCATACATCCTGTCCCAGGTAAAAAAATTCAAAGTATATCTAATATATTTTAATTTATAAAATTATATTATAGATTTTTTTTTTTTTAATTAACCCCTAGTCTAATTCTCAAATATTGTTTTTTTTAAAAAACAGAGTATTAATACACTACCCAACCCAAACCTATCCAATTTAAATACATTATATGATATATATAAAAATAATCAAAATTACCAACTTACCTCAATTACAACCATTACTTACCTAACAATGCGTTGTAATGGCATGCGTTTTAATGGCATGCGTTGTAATGGCACATGCGTTGTAATGGCATGCGATGTAATGTCACCTGCGTTGTAAAAGTTGCATTGTAAAGGTATTACGATGTAATGACTGCGTTGTAATGGACATCTCCCCATACATAAAGCTGTTTTTTAAATTCAGGTGGACCTTAGTTTGGCCATGGCAGAGACTACTCCATCTCCGCTGTGGCAAAAGTTCTGCGATGATCTAACAGAGTAAGGTTCATTGGGTAAATGGCTATATATCCATCCACCAAATTTAGATGGGCGTACATATAGCCGTTTTTTACTTCCTATAACCACCAGGAAAACCCTGGCGGTAAGGGGCAGTAAAAAACTAAAAATGCTCCCCTCGCCATGAAAAATATCTTTCGTAGAGAGGGTGGCATTTTTTTTTTATTTAAAAAAAAACAATCCCTTAGCAGGATTTACTTTTTGAAAATAAAAAACATAAGTTTGACAGACGGCTCCGTGCATCAAACTTAAATAAAACATTGACACGAACTGCTGTGATGGCAGTGCCTGCCAATTGTTTAGAAATGACCGCCAGCTTTGCAGTCATTTCTAAATTTGGCTGATAGGGACTCCATCAGAACAACAGAGAAAAATACTCTGTTGCCCTGATGGAGGTAGCCCCGTCCCACAATAGTCTCATCAGCCCCTGAGTCCGGAGGGGAGGTGTGATCTTCTAGCTCTCAACTTGAAACATTACACCAAGCCATGGGCTTGAGTTTTTAGCATACATTATAGTCAATGCTAATTAATAGTAACCAGATAGTATTTGTGTGTGTGTATATATATATATATGTTGTAATCACCTCGTGCTACTCGAGCACAAGAAAAAGTCGCACTCAGGATATACGATTAGTGGAAAAAAGTATTTATTGACTTTGACGCGTTTCGACAACACAGGGGCCGATTCCGATCTCGGTCGGAGGCGCACCCAATACCATTCGGTCGGGAAAAAAGCCATGCGAAAGCCTGTTTCCCCGACCGATCCGTACAGTACACCGAACGAGCAAGTACGATGCGAAATCGCCGACCGACTCGTCCGGGCGTCCCGACCGCTCCGACCGACTCGCTCCCGGCTCGAACCGCACCGACCGACTCGCTCGGACTCGACTCGCACCGCGCAATGGAGACGTTCCCCGGCCGGGTAAGGTACAATGCGCGCCGCGAGCAGTCCGACCGAGCCGCGCACTCCGGCTCGAAAGAGCAGTCGGAGCCGTACTTTGGGGGTCCGTGTCGGACCCCCTGTACGCGTAGCCGCGCGGAGTCGCACACAGGGGGACCCATGGGTCCCCCTACCTGTGCGTGTATGGCGCGAATCGCTTCGCCGCGTACCCGCTGTAGGGGGCGCACTTGTCCGCATCGCACCCATTGAGTCAATGGGAGCCCGCGTACGCGTTGTACGACAGGCTCCCATTGACTTCAATGGGAGTCCGACCGACTCGTGTCCGATGGCATACGTGCGCATCGTACTCGTTCGGTCAGACTGCACGGGTCCGATTCGGTCGGAAATCTCTCCGGGTCCGGCTCGGTCGGAGAGATTTCCGGCCAGAATCGGAATCGACCCCACAGTCTTTGTCAAAAAGTCATACAATGACCGGGAAGTGGGAGTGAGCTTATAAACACTTCCTGTATAACAATAGACAGAGAAAAAATGTGCAAGTTAATGGTACGTCTTAACAATTAAAAAACAGACTACAAAATTTCTCATTTCATTGTGACATAATAATCAGACAATTGGTGAGAATGATATTGAAATACAGTAAGTTAATTTAAATGCACAATTGAAATTTAAAATGCGGCGAAAAGACTGGAAAAATATCGCACATTACCAAGTGCCAAGTGGCAGATTGTAATAGTGCTCAGCTTTCTAGCACTACTCTCATGCGCCTCATGTTACGCACTATAGGCTGTGGTTCAAACCCAGGTTGATGGACAAAGGATTATCATACATCATGATTAATGGCCAGTGCCAGAAATTTAAGGTTGAAACCAAAGCAATGTCTTAAACAGGAAAGAAGGCCACTGTATCAGGCCCACTATGGGTCATATCAGAAAAAAGTGCAAAAAGGGTGTATATGTACAACGGTGCAGGGAAGGAGGATAAAAATCTAAGGTACATTCAGACTCATTAATGTGCGCTTAAGACATAGGTGCAGGGGAGGGAGAGCAGGCATTAAGCGACGTCCTCTCGAAGGCATTATCACAATGCTTTCAGACAGAAACCGGCAACGGCCACCCTAGCCGAAGTGCACATAGAGATCTTCCTCATGGTTAAGGCCTCCGGGGGTCTTACTACGAAGTTTAACAATATATTCAGATTCCAGGCGTCGCAGTTGACGTTCCCGATCTCCTCCTCTTGCTGACTCTGGGACCCTGTCAATACCAAAATAAGTGATTTTAGTACTCAAATCTTTGATATTTGCATGCATTAAATCACAGTGCTTCGCTATTGCATATGACATGTCACCATTCCTGACTGCGCGGAGGTGTTCCAGGATGCGCCTCTTAACAGGGAAGATTGTGCTCCCCACATAGCGCAAGCCACAAATACAGGTTAAAACAAACAACAAATTCAGTATTGCAGTTAATGAAATTACGTATCTTCCCCATTTTTCCATTGGGAAGACTGAAGGTTTTTACATTTGTGCTGCAACTACAGGCCTTGCACCTCCCGCATTTGTAAAAACCTGGGAGTTCCCTCAACCATGGGGCCGATTCCGATCTCGGCCGGTAGGGCTCCGAATCGGATTCGGCTTTACCGGATACGATTCGGAGCCCTGTTTCCCGACCGAATCGTACGCGGGTCCGGCCGAGCGAGTACGATGCGACTCGCCGACCGACTCGTCCGGGCGTCCCGACCGCTCCGACCGACTCGTTCCCGGCTCGAACCGCACCGACCGACTCGCTCGGACTCGACTCGCACCGCGCAATGGAGACGTTCCCCGGCCGGGTAAGTACGAGGCGCGCCGCGAGCAGTCCGACCGAGCCGCGCACTCCGGCTCGAAAGAGCTGTCGGAGCCGTACTTTGGGGGTCCGTGTCGGACCCCCCTGTACGCGTAGCCGTGCGAGTCGCACACAGGGGGACCCATGGGTCCCCTACCTGTGCGTGTACGGCGCGACCGCTCGCCGCAGTACACGCTGTAGGGGGCGCACTTGTCCGACTCCGCACCCATTGAGTCAATGGGAGCCCGCGCACGCGTTGTACGACAGGCTCCCATTGACTTCAATGGGAGTCCGACCGACTCGTGTCCGATGGCATACGTGCGCATCGTACTCGTTCGGTCAGACTGCACGGGTCCGATTCGGTCGGAAATCTCTCCGGGTCCGGCTCGGTCGGAGAGATTTCCGGCCCGAATCGGAATCGACCCCCATGTGTTTTGTGTTTTGTTCTTAGTGGTGAGGTGACTATGTACCAAAAGGTCTTTCAGAGACTGACACTTACGATATGTTATGTGGGGTGATGGACTGACCAATTTGCCTATTATGATATCATTCTTAATGATGTGCCAGTGTTTACGCACTATATTATGGACATCTTGTGAGGCATGATTGAATGTAGTGATCAGTCGTACTTCCTTCTTCCCCGTCTCCTTGATCTTTGGGACAAGTAGGCTGTTCCTGTCTCTGGCGCTTGCCTTCTCAATAGCTGTTCTAATGTTCTTGCCTGTGTAGCCCCTGCTTCTAAAACGACCCCGCATGTTTTTGGCCTCCCTTTCGTAAGAATCAGGAGAGCTGCAATTCCGCTTAGCTCTTAAGAGTTCCCCATAGGGGATACTTCTCTTCAGTCCACTAGGATGATGACTATGTGAGTGTAGAATACTGTTACCGGAAGTAGGTTTTCTGTATAGGCTAGTATGTAATGTCCCCTCCTTGGCCTCAACCTGTACATCCAAGAACTCTATAGTAGTGGGGTGTGTTTTGCTGGTAAATTTAAGATTTAGGCTGTTAACTGACAAACCCTCAATAAAGTTATCCAGAGCATCCTGAGGACCCTCCCATATCAGAAAGATATCGTCAATGTAGCGGGTCCACAGGATGACGTTGTCCAAGTATGTTACATTTCCATCATGCCAAAGGTGCTCCGCCTCCCACCACCCCATAAACAAACAGGCGTAGCTGGGAGAGAAGCAGCTTCCCATGGCTGTACCGGTGTACTGTTCATACCACTGGTCCTCAAAAATGAAACAATTATTATTGAGACAAAACTGCAACATCTGCAACAATATCATAGTGTGATCATACATAGTCAAAGGCCTATCCCTCAGATAGTATTTGCATGCCTCTATGCCCAAATCGTGCTCAATGCAAGTATATAGGGCAACAACATCAATGGTTGCCAAGATGTATGAATCTCTCCATGGTATTTCCTGTATTTTAGACAGGAAATCCATAGTATCTCTGCAGTATGAGGGCAAGTTGAATACATATGGGCAAAGGAAGTAATCCAAATAGATAGAGGTATTCTCTAGGAGGCTTTGACAGGCAGAAATTATAGGCCTGCCAGGAGGATCCGTGGGGTGCTTATGCACCTTTGGCAATAGATAAAAGACCGGAGTCACTGGTTTCTGCACCAGTAGGAAGAGAAACTCATTTTGACTCAACATATCACGCCTCTGCCAATCTGTAAGCAGGCGATGGTAATCCTCTATGGTTTTAATATACCTCGCCACACTGGACCTCAAATAGCTTCCTGAAAACTCCAACTGTCGTTTTGCCTCAGTTCGGTATTTGTTGATATCCCATAGGACAACATTGCCCCCCTTATCCGATGGTTTGATCACAAAGGTTGTTGCTTGTTTAAGGGACTGTAGTCCTACCCTTTGTGAAGGTGTGAGATTTCTGGCAAAGTTGTCTCGTTGTTTCTTCCACAATTCCAGGAGATCCATTTGGATAGTCTCATGGAATGTGTCAATTCCATCATGCAAAGTTATTGGATTAAACTTGGACTTAGGTTTAAAATCATTTCTGGAACTCCTATTGACCTCCATATCCATGCTGATCAGTAGTTCACGGTCCGTAGTCCAGTTCTTAATGCCTGTCTCAAACTCCCTAAGAGTAGCAAGAGTTTCAATATCTCTGATAGAGAGTACCTCCTCTACAATATTGGCAGTGCTTGTTGCCTCAGTAGTAATGCTGGCGCCTCTGATATTACGCAAAGTATGCAGTTTCATAAGTTTCAATTTGCGGATAAAGAGAAAAAGGTCAATTTGCGTTTTCGCAAAATCAAAGTTAGCTGTGGGGCAGAAAGAAAGGCCCAGTTCCAGGACCGATCTTTCCTCAGGAGTGATGCAATGAGGGGAAAGGTTAATAATAGAAAAATTCGGTTGCTCACCTTTCATTTGTTCCTCTTGGATCGCCTGATGCCTCTCCCACGAGGCGTTTCGTTGTCGTTGCCCTTCACCGCCTCTCCTGCTCCTTCCTTTTCTAGATCTTTGCCTCCTCCTTTTCCTCTTCCCCGTAGAGGTCTTTTCTTGGCGCTGAGGCTTAGTTGCATAAAACGGTATTCCTCCAATGAAGCAAATGGTCCTCTGTCCGGTCCTTGTATTCCTGATTGGTCCTCCTCGTCCGACGGTGCAGCGGAACTAGACTCTGAGGTTTCCGATTCTTGGGCTCTCAATGCCTCAATGTTTTTGTAATCCTTCCTGATTATATCATATTTTCGGCTGAATGTGAGGATGCGCCAATTGTTTAGAAATGACCGCCAGCTTTGCAGTCATTTCTAAATTTGGCTGGTAGGGACTCCATCAGGACAACAGAGAAAAATACTCTGTTGCCCTGATGGAGGTAGCCCCGTCCCACAATAGACTCATCAGCCCCTGAGTCCGGAGGGGAGTGTGATCTTCTAGCTCTCAACTTGAAACATTACACCAAGCCATGGGCTTGAGTTTTTAGCATACATTATAGTCAATGCTAATTAATAGTAACCAGATAGTATTTGTGTGTGTGCATATATATATATATGTAAATATATATATATATATATAGAGATAGATAGAGATAGATAGATATAGATACATATACACATACATACATATTTATTTATATATTTACATAAGGAATTCGAAGGGCATCTTGAACTAAAATAACCCTGTGCTATCAAATTAGACTTGTGGGGGCATATTATCAAGAAACGGCGTTAAAATTATCGCCGCTTTAGCGGCAGAAAACTACCGCTAAAGCGGCGATAATGGGCTTGATAATATGCCCTTGAGAATTCCAATAGAAGCCCATGTTCTGGTGTCAACATGGGCTTCTATTGGAATTCTCAAGGGCATATTATCAAGCCCATTATCGCCGCTTTAGCGGCAGTTTTCTGCCGCTAAAGCGGCGATAATTTTAACGCCGTTCTTGATAATATGCCCCGTGGTGTTTAGGCTTGTGGTGCGATGTGTTGTGACCCATGCAGAGATAAGTCCAGCTTTGCTCTGGATTCGCACCCTCACAAATAGAGCAAGCGTGTTATTTCATCGTAGCCTCAGGTTAGTGTCAAGTCTCACCCATAGATATGCGGTACAGACTTATATATTCACAAAACGCTGGAACTGTCCACTCGAGATCCTTCTTGCTCGAGAACCATCCAGGCCCTGCGCTGTGCATCCCATGTTGCACACTGTCTGCCTTCTAGCTCCTTTTCACAAGACTTAAGGGTTTCTAATAATAGTAACACGTAATCAGGCACCTGCATGCTGACACTGTGTAGCTCCACTGTTGACAACATGAACACTTATTTATGTCTCGGCTTCTACTGCTCTAAAGTCATCTAAAGATGGTAGGGGCATATTTACAAAAGAATGGCGGAGCGCGACATTAAGAAAAAATAGCTAACGCCGCGCTCCGCCATTCTGAAAACGCAGGGATGCACCGTAATTACAACAATACGGTGCATCCCTGCGTTTTCCCTAGCGCTGGCGCTAAACTCAGCTGCCTAGCACAAACGCAGGCACCCTTGCACCATAGTGCAAGAGTGCCTGAGTTGAGGGAATTATTGTTTATGTGCAGGAAGGTGTTCCTTCCTGCACATAAACAATCCAGAATGGCGATTTGTAACTTTTATGTGTGCTGCATTGTGCAGCACACATAGAAGTTGCAAATCGTCATTTTTCAAATGATTGTTTATGTGCAGGAAGGAACACCTTCCTGCATACAAACAATCATTCATGGCGTTTTGCTGTTTCTATGTGTGCAATGCAGCACACATAGAAACAGCAAAAATGAGGAGAAATAAAGCATTCTTCCTCGTTTCGCCATGTTAAGACTAGGTTTTCCCTGACCTTAATTTTGGCGCTGCCTCCTATTTACGCCACCTATTTACACCAGCGTCAAAATCAATGGGTGTTGCGGTGGAACACCCATTGCCCACCCCTTTCACACTAAGGGGTCGATTCCGATTCGGGCCGGAAAAAGCACCGACCGACTCGGATCCGGAAAAATACCGACCGACACGTACCAGTGGCGCCCGACACGCCAAGTACGATGCAAGCCGCGATAAATCCGACCGACACGTCAGGAAACCAAGCCGACCGACCGAGCCGCTCGGAAAATAGCAATCCGGCCGGAAAAACACGCGAATCCAACCGACCGACACACACCCGGAACAAATCCGACCGAATCGTACCCGCCAACTCCAACCCGCAAAGTACGATGCAAGGCGCGAAAAACACGACCGAGTCGGACGGAGGACAAGCCGTCACGACCGACACGCATACAAAACCGAGCCGAAGCAACACAATACACCGCGACCGACGCGTACGCAGCATACAAAACTGCACAAACACAGCGTGAACGAAACGGAAAACACCGTACGAGACCAATGCAGGGTCCGACTCGGTCACAAGAACGTTTCCAACATACACAAACAGCACAAAGGAAAAATCAACCAAAAAAAGGCCAAACAAGCAATTACCAAGCCAATAAATACTGGGGGGTGGGGACAGAGAACAAAGACACACCCACAACTCCACCTATATAAAGGACACAAATCACTACCATGAGCCTTTGCAAATGCCATTCCACTACCAGCACCCAAGAGAAAGCAACCACACACCCACTTCTCATCCCTCACACAAGCCACACACCAGCAGCACACCAACAAATACCTACCTCACATACACCCAGCACAACACACACCCACACACCCTCACCTGCACACCAACACACACATCACCCACCATCACCACCCATCACCATGCCCCCAAGAAGAATCACAAGTTCCTAGATTGTGAATTGGAAGTCCTGGTAGACGAGATCCTCAGGGTAGAGCCACAGCTGTTTGGCACATTGGTCCAACAGACCCCCATGTCGCAGAAAACCAAGATGTGGGAGAGGATCATCAACAGGGTGAACGCCCAATCACCATGTCGGCGCACAAAGACCGACATCCAGAACAGGTGGTATGACGTGCGCAGGAGGGTACGGAAACTGCTGAAGCAAGATTACATCAACAGCCAACACACCGGCAGAGGCCCTCCTGCCAAGCCAATATACCTCAGGCCCTGGGAGGAGAAGGTGCGGGCCATCCTACCGCCAGTGAGCATATATGGACTAGAGGACATCCCAGAGCCTGGTGAGTACACAACAAATGTACACAATATACTGCCACAAACACACACACATCACTGTCAAGGGGAGAGTCAAACCATGCACTCATAGCAATTACACAGCAACTAGAACAGAATCATCCCAAAATGTGTATGTCAGTCAGATAAACACAACACATGCCATCAAAAAGTCACATCCAACTGTGCCAACACATGTACAAACACAACTACAACTACAGCTAGGCAGTGGCACAAATAGAACTAACAAACACATCCAGACATGTAGCCACCACAACAACACCAACACACAGTGAAGACCACTCAAAGGAAGGAATTCTGTGTATGCTGGCCAAGTCAGTGTAGCCAATAGCATCATGGGAGTCGCAGTCACACATATTGCCCCCCCACAACTGTCCCATCAACACCACCATGAACCATGCGCACATCACAGGGAGTGGAGAAGGACTCACAAGATGGCTGACACTGGCTACTGCTGTGAGGAGCACAAGGCCCTGCTGGCAACTGTGCACCAACAAACAGCAGGACACCACTGACTGACATCCTGAGAGACAACTTACACTCCCTGCAATGCAAGCACGTTCCATGGTGGGATATCTGGCTGGCTGGGTGGGAAGGGGGACTTGCAGCACTGACCATAGTCACCAGCACCTCCCCTCACACCCCCCCCAACACAAACTCCACAGTACCCACCTGGTAGAATGCAATGCCCTCCATCCTAACACAAGATCCCACAAAGCACCACCACCCTGGGTTATGTTGTGTGAAGCACAGGGACACTCTTGGGACTCTTAGCCAAACAACTGCCAGGACAACACTCCCAGCCATCCTGTCAGCACAGCCAGCCCACCCCACAGGGAAGCAGAGTCAAAAGGAAGGAAGCATGGGCATGCTGGGAAGGGGGTGGAGGCAATAGCATGATGGGAGTCGTAGTCACAGACATTGCTCAGCCTCACAACTGGCCCATCAACACCACCCTGAACCATGCTCACATCACAGGGAGTGGAGAAGGACTCACAAGATGGCTGACACTGGCTACTGCTGTGGGGAGCACAAGGCCCTGCTGCCAACTGTGCACCAACAAACAGCAGGACACCACTGACTGACATCCTGAGAGACAACTTACACTCCCTGCAATGCAAGCACGTTCCATGGTGGGATAACTGACTGGGTGGGTGGGTGGGTGGGAAGGAGGTCTGGCTGTCAACCAAACACAATCAATGCAGACCATGTTCACACCCCAGAGAATACATAGAAATGCCCAAATAATGCAGGACAATGTGCCACACCAATATCAACCCCTGACTGTGACGACTTAGGACAATACAATGTACAGGCCCGCACCCCGAGGCACAGTCACAACTGTCAGGTGTGTCAACCACTGATGCCTGCAGAAACATGACATACATTGTTTGTGTCTCCCAAAAACAGGTGATGATAGGGACACAGCAGCAGACGCTGAGGAGTCCCAGTCCCAGGCTCAAGAGGATGCCGAGCTCACTGGCGTCGTACAGCCTCTGTCCTCCTCGGACGATGAACAACCTGGCACATCCGGTGCAAGTCAACATGCTGCACCAGCAGGACCACCAGCTGCAGCACCAGCAGGTCCACCAGCTGCACCCCCTGCACCCACCCCTCCAACGACTGTCACCACGAATACCATCCCTGCCGACATGGACAGAATAAGGAACAACACCAGCGCAGTGACCCTGGACCAACCTGGGGCCATGGACACCACCACCACCACCAACCCCCAAGGTGGACCAGGGTTATCTGTGCGTGCAACTGCACACACTGCACATGTCAGCAGGGGTGGTGGGAGGGGTGGGAGACAGAGGTCGCTGCTTGCAGACGTTGCTGGTGTGCATGAAGACCCACAACTGGTACGCATAGCTGATGCGTACCAGTCCAGCACCGGAGAGCTCAGCCAGGTAGTGGGGCTCCTCAGAGACATCAAACAGCAGCAGGCTGCCCATCATGCCCGCTTGGACTCCCACATGTCCCACGTGGAGTCACACATGTCACGTGTGGACTCCCACATGTCACGTGTGGACTCCCACATGACCCGCGTGGAGTCCAAGTGGGATGTACTACATGAGATGACGGCGGTGCACAGGGACATTTTACAATGCCTCCGCCAGATGAACAGCAACCAGTCCACACCTCCCTGTGTGCCAACAACATCTGGTACCGAACAAACTGCAACTGCCACAGGGAGGGAGGAGGACTCTGGCGGAGAGTCCCCTGCACCGCAGCAGCCTGCACTTGAGGGCCCCCCCCAAGAAGAGGGGTCGTCCGAGGAGGGAAAGTGAGAGGCTGATGGCCAAGCGCAACTCCCAGGAAGCCTGAACCTGTTCTGGATTTTCGCCTTTGTGCACAGACTGTTCACCCTGTTGATGGCAACACTACTCCCACACATTGCATGGGGAGTACAAGTTGGAACAATGTGTCAGACAACTGTGGCCCCGATACTGGGGATCCTGTCTACCTGGACTTTCTATTCATCTAGGAACTTGGGATTGCAAGATTCATGTACAGCACAATCCATCCTATGCACTATTATCACAATAAACACACTAATACACCATACTTGCCTCTGTCGTGATTCCAACGTGGGTGCTGTTATGGGGATGATGAACTGCAAAATTACACAGTGTATGCGAACTGCAACAGCAAGGACAACACAGGCATGTGAGTACAGGCAACGTGACACATATGAGGGAGACACACCACCAGGGCTACACAACACATACACACCTAGGCCATCTGACTCATTGCCTACACTGATGTTGCCAGGGAAGACGGTGCAATGCACAGACACCACACCCATTCCCAGTTGTAGTCAAGTAGCCCACAGGTGCAGTAAGCAAATGGCAGTCAAATGTGTGACCACAGACAACGCACATCACTAAGTGAAGCACAGGTTTATTACACAGTAGCAACATGCCGTAACCACTACAGATGCAAGGTAACCCCACCTGGTAGCGGGCACACAGTCAACAACTGTAGACAGAAGGAAGTCCATGGGTGTGGCGCACATCACCTGTAGGGACACAACAGCTACCAGCCTGGATGTGCAATCACGTCGTCGGTGGACACAGTTGACCAAACGAATCTGAAAGTACCCTGTGAAGGACAGAAATGACACACAGTCAAAAGCAATGCAGTACAGGACAGAACAGCAAAACTCATGCACAATACATGTTACAAGATACCCACCCAGAACCAAGTTAGCATGTCAACACTGTTGGGGAGTACAGCCCACCTGTCACCACACATCGCAACACACATCCTGTCAAGTAGCCCATGGACACACTCCAACAGCACCAGAGCACCACCCACACATCATGCCAACTCACATCATTCACATGACACCTCAGGATACTCACATTCAGCTAAAGAAGTTGGTGATGAGCTGTGTGCGGACATCACCATCACCATCATCATCATCATCGTCACTGGCATCGTGGTCCAGGCCAGGATCCTCCACAGGTGGCGGATGTTGGTCATCGTCATCCTGGATGAGAGGCAACTCCTTCCGCACTGCCAGGTTGTGGAGCATGCAGCAGACGATGATAATCTTGCACACTTTCGCAGGGGCATATGGGAGGGACCCTCCGGTCTTGTCCAGGCAGCGGAAGCGGCTCTTCAGGAGACCAAAGGTCCGCTCAATCACTCTCCTGGTCCGACCATGTGCCTCATTGTAGCGCATCTGGGCAGGTGTCACAGGGTTCCTGAGGGGTGTCAGCAACCACGGCATGTTGGGGTATCCCGAGTCACCTACGGACAGACAAGTGCACATCAGCTGACTTGGAAAAGTGGGCGGAATACTACAGATCAGATCACACACAATGGCACAAAGTCAGTACACACCGACAAGCCAGGCACGCTGGTTCTGCATCTGTGCCATCAACCTGGGGATGCGACTACTCCTCATCACAAAGGCATCGTGTGCTGAACCAGGGAAACGGGCACACACGTGTGTGATGGTCATGTCTGCAAGACACACCACCAGTGCATTGACCGAGTGGTAGTGCTTGCGGTTCCTGTAGGCCTGCTCCTGGGCCTGTGGTGGTACCAAAGCCACATGTGTCCCATCAATGGAGCCAATGACATGCGGCATCCTCCCCAGGGCATAAAAGTCACTCTTCACGTCAGTGAGTCGTCGCAGTCTAGGGAAATAGATGTACCGGTTCAGGAAGAGCAACATTGCCGCCAAAACATCGCGGAGCACACGGCTGAACATGGTCTGTGACATCCCACCAGCAGACGCCACAGTATGTTGGAAGGTACCGGTGGCAAAGAAGTGTAGGGCTGCCATCACCTTCACCTTGGGGGTCAGCGCTGTAGGATACGGCCGGCCAGGCTGCAAATGTGGGGACAACTGCACTGCCAAATCCTCAATCAGCTGCCTGGTGAAGCGGTACCGTCGGATGCTGTCCCGTTCCACCATCGTTGCCAGGTCTGGGAATGGCCGATGGACAGCAGGAGCCCTGCAGTGCAGAGGAGAAGTAAGCAAGATCGTCAGTCACCCCACATATGCGGCATTGAACACACTCAAGATCCCAACATACATCATCATGAGGCACAACTACATGAAGTGTGCAGTACCGGAACGACATTTATGGTACATACATGGCCAACATCTGTCAACACGGTCCTACAGGTGGCATCAATTTGTCCCAGGTTGGCCCATTGGATATCATGATGCTGTGTCACAGTCACCCCCCAGTGACATGTGAGGACAGATGTGCCCCAGGCACCACAGCTCAACGACAGGCACATTCCCAGGGACCCTGTAATGCCACATGGACACTGGCATCACCTGGAGTATCATGTGTACACCACAACAAAACAAACATGACCCCCACAGGTAGTGGCCACACTTGCCATGGCAGGAGAGCCATGGACGTCTGTGACACACACGCACAACATCAGAGTCCATGCACACACAACGTGGATGTGGAGACTGTCTCCCATTGTGCACATGAAATCAGAGACATTGTAAACACTACATGCACAAAGACTGTGGAGGGCCATCACTATTGTGCCACTGGGACACCCTGGCTCAAACATACCGTCCCACATGGGACTCACGGGGTATGTGACATGACATACACAAACACCACTGTGAAATGTGACCATGGCACATGCACAGATATGAACAGTTGCACATCACAGTGGTCACGTACACGTAACACCCAGGATCCTGTCCCCATTAACACGTGCACAGCCTGGGGGTGGCTGCCCACAGGTGACACCCACAGGACAACATGTACACCAACATACACACAATAGGAAATGCAGCCTTACATGCCTTATGATAAGGTTTGGACAGGCTGTCGTGATGTAGGTGTGCCCCTCACTCCCTGGGAGCTATCTGTGGCTGGCATATGTCCATCTGAGACAGGCATGCTGACATATGCCAGTCACATGTACAGTGATGCGTTGTACTGCAATGGACCGATCGGTGCCTCCGGCCGGCCCATTGCTTTCAATGTGTGCGGGTACGCGTTGTACCCCTGTGCGCGTTGAACAGCAATGGACCGATCGGTGCCTCCGGCCGGCCCATTGCTTTCAATGTGTGCGGGTACGCGTTGTACCCCTGTGCGCGTTGTACTGCAATGGACCGATCGGTGCCTCCGGCCGGCCCATTGCTTTCAATGTGTGCGGGTACGCGTTGTACCCCTGTGCGCGTTGAACAGCAATGGACCGATCGGTGCCTCCGGCCGGCCCATTGCTTTCAATGTGTGCGGGTACGCGTTGTACCCCTGTGCGCGTTGTACTGCAATGGACCGATCGGTGCCTCCGGCCGGCCCATTGCTTTCAATGTGTGCGGGTACGCGTTGTACCCCTGTGCGCGTTGTACTGCAATGGACCGATCGGTGCCTCAGGCCGGCCCATTGCATTCAATGTGTGCGGGTACGCGTTGTACCCCTGTGCGCGTTGTACCTCAATGGACCGATCGGTGCGCACCCATTGACAATGGGCTTGCCTGGCAACGGACGCGTTTCGAATATTCGAACGAGTCGGTTGCTGGAAAATCAGTTGGTCACCCACAACAATGTTGCAAAATCATGTATGTCATGAAGTTGAAATTTTGAAGGATGCTGTGGGCGTGTTTTGGTGCTGCTATTCCATGGATTGGCCAGATTCAGAAGATGCAAACGACTTGGACCTATCACTTTGGACACAAGGGACAGTATCTGCCTCTCCAGCACATATATATTGCTGCATGTTCCCCTGAGAGCCCACTTGCCTGCACTACATGCTCCAGGACGACATCTGCCACTGCACTGCTGCTGTCTCTGCCCCTCTGGACCCTGCAATGGCACGTACTGTGGAGAGATCCCCAGCCTTCAGCCTTGAAGAGAACCAGGCCCTGCTGGACAGCCTACTTCCACAGTACAGCAAGCTGTATGGGACACCAGGGGAGCAGGTGAGTGTTCTGTGCACTGCCTTTCTGAATGTGCATTTTGTCTGACTAGCAAGGCTGAGAGTCAGCACACCACTGGCTAGCAGGCTCACTGAGTAGTTGTCACCCCCATAGTGTGTAGTGACTTGCACTGGACAGGTATGGTGCAGTGACAGTGCTTCTGAACAGGGTTTTACTCCCCATGCTATGATACCATGTAGTGACTTCTGGAAAACTGTCCATGGGCAGCCGTGCACTGCCTGGGTACACCATGTGCCCCTGTGATTGCGACATGTATATGCAACTGTGTCATGCACGGATATGTTGCATGTGTAGTAATGTCCTTATCACTTTGTCATCCTGACAGGCTTCTGCCCATCGGAAGCATGAGATCTGGAAGGACATCGTCCGGGCTGTCCGGTCCGTGGGGGTCTACAAGCGCCGGATCCGCAACTGCCAAAAGAGGTGGCAGGACCTTCGGGGCTGGACCCGGAGGATTGCACGGGTCCAGCTGAAGCTGTCGCCTCCTCGCAGGAGGGGCGGAACACGGACCCTGACCCCCACATGCTCAGGATCCTGGCGGTGGTCTTTCCAGACCTGGATGGGCAGCTGAAGGCCAGAGAGCAGCAAGGAGGGGGTGAGTCAAAGACTGCACTGTGTACTCTGTCTAACATGTTATGTGCCCTCCTCGGGCCAGGTTGAACTGCCACAGTACAGCAGTCATGTTGTCCAGGAGCCATGTCCCTCTATTGTGCACTGCCCACTCCTCATCTGATACCCAGGTGTGGCCCTTACATGCAGGGAATTCTGTCACTTAGGACTGTGTCCTTGCAGTTTGCTTGACTCAAGGTGGGAGACAGCATCTGTTTCCCTGACTCTGTGGTGGGCATCATGGGTGGGTCCATTGCTTACACAATGCCTGTATTCTGACATGTATTCAGCGTGTTACTTTGATCTGTGGTCCAATTGCTGAGCTGATCCACCACATGTGGCTGGGGTACCTGGCACACACCCATGCTGCGGGTGGGAACAATGTTTGGGCCCCAGGAGTATGTATATGACGTGTGTCACACATACTTAGCCAGCTGCCTACAGTCCAGGGCTCATCCCTCATTCATGTGGGGCTGGACAGTCATGCCTACTCCAGGCCATACAATACACTCTGTACTCCCACTCCCGTGTATCAGAGGACACATTGTGCACAGTGATTTGCCCCTCAGGTGTCTGCCTCTGTGTCAGTGTGCTGTGGATTAGTCGCCAGGACTGCTGTGGAGTTTCTTGGTAGGGGCTCAGCATGCCACTGGAGATGTGACCATAGGAGACGATACTTGTGTGACACATAGGTGTCTGATCAGCTGCCCATGCAGACTGGGGCATGTAAATGTGAAGTTCAGGCAGCTGTTCCCCATGCACAGCAGAGTGTGAGGGGCTCAGGTTCAGAGGGTAGTGTCACAGGTCTCCCATATGTCCAATAGGTATGACCTGGACAGATGAGGGTTAAGAGGATGTGTTGTGGGGGGGATGTACATGTGCACTTGTGCAGCTCCAGGACTTGCATTCCCCATGACCTACTATTGTGACACAGTGCAGAGTGTTGTTGTCTGGCTGCAAAGTCATACATCACTGAGACAGTGATGTATGACTTTGCAGTCATGCCTCCGCCATGGCATGTGTCTACTGATTGGTGAGCCTGCAGGGGAGTGACATGTGCTACATGCACACCATAGTGGCGCTGGCTATCAGGACATGGGTGCATCATGGTGTCTGTCGCTGGTATGCATCACATGCATTTCCTATTTGACTCTGGGCATCCCTTACATCCGTAAACCTGTACTGACTCAGTGGCAAGAGCTGTGATGTGTCCACACCGTGTCCTCTGCACTGTCCAACTACTGTGTACTTGGTGCATGTGTCAACACTGGGGTGTTGCAATCCAACAGACACCAGACAGATGGGTGCAAGGCCATGTGGGATGTGAGTGCCATGCTTGGCATCAGACTGACAATTGACTTCTCCTGTTCAATTAGTGCACTTTTAGCAATGTACAACTAATGATGCCAGGGCTTGCTCTGTGATGTGCTGTGCTCACAGTGGTGTGTGCGTTATGTGCAGGTGACTGATGTCTGTCTGTTTCCCCATTGTTTGCAGATACATCCACGGCCACGGAAGGGGACAGCTCCACGGACCAGGAGGAGCCGGAGAGCCAGACTGGGTCAGCAGCCGAGGAGTGGTCGGAGGGACCCAGTGGCACGGAGGGCGAGGGGAGCCACACCGAGGAGTCCTCAGCAGCATCCACCTCAGCTGAGGACCAGAGCAACTCGGAGGATGACTCCCTTGTGGAGGCGGGTGTCAGCAGCCACCACACCCCAGCTAGTGTTGCTGTCCCCGCCACCACCAGCACCACCACCGCCCTCCCATCGGCTCCCATTCCCCAGGTCCGTGGAGGCTCCCATGTCCGGGAGCGTGTCTCCTTTGGGCCAGGCACCGCACCCCCTGCCCCTGTGTCCCCTGCTGCCCTGAGTGAGGAGTCTGTGTACCTCCTTCGCCAGCTCCATGTAGGGCAGACAGCCATGCTGAGTGTCCTCCATGCGCACACCGCGCTGTTGACTCAGCTGGTGTCGTTCATGGAGGGCATCTCATCGGGCATGTCTGACCTACAGAGGGGCAATAGGTCCATGGACTCCTCCCTGACGGCAGCAGTGTCCCTCCTCAAACGGTCCCTCACCCCTCCTGCCTCTGCTCCATCCACACTCCCCAGCACCTTACCCATCCCAGGCACACACACACTGGCACACACCAGCACACACACATCCAGCACACTGACACACACTCCAATGACAAAACGCACACGCACGCACATTCAGGGGACTGAAGCCAGACTCACAGGGGATGGGGCCCTGGAACACACACACGCATCCACATGCACTGCGCAGTCCTCAGTTCCCTCTCCCTCCAAAGCACCCTCCCTTGCCTCACCTGCAACCCCAAAGTCACAGCAGCTCTTCCTCTGTGACCTCGGCCTCTTCCCCACCGATGAAGCTGCTCCAGCATCCCGGGGAAGAGGAAGCCCACCCACACGGAGCAGAGTGCCCCTCGCCCCCGGACACCCTCCCCAGGCGCAGACGGACTGAGGCCCCCACCCGCAAGTCCCCCGGAGTGCTAAGAGCAAGACCCCGCCACCGCCCTGCAGCTCAGGCACAAGGTCTCCGTCCTCCATCCCTCAGGCCCCCACTGCACAGGTGCCCCCACCACACCCTGCCCCAGGTTCCCCCACCCACAGATATACCATCCCCAAGATGCTCCGGCCTTCTCCCCCTGCCACTTGCTCTCCCAGCACCACACCCCCGCTGCGCTTGTCTGTGCCACTGATGTGGTGAGGGTGTCCTCCCCTCTGTCCAACCCACCTTGCCTGTTCCCCATTCTCCTCCCCTGGAGGTAGGCACTGCAGTGGAGTCCACTACCGCCCTGTCTGACTTGGGCACTGCAGTGGCGGACCTGTCCACCCCATCTGCAGGGTCCACTGCAGTTGTGCCGGCACCCACGACATCTGTGTCATGCCCCCCAGTTGTGCCGGCACACACCATGTCAGACACCTCCACTGCAGTTGTCAGTGGCTCTCCAGCACCCACCACCCCTTCCCTGACTCCCCCTGGTGAGCCCTGATCCTGTCCCTGCGGTGCCTGGCCTGCCCCCGGTTGCCCCTCCTAGTGGATTGTCCCTGGTATTGTGCAGGCATGCGTAGGGTGACATCTGCCAGTGTCACCCTGTTTGAACTTTGACAATGGACTGGCCATTGGCCTTTGCTCTATTTTCAGGACTTCGTTTGGCCTCAACACATATGCTGAATAAAGCAACTTTCTTTTCTCTAGTGCTCATGCTTCAGATGTACATGTTGTTGGTGCAGCTAACCATGCCCTTGCTGCAGTGATGGTGATATCTGGTCTCATGATTATGAAGTGTTACTGTGCAGGAACCCATGTGGTCCAGGGGAATGTGTCCTATCATGTGGTGTATCCATGTCATCAATAGCAGCATCTGAGGGTGTCATGTGTTCAGTATTTGGCAATGGGTTTCCTACTTACATTGGCAATTTCATATCTGTGGCTTCCACCCCTGCACATCTGTTGTGCCTGCCATCGTTGCATTTGTCTACTTCCCTGACCGTGTTGCCATCTCCAGTGGACATGCAGGTTTGGGCATCAATGGGGAGGGACTCATCCGTGTAGTCAGTGCAACATTGCTATACAAGTGTGTTGGATCTGTGCTGATGATTCCGTTGGCACATCCATGACCAGGCTGATGTGATGGGAGCCCTCATTTGGTGCTAATTGTTGATTGTGTGACCAAGTGCTCAGCTGACATGATGGGGCCCTACTGAGGCAACATATGGCACAGCTTTCCTCACACAGGAGTGGAGTCCCCTCATGGCAGTGTGTACACGTGTGACATTGCCTGCGCCCAAGGTGTGTGTTGTATGTGCATGTCTGTGTGTTCACTTCCATTCATCTGTGCATGCTGTGATCCCTAGTGTTGTACCTGTTTGTGATGCTTGCTGACTTGAGCTATGTTCCCCAAAGTCTTCTCCCTGTGTTCTCTGTGATGTGGGTGCATGGCACATTACTGGTCATCAGGGTGTCACCCATAGGTGTGTTTGCTGTCAGGGCAGAGTTTGTGTGCAGACGCAGATGGGTCACAGTCAGGTTTCCCTTTGGCACTTGTTGTTTGCCCCTGTCATGTGATTTCCAGTTTGTGTTATCTTTCAGTGATTGTGACACGTTGTGTGTGTGACTGCTGGCACTCCTTAGGGTCCGGGCTGCAATGTTGGTTGTTGTCTATGTGTGTTCTTTGTGGGTGACCTTGGCTTCTTCATTGGTGTGTGACTGTGGCTGGGATCCCATTGGTCGGTGTGGTATTGCCGTCATGTCCATGTACAGCGTAGTGTGCAGTGTGTCAGACATTCAGGAGTCTTGTTGAGTGTCCATGTGTGATGTGTTTCTACACCTTGGTTCCCACCCACCACCCTGGAATAGTAATGGGTGCATGTGCAATGTCACCAGTGCATGTGTACTTCACTGCTGCACATTGTTGGAGGTCGAGGGGTGTGGTCTTGAGTGTGTGCAGATGAGAGTTGTTGCCCGGCTAGTCCCCTGCCTCCATGTTGGCCTTGGCTTACTGGCCATGCTGATTGATTTGTGCTTGTGTAGGTGTGATGGTAGTTAGTTGCTCAGGACACCTGACTGTGGTTCACAGTGTGAACGACATTTAGCTTTGTCATCACAGTGGTATTTTTCTTCAGCCCAGGGTCACCACATTGTGGGGGCCCTGGGGGTGGTGCTGTGGTGTGTCTGTGACTTGCTGTGTCAGTTGTTGTTCCTACGTGCCTGTGTGACATGTGTGTTTTGTGCTCCCTCTCACCTGTCAATGCCTGCTTGCCCACATAGGGGATTTGGATCCATGAGTTACCTTAGTGTGGCAGTGTATGCACATCTGTATGATTGGTATTCAGCTCTCCTCATGTGTTGTGTTGTTGCCTGGGGACACTGGCACCCCCACCCCTCACCTGCTGTGTATGATGACAGTGTTGGTCTGCCTGTTTGTGTTTGTGCATCTGCACCACTGCATTGGCATATCTTGGGTGTGCCATTGGCTGTATGTTGTTTGGTGTGTTTCCCCTGCTGTCCCTGGGACTCCTAGGTCATCGGTCAGCACAGTGATCATGGTTTGTGTGTCCCATTGCTGCCATGGTATGGTATCTGTTCACCTCACATCTGCTGTCTCCACAGGGTATCTGCATTTGTGTGCCCATTGGTGCAAATATGTGGGTCTGCATTCTGATGGTCACTTCTGTCATTGTGTCATTGATGACTGTTGACGGTCTCAGCCCCCATGGGTGTTGTTTGTCTGCACATGGCCAAAGGAATGTTTCATTTGCACTGCAGTATTTGGCTCCCCCAATTTATGTTGCAATGGGACACATACACTACTTTGCCACAGATGAGTTTTTGGTTCTGTGACCAGGAATGATCCATGCAGTTTGGCAGTTGCAGCTCTTTCTTTGTCAACAATTACCTTTTGGTCACTGTGATGATGAGGGTGTAGACCCCATTGCCACAATGGTCAAAATGTGCTTCAGCTATGGACCCCACACTTACCCTTTGGTCACTGTGATGATGGGGGTTTAGACCCCATTGCCACAATGGTCAAAATGTGCTTCAGCTATGGACCCCACACTTGCCTTTTGGTCACTGTGATGATGGGGGTTTAGACCCCATTGCCACAATGGTCAAAATGTGCTTCAGCTATGGACCCCACACTTGCCTTTTGGTCACTGTGATGATGGGGGTTTAGACCCCATTGCCACAATGGTCAAAATGTGCTTCAGCTATGGACCCCACACTTGCCTTTTGGTCACTGTGATGATGGGGGTTTAGACCCCATTGCCACAATGGTCAAAATGTGCTTCAGCTATGGACCCCACACTTGCCTTTTGGTCACTGTGATGATGGGGGTTTAGGCCCCATTGCCACAATGGTCATGGGCTGCTTGCATTGTGGGTGCCACACACATATATGTGTGGCACATGTGCTAGGGGGTCACATTGTATGTTCAATGTCATGTTCGGTGTTGTAGGCATTTGACACAGCCTGCTCACACGCTTGTCATGGTGGTGGGGGGATGTCTTAATCTTGCATTCCCTAGGTTGTGGTGTGCTTGTTGTGTCATGCATTGTCCATCCTATGAGTGGGGGTGGTAGTAGTGGTAGGCATCCAGCCCCCTGGGTGAGGGTGGTAGTAGTGGTGGGCATCCTGCCCCCTGGCTAAGGGTGGTAGTAGTGGTAGGCATCCTGCCCCCTGGCTAAGGGTGGTAGTAGTGGTAGGCATCCAGCCCCCTGGCTAAGGGTGGTAGTAGTGGTGGGCATCCTGCCCCCTGGCTAAGGGTGGTAGTAGTGGTGGGCATCCTGCCCCCCTGGGTGAGGGTGGTAGTAGTGGTGGGCATCCTGCCCCCTGGCTAAGGGTGGTAGTAGTGGTAGGCATCCAGCCCCCTGGCTAAGGGTGGTAGTAGTGGTGGGCATCCTGCCCCCTGGGTGAGGGTGGTAGTAGTGGTGGGCATCCTGCCCCCTGGCTAAGGGTGGTAGTAGTGGTGGGCATCCTGCCCCCCTGGGTGAGGGTGGTAGTAGTGGTGGGCATCCTGCCCCCCTGGGTGAGGGTGGTAGTAGTGGTGGGCATCCTGCCCCCTGGCTAAGGGTGGTAGTAGTGGTGGGCATCCTGCCCCCCTGGGTGAGGGTGGTAGTAGTGGTGGGCATCCTGCCCCCCTGGGTGAGGGTGGTAGTAGTGGTGGGCATCCTGCCCCCTGGCTAAGGGTGGTAGTAGTGGTAGGCATCCTGCCCCCTGGCTAAGGGTGGTAGTAGTGGTAGGCATCCTGCCCCCCTGGCTAAGGGTGGTAGTAGTGGTAGGCATCCTGCCCCCTGGCTAAGGGTGGTAGTAGTGGTGGGCATCCTGCCCCCCTGGCTAAGGGTGGTAGTAGTGGTGGGCATCCTGCCCCCCTGGGTGAGGGTGGTAGTAGTGGTGGGCATCCTGCCCCCTGGCTAAGGGTGGTAGTAGTGGTAGGCATCCAGCCCCCCTGGCTAAGGGTGGTAGTAGTGGTGGGCATCCTGCCCCCTGGCTAAGGGTGGTAGTAGTGGTGGGCATCCTGCCCCCCTGGGTGAGGGTGGTAGTAGTGGTGGGCATCCTGCCCCCTGGCTAAGGGTGGTAGTAGTGGTAGGCATCCAGCCCCCTGGCTAAGGGTGGTAGTAGTGGTGGGCATCCTGCCCCCTGGGTGAGGGTGGTAGTAGTGGTGGGCATCCTGCCCCCTGGCTAAGGGTGGTAGTAGTGGTGGGCATCCTGCCCCCCTGGGTGAGGGTGGTAGTAGTGGTGGGCATCCTGCCCCCCTGGGTGAGGGTGGTAGTAGTGGTGGGCATCCTGCCCCCTGGCTAAGGGTGGTAGTAGTGGTGGGCATCCTGCCCCCCTGGGTGAGGGTGGTAGCAGTGGTGGGCATCCTGCCCCCCTGGGTGAGGGTGGTAGAAGTGGTGGGCATCCTGCCCCCTGGCTAAGGGTGGTAGTAGTGGTAGGCATCCTGCCCCCTGGCTAAGGGTGGTAGTAGTGGTAGGCATCCTGCCCCCTGGCTAAGGGTGGTAGTAGTGGTAGGCATCCTGCCCCCTGGCTAAGGGTGGTAGTAGTGGTAGGCATCCTGCCACCCTGGCTAAGGGTGGTAGTAGTGGTGGGCATCCTGCCACCCTGGCTAAGGGTGGTAGTAGTGGTGGGCATCCTGCCCCCCCTGGCTAAGGGTGGTAGTAGTGGTGGGCATCCTGCCCCCCCTGGGTGAGGGTGGTAGTAGTGGTGGGCATTCTGCCCCCTGGCTAAGGGTGGTAGTAGTGGTAGGCATCCAGCCCCCTGGCTAAGGGTGGTAGTAGTGGTGGGCATCCTGCCCCCTGGCTAAGGGTGGTAGTAGTGGTGGGCATCCTGCCCCCCTGGGTGAGGGTGGTAGTAGTGGTGGGCATCCTGCCCCCTGGCTAAGGGTGGTAGTAGTGGTAGGCATCCAGCCCCCTGGCTAAGGGTGGTAGTAGTGGTGGGCATCCTGCCCCCTGGGTGAGGGTGGTAGTAGTGGTGGGCATCCTGCCCCCTGGCTAAGGGTGGTAGTAGTGGTGGGCATCCTGCCCCCCTGGGTGAGGGTGGTAGTAGTGGTGGGCATCCTGCCCCCCTGGGTGAGGGTGGTAGTAGTGGTGGGCATCCTGCCCCCTGGCTAAGGGTGGTAGTAGTGGTGGGCATCCTGCCCCCTGGGTGAGGGTGGTAGTAGTGGTGGGCATCCTGCCCCCCTGGGTGAGGGTGGTAGTAGTGGTGGGCATCCTGCCCCCTGGCTGAGGGTGGTAGTAGTGGTAGGCATCCTGCCCCCTGGCTAAGGGTGGTAGTAGTGGTAGGCATCCTGCCCCCTGGCTAAGGGTGGTAGTAGTGGTAGGCATCCTGCCACCCTGGCTAAGGGTGGTAGTAGTGGTAGGCATCCTGCCACCCTGGCTAAGGGTGGTAGTAGTGGTAGGCATCCTGCCACCCTGGCTAAGGGTGGTAGTAGTGGTAGGCATCCAGCCCCCTGGCTAAGGGTGGTAGTAGTGGTGGGCATCCAGCCCCCTGGCTATGGGTGGTAGTAGTGGTAGGCATCCAGCCCCCTGGCTATGGGTGGTAGTAGTGGTAGGCATCCAGCCCCCCTGGTTGAGGGTGGTAGTAGTGGTAGGCATCCAGCCCCCCTGGCTAAGGGTGGTAGTAGTGGTAGGCATCCTGCCCCCCTGGGTGAGGGTGGTAGTAGTGGTAGGCATCCTGCCCCCCTGGGTGAGGGTGGTAGTAGTGGTAGGCATCCTGCCCCCTGGGTGAGGGTGGTAGTAGTGGTAGGCATCCAGCCCCCCTGGCTAAGGGTGGTGGTAGGCATCCAGCCCGCCCTGGGTGAGGGTGGTAGTAGTGGTAGGCATCCAGCCCCCCTGGCTAAGGGTGGTAGTGGTGGTGGGCATCTGGCACCCCCTGGCTAAGGGTGGTTGTGGTGGTTGGCATCCAGCCCCCCTGGGTTGGGGTGGTGGCGCGCATTCAGGCCCCTGTGTGCATATGTGGCATTGGTGATGGGCATCCCGCCCCTATGGTGCTGCTGTTGCAAGTATATTCAGATTCCCAGTGTATGTGTGTGATGTGTCGTGTACGTGTTGTATGTGTTTTGTGGTTGGTGTCTGACTTACCTTCTGCGCCGTACGCGTCCGTGCCTGTTCCGGTAGTAGATGTAGAATATTGGTATGATCGGGACGAAGGGATTCATGGTTGGTTCGTGTCGTTCGTCCTTCTCGTTGCTTCGCGTCGTCCTCGTCGCTTCGCTTCGTCCTCGTCGCTTCGCTTCGTCCTCGTCGCTTCGCGTCGTCCTCGTCTGTGCTGTGTTCGTCTCGTAGCCGTGGATCGTGTTGTGGCGCGATTCGGAGCTTATGTGCGCCTCTCCCGGATGCTTTGACGTGCCGTGCGTAGCGACGGGTTCGGCGCGTACGGAAAGCGCATCGTACTTGTCCGGCCGGACGGGGCTGCATTTTCCCTTCCGTGCGACTCGATTCGGCGTTTCCGGATTCGCCTCGGTCGGAGAACAGGACCTGGTTTGGGTGAGTACGGCTCGGCCGGGATTTTTGCTGTTGTGCGCATCGTACTTGCTCGTTCGGTGTGCTGTACGGATCGGTCGGGAAACTGGCTTTCGCATGGCTTTTTTCCCGACCGAATAGTATTGGGTGCGCCTCCGACCGAGATCGGAATCGGCCCCTAAGTATAACGTGAAAGGGTGCCTTATTTACAAGGCAGCGTTAATCCACGTTAAGTGGCTTAATGCCGCCTTGTAAATAAGGCGAAGCCCCTATCGCCACAGGAACATCGATAAAAGTGATGTTCCTGTGGGGAAAGGGGCTTGCAAATATGCCCTGTAGTTTCCTGTACCAGGCCCCTAACAGTATTGCTTCTTGCTTCAATGCACATTCTTGCTATAGCTTCTTACTAATACAGTTAACCCTTCCACACTTTGCGCGCACCTAGTTATATCACTTGTGTTCCGGTAATACTAACTAGTACTGGACTTTTCTTAACTCGCCCTACCTACTCATAGGTGCAAGCCCTGAATCTAAGTGCTTCTCTGAGCACAGCCAAATACCAATTAAGTACAGCTAGACACTGTCTGTGCTGTAGAAATAATAATGGTGCTGACTCAGTGGCTGCTGCTACCGAACGGGGGTGGTGGGGGGGGGGGGGCGGAGGTCAGGGGGTAATAAAAAAACAAACAAAAAAAACACTTACCTGGGTACGGCCAGCCGCCGTTTCTCCTCCATCCTCTTTTTCTTCTTCCTGTCTCGAGTCCAGGCAGCACGGAGGCACACAGGCACCCAAACTCCCCTAGCAAATCACGACGCTGCTGTTACCAGCATGACAGCAGCGTCGTGATTGGTCTGAGTGCCTTAGTTCAGCGCTCAGACAGGGAGTGGGAGGCTGTGCATGTTCTCCACCCAGGCTGTGCAATACATTTTATTTTTCCTTTTTGAACTGCTCGGAGAGCAGTGGGGCAACTCTCCTCCGCCTTAGCGCAGGAGCCGCTGTTGCACTGACTTGTTCGGATGGCTTTCCCTTTGGACATTTTCCCGGTGCTGGTGCAAAATTTCTAGTAGGCTGCCCTGAATCTTCCTCTGATATGTTACCTGCCACGATGTGGTAATACCTTCTTTGAAAAAGTTTCAACTCCCATCTCGGGACACACAACTACTATTTTACTTCAGCCTTTGGTACAATATATTCTATTTTACTTCTAATGTCATCTTGGTATACTTTTTTTAAATGCTTGTGAATATCATTCATACGTTTACATTAGGCACATGCCACATAGACCTATGCGTAATATTGATGCATGGTCATATATGGCTTTGTGGTGTATGAAACTCACCGGGTTCCCCTAGCATTGGCTCCTCCATCAAGTCCCTTAGCCCTGGACATAATAATAATAGCCTGAACCTCCACCTCCCATGGAGTTTACTTTCATTCTGGTGCAGGTACTCCACCCCTGGGACATCTTTGCTTTCATAGAAATATTTGAGGTCCTAGAATATTCTTTTTAAAAAATTTCTATTTTCCACGAACGTGCAGACACAGAGTTGACATTCTGCGTTATTCATTCATTGCAAGAGTTTAGATCTAGTTTTGGCATTGGTCATCAATACCAAATGTCCCTCTTCTCTGGCGACCTCCTGTGCAAGCACCTGCCATACAGGCTCTCCGCATTTATACTTTCTGAGGCACTCAGGGGCCATGCTTTCAAAATAGATTGGGCTGATTGGATGGATGGATGTTTGTTTTGGTGGACTGCAATGGATTGTAAATCCTAAAGAGGTCTGCCAGAGGGTAAATGAGATTAAGTTAGCTGTCAGGAACACAGTTCAGATTGATATCTCTACTCAAAACTCTCTCCTCTGCACTGGCAATAAAACTGTAATACTGTAGTACTGTAGTACATGCGCCGTTGCAGGTCGATTTTACAGGTGAGTAAAACTTCATGTGGAAAAACTGCATTAGAAAAAATAGGTGCAGTATTTCTGCTTCTGTACGACCCAGAAAATACCTGTAAGTGCGCGATCTTCTGCACTTATTTCCCAGCTTGTAACGGGAGGGGCAGAGATTGGTCAGTAAGATTGGGTGGTGGGGGGTGGAGGAGGAACCATCAGATTTCCCAACAGTCACGTTGGGATATCTTGTTAAAACACATTATATGAGAAGCAGGACATGAGGGGGGCCTAAGGGGCAGTGAGAAGAGGGAGGAGGGCGGATTGTTAGAGTTAGGGGCACTTAAAACACAACATTTTTCAAACAACTTAACAGTTATTAAGCCCTTCAAACCAGAGACAAGAGTGTGTGTGTGTGTGTGCCTCACTTGACGCTGGAGCCTTAAAGGTAGTGTCGCACCATAGATGATCAATCTTAGAACTTTATAGTTGAGCAAGGGGAAATTGATGATACCACTGTGATTATCCATGGTTCCCAGAAACAACACCAGTGGTCACTTGTCACCAGTGCTGAGTTACATACATTGAAGAGGAAACAGAAACCAGGTGAGCAGTTTCTTAACTCTATGTTCACAAGTCACAATGAACACCGACTGTGCAGCTTGACGTTCCAGCAGCGACTGCCCTCTAAGCTCACCACACAGAAATCTAGAACCTAGTGACATGTCTAGGATTCTCAACTGCATGAGCAGCACAACAATTCCAGCCAAGACGCTGACCATAATACAAAGGCTCTGCTCTCCCAGTGCAGACTTTGTGAGAAGTTGGCCTGGCATATGCTGTCCACTAGTTCTAGTGGGCACCTTGCACCAGTCCAAACGACCTTTATTGATGATAGGTTTAAAGACAACCTTTATTGAAAGCTATCCTAGTGGTAGCTATGGAGAGCAGCCTTCAGGCTAAGTCTTGAAGGAGTGTTAAGCTGTTTGTTTTACCAGTCTATAATCTCATGAATGACCAAATGAAAGGAGAACCACACCAGGTATATATATAAAATATATGTATTTATTACTAAACACTACCCAATAGTCTCTTTATGAGGCTAGAGGTCAAAGTACACAAGTTACAAGTCAAATAGCACAGTAAATCAATACAATATACGATTAGCCCTAGGGGCGTACCAAACCATATATTAAGAAAGTGGTATAAGAACCACGACTTGAGTAGACACAAGGCCTAGAGCCTGTAGGATTGCTGGGACCCCAAGGAACCACCCAAGGTAGTGACACAGGGGACCCACGGGAGCCGTGTGCAGTGTGGGAACACAGCCGCGAGCTCCGTTAACGTCTATGGGAAAGTCGCGGTTAGAATTTTAAAGTTTAAGGACACTTAGAAATGGATTAGGACCAAACCCTCTTGGACTTAGACAGTTCTAGGGTCAACACCCACGGGAGCACTGGAGTACTCAAGTTACCTCACCCAGGGAAGCCGGGTGCATAGGTGTCAAATGGTGTCGGGTCGCGTCGTCGATTTCAATGGCAGCCTGCGAAGAAGTGCTGCTGCCGGGAAGATGCGAAGTGTCCGAAGAGATCCAAGCCTGGATCGGAGATGAGAAGAACCTGAAAGCAGAGGGGACAGAGTCTGGGTTACTTGCCAGTGACCAGGGGCACGATAGTCGAATGCCCCCCGATGTTGGGTGTTTCAGGTGAAAGAGGTGAAGCTTGACTCTTCAGCCACGAGGCCCCGGAGGTGTCGACGACAACCAGGAGCTGGATTCGAGCTATCCCACAAAGGATGTCGAGTGCTGCAGCATTGGTGTCCGGATTGAACACAACAAGCCTTGGCAACAGCAACCCACGCAGAACGGAGAAAGATGCTTCGGTGCAGACCAGCAAGGTCTGAGGGACTCACCACGCGATGGGGAGTCAGGGCACGTCTGGAGCAACCAGAAAAGCCCAAAGAAAATCAGAGTTGCCTTCACAGGGACCCACCAGTCGACGGACCAAGGATTGCGAAGGAGCCTCGAGTGGAAATGCAAGAAGTGGGCTCACGGAACACTCGTGGAGTGTAGGCTCACAATTTTCGGTGCAAATGGTGCTCGGGCCTGGGCTACAAGTAACCCAAAGCAGAACTTCAAGAGACATCGAGAAGTTGATGCACTAGCAAATGTGCACGGTGTCCAGGAGTTCCGGTTCCACATCACTCGTGAGGGCTGCGGGTCTCAGCTTTGCTGGGGACTCGGGTCGGCCTCTGAGAAGTCTGGAAATTCTCTTCTTGGGCTGCAAGTACTTCGGAGTCCGGCGGGAGCTTCGGAGATGCAGACTGGCAATTGCTTCGTTGGTGCCTGCCAAGCAGGGGAGTCACTTCTTGACCCCAAGGGAGATTTCTTCAGTCCTCTAGTCTTTAGTAGAGCGTCGAAGTTCCAGGATTCAGTTGCAGAGTTTTGTCCAGGGATATCTAAAGTCCTGTTGCCAGGGGTTCCTTACTTATACCTAAGAAAGGGGTTGGACTGACTCTGGGGACCCACCTATGGGAGGGTTTGGAAAGAGGGGTGGCTACACCCATTTCCTTTGTCCAGTTTCGCGCCAGAGCAGGGGCTGGCAGCCCCTGCAACCGGTTTGAACTGGGGTATGCACGAGGACATCAAATGTGCCCCCAGGGCAGGATTTCAAAGCACTCTTGGAGTGCACCCACCCAGCCCCAATCCACTAAGGCCTGTCTGGGAGGTGGTAACACCTCCCTGTGACAGGAAACCTATTGTCCAGACCTCCCCTGCTGGAGTTTCGGTCAGCAGCAGGAGGCCAGACTCGTGTCTGTGGCTGCAGCATCCATTTTGTGATGCCAGGGATCTGTTTAGTTGGTACCGGGTATACCGGTGCTGCCATGTCTCTCCCTCTAAAAGGGTGGGATTATACTCCCACACCAGTTACTGGTGTGGGGGTATGATTCCAAGGTGTTTGACACCAAACACAACATGTTTCCGTGCAGCCATCCCAAAGTTAGCATTTACCGTTTACGATATAATGCACTTAAGAGTATATGGTCAGGCTGCACCACAGACAACCCCGGATAGGAGATTCCGAAGGCTGCAGAGGGGCTCTGCTCATGCATGGGCACCCTCTCACATAAAACCAAGCACCCTGCCTTCAGGATTGATAAGGCCTGCCATAGGGGTGACTGATAGGTTTATATGTGCAGTGATAGGGTGAGATATAGTGAACCTATATCTCTGTAAGGGGTGCATGCACCACCTCACTCAGGCTGCTGTAGCAGTCCTGTGGTGTCATTTTGGAAGGCTGCCCAGGGGTGGCATAATACATGCTTCAGCCCCTGGTAGGCCTCTGGGGTACCTATGCCCTGGGTACATAGTATACCATATACTAGGGACTTATAAGGGTACCCCAGAATCCAATCTGGAGTGTACTTAAGGTACATGGAATCAATTTAGAGAGGAAGCAGCTAGGCTGGGGTCCTGGATAGCAGGGCCCCAGCCAGACTAAAGTCGACAAACAGTGAAACATCAGAAAAAGTGGGGGTAACCATAAGAGGCAGATCCTACTCTCCTACACAACCCCCCCCCAAACGCAGGGACATTAAACTAACCTTGACCAGTTGAGTCTTCATGTTCTAAGTGGAAATATCTGGAGAGTCCATCTGCATTGGCATGGTTACTCCCAGGTCTATGTTCCACTGTATAGTCCATCCCCTGTAGGGAAATGGACCACCTCAAAAGTTTGGGGTTTTCACCCTTCATCTGTTTTAGCCATAAGAGGGGCTTATGGTCTGTCTGAACAATGAAGTGAGTGCCAAACAAGTATGGCCTCAACTTCTTCAGAGCCCAAACCACAGCAAAGGCCTCCCTCTCAATGGCTGACCAACGTTTCTCTCTGGGGTCAGCCTTCTGCTAATAAAAGCTACTGGCTGATCCTGACCTTCATCATTCAACTGTGACAGTACAGCCCCTACCCCCAACTCAGATGCATCTGTTTGCACAATGAACTTTTTGGAGTAATCAGGACTCTGCAGAATGGGAGCAGTGCACATGGCCTGCTTCAGGTCATCAAATGCCTTTTGACAGCTAACTGTCCACTGAACCTTTTGGGCATTTTCTTAGAGGTTAAGTCATTCAGGGGTGTCACTATTGATCCATACCCCTTGACAAATCTTCTGTAATACCCAGTCAGGCCTAAAAAGGCTCTCACCTGAGTCTGGGTAGTGGGAGCAACCCAGTCCATGATGGTCTGGATTTTGCTCTGCAATGGTTGAACCTGGCCTCCACCCACAAGGTGGCCCAGGTACACAACCTGACTCTGCCCTATCTGGCACTTAGTGGCCTTGATAGTGAGGCCTGCCTTCTGCAGGGCCTCCAAAACATTTCTGAGGTGGACCAGGTGATCCTCCCAGGTGGAGCTAAAGACAGCAATATCATCTAGATATGCTGCACTATAGGCCTCCAGACCTGTAAGGACTGTGTTCACCAACCTCTGAAAAGTGGCAGGTGCATTCTTCAAACCAAAGGGCATCACCACAAATTGGTAAAGCCCACTAGGGGTAGAAAATGCAGTTTTTGGCTTTGCATCATCAGCTAGTCTGATCTGCCAGTAGCCAGCTGTCAGGTCAAATGTGCTTAGATACTTGGCTGAGGCCAAAGTGTCTATTAGCTCATCTGCCCTTGGGATTGGATGGGCATCAGTCCTAGTGACTGCATTGAGGCCCCTGTAGTCCACACAAAACCTCATCTCTCTCTTGCCATCTTTGGTGTGAGGTTTAGGCACCAGGACCACAGGACTAGCCCAAGGGCTATCTGAGGGCTCAATGACACCCAGTTCCAACATTTTCTGGACTTCTGTCCTGATACAGTCCCTGACTTGGTCAGGTTGCCTGTAAATCTTACTTTTAACAGGCAGACTGTCCCCAGTGTCCACTTCATGAGTGCACCAGGTGGTCTGACTTGGAGTCAGAGAAAACATGTGTCTGTACTGATTGAGCACCTGTCTACAATCAGTTTGCTGCTGGGCAGTGAGGCTGCCTGCCAAGGCTACACCATCTACTGACCCATCATCAGGGTTCTGTGAGAGCAGGTCAGGGAGTGGGTCACTCTCTTCCTCCTGTCCCTCATCAGTTGCCATGAGCAAGCCCATGTCAGCCCTGTCCACATATGGCTTCAGCCTGTTGACATGGAGCACCCTATGGGGGCTCCTGGGAGTTCCCAGGTCTACCAGATAGGTAACCTCTCCCTTCTGTTCAACAATTGTATGGGGGCCACTCCACTTGTCTTGGAGGGCTGCTGGGGCCACTGGCTCCAACACCCACACCTTCTGCCCTGGCTGGTAAACAGTCAGCACAGCCTTTTGGTCATGCCAGGCTTTCTGTAATTCCTGGCTAGCCTCAAGGTTTTTGGTTGCCTTTTTCATATACTCAGCCATCCTGGAGCGGAGACCAAGTACATAGTCCACTATGTCCTGTTTAGGGGGTTTGAGAGGTAACTCCCAACCTTCCTTCACCAGACACAATGGACCCCTGACAGGATGGCCAAACAAAAGTTCAAAAGGGCTGTAGCCAACCCCCTTCTGAGGCACCTCCCTGTATGCAAATAAAAGGCAGGGCAAGAGTATGTCCCATCTTCGCCTAAGCTTTTCTGGGAGCCCTTTAACCATGCCCTTTAAGGTTTTGTTGAACCTTTCAACTAAACCATTGCATTGTGGGTGATAGGGTGTGGTGAATTTATAATTCTCTCCACACTCCTTCCACATTGCAGTCAAGTAACTGGACATAAAGTTTGCATCTCTGTCAGATACTACCTCCTTAGGAAAGCCCACTCTTGAGAAAATTCCCATGAGGGCCCTGGCCACCACAGGTGCTGTAGTGGTCCTAAGGGGAATGGCTTCTGGGTACCTGGTGGCATGGTCCACCACCACCAGGATAAATCTGTGGCCAGATGCTGTTTGGGGATCCATGGGACCAACTATGTCAATCCCCACCCTCTCAAAGGGAACCCCCACCACAGGGAGTGGTATCTGGGGGGACTTTGTGGTGCCACCTGCCTTCCCACTGGCTTGGCAGGTTACACAGGAGCGACAAAACTCCTTGGTGTCTTCAGACATGTGGGGCCAGTGAAAGTGAGGGACAATTCTGTCCCAAGTCTTGTTCTGGCCCAGGTGACCTGCTAAAGGAATCTCATGGGCTAGTGTCAATAGGAAGCCCCTGAACTTCAGAGGTATAACCAACCTCCTGGCTGCTCCAGGCTTGGGGTCTCTACTCTCTGAGTACAGTAGTCCAACATCCCAATATATCTTATGGGTGCCACTAGCATTCCCAGTAGCCTCAGCAGCAGCTTGCTGTCTGAGGGGTTCAAGAGAGGGGCAGTTCAGCTGCTCCTGGCTCAGATCTGCCCTGGAAGGGCCCCCTGTCCCCAAGAACTCAACCTGGTCAGGTTCAAGCACCTCTGGGACAGTTCCTTCTTCAGGCCTGAGATCATCTCCCTCAAGAGACGGATCTTCTTCCTGAGCCAAGGGGGAAGGCACTGCCTTAACCCTACTGCTCCTCCTCTTGGGAGGCACCTGGTCCATTATTCCAGAATCCAGGGCCTGTTCAGCTTTTGACATTTTTGCCTGTGACCTGGTCACAGCAAAGACATGTGCAGGGATCCCTAGCATTTCTGCATGTGTCCTGAGCTCCACCTCTGCCCAAGCTGAGGTTTCAAGATCATTGCCAAGCAAGCATTCGACTGGTAGGTCTGCACTCACCACAACCTTCTTAAGGCCAGTTACCCCTCCCCAGGAGAAGTTAACAACTGCCAGAGAATGGTCTGTTCTGACATTGCTAGCATTGGTCACTTGGTACATTTCACCAAGTATAATCTGCCCAGGATCCACAAGATCTTTTGTCACCATTGTGACACTTGCTCCTGTGTCCCTGAATGCCCAAGCCTCTTTTCCATTAATCAAAGGCTGCTGCCTGTACTTGCCCAAATTATTGGGACTCACAAGGGGGACATATCCATGCCCCCATCACAGACTAGGACAGCCTGAGTTGGCACTCTGACTAGGCCAGAGCCCATCTCAGTACCCAGGGTCAACCCTACTACACCCTTATTCTGAGTACCTCCACCACCATTTGTAGCTGGACTAGGGGGAACAGTTGCCTTAGGGGCAATGGTGGCTGGATTAGAGTCCTTGGACTTGGTGCAGTCACTTGTCCAGTGAGTTTTCTGCTTACAGATTTTGCACCATGGTTTCTTTTGGCCTTTTCCTTTAGTAGATTGGGATTCCCCACCAGATGCAGATTTTTGGGGACCTTGAGAAGACTTCTGGTCTTTACCCTTCTCCCCACCCTTATCAGAGTTTTTGGAATCTTGCTTCTTCTGGTCACCACCTGGGTTCTGTACCTTCTGCCTCACCCTGGTTCTGACCCATTTGTCTGCCTTCTTTCCCAATTCTTGGGGAGAGGTCAGATCAGAGTCCACCAGGTACTGATGCAACAGCTGATTTTGACAGTTATTAAGAATCTGCTCCCTCATGATTAAATTATACAATCCTTTGAAGTCACACACCTTACTGCCCAGTAACCAACCTTCCAGAGCCTTAGTAGCACAATCTACAAAGTCCACCCAGTCCTGTGTCTGTGCCTTTTGGGTATCTCTGAACTTTAACCTGTATTGCTCAGTGGTTAGGCCAAACCCATCTATCAGTGCACTCTTCAGGACATGGTAATCATCAGCATCCTCTTCTCTTACAGTGAGGAGCTTGTCTCTACCTTTGTCTGCAAAGGAGAGCCACAAGATTGCTGCCCACTGCTCCTGGGGGACCCTCTGAACTTTACAGGCCCTTTCCAGTGCAGTAATCCATTTGTGGATGTCATCCCCACTCTGGTAGGGAGGGACAATCTTGCTCAGGTTTCTATGGTCATAAGACCTTTCCCTATCCCTAGGGAAGTTGCTGCCACCATGGGACTCTAGTCCCAACTTTTTTCTTTGTCTATGAAGCTCTAGGGACTCCCTGTCTATAGCCAACTGCTCTTTTCTGATCCTCAACTGAGCTTCCTCATACTTGAGCAGTCTCTCTTTCCTTTCATGAGAGGATTCCCTCCTATGAGAGGAAACAGAGGTCCCTACTGAGGTGTCAGAATGGTTAGACTCCTCAGAAGGAGATCTTGACCTTCTAGGCACACTCACAACTCTTCCTGGTGGGACAAAGGGGAGGCCATTCTGGTCCTCCTCCTCATCTGCAGGAGGAGCTGGATTTTCCAGGGTAAGATCATTGTCATCTTCCTGGCCAGTTTCAGAGGTCAGGTCCTGGGTTTCTTCACCCTTGGGCCCTTCCTCATCTGCTGTCCCACCCTCTCTGCCTACCCCTTCAGACCCTGAGGTCTGCTTGAGATCATCCAACATCAGTATGTCTATGAGGCGTTGGGTGTTTGCAGTTTTTCCTGTCTTCAACTTCCTAGTATTACACAATGCTCTCAATTCCAAGAATTGGAGATTGTCATACTTGGATGAGGGAAGCCCAGTGGCTTCTGGCAGGGACCCAGTGGTTCCTGGCTTTGAAGAGGTGTGGTGTATGCACTACCTACTCTAGTGTGGCCTACTAAACTCTCTTGAGTTGTAGAAAGGGTGTGCTAAGCCCTTGACACACAACTCTAAGTTCAGTAGAACTTACTGTATTTCTAAGCTTGAATTTATATGTACCTTAGGTACCTTTAGTGGTTTTCAGTTAGTCACACACTTGAGATTATCTGGTAAAACAGAGGCAAGCTTGAATCCAACCGCTGCACACCAATGTGAGAAGTTGGCCTGGCATATGCTGTCCACTAGTTCTAGTGGGCACCTTGCACCAGTCCAAACGACCTTTATTGATGATAGGTTTAAAGACAACCTTTATTGAAAGCTATCCTAGTGGTAGCTATGGAGAGCAGCCTTCAGGCTAAGTCTTGAAGGAGTGTTAAGCTGTTTGTTTTACCAGTCTATAATCTCATGAATGACCAAATGAAAGGAGAACCACACCAGGTATATATATAAAATATATGTATTTATTACTAAACACTACCCAATAGTCTCTTTATGAGGCTAGAGGTCAAAGTACACAAGTTACAAGTCAAATAGCACAGTAAATCAGCACAATATACGATTAGCCCTAGGGGCGTACCAAACCATATATTAAGAAAGTGGTTTAAGAACCACAACTTGAGTAGACACAAGGCCTAGAGCCTGTAGAATCGCTGGGACTCCAAGGAACCACCCAAGGTAGTGACACAGGGGACCCACGGGAGCCGTGTGCAGTGTGGGAACACAGCCGCGAGCTCCGTTAACGTCTATGGGAAAGTCGCGGTTAGAATTTTAAAGTTTAAGGACACTTAGAAATGGATTAGGACCAAACCCTCTTGGACTTAGACAGTTCTAGGGTCAACACCCACGGGAGCACCGGAGTACTCGAGTTACCTCACCCAGGGAAGCCGGGTGCATAGGTGTCAAATGGTGTCGGGTCGCGTCGTCGATTTCAATGGCAGCCTGCGAAGAAGTGCTGCTGCCGGGAAGATGCGAAGTGTCTGAAGAGATCCAAGCCTGGATCGGAGATGAGAAGAACCTGAAAGCAGAGGGGACAGAGTCTGGGTCACTTGCCAGTGACCAGGGGCACAATAGTCGAATGCCCACCGATGTCGGGTGTTTCAGGTGAAAGAGATGAAGCTTGACTCTTCAGCCACGAGGCCCCGGAGGCGTCAACGATGACCAGGAGCTGGATTCAAGCTGTCCCACAAAGGATGTCGAGTGCTGCAGCGTTGGTGTCCGGATTGAACACAACAAGCCTTGGCAACAGCAACCCACGCAGAACAGAGAAAGATGCTTCGGTGCAGACCAGCAAGGTCTGAGGGACTCACCACGCGGTGGGGAGTCAGGGCACATCTGGAGCAACCAGAAAAGTCCAAGGAAAATCAGAGTTGCCTTCACAGGGACCCACCAGTTGACAGACCAGGGATCGCGAAGGAGCCTCAAGCGGAAATGCAAGAAGCGGGCCCACGGAACACTCGTGGAGTGTAGGCTCACAATTTTCAATGCAAATGGTGCTCGGGGCCTGGGCTACAAGTAACCCAAAGCAAGACTTCAAGAGACGTTGAGAAGTTGATGCACTAGCAAATGTGCACGGTGTCCAGGAGTTCCGGTTCCACGTCACTCGTGAGGGCTGCGGGTCTCAGCTTTGCTGGGGACTCGGGTCGGCCTCTGAGAAGTTTGGAAATCCTCTTCTTGGGCTGCAAGTACTTCGGAGTCCGGCGGGAGCTTCGGAGATGCAGACCGGCAATTGCTTTGTTGGTGCCTGCCAAGCAGGGGAGTCACTCCTTGACCCCAAGGGAGATTTCTTCAGTCCTCTAGTCTTTAGTAGAGCGTCAAAGTTCCAGGATTCAGTTGCAGAGTTTCGTCCAGGGATATCTAAAGTCCTGTTGCCAGGGGTTCCTTACTTATACCTAAGAAAGGGGTTGGACTGACTCTGGGGACCCACCTATGGGAGGTTTTGGAAAGAGGGGTGGCTACACCCATTTCCTTTGTCCAGTTTCGCGCCAGAGCAGGGGCTGGCAGCCCCTGCAACCGGTTTGAACTGGGGTATGCACGAGGACACCAAATGTGCCCCCAGTGCAGGATTTCAAAGCACTCTTGGAGTGCACCCACCCAGCCCCAATCCACTAAGGCCTGTCTGGGAGGTGGTAACACCTCCCTGTGACAGGAAACCTATGTCCAGGCCTCCCCTGCCAGAGTTTCGGTCAGCAGCAGGAGGCCAGACTCGTGATCCATTTTGTGATGCCAGGGCTCTGTTTAGTTGGTACCGGGTATACCGGTGCTGCCATGTCTCTCCCTCTAGAAGGGTGGGATCATACTCCCACTCCCACACCAGTTACTGGTGTGGGGGTATGATTCCAAAGTGTTTGACACCAAACACGACATGTTTCCGTGCAGCCATCCCAAAGTTAGCATTTACCGTTTACGATATAATGCACTTAAGAGTATATGGTCAGGCTGCACCACAGACAACCCCGGATAGGAGATTCCGAAGGCTGCAGAGGGGCTCTGCTCATGCATGGGCACCCTCTCACATAAAACCAAGCACCCTGCCTTCAGGATTGATAAGGCCTGCCATAGGGGTGACTGATAGGTTTATATGTGCAGTGATAGGGTGAGATATAGTGAACCTATATCTCTGTAAGGGGTGCATGCACCACCTCACTCAGGCTGCTGTAGCAGTCCTGTGGTGTCATTTTGGAAGGCTGCCCAGGGGTGGCATAATACATGCTTCAGCCCCTGGTAGGCCTCTGGGGTACCTATGCCCTGGGTACATAGTATACCATATACTAGGGACTTATAAGGGTACCCCAGAATCCAATCTGGAGTGTACTTAAGGTACATGGAATCAAGTTAGAGAGGAAGCATCTAGGCTGGGGTCCTGGATAGCAGGGCCCCAGCCAGACTAAAGTCGAAAAACAGTGAAACATCAGAAAAAAGTGGGGGTAACCATAAGAGGCAGATCCTACTCTCCTACAGACTTGAGCTGCAGTATTCCATTAACACACTATGCTGGCTAAAGACTGTGTTGGCGAGGAGAACCCCTAAAATTGTACACTTCAAAATGACATCGCAACAGCACACTGACGAGTGGATAAATTGGAGACAGTGTTAAACCTCAATTTCATGAGACAATGTGTCCCTGAGATAAGGCACCGTACAGCATATCAAGAATACAGTCAATTAAGAAAGGCCAGACTCAATAATTGAGTTCTAGGGCAGGAAGAGAAATTTTAAAATCACAAACAAAAATAAGATGTGGTACCGAAATTGCAAATGCAAATGTATGAAGCTATTGTGATGAAGGTTCTCAGTAAACAGAGATATACGGAATAAGGTGCAAAATTAGAAAAATTCGAAGTCCCAAAGAAGCAGCAAATTTAATAAGAAATCGGGCAGCGTCCCTAGTAGCATGGGTTAGTCTTTAGGAATGCTCTAGTGCACCCCTGAAATCTGGGGTTTATATACAAGTTTCTTGCCGAGGATAGCATTAATTCAGGCAAAATCATCATGGTGTGAACAAAAAATGACACTTTTAGCAAATCAGAGTACGGTTCTAAAAAATGTTATATAGCCTTACCATCTAAGCACTACCCACTACATGAATATTGATTTTGCCTCTCTATGCTAATGTCATCTGGAGATGGCAGGACATACTAGTTACAAAAAAGTACAGCAATCAATTGTGAATGATTGCAGTACAGTGAGCGAAGAAGGGCCTTGAGCAACTGCAACATTTAAAGACTGTGGAATTTCTGCTAAGGCTACCAGCCTTGATTGCTCTTCCACCTCCTCGCTCATGGGGAGTATTTGTTCAGTAGGGAGATATATCCTTGCCTTTAAAAAAGTGCCTGACTACTGCCTCTGCCACCAATTGCATTTCCTTCCCTTTTGGCATTCATTTACTCCATCTCTGCCTGGTACATGTTGCCTTATGGATGAATGGGCCTTCTCTGATAACCCCATCTTCTTTGGTGTGCAGACACTGAGCATCCCACTTGCCCAGCTGTGCAGCTGCTTGTGTGTTTTAGTCTTTACTATAATTATAATTTTCACACCTCTCTCATTCACATACCCTCACCCATCACACCTCCAGGCACTGTGTTATATAACAGGATAACTGCACCTCAGTGACCATCACACATGCCTTTAAAACACTTCTCACATAGGCAGAAATCAAAAACAGCCCACTCTCAACCACACGCCCTATTGGTGTTGCTTGCCATCCCGGGGGGGGGGGGGGAAGCACTTCATTGCCCCACGTAGGGGTACTACACCATCTAAAAATACTACAATACAATACAGTTTAGTACAATATCCAGAGCCCTACGGTCGTGTACCATGTACTGGCATACATTTGTGTGGTGGCAGAGAATCCCAGTAACATCCGGAATCCTGTGATTTCGCCCTCCTAAAGTTGGTTTTTGCTGCATCAACAGTGTTTTTTTTGGCTAGGGCAGCCAGTTCCAGTAGTATAAGGTGTGTGCATCCTATATATAGACTGTGCAGTTCTTTGCGGTGTTATCAGCTTGGGAATGGGTAATCCAGTAGGCTGGCGGGGTATGAGTTAACTTTTCTTGAGGCCTAGCCTAAGTGGGAAGAATGCAGTATGCAAAACCTAGCAAGACTGAGCATGGGGCGCTAATTCTGAAATAAATCATAGCTAGCAGAGCTGCTGTGCTGGCATAGTATATGCTGATGCTATCCTGCTGACCTCTTACTTGCCCCAGTGGTAATGCTGCACAGCAGCCCCACTTCCTGTTCTTCCCAGTAGCATGGTGAAGTGTGTATTGGTAGAACATCAATCATGATGCCACTGCTAACATCCATTTCCTGGTCGCTGCTGGTGCACTGCATTCTACTTATCCCTTCGGCAGAAGTCCACTTTCTTTTCGGCCCCCTTGTCTGCTGCTCATTAGGTCTGGCCTAGAGGCGGAGTTTGCTGTCTCGCCAGCCTCAAGCAAAAGCAAATAATAATTAATAAAAATATATGAATACAGAGGAGCTTCGGATCAACCCTCTTCATCCACTGTCTTATTTAGCTGCCATTCACATTTGACTTCCGCTCAGCACATAATTCACCATGGGGTGAGGGATCCGCCCACTTTGGTAATTGACTCTTTTACTCTATGAGTGACAGTACCTAAAAAGAAGTGCTTGCTACATCGTGCCAGGGCTGTTAAACCAATACTTTATTTTGCCAGTGCTTTTTTCATTTCTATTCTTAATCTATTTCTTATTTCCCAGTGACCTTTCTGTGTTTCAACTGTATCTTTAGTAATTAAAAGCCAACAGAACCTTTTTTCTGACCCAACATGAATCAATTTTCTTATGAGAATTAAAATTAGAGTTTATGGGCCATATGTATCAAACTCCCCTTTTGCGAATCGCAAATTGCGATTCGTAGCGAATCGCAATTAGAGATTCGCAAAACGGTATGTAAATAAAAAGTCGCAAAATATTTGCGATTCGGTAAAAATCGCTAATTCAATAGCAATTAGCCAAATAGCGATTCCCCATCAGCGAATCCGCAAAATAGCGAAATCGCTAAATAGCGAATTCGCAAATTTGCGAATTCGCTAATAGCAAATCGGGGACCTTGGTGCAGCCTGATGACATCACAACCAGGAAGTGTGACTACCCATGCTGCACCTGAGCCTCAGAATCAGAGTGAGAGACTAGGAGTTGAGGTGAGGCATCACTGCAGTGCTCCACTGATTTCAGAGATTGGAGACATGGCCAGCAAGGACCAGCAGCAGGGGAGACCAGCAGAAAAAGAAAACAAAAGTTCACAGAAAGTGAGCAGGAGGTCCTGATACAGGAGATGGTTGTGAGCCATGAGCTCCTCTTTGGGAAGAAGTCCCTGCGTGTGCCAGAGACACGCAAGAGAAGGATATGGGCAGACATCCAGCGCAAAGTCAACGCAATTGGCGTCACACATCGAAGCGTCAAAGACCTGCAGAAGCGCTGGTATGATATGCGCGGGCGCTCAAAGGAGAAGGTTGCTGCCAGGTTGGAGGAGGCTAACAAGACCGGTGGTGGGACCTCCACTGCCACCGCTTCAACACCACTTGAGGAAATGGTTGAGGGGACCCTGCTTCCGGAGAGTGTAATGGGCGTGGCAGACCTGGACAGCTCCGACCACCCACAACCAGGACAAGGTAAGAAGCATGCCATCACACCCCTGATACCTCCCTACTACCCACACACCCAGGAGAGACCCAGGAGAGACCCAGGGGCACAACAAAACTATAAGTCCAGTGCAAGTACACAAAAACACACAGCAATGCATTATGGGAGTTGTAGTTACATGCACCTAACAGTGGAGCAGTGACACTCAGCCAGGCTCAAACAGTATGTGTGCATCATGGAAGGCAAAATACAGACAGACAGGACTCATGTCACTCCAAACAGTGTAATTTAATGCTTCACAAATGCAAGGCAGGACAGTAAATCAATGTGTGCATTTATGTCCACAGCACCAGCAGAAACACAGGGAACAATCAGTGGAGGGGAGGATGAATCCCCCAGCCCAGAGGCAACAGGGCAAGAGGAGGAGGAGGAAGAGGAAGACGAGGGCAGCCCAGTTATCCTTCTAAAACGTCGCAGGCGGATTGCAGTGCCACCATTGCCCCCGCTGGAGGAGGAAGGCCAGGACACCGATGACGATGTCCAACCAGTCCAGGGACAGTCGGAGCCACAACCCCGTGCTCGAGCACGTGCCGATCCAATACCACCAGTCCCATCCAGGCGCAGGGCACCACGTGCATCCACCAGTGCAGCAGACACAGGAGACGACACAGTCTTCCAAGGGCTGGAGGGCCAGATGTTAGAAGTCCAGCGCCTGCAGGCAAGAAACATACGTTCAATTCAGAGGCAAATCAGGGTTGGCTTCATGGGCCTGACGGGTGCCCTGGAGGCACTCTGTGCTGAACTAAGGGCGGACCGTGCTGCTAGGCGCAGGGAGAGGCAGCGCCTACACACCGCCTGGACCTCTACACCAGGGCGGTCAACCGCCTTTCCTCAGCGACCTCTGTGCTGTCAAGGCGCAGCATCAGTATGCAGCATGAGGTGGCACACTGCAGCCAGGACGTGGCCAGGGGTCTGGTACAGGTGACATGTGCTGTGGATCAGCTGCGGGCAGCTGCCACTGCTGGCCCAGGAGTCCTCACTCCAACAGACGAGGACGCCCAATCTAGCAGGAGCAGCATTACACCACCGCCCCCACCGGACAGGCGCCGTAGTGTGCGTCACGGCAGGGCTGCTGAGGCAGGTGAAGAGGGCACTGTGCACCCACGGCGAGGGGCTACAGGCCGTCAGCGCCGCTGTTGAGGTGGTCAGACTGAGGCATGGATATGGGTGCATCAACCCAGTGCACACAGACACTTGGTCAAGATAGTTATTGTGCGGGACATTGGACAATACATTGTGTGCCACACAGGCTGTGTGCTGATATATATCCTGTACTAAAGGAAATTAAACACAGTCTCGTAATAGATATATAGCATTGTGTCATCTTTTCTTACCTAGAAATAGTTGTGTGTGATCTCATCTCGCCTCTGGCGCCCAGCAGCTGCACCAATTACACCGGCTGGCATGCGTGCTGGAGCTGGCCCCTCCTCATCAGATGATTCCGATTCGGTGAGCTCCACTGGTGTGCCTTTCCTGGTGGCGATGTTGTGCAGCATGGCACACACTACCACTATCTTGCAACAGGTCTGGGGGCTGTACTGAAGTGCCCCTCCACTCTTATGTAGGCAGCGGAAGCGGCTCTTGAGTATTCCGAAGGTCCGCTCAATGGTACATCTGGTTGCTATGTGGGCACTGTTGTACCTCCGCTCCCCAGCGTTGGCAGGATTCAGGTAGGGAGTAAGGATGTAGTCCCGGACCGCATACGCACTGTCACCTGTGGGGCGAGAGGAATATGGTTGAACACTGCCCTGCCACTGCTGTGCATTACTAGTGTGTCCTACTTTCACATGCAATTACCTAGTAGTTATCCCTCACCAAACTCCCCACTTGTGAGTCGACGGTGTATCCCACTGTGGCGGAAGATGAATGAGTCGTGGGTGCTGCCTGGGTACTTAGCGACTATGTCGGTGATGATGTGCTTGGCATCACACACCACCTGTATGTTCAGGGAATGGTAGGACTTGCGATTCCTGAACACATACTCGTTCTGGGAGGGGGGATATGGCGACATGTGTCCCATCAATGCATCCAATGACGTGGGGAAATTGTGCAATTTGATAAAAGTCCTGCTTGGTCTGGGCTAGTGCCTGTGGTGTGCTGGGGAAGTGGATGTGGTTGTGCAGCCTCTGTGCCATGGCATCAAGGAACGCGTGGAAGAAGCGCGACAATGTACTCTGTGAGACCCCTCCTGCTGTGGCTATCACCCCCTGAAAGCTCCCTGACGCCAAGAGGTGCAGTGAGCACAGGACCTGTATATGGGTGGGGATGGTGTGTGTCCTGCGTGTGGGGTGTTCAAGTATAAGTCTGAGCTCTGCTATTAATTCCAGGATGCTCTCTTCGTCCAGCCTGTAGTTTGTATGGATCTCCTCCTCAGTCCGCTGGAACAGGGTTATGCGCGCTCTAAAGATCCTTTCCTGGCGTCGCCTTCTCTGTGCAGCAGCTCTGAGTCGCAGCCTCCTGGCTATCACGTACAGCCCAGACATTGTGGCAAACATCAGTTGCATTGTGGGCCTCTTTATTTAGCTTGCACCTGGTTACCACCTGTTCATACTTGATGGTAATTGCGATTCTCTAATTTGCGAATTTCGTGTATTCGCTATTTGCGAATTGATCATGCATTCCGTTTAGCGAATTCGCTAATTGCGAGCTCTGCAATTGCGAGTTTCGCTATTTGTGTGTCACAATTTGCGAATTCGCAGATATTTCGCAAATGAGTACGAATCGCTATTTTGCAAATTGCTATTTTTGCGAATCTCAGATTAGCGAACGGAATGTGTCTCGTACATAGCGAAGCTGTGTTTTGCGATCGCAAACACCGTTTTTTTGCGAATCGCAGTGTTTGCGATCGCAAAACAGCTTCATACATATGGCCCTATATGCCTTTGGCAGCACACCTTCCTGCAAGAAAGCACCCATACTGTTCTATTAAAATTAAATATAATGGTTATTTTGCTGGAATGTCAAATTTTTGTTACAAGCATATGACCTCATGTTTAGGCTGTGTCATGTTTTCTTTTTTGTAGCATATGATTACTATAAAACAATTTGAATAATTAACCATCATGCCATCTTGCAAAGATCACACATAATGGCATTTCCAGTGTTTGTGTTTTGTTCTTATTGCCATGGATACCAAGTTGTTTCACCATTTAAGTGTTGTTTTTTTATCTGTCCTTATTGTGGTACCCTCTTCATCCATCTCTTGCCCCCATACACCCCCTGCCTTTCGCCCGATTTCTGCACACCGCAGCCATGTTGTGACAGCGTTCAAAGACTGCCTTTTTTCTGACAATCCCTTTCCACAACTTTCTTCCCCGGTCTCCCATTATTCTGAACTATAAGATCCAAACTGTGCGCCACATAATCAATAAATGACAATGTGCTTCAAGAATTGCAACTCTCGGTCAATGAATGAGAGTGTGCTCAAAGGAGTGAGGCTTCCAACCATGGAGAAATACTGTGCAGCACAGCTATGAGACTTTTTTTGTCATCATAAGGCTGTGACCCAGAGCAAAGAGTGAGAAAGGAATAAAAGTGAGGAATAAAAAGAGGAAGTGTGGAAAAAGTGACCAAGAGAGAAAACAAAGATGAAAACAAACCTGTGGGAAAGCTTGGACCCATTTAAACATTTATCCTCAACCCAATGGTTTTATAGCTGCGTGAGAGGTAAGAGGGAGAACTCAATCACAATTTCTAATTTCAGTATAGAGTAACCACTTTGGTCACTCAATAATCCAGCCCACAAATGAATATGATATTAGTAGGGTTTATTTATAATTTCAAAAATAAGTTTACATGGACCATTCTTAGCATAATGGTATAGAAATACAGAACAAATAAAACATGTCCAAATTCCTAAAGAGATTTACCTTGTACATCAGAAAGAGTATGGCTACTTTGATTATAATTATATAAGCAATGAGAAAAAGGAAACTGAGAATTAATTTGCATCAGTTGATTTTCAAAGGTAAGCATTTGTTAGCCCTATCTTTCCCTACCCTACGTTAACAGGACCACCTCCACTAAAAGCATCAGAGATTTGGAAATATAATAGAAAGGTGTCACTGTCAGAGTCTTCAGTAGAAGGCACTCCAACCATGGGTCATGTAGCATAAAGCCACTCAAAGCAGAAGCAGAGGTCTGTACCTCATGAAATTCTAAGATGTCTCTCCTTCGGGAAACCAAGTTACAGCATAAGATATTAGTTGTATTCAAGGTAGACAATCCCACATGACTTTTTCGACTACTTTTCCATGATTCCGGCCCTAATTGGATACTAGCATCACCTTTCCCACATCAATAAGTTGCAACTTCATTCGCCCTTGGCCATTCTTTCTCCTCCTTCCATGAGAACTCGCCTCTTTGCTCGTTACCATGTTTCTCCTTACCAAACTTCGTCTTTTCATACCTTGCTTTCTTATGAAAACAAAGCCCTTCTGTTCTAACTAATGAGGCTTTGTTCACACCTGCAGTGGAAACAAAATGTGAACGAAAGCATTCCGCATTGAGGGTTAAACACAAATTAAATGTTATACTGCAACGTGAACTTGCACTGAAATTATACACGAGGCCAAAAAATTAAGTCAACTTAACATGAACAGTGCACTCGGTTACATATACGTGCACAATTGTATATGCATACCAAATGAAATTTCTTTACTTGAATAATGCAAAAGGCCAGTAAGAAATATTATTCAAAATTTAAACATTAGCTGCACATACATTTCGCCTCACTAGTCTCAAAGTAAATCACATCAGAAACTTAGATTTTCATTTATAGTATCAATGAATAAGTACTTCGAACTCCTCTATTAGTAACGTTTCTTAAACACACAATTTATATTATCGTATCTTTCATACTTGGAGCCCTTTAAATATACGGTACTCTGTCTTCTTATAGGAACTTTAATCACACAGATTATTTCGAGTGCGGACTACTCATGATTATGACATACTATAGTATCTTAGGATGGAATCAAAGATACGCTGCTCCACCTGCAAAAGTAAGCTAAATAGACATGAAGTGGGGGTCACGAATGGGAAGAACGAGGCATGAGGTGGAATCAAAACTAGTCAGCCCTGATATTCCAATATGCCAGGCACTCGTATCACCAGTGGCACTTCAAATAAAAATAATTTGCACCCTTCTTCAAATATATATATATATATATATATATATATATCTTCCAAGGTTGCCCTGTAAGCAGAGACGCACATACAGTGGATGAATCACCAGGATAATTTATTTCAAAATCGGCATTTCCTCCCCAGTACAATTCCGTTGCCTGACGCGTTTCGGAGCGGGCTGCTCCTTCCTCATAGGCTCTGAGCGCAAACCACAGTCCAAGTGAACCAGCCCTCTTTCCCTTTTCTGCATGCTCCTCAGTGATTGCCCTCTGGTGGGCCTCTCAGGTGAGTCAAACCTTTGCATGCTGGGAGTTTGAGTCCACTTCACTAAATCATCCCCTCCAGTGGGGTCCGTGATTTTGCCTCAATAATATTTCTATTGTTAAGCCCTCCAGTGGGCCACAGGGAAGAAAGGCCGGTTTCAATCATGCATCCACTGTGCTGCTTCGGCTCCGATATTCAAAACCAGCAGCCCCAGATTCCATTCTCCTGGCAGTGCAGCCTCCCACGGCCGGACTGCCGCGCTTTAAATCTTCCAAGGTTGCCCTGTAAGCAGAGACGCACATACAGTGGATGAATCACCAGGATAATTTATTTCAAAATCGGCATTTCCTCCCCAGTACAATTCCGTTGCCTGACGCGTTTCGGAGCGGGCTGCTCCTTCCTCATAGGCTCTGAGCGCAAACCACAGTCCAAGTGAACCAGCCCTCTTTCCCTTTTCTGCATGCTCCTCGGTGATTGCCCTCTGGTGGGCCTCTCAGGTGAGTCAAACCTTTGCATGCTGGGCAACCTTGGAAGATATATATATATATATATATATATATCCAAGAAAGAAGTGACTCAAACAGATAGATTCACCAAAGAACAAAAATATATTTCCACTACAACGTTTCAGCTTCCGCCTTCCTCAGGTTGTACAAGATGGTTTGCTCAGTGGCTGCACAGATGACACAGCTGAATTTTCAAAAAGCATCATGAGTGAAGATTCCACTTGGAATGTGGAATCAATGCAGTCCTGAGAGCTCTTGAGATATGCAGTAATCAGGTTGTATTATCAGTAATGTTCAGTCCATCTGGATGCAGTGATTTTAAACGGTACATCCAGAAGTTTTCTCTGGAGTCCAGTAGTTCTTCCTTTGAGACATGTTCCACGGGAAAATCTTCAAATCTGATAGTAAATGATCCACAAGGTTAAAATGATTGGCTACAGGCTGGTCAATTTTCTTATTAATTATTGCGCGATTTATGGTTCCTGAATCGTGTACGGAGGTCATTCACTGTTTGGCCTACATATTGTTTTTTACAGCTTTGCCGTTGGCACTGAATCACATAAATAATGCATGTTGAGCGACATGTAAGATGCTGTCTTATTCCATAGGTCCTTCTCGTAACAGAACTAGTTACTGATGATGTTTGTAAAAGGTATTCACACGTGATGCACCTTTTAGAGTCACAGCAATGAACCCCTGCATTTGTTACAACTTGCTTGAGTTCAGCTCTCACAATGAGAGATCGTAAATTTGGAGCTCTGCGGTAAGCAATGACTGGCGGTTTTGGAAAAACCTTTTGCAATTTTTCACAAGTAGACAGTAAGGGAAATGTTTTTGCATTATATTTCTGTAGTTGGGAGCTGATGGATGATAGTCAACCACAAATGGAGCTCTGTCACTTTTGTTTCTGCCGTTGGTATTCCAAATAAGTGCTTCTCTGGGTAACTGCAAAGACTTGTCAATTTGTTGCTGTATGATATGCAGAGGATAGCCTCGCCTTTTAAATAATGTAGCAAGCTCCTGTAGATGGTCTTTACAGGTTTCCTCATTGCTGCAGATGCGTCTTATTCTGAGTGCTTGGCTATAGATGATGCTCAGTTTAGTGTGGTGTGGGTGACATGAAGTCCAGTTTAGATACAAATGAGCATCTGTAGGCTTGTGGTACAGATCAGTTGTAATTTGTTGTTTATGAATGGTGAGTAGCACATCCAGAAAAGGGAGATGATGCTTCTGTTTAGTATTGCTGCTGGTAAATTTGATGGTAGGATGGATATTGTTGATATAAGCTGTAAATTGTTCCAATGCTCTACTTCCTGCATTCCATATTATAAATATGTCATCAATGTATCTTAGCCATACCAGTGGTTTGATGCTATAAGTAGCAAGTATACAGTTCTCTAGTTTGCCCATGAAGATATTTGCATAGGATGGAGCCATCCGAGTGCCCATGGAAGTCCCTTGTATCTGCAGATAGTGTTTACCATTGAATGTAAAATTGTTGGATTTAAGGATAACTCTTGCAAAGTTGGTAAGCACATTTGTTGATGGCTTTTTCACAGTTCTTTTATTAAGAGCTTCAGATAATGCCATAAGCCCATCCTCATGTGGTATATTGGTGTATAATGATGTAACATCAAATGTAGCCAGAAGAGTATCATCATCAAATGTGTAGGTTTGGTTTAATTTTTCAATAATCTGAAGGAAGTGACTGGTATCTTTAACAAATGATGGAAGTTCCTGTACAATGGGCTGGAGGTGCAGGTCGACAAATAAAGATAGTCTCTCAGTGGCTGTGTCATTGCCAGAGATGATGGGACGGCCAGGATTGTTCATTTTGTGAATTTTATATATATATATATATATATATATATATATATATATATATATATATATATATATATATTTTTTTTTTTTTAAATAAGATTCTCTCTCCTTTCAAAAATAATCGTCCAGCACTCTCAGGCGGGTTAGGTCACTCGCTTTTATTTTCCATGACAAAACATCTATACATCATATATATATATATATATATATATATATATATATATATATATATATATATATATATATTCAGCTCCAAGGTTGTCCACCAGTCGAGCAGCACTCGGGCACCAGCAGCAAGACAACAGCCTTTAATTGGTATGGACGGATTCCTCCTGCAGTACTTTGAAACAGCCGTTCCGTATAGGACTGCCTGACGCGTTCAAGTTCCTCAACTTCTCCTCAGAGGCTTTAACGGAACGGATGTGTGCATAAGCCAATCCCATTCACATTTGAATATTACACGCCCTCGCATGGGCCGCTCTTATGAGACTGTGCATGATGGGGATTGTAGTTTTTGGCAATGTCCATGAATGGATGCACACACATAATATCCTGTTGGATTAAGACCTCAATGGACCCCGCAGATGGGTCCGTCCTAAATCCTCTGTTGTTGCCCCACATTTTCGATTCAGTCAATACCAAATCGCGTGGCCCCCTCAAATCGCGGGGTGGTGCTAGCTCCATGGCAGGACGGCCGCGTTAAAGATTCAGCTCCAAGGTTGTCCACCAGTCGAGCAGCACTCGGGCAACAGCAGCAAGACAACAGCCTTTATCCGTCCATACCATGGAAAGAGAGTTCTCTTGCTGCTGCTGGCCGAGTGCGACTCAACTGATGGACACATCTTGGAGCTGTATATATATATTGGAGGGCTCATATCATAAGTGGGAGGTGTGGCCTTTATGCCAAATTGACTGTCGCGCCTCTGAAGAGTGCAATGAGCACGAAACGCGTCAGGCGTGAATCGACAGGCATGCTGTAAACTGGATCTGCCCGCCGATCCGGCTTTTACCTCATGAAGGTTGCTGAAGTGGATGTCAGAGTGCGTCTCAAACTGGTGGGAACTCTTGAGCTTTGAGATATATATATATATATATATATATATCAAGGAACTGTTGCTTCTGCAGCAAGGGCGCACTAGAGAGACAAGAAATCATGCACAGGTAGGAACGAGCACTTCAGCAGCCTGACGCGTTTCGGGTATGTATCCCTTAATCATAGGCTTGACTCCAAACAGTTGCTTTGCCACCGGACTTTATTTAAATACACGCCCTCCAATGGGCTACTCATGAGGGGTCCCAGCACCTGCTGGGTAATGTAGTTCCCTGTAGCCTGCATTTACCCTAATGGGGTTGGAAACAAAAGTCAATATTAGCATTCAGATGAATAATAAAGTGTCCGTTCATGCCCAAAATCCACGCATGTCTCCCCACATATTGGCATCGTCAAATTACGTGTCTAGTGGCCCCTTGTAAATCCTCAGGGTGGTGCAGGCCTTCACGCCTGAAGCCGGCGTGTAAACATCAAGGAACGGTTGCTTCTGCAGCAAGGGCGCACTCGAGAGACAAGAAATCATGCACAGGTAGGAACGAGCACTTCAGCAGCCTGACGCGTTTTGGGTATGCATCCCTTAATCATAGGCTTGACTCCAAACAGTTGCTTTGCCACCGGACTTTATTTAAATACACGCCCTCCAATGGGCTACTCAGATGAGTCCCAGCACCTGCTGGGTAATGTAGTCCCTGTAGCCTGCATTTACCCTAATGGGGTTGGAAACAAAAGTCAATATTAGCATTCAGATGAATAATAAAGTGTCCGTTCATGCCCAAAATCCACGCATGTCTCCCCACATATTGGCATCATCAAATTACGTGTCTAGTGGCCCCTTGTAAATCCTCAGGGTAGTGCAGCCCTTCACGCCTGAAGCCGGCGTGTAAACATCAAGGAACGGTTGCTTCTGCAGCAAGGGCGGACTCGAGAGACAAGAAATCATGCACAGGTAGGAACGAGCACTTCAGCAGCCTGATGCGTTTCGGGTATGTATCCCTTAATCATAGGCTTGACTCCAAACAGTTGCTTTGCCACCGGACTTTATTTAAATACACGCCCTCCAATGGGCTACTCAGATGAGTCCCAGCGCCTGCTGGGTAATGTAGTCCCTGTAGCCTGCATTTACCCTAATGGGGTTGGAAACAAAAGTCAATATTAGCATTCAGATGAATAATAAAGTGTCCGTTCATGCCCAAAATCCATATATATATATTTTGTTAATACAATCGCCCGAAAGCTTGGCAAAGCACTCGGTAAGTAGCCGTCCAACAGGACTTTCCTTTTCAATCTCCTTGGCACCGCTGCTCTGCATTCACTTGCCAACGCGTTTCAGTGTCTCACACACCTTCTTCATGGGCTTGCCAAAGACGTATAGCAGAAAAGGCTCGCTTGAATTGTTCTCTTATTTTGCATCTTTGATTAGTTCATGACCCTCAGTGGGTGTGGTTTGATACAACTTTCATTCCGAAGCATATGCATATGGCTGGAACCTTTTCTAAAGCCAACAGCGTGAGCAGCCAGAAGTAAAATATTCTCCTTAAGCACCGCGCAACCTACTAAGGGATAAAAAATATGCCATACAATGAAAACGATAACAGAAACCTACAAAGGTATGATTAAAAGGCTTGTAGAAGGGACTACATGTCCCAATATGCTTCGGAATGAAAGTTATATCAAACCACGCCCACTGAGGGTCATGAACTAATCAAAGATGCAAAATAAGAGAACAATTCAAGCGAGCCTTTTCTGCTATACGTCTTTGGCAAGCCCATGAAGAAGGTGCGTGAGACACTGAAACGCGTTGGCAAGTGAATGCAGAGCAGCGGTGCCAAGGAGATTGAAAAGGAAAGTCCTATTGGACGGCTACTTACTGAGTGCTTTGTCAAGCTTTCGGGCGATTGTATTAACAACAAATATATATATATATATATATATACACATACATATATGTGTGTGTGTGTGTGTGTGTGTGTATATATATATATATATATACATATATATATATATATATATATATATATATATACTCACTGAAAAAACCATAGGTTTCAGGGACGTTATAGTTAGAAATTAGCATTTAAAAAACCTTAGAAATTCACTGAAAAAACCATAGGTTTCAGGCAGGTTATAGTTAGAAATTAGCATTTAAAAAACCTTTGAAATTTACTGATAAACCATAGGTTTCAGGGACATTATAGTTAGTTGGACATTTCACTCGTACAATACCAGAGAAATTCAGCCGTTATAGTTAGTTGAGCTAACTATAACTCGTGCCCCCGCAATGCACTGCTGATGACATCACATATTACATCATTCATGACATGGTCAGTGACATCACTGATGACATCTCAAATGACATCACTGATGACATCATTGATGTCATCATCCACGTGATAATCTGATGCACCTCATCACACCCTAATTTAACCTTTGATACACCCACTCTAAAATACAGACTACCATTTTCGAAACCATAGACACACCAATACCAGTTACTACATACCCACTCACTGATTCCTAGGTCTACACACACATCCACTCATTCACCCATACAGTCACTCATACATGCAGTCACTCATCAATACAGCACTTTCATATGCACTCATACACCTATACAGACACTTAAACACCCCACTCACCCATAGAGTTAGTCACACAGGTAGTCAGTCATGCAAAGATTCAATCACACTCCCATTTACTCACCTATACAGTTATACACACACCACCTCACTTATTCATACAGATACTAACACATACTCTCTTGTACACTCTCTTGTACAATCACTGATACAAGCAAACACTCATCCATACAGCCACTCTCACAATCACTCTCTCTCACATAGTCATTTATTCTCCAACACTCACATATATTGCCTTTCACATATGAAGTTACTCACACATGTACCACTGAGACATCCATTCACTCACCAACACACCCATACATAGACTCACCCACCCATGCAGCCCTTCACAGATGCACTCTTGAATCCATACACCCAGTGAATCACCCACTCACACATCTATGCACAGAGTCACACCCCCCCACTCACCCACACAGATACTCAGGCACCCATAGAGATGCTCAGACAACCAATCAATAACCCATATAGACACTCATGTAGCTACTCACCAACCCATGCAGCCGCTTACATACTAACTGACAGACTGATAGAGACATTCACACAGTTTAGTCACTAACCAATGCATTCAGTAAGACATGTTTAATCACTCACTCTATACAGTCAGTCACGCACCTACTAAATCATCCATTCAGACACTTATACACCCACTCATTCTTCAATACACCTTGGCATATATATATATATATATATATATATATATATATATATATATATATATATATATATATAAAACATATTTAAACTTTACAGAAACACATAGTCACTGGATGATGTCATCAGTGATGTCATTTGAGATGTCATCAGTGATGTCGTCAGTGATGTCACTGACCATGTCATGAATGATATAATATGTGACGTCATCAGCAGTGCATTGCGGGGGCGCGAGTTATAGTTAGCTCAACTAACTATGACGGCCGAATTTCTCTGGTTTTGTACGAGTAAAATGTCCAACTAACTATAACGTCCCTGAAACCTGTGGTTTTTTCACTGAATTTCTAAGGTTTTTTAAATGCTAATTTCTAACTATAATGTCCCTGAAACCTGTGGTTTTTTCAGTGAATATATATATATATATATATATATATATATATATATATATATATATATATATATTCACTGAAAAAACCATAGGTTTCAGACACGTTATAGTTACAAATTAGCATTTAAAAAACCTTTGAAATTCACTGAAAAAACCATAGGTTTTAGGGACAGTTATAGTTACTTGGACATTGCACTCGTACAAAACCAGTGAAATTCCCCCGTTATAGTTAGTTCAGCTAACTATAACTCGCGCCCATAATGCACTGCTGATGACGTCACATATTACATCACTCATGACATGGTCAGTGACATCACTGATGACATCACTGATGACATCTCAAATGACATCACTGATGACATCATCCAGTGACTGTGTGTTTCTGTAAAGTTTAAATATTTTTAAAATATATAGGAAAAGACGTATTGAAGAATGAGTGGGTGTGTAAGTGTCTGTATGGATGATTTAGTAGGTGCGTGACTGACTCTATAAGTGAGTGATTTAACGTATCTTACTGAATGCATGGGTTAGTGACTAAACTGGGTGTATGTCTGTATCCGTCTGTCTGTTGCTGTGTAAGTGGCTGCATGTGTTTGTGAATAGCTAAATGATTTTCTATATGAGTTATTGAATGCTTGTCTGAGTATCTGTATGGGTGCCTGAGTGTTTGTGTGGGAGGGGTGTGTGCAACTCTGTGCATAGATGTGTGAGTGGGTGATTCACTGGGTGGATGGTTTCAAGAGTGCATCTGTGATAGACTGTATGGGTGGGTAAGTGTGTGTAAGAGTGTGTTAGTGAGTGAATGTATGTCCCAGTGGTACATGTGTGAGTAACTACATATGTGAAAGGCAGTATATATGTGTGTTGGAGTATATAAATAGCTATAAGCAAGAGTGAGTGATTGTGATAGTGGCTGTATGGATGATTGTGTGCTTGTATCAGTGATTGTATAAGAGCGTAACAATGTGCTACTATTTGTATGAGTAAGTGAGCTGGTGTGTGTATAACTGTATAGGTGAGTAAATGGCAGTGTGTTTAATTATTTGCATGACTGACTAGGTGTGTGAGTATCTCTATGGATGAGTGGCGTTGTTTGAGTGTCTATATAGGAGTAAGAGTGCATATGATAGTCCTGTACTGAGTGACCGTAAGTATGAGTGACTGTACGGGTGAGTGAGTGGATGTGTGTGTGTAGACCTAAGAATCAGTGAGTGGGTATGTAGTTATTGGTGTTGGAGTGTCTATGGTTTTGCGAATGGCAGTCTGTAATTTAGAGTGGGTGTATCAAAGGTTATATTAGGGTGTGAGGAGGTGCATCAGATTATCACGTGGATGATGTCATCAGTGATGTCATTTGAGATGTCATCAGTGATGTCATCAGTGATGTCACTGACCATGTCATGAGTGATGTAATATGTGACGTCATCAGCAGTGCATTGCGAGGCGCGAGTTATAGTTAGCTGAACTAACTATAACGGGGAATTTCACGGGTTTTGTATGCGAGTGCAATGTCCAAGTAACTATAACTGTCCCTAAAACCTATGGTTTTTTCAGTGAATTTCAAAGGTTTTTTAAATGCTAATTTGTAACTATAACGTGTCTGAAACCTATGGTTTTTTCAGTGAATTTCAAAGGTTTTTTAAATGCTAATTTGTAACTATAACGTGTCTGAAACCTATGGTTTTTTCAGTGAATTTCAAAGGTTTTTTAAATGCTAATTTCTAACTATAACGTGCCTGAAACCTACGGTTTTTTCAGTGAATTTCAAAGGTTTTGTAAATGACAATTTTTAAATGTATTAATTGTTATATTAATTTTTTTCATACTGATTTACTACATTTTTAGAAACAATCTTTTTTTACATATTTTATTTGTCAAATTACATTGTAATTACATTATACATTACATTACAAAAAATACTTTCTCAGAATGAATTACTTTAGTTTAAATACTTTGCAGATAGGCAATAGACTTTTAAGTACAGTAGTTACAGTTGTTGCAATGGGCAACACATTTTCAAACACAATGCAACATTCAGCTCAATGTGAATTTCTAGTTAAATGCAATTAGTTACTTTATGGATTACTTTTGTAACCACAGGACTGGATCCTAGATTCAGTCCTGGTACATCTCCTGTAAACAGTTGAGTAAAAGCGTTTTGGTTACAGTCGTGATTTTTAAGGAATATTATTGTATTTTAAAAGTTGACACTTTGAAACTTTTTCTCATAGAATCACCAATGTTATCCTATGGAAGGAAATTCACTTAGCAGGTAAAAACTGTTATCGTTACTTTTTCTTACTCAGTGTTGGATCCTGGATCCAGCACTGGTGCATCTCCTGTAAACAGTTGAAAGAATGCGTTTAAGTCATACAGGCGATTTTTAAGGAATATTTGTAGTTTGTGAAAATCAACACTTTGAAACTTTTTGCTGAAAACCAGTCAATGTTAGCCTATGAAGGAAATTCAAGTTACCGGTAAGTACGGTTAAAATTACTTTTGAGGATCAGTACTGGGCTGAAACATGCAGCACTGAGGTCTCTCCTGATAACAGGTGAGTAAATCGGAATTCGTATTTCGGCTGATTTTAGAGGAATATTTTAAAGTTCCAAAACTCCACACTTAGAAGAATTTCCAAGTGAAACCAGTCAATGTTAGCCTATGAAGGAAATTCAAGTTACTGGTAAATACGGTTAAAATTACTTTTCAGGACCAGTACTGGGCTGAAAGATACAGCACTGAGGTCTCTCCTTATAACAGGTGAGTAAATCGGAATTCCTATTTCGGCTGATTTTAGAGGAATATTTGCACAATGGTGAAGGGAGGGGCGGGGCCTGAGGTGACATCTTTGCAAACGCGCCCGTGGCGCGTTTTAAGTTGGGGGATTAAGTTCCCTTGAATCCTGAGGGTCCCTAGGGGCCAACTAGACCACCAGGAACCTCCAATATGCGCTAGGGGCTGCGTTGCAGAGACGTGTAGAGAGGCCACACCCCTTTTACACCTCTCTGCAACGCAGCTCTGTGGCGCTTTCTGGATGTACCTGTTGGGCTAGTTGGCCCCAGGGACCCTCAGGATTGAAGGATTTAATTCCCCATCTTAAAACGCGCCACGGGGCCTGTTTGCACACATGTCACCTGAAGCCCCGCCCCCTCCTCTTCACCACTAGTGCAAACGCGCCCGTGGCGCGTTTTAGGATTAGGGGATTAAGTCCCTTGAATCCTGAGGGTCCCCGGAGTCCAACTAGCCCACCATATACCTCCAAAGCGCCACAGAGCTGCGTTGCAGAGAGGTGTAAAACGGGGTGTGGCCTCTCTACACCTCACTGCAACGCAGCCCCCTGGCGCATACTGGAGGTTCCTGGTGGGCTAGTTGGCCCCCAGGGACCCCCAGTATTCAAGGGGAATTCGTTCCCCCTCTGCAAACCCGCCAGGGGGCGCGTTTGCAGAGTGGTGAAGGAAGGGGCGGGGCCTGCGGGCCGATCGTTTAAAAAAAAAAAAATGTTGTCCCCTGAAGGGGGCTGTGTAGCCCCCTTCCTTTTTCCTGTTTTTATGCCCTGGGGACCCCATCCCCCAGGGCCTTACCCCTTTTTTTTAATTTGTAATTTAAAAAAACGGGAAGGGGGCCGCGTGGCCCCCTTCCCTGGGCCTGTATTGGCCCCGGGGACCCCATCCCCTGGGGCATGGCCTCGTTTTTATTTATATTCTTTGGAGGGGGCTGCGTGGCCCCCCTCCTCTGGCCATTTAAGGCCCCGGGGACCCCATCCCCGGGGCCGGCCATTCCGTTTTTTTTTTATTATTTATTTATTTTTTGGGGAGGGGGCCGCGTGGCCCCCTCCCGAACCACTACTTGCCCCGGGGACCCCATCCCCCGGGGCCTGGCCTCTCGTTGGGGACTGTGGGGGGTCCCCAATCCCCCACAGTCCCGCCGGCTCCCCGCGTCCCTAGGGTGCCGGCATTGCTTTCACACATGGGGAGCAGCTAACATGCTGCTCCCCATGTCTAAAGCAATCGACTTTGGATATTGGAAGAGAGAGCAGGTTTCCTGCTCTCTCTTCCAATATCCAAAGCAGTTTGCAATGACAGGACGGGAGCCGCGAGGCTCCGTCCCTGTCATTGCAAACAGCAGTGTCCCGGGGGTAGGCACCCCGGGACACTGCAGGAGCCGACCCTGGGGGGTGGTGGTCCCCAGGGCCATCAAGGGCTCCAGGAGGGGGCCGCGCGGCCCCCTCCCATTCAGTACACAGCCCCGGGGAGGTGGTGGTCCCCGGGGCTCTGAGAGTCCGTAACGGACCCCCATATTAAAATGTTTAGTGCCCCGGGGAGGTGGTGGTCCCGGGCGTGTGGGGCTGGAGCCCCCACACAGGTTTAATAATTTTTTAAAAAGCCCCGGGAGGTGGTGGTCTCCGGGGCTGCGGGAGGGCTCAGAGCCCTCCCGCACCATTTTTAAAAAGCCCCGGGGGGTGGCTGTCCCGGGGCTTGGGGGCCCTTTGAGGCCCCCCACACATTAAATTATCCCCCCACCATGCCCCGGGACTTGGGCCACCCGGGGCCATTACTATCGAGCGCTGGAGACCGCGCTTCGATTTTTTTTCGGCAGGATTTGCGCACCCTGAGCGCATTCTGCCGATTTTTAAAAAAAAAAATAAAAATTTTTGCCCAGGGGGTCCTTGTGGGACCCCTGAGCAAACCTAGGGGTCAGGGTGTTTCTACCCTCCCCCTTTGTGCGCTTTGCGCACTTGTTTCTGTCCCTCGGTTCTACCGAGGGACAAAATGGCTGCCAACATTTCCTGAATCGGAATGTTGACAGCCAGCTGACAGCCAATTAACATGCAGCTCGTGATCGGGACGGTGCGCGCAGGGTGCGCTCAGGGTGCGCGAATCCTCCGTGCCCATAGATATATATGTACTTTTACTTTTTGATTTTCTCAGCAACTACTGAACGGATTTACACCATTTAACAAAAAGGGTTCTTTCTGAACCAAGAACTACCTCTTTGCCAAATTTGGTGTAATTCCGTTCAGCAGTTCGGGCTGTAGCCGTGTCTAAAGTTTCCTATGGGAAAATGCATGGGGAAAACGCGTTTTGGGACCCCCCCTTTTTCTCGGCCCCCGCTTGACGTATCACCCCGAGACTTTCAGGGTAGGAGCGGACCGGAGCGCCCCACGAAGTTTGAAAATTTCGCGAAGATACGTCAACCGGCAAGAGAGTTATTTCAAATAGAATGTCGCGGATTTCCTATGGATAATAGGTTGTAACTATAACTATCTACTGGCGACCGCCAGTAGATAATGTGTGTGTGTGTATATATATATGTATATATATATATATATATATATATGTATGTGTGTGTATATATATATATATATATCCAAGTACAATGTAAACTCCCGCAACCTCCAGGCGGCGAAGAAGGAGAGATGGACCAACTCGGTGTCTTCAGGCAAGTAGTTTTATTAGACCATGTTTCTCAAACAATGACGCGTTTCGGGCTCGAAAGCCCTTGATCACATCTATATATATATATATATATATATATATCTTTTAAAAAATTCTTCCACCTCAGCACCATACTTGAAAGTTTCAGGTGGAAAAAACAATTTCCCCAGGCAATTTCCATGGGAATTTTCAATAGGCTACATCCAAAACGTCTGAATGGGACTCCACCAAATTTGGCTGAAAGCTAGATCTTTACCCAGAAAGCATGCTTTTTGGGATTTGGTGCAATTCCGTTTAGTAGTGTTTGAGAAATGAAGGTTCGAAATGTATAGATATCTGGACAGTGGGGATGAAATTCAAGCCTTTTGATTGGCTGAGGGTTTTTTTCGGACTGAGTGCCCTGATTTTCTGCCCGTAACGTGAAGTAAATGTTGCGGCCAGCTGTTATAGGACTCGGGGATTTGGTCCACTGCCCTGAAAATGTGTGAAAAAAAGGCATAAGGGGGCAGTGTAGGGATACCCCGACTCGGGCATTTTTTTTTTTTTTTTAAAAGGGTAGGCTGCCCTTTTTTGTTAAAATTTCCATGGGGTGGGCCAGAGCCTGGAGTGGTCAGTGCAATAAATATAATTTTTGTTTTGTATTTCATAAGTTGAGGGGGGTGGTCTCTTCCTCCACAAGCCATGTAATGAACCTGGGGACCCTACCTCCGTGGACACAAAAAATGCTTTCATTTTTTCTCCTGTTGGTACACACGTGGTCAAGGGACACTGGACTGTTACCGCTCTGCAGGAGCAGAAACAAAAGCTGCTCCCGCCAGATGAGAGCACATTGATGTATGGCTGGCAAGGAGTGCCCCATAATACCCTTCATGTGCTAATTTGCATACTTTTTCAGGCTTTGTGGCGACCCCTTGACAAAGCCAACAGGCTTGTCTTGTGTAATGATGTGTTCACTCCTTGGTGGAGCCACTAGGCGTATCTTCATTTAATGATGTGGTGACCCCTTGACAAAGTCAATAGGCTTGCCTTCTATAGTGATGTGGTGACCCCTTGACACAGCCAATAGGTTTGCCTTCATATTATGATGCGGTGACACCCTTGAGAAAGCCAACAGGCTTACCTTGTATATTGACGTGGTCACCTCTTGACAAAGCCAATAGGCCTGCCCTTTATATAGTGTTGTGGTGACACATACAGAAAGCCAGTAGTCCTGCATTATTCAAAAAGACACCCCTTTATATTGCGATGAGTGCTCTCATTGGCTGGCTATGCATGGCATTGGGGGTGTTGCCCGTCTCCGGTGGGGTTGGGTACAGGGCTTGTCCTCCAAAGAACAGTGACATTATAGTTAGGTATGGTAGTAAGATCATACTTTGTGTTAATAAAAAAAAACTAGAAATTCAATAATAAAAAAAAAAGGTTAAAGTGATGTTATAGTTTGGCAGGGTAATAAGATCGTACGCTACGTGGAAAAAACAGAGATTAACTGAATAAAACAAAGGCTATCGTAACGTTATAGTTAGGTCTGGTAATATTATCTTACTTTACGTTAACAAAAATGCTAGAAATTTACTGAAAAAAACAAAGGTTAAAATGATGTTATATTTAGGTGAAAATGTTAGTTAAAAATATAATGGTAAACTAAAAAAACACTGAAATTCTGCAGTTAAAAGTTTACTGTGCTAACTATAATGTGCACCTACACCATTAAGAAAAAAAGAAAAATCAACTTACCTCGGGCCTCTTCTTCTCCATCCTCTTCGGTCGAGCAGGAAGCAGACTCCCCTAGCCAATCACGACGCTACTGTCACCAACATGACTGCAGTGTCATGATTGGTCTGAGTGCCGTGGTTCAGCGCTCAGACAGGCAGTGGGATCTTGTGCATGTTCTCCACCCAGGCTGTGCAATACAGCAGTGTGGAGAACATGCTAAGTGCGCATGACTTTTTGGCCAGCCCAAGATGGCTGGCCAAACAGGGGCGGCTCCTCCATTAGGGCGGAGGAGCGCCGCTCCACTGCTTTCTCGTAGTGCGAGAAGCAAAAAATAAAATGGTATTTAAAATACCATTTTATTTTCTACTTCTCGCGCTGCGAGAAAGCAGAAGTCAGGGGTATGCCTGGTTGGAGGCGGGCGGAAGGGTATGCCTGGTTGGGGGCGGGCGGGTCGGGGAGGAGTGGCTTGCACCACTCTGAGTACCCTGACTGTTTGGTCGGCCCTCGGGGGCCGACCAAAGCAGTAATGCGCACTCTACATTTTCTCTATGTAGGCTGCATGCAACCTACGTAGAGAAAATGGCCTCCCTGCAGGTGCCCGGCTGAGCGCTGTCCGCGACTCTGCACCAATCACAACGCTGCCATTGCAGCGTTGTGATTGGCTTACAGGAGGAGGGAGAGCATGCCTGTTCCTGTTCAGGAGCAGAGGCAGCACGGGACCCGGCCCAGGAGCAGAGGCGGCGCGGGACCCAGTCAGGTAAGTTTCATTTTTATTTTACCCACCCCCGCTGTAACCCCCGCGCGATAACCTCCGCGCAACCCCTCCTCCCCTCCGCCCCCCCACCCGCGAGTATTGCGAGCCGCGACTGCGGCCAAACCATCATGCGCACTTAGAAAGTGCTCACCACTCCTCCCCCTGCTCTGTGGGCAGCCCTGCACCACACCTTCAGAGCCTTCTGAAAAATAAAATGATAATAACATGGTGTTATTATCTTTTTACTTTTCCTGTGGGGTGACGCTCCTCCACCTTAGCAGAGGAGCCACCGCTGCACCCAATGCATAAAAAATGGAATATTCCCTATGGGAAGTTAGTGAGATTATAAAGAAACTGCAGTACAGAAAAAGCTTGGCCAAGAGTGATGTAATGCTTAGATTTAAATCAATGTATTTATGCCCCCAATATGGTAAAGATAAGAGAGATCAAGTTATTAGAAAAGCAAACATTTTTTCTTTCTTTTACAAATAAAGAACTGAATGAGGTCTACATACAATCACAGACCTGCTGAAAAGAATAATTTTCTGATGCTTCTCCTCTCTGAAGTCTTGCATGAGGATTTCAAGTTCTTGATTCGCTTTTCCTTTAGAAGTATTCACCTCCTGTGCTTTATTAAAATTTTAAGGATCGGGTTTTTCATCATAGCAACGTGTTGTATGGTCTGTCCTGCATTCTAAAACAAATCATGGAGACATCCTGCTACTGCAAGTCTCTTCATTCGCTCAGTTAGGCAGTCATACCAAATAGCACCTATGCACTCGCATGCACGCACACACACACACCTCAATAACACACTCACTCCTTCACACCTAACCTTTCTAAATCTGTCAGTCACATTGCTTAAAAACTCCGTACCTCATTCAAGCAATCACTCACACAGTCACTCAATTAATCCCAGAACATTTGCTGACAGACAGAGTCCCACATTTACATTCTTTTTCATAACTCAATTCTGCACTCTTGGAAACTCTTCATAATTCACAAAATCCCTAACTCCCAGACTCTCTGTCACATCATAGCCTCAAACAAATTATTTCTCACACTCCCTTATGCACGCCTCTGCCTGTTCATGCCACTCATATCCCAATCTCACTGCCCACTCGCAGACTGACAGACATGTTAACTCAAACATCCACCATTTAGTCTCTTGCTTAGTTTGCATATAACTCACTCATTTTATTATGGAACTCCTTGGCACTTTTTCCATCAGTTTCTTCTCCCCAGAAGAAGTCACTTGCTGCTTTGGCTCGTAGGGGCACCCATGGATGGCATGCAGCTGTTATGTCATGTTATGCAGAGTTGCAGAGTGCACTATCACCTGGGAGGGTATCCGGACTCTGAGCAGGTGAGTCTAGGAACACCTAGGGCCTAGTGGGACTACTCGAAAAGCCAGGTATGCCGTGCATGCCTAAGCAGCAGCAGAACAAGGATGGACATTATTTCCCGGCCATGGTTGCGGCCCCAGGGAAACCTTACCAGTTGAAGAGGAGATGGACACTTCTCTTCTTTGTGGAGAGGCACAGCTCAGTGCCGTCGGAGAAGGAGAGGGACAAATGGCCACTGCCGTCACCACCGAGATCTAGTCCTCTGGCCTGGCAAAGGAAACTCCCACCTCCTGGCAACTGCTGCAGTCAACTGTGGCAGACACAGCACAGGCTTCAGAGTGATGAGTTCTAAGGACGCTGCTAGTCAGCTCCCCGGCGAGGCAGTCACCCCAACCTAAGTTTCAGGACCCCTGGCAGAACTCAGTTCTGGACTTTTTAGATTCCCAAGTAAGTAGCCATCTGAGCATTCGCTCAAAAAACTGCTTTGCTACTGAAGGGGGTTACTGTGACCAGGGAGGCTCTGAAGCACGGGGAGTCTCTAAACCCTATTGTTTCCCAGTAGCTACTACCCTGGGTGAGAAAGGTACTGATATTTTATTTGACTGGGGTGTAAGCTGTGCAGATGCCCGAGTGCCTAACTCTGGTATCATCTATCCTGCCAGTATCACCAGCCTCACTTTCTTCTGGGTCTAATTCATGGGTCCACTGTAGTATTGAGGCACTGGTAGAGATCCGAATAACCCCCCAAGGGCACCAATCCTCTGTTGAACCAGCTACTCTAAGTATCCTCAAAACTTCTGGTGCTTTTGGTGCTTCCCCCCGCCCTGTTGCCTCTGGTGGTGACAAGGGCAGCTCCTCTACAATGTCTCTAGGGGAAAGTAGGGGGTGGGTGTAAAAGGCCAATAGAGCTGTGAGGTCTGAGTCCGAGTGGAAGGCCGCGCAACCCGAGCATAAGGAGAGTGTCTGAAGAAACGGGTTCTTTGTTAATACGCTTATCATTGATGATATTGATATAGAATTGAGGGGTTTCATGGCCTCAAGTGAAACCTCGGCCCTTACTTCCACCTTTACTGACGTAACCAGCGCAAGGACACCTCTGGAAAGAGAAGTATGCCATAAAATAGGGTAAAAACCTCAAACCTCATAAATGATAATGCTAGAACACAGCAGACCGTGACCCTTATTGATCAAGATATTGCCCTAATCAAGGAACTGCTGCAAATGAGGAGGCAGTGACTTGTATGCAGGAGTTTCTGGAGTCACAAGATGCTAGTATATTGCAAGTGAGGGGGAAAATTCAGATTTTGAGACTAGGCAGCGTCACAACAATTTGTGGGTTTGGGAGGTCACAGAGGGCATCAAAAGAAATGATTTTTGCCAATTTATACTCACATTGTTTCAAAAAACTTTTCCTGATCTTGCAGACTGGGAATGGGACTCACAAGTACAACGGGCTCATTGGTTTCCACTTCGGCAGAGCTCTTCGACCGATGAGGGTCACAGTAGTCTAGAGTCATCCTGATTTATATAGGCAACTATATTCTGTGACAAGAGACCTATGCCAAGGCTAAAGTGTCTTCTCCTGTCATTGTTGAGCATGTAAAGTCCTTCGTGAGGCCTGACCTTTGCCATTCCACAGTAGAGTAAAGGTGGCGGCTCCGGAAATGTGTTACTCCTATACAAGAATTGGGAGCTTAGGTATTTTTGCAGGAGCCAGCTCGGCTGAAAGTGATTAGAGATGGACAGATTTACTGGTGCAAGGTGATATCATCGGTTAAAAATTTGTTATCAACATGGTCCCACAAGACTAGAAGTCACACTTGGGGGCAGATTTACAATAAAGTGGCGAAGCGTGTCGTTAAGCTAAGAAGGCTAACGACACACTTCATCACTTTAGAAATGCAGGGCTGCACCATATTTACTAGAATATGGTGCAGCCCTGTGTTTCCCCCCGCGCTGGTGCTAACTTTAGCTGTCTAGCGCCAACACAGGCACCCTCGCACCATAGTGCATGGGTGCCTGTGTTGAGGGTAAGATTATTTATGTGCAGGAAGGTCCCCCTTCCTGCACATAAACAATCTTGAAATTCTGTTTTGTAACTTCTATGTGTGCTGCTTAATGCACATAAACAATCATAGGCAATTTGCTGTTTCAATGTGTGCTGCACAAGGCAGCACACATGGAAACTGCAAAAACGAGGAGAAATAAAACATTTCTATTCGTTTTGCCTGTTTAAGACCAGGTTTTCCCTGGTCTTAATTTTGGTGCTGCCTCGCATTTACGCTGCCCTTGTAAACAGGAGGCAGCGTCAAAATCAATGGGTGCTGCGGTGGAAAGCCCACCGCAACACCCATTACCCTCCCCTTTCATGCTAAATACAGCATGAAAGGGTGCCTTATTTACAAGGCAGCGTTAAGCCACATTAAGTGGCTTAACGCTGCCTTGTAAATAAGGCGAGGCCCCTATCGCCATCACAACGTCACTGCAAGTGCCCCTAGGTCGCGAACAAAAGATAATCTTAAACGCTCTACTTCAGTTGCTGTTATTGCTACGTCACCTAACTCCCCTGACCCCTCAAACCTCTCCAATATGCTCCAGGGGGGCAAATATGCAATGACGATTAACCTTGCACTTTGAGAAGTAGCTAGTGTGCTGCTGCTCTCATTTCTTTTTCCTTTTCTTTTTCTTTTCTCATTGGTCCCTCTTCTCATGCTTTTGTTGGCCCTCTCTCCCTATCCTAACCACTCCCTAATTTAGTTGGTTACGGTCACAGTTAAAAAAAAAAGGCTGAGGAGAGAGGAAGGGAAGGACTGTGGCACCTTAATTATATGTTACACAATTCTGGTTTCTTTTCCGGTGGATCTCGCCTATGGTTTGTGAGGGGCAGCTATCTGCCGTCCTTCCTTGATGGAAATGGGTGGGGTGATTTCATCTGGGTGGGGTGAAAAAAGCAATACAGAGTTATCACAATATGATTTTGAAAGGTCAGTGTATGAATCGCTGATATGGGTTTTAAAATGAACTATACTATTCATATTGAAATTATCCAGATTACCAGCTTGCTTAGCCTGCTTACTCATCAATTACCCAATGGCAAATAAAATAATGTATTGGAATGTCAGAGCACTCACTAGCATTGCTAAAAGGCGGCTTGTGAAAAATACGATCAAACTTTATAAACCTCGGATTCTGGGGCATATGTACAAGGAGTTAACGCCGCCGTAGCGTCAATTTTTTGACGTTACGGCAGCTTTTTTTTAATCTCCTTATTTACAAGTTGCCGCTAACCTCAGTTAGCAGCAGTTTTCTGGCGAAAATGTGAATTTTTATGATCACCACTTCTGTTAGCGGGAGTTAACGAAAATGAGATGCAAGGTAGGCGTTCCTGTGCAAAAACTGCCGCTAACCCCACTTCGCGATATTTACAAGGAATTCCTTGTATGGTGCAAAACCAAAAAAACTGCCTCTAACTGCAGTTAGAGGAAGTTTTTTAAGACCAGAAAATAGCTGGTCTTAAAAATGATGCAAACACTTGGGGCCTCATTTCAGAAGGTTTTGGTGCTGGACAGCGCTGCAAGGAATGTTGCTGCACTGCCCTGCGACAAAACTACAGGGCAGGAATGCACACCATCAATAAGATAGGGCGCATTCCTAGGTCTCATTCATGAAAACTGTTGCATCGCTGCGATAAAACAGCGTTGCACCACTTTTCACTACGCCCTTCTTGCGACACCATGGATGCAATGTATTCACTGTATGGTGCTCCATGTCGCAATTAATGACAGATACGTCTGGAATCCTGACGTATCTGTCAGTGCTAAAGTCACGCATTGCTGCAGTTGTGTCACAAGCATGACACAACTCCAGCAATGCATGGGGCCAGCCTATCCCAGTGGCACTGTGTCACCCTTACGCCTGCCATGAGGCAGGCGTAAGGTACTGACGCAGTGGCATCCTACAATTGTTGCAGTGAAATCTGATGGATTTCACTGCGCCACTCCTATGAGGCTTTGTTGCGTGGGAACGCCCAACCTGCATACATCATACCTGATGCAGGTATAATGTGGCACAGGGCTTCACAAGGTCACACATATGCCTAGATGTGTCACTTTGCAAATAATGTGCAACGTGGTGCAAGAATCACGCTGCAAGTATGTCAAGGAAATGACGCACTGGCGGGGTGAAACTGTCAGAAGGGGCTCATGAATAAGCCCCCCTGTCTTTTTCCCCTATGCTGGCGCACAATGGCTGCCATGCGCCAACTCAGGCACCCTTGCGCCATGGTGCAAGGGTGACTGTGTTGCGGAGTTGATTGATGTTGTGGCTCCATCACATCTCGAGACGTCCGCAGGTGCGTCTGGACTAATGGAGGGCGGGAGTGAACCAGTTGGCCTTCTTGGAGTGTTGTTTGCCTGGTCTTTTCTTGAGGGGTGCTAGGGTATCGGTGCAGTTGAAGATCCATTGGTGGAGGTTGCGCGCTGCGGTGTTGGCTCTGTAAGCATTGGCGGAGTGGTGGTGCTGAGGGAGTTGACGAGAAGTTCTTAGGTGGCCTTGATCCAGCTGCGAAGGGGGGGGTGATGATGGCGGTGGTGTATGGTGGGCATGGTGAAGACGTGATGTATACAATGATGGTCGGTCCAGGAGAGTCCGGTGGTGTGGCTGTAGTTGAAGTTCCCGCTGGCGGAGAAGACGTGCTTGAGCGTGTGTCCGGCTATGTGGGTTTGTGTGGTGACTAGCTGCTTAAGTCCGATGTTGGCGAGGTTCCCCAGGAGGGCGGTGGTGTTCTGGTCATTGGGGTTGCCCAGGTGGAACTTGAGGTCTCCCAGTAGGATGTAGTCGGTGGATGGGAGAGCCTGGGGTACAATGAGGCCTACAATGGAATCTGTGAATGGTGATCCATAGCCCGGGGGGCCTGTAGATGAGGGTGCCGCAGAGGATGGTGTTGGGGTTGGTCCGGATCTGGAAATGGAGGTGTTCCATGGTCACCACTGGGTCATTAGAGTGCATGGTCAGTCGGAGTGTGCTTTTGTAGACGATGGCAATGCCTCCTCCTGGACGGTCGGGGTGGTCATGCGGGTGATTTAGTAGCCGTCAGGGATGGCGATGGCGATGTCCGGTCCGGAGCAGAGGTTGGTCCAGGTTTCCGTGAAGAAGGCGATGTCTGAAGAGGTGGCGTCGAGGAGGTCCCAGATGTCTGTGGCATATTTGGGGGGGGGCGCACGTTGAGGAGGATGGAGTTGAGCTGATCGGGTGCGCTGTTGGTCAGCTGGGCAGCAAGAGGCGCTGGTGTGCTGATGTGTAGAAGGTGCGTTTGCAGTTTCAACAGGCGCAGGGTGCAAGGTATTCTTTGGTGATGCTAGATGGCAGGTGGCGTGGTGTCCATGGTTGAGGGCAAGGAGGGTGCTGGCGTCGTAGCGGTGGAGTGTCCGAGAGGCAGGGTCCCTGGTGCTGGGCACGGTACAGGGCCCGACGGACACAGACGGGCTTGCCTTTGGCTTCCCTTCGGCGCATCAGTGGCACGCCCGCTGCGCATGGCGCTCAGCGTCCACCATTAACCCTTTCGGTGCTCAGGACGGCTGGGAGCCGTCCTGAGACACAGTGGGCGTGTGCTCAGGACGGCTCCCGGCCGTCCTGGCACCCACCCACGGGGGAAGCGCTGGCGCTCCCCCCGTGGGACGCACTTTAACGTGCCCCACCCGGGAAGGCAGGGGAAGCCCTTCCCCTGCCTCCCCCCGCCCCCGCCTCCAAGTCATCAAATGACGTCAGCGCGAGGCGCGCTGGCGTCATTACAGGATACCGGATGCACTGGAAGCCATTTGCTTCCAGTGCATCGAGGGAAGAGGAGGTAAGTTTCTCCTCGGGAGGGTGGGGGGTACATTTTAAAGGCATCGGAGGAAAGGAAGGGTTTTCCTTTCCTCTGATGTCTCTTAAAAAAGCATTCCTGCTGCACGATCGCGCCTGGGGCGCGATCGTGCAGCAGGAATGCCCGTTTTCTTTTTTTTAAATGCCCATTTTGTTTCGGGGAGCGGCCCCTTGGGCAAGGGTCGCTCCCCTTGGGGGTGAAATGTGTGCTCTTTGTTCTGCCCCCCAGATCCGAGTATTTAAAAAAAAAAATTATATATATGTGCCCACTGGGCCACCAATGATGTTTTTGTTTTTTTCAATGGCCATTTTGTTTCGGGGAGCGGCCCCTTGGGCAAGGGTCGCTCCCCTTGGGGGTGAAATGTGTGCACTTTGTTCTGCCCCCCTTGGGGGGGGGGGGCAGATCCGAATATTTAAAAAAAAATATATATATATATATACACACACAAACACACACACACATGTGCTGAGACCTTCTCTCAAGAGTTAAATAATAATGCCCTCAATCTCACTTTCACATGCGAAACTAATACTAAGTGCATACATTTCATAGATCTAGAAATATTTGTGGAAAATAACAAACTACAATCCAGAACATACAGAAAGCCCACTGCTGGTAATGCAATACTCCACGCGAGTAGTTTTCATCCCACCCCACTGAAAGAAAGCATACCATATGCAGAATGTCTGCGCATGAGGCGTAATTGTAGCACCTCGGAAAGTTTTGAACAATCCACTAGCGAGTTATGCAACAGATTAGAACTAGGCCTGGGCGGAAAACTACGCTACGCTCGCGTAGTTTGCGAAGTTTGCGCTACTTTGCACTACGCGAATTGCATGTAGCACAGTGCAAACACACGTAGCGTAGCGTAGTGCAGCGGTCATTTTTTGCTTGCTCGCGGTCCTCAACGTCAAGTTGGCGACCGCGAGCAAGCAAAATGACATCCCAGCGAGACTTTTTTCCTCGTTCGCGATCAGCAACATCAAGTTGCCGATCGCGAGCGTGGAAAATAAACCTCCCAGCGAGATTCTCAACGCGGGGAGGTCAGGTTTCTCATTGCGAGTGGTCGCGTATGCTCGCTGACCGCTCGCGATGAGAAACTACCAGTCCGCGTGTGAAAGCTGCCGCTCGAGTAAAAATCTACTCGAGCGGCAGTAAAAGACAGCTCGCACTGTGCAAGATGCCGTTTTCAATGATTGCACAGTGCGGACAAGCATCCGGCACTGTGCAATCATTGCGAACACGCACTACGCAGTTCGCGTAGTGCTACGCGTAGCTTCGCGTAGTGCGAACTGCACTTTGCGTAGCTTCGCGAAGCATTACTTCACAAACTACGCCCAGGGTTAATTAGAACGCCGAGGGTACAGTATTAAGACACTGTCTAAAGCGAAATCCAAAACCATTAATATAGACAGGAAAGACATTCTATTCAGGAGAGAAGAAAGCAGTGAAGCCAAAAACTGCCCCGTTATTACTGGTATCCCGAGATTCATCACAGGGTTCAATGCCTATCACGTAAACATACGTAGAATTCTACATAGACATTGGAACTCAGTACGCAATGACCCAGTAATTGGTCCCACTTGCGTTAAAACACCTGCAAATTACATTCAGGAGAGGCGAAATCCATGCGCCAGGAGCTAGTCAGCAACGCCCCTTCAATTACCAAGGCTTGCACGTGGCTTAAGGCCCAAAAAGGTTTTCATAAATGTACGAAATGCAAAGCGTGCAGGCATGGGGTCAACACCAAAATGGTGCAGATGCCATTTAGACACTCACCTTATGAAATCAGAGGCAGTTTCACCTGTAAGTCAGACTTTGCAGTCTATGTCTTGTACATGCGGTAAATTATATGTGGGTAGCACCATCCACCCCGTGCATGTCCGCATCCTACAACATCTAAGAGCCATCTCCAATAATGACCCTGCCTACCCTGTTGCCAGGCACATAAATACATCGCATGGAGGTAAGGCACAGGATCTATTCTTCTATGTGATTGATACAGTTCCCAAAAATCCGAGAGGAGGGAATAGACAATTGGTCCTTAGAAGATTAGAATCAAGGTACATCATCCTCCTTAATTCAAAAATCCCCAATGGGAATGATTGCGGATGAGGCACTGAATGTTCATCTGTAATTTATCTAGAGCTGTCTGTCCCGCCCCTGCCCAGTCTCCGTAACGTTAGGTCACATTCACTTTTATTTATTTTGCTTTAATTTTCCACGGTTTTACACTCACGATAGATTAGACCACATTAGACATTTTATAAATATTAATAGTAAATTTATATATTTTTTCACTTTCAATATTACATACGGCGCCTGTCCAGTTTATACATCATATTTAGTGCTATCGAGTTTCATGTTTAATCGGCCCACTTGGGCGAAATAGGTTGTCTGTTTCAATCAAGTTTCTTGGCTCGGTATCATTTAGTACTGTATATATTTATAGCCAAAAAACTAGTTAAACAGTTCAGATGGTTCATGTTGGTTTGTTTTAAGCAGGACCCTAATTATCTTATGGACCTTATATCGCTATGGCAAATTATTCTCTTTTGCCCTAGTTCGAACCTAACCATTTTGTCGTTCAGCCTGTTTGCACTTTTTAATAATTTATTTGACCATGCGCCATTACATATGTATGTAATTTATTTCTCAATTGGTATTATCTAGGTATATTAGATACTTTTTCTATGTCCATGTGGGGCACAAACATAGGTTCGCTGTTTTTATATATAAGGAGCACACTGATTTCCTTTATTTTATTGTTTAAACTTATTGTTGTGTGAAAGGAAATTGTCCTTAACAATAATATTGTTTTTCTTTTATTTTTCGGTATTTTACTTTGCTTTTTCTAATGTTAAAATGTGCACAGTCATGAATACATTAGTCATGTGTAACTTCTATGTCTACTGTTAAATTACAGGTTGCTGTGGCAACCACTAGTGAGTGACCAGCATATATACTGCTAAACAAAGTGTACCTGATGTAGTGATCAAGGCGGTACGCCGCCGAAACGCGTCTAGGTCGTTGTAGGTTAAATAAACCTTTTCTTTGTCATCATATCACGGAGTCAGTGCCTGTCTGTTCGTCGCTGCCAGGATTGGTATCAATATATATATATATATATATATATATATATATATATATATATATGTGTGCCCACTGGGCTACCAATGATGGTTTTTTTTTCAATGCCCATTTTGTTTCGGGGAGCGGCCCCTTGGGCAAGGGTCGCTCCCCTTGGGGGAGAAATGTTTAGTTGGTTCTGCCCCCCTTGGGGGGGGGGGGGGGGAGGGGCCAGATGCCTTAATCTTAAAAATTAATAATTAGTACGTGCCCACTGGGCCACCAGGGATTTTTTTTTTTTTAATGCCCTTTGTGTGTTGGGGAGTGGCCCCTTGGGCAAGGGTCGCTCCCCTTGGGGGGGGCAATGTGTGTAGTTGGTTCTACCCCCCTTGGGGGGGCAGATCTGGTAATTTAAAAAAAAAAAAGTATGTGTGTGCCCACTGGGCCACCAGCGATTTTTTTTTTTTTAAATGTCATTTGTGTGTCAGGGAGCGGCCCCTTGGGCAAGGGTCGCTCCCTTTGGGGGAGCAATATGTTTTTGGGGAGCGGCCCTTCGGGCAAGGGTTGCTCCCCTTTGGGGATCATTTATTTTGGCTGTTTCTGCCCCCTTGGGGGCAGATTGGCTCTGTGAGTCTAGGCCAATCTGCCCCCAAGGGGGCAGAAGCCATTAGACATCAGGGATTGTTTTAGTGTTGTTGGGAGCGGCCCCTTGGACAAGGGTCGCTCCCTTTATGGGGTGAATATTGTGGCTGTTTCTGCCTCCTTTGGGGGCAGATTGGCCATATGTTTCAGGCCCATCTGTCCCCTGGGGGGCAGAAGCCACTAGACACCAGGGCTTTTTAAATGTTGATGTTGGGGAGTGACCCCTTGGGCAAGGGTCTCTCCCCCTTTATGATGGTGAATGTTTTGGCTGTTTCTGCTCCCTGCGGGGGCAGATCGGCCTTATGCTTTTAGGCCCCCTACCAACTTTGCTTGGCTGGTGGATAGTGTGTGGACTAGTGCATTATTTCCATATGTGATTGTAATGTGTTTTTTCTCCTTTTTTTTCTAGTGCAAAGCTTTTGATTCTTGTTTGTGGTTTCGGCAGCGGTTGATCTGCAGTTTTGCGTAGTTGCATTTTTTTGGTAAGAAAAACATTTTTGTTGTGTTTACTCCAATTGAGTATTAATGTCATGCATGAATGAATTTTTTGTAAGTGGTGTCATAATAGCAGCATATTTCGTTAGTGTTTTGTGCATGAAATTCTTTGCGATGTGTTTTGCGTTGTCTTAAGTGTAATTTTTTTCTTTTTCATTTTTAGTTGGATACTGTTGGTCCTTACTGTGTCTGTGCAGAGTAGGTGGTGGTGAGTCTAGCTGCTTCTGGCAAGTGAGTGGTATAGTGTTGGAGTATATAGGTCTTTGTGATAAAGCTACATTTTGTTTATTTCTTTTTACAAAGGGTTTGTTGTTGTTGACTTGTTTGACAAGTTACCTTAATTAGTAAGCATTATGGCTAGCCGTAGAATTACTGCTCAGCAGGTGGTTGGTATGCTTCTTGAATCTTCCTCTGAGCAGGATTATGAGACTGACAGTGCGTCTGAGGGAGAGGAGGGAGGGGAAGATTCAGGCAGTGAGTTTTCTCTCCACATGGAATCATCGGATGATGAAGCTACTCTCAGTGCGGATGAAGCTACTCTCAGTGTGGATGAAGTGCCTGTTTTAGAGGGGGACACTGATGTGCCGATGGTGCAGCAAGAGACATCGGTATTGCAGCCTGAGGCTGCAAGGCTTCCTACTGGAAGTGCTGGACTCTGGGTTGATCCAAACATGGTGCAGCCGGTGTTGCCTGCCTTTAGTGTGGATGCAGGGTGTAGAGTGGATTGTGAAATTTGTTTGCCTATACAGTTTTTTCTGTTGTTTATGGATGATGAATTTTTGGCTGAGAATGTTGGGCAGACTAATTTGTATGCTGAACAGTTTTTGAGGGACAACAGTGCCAGACTTAAGCCCCACTCTAGAGCTACCCGGTGGACTCCCACAAATCTGGAAGAGATGAAGAAGTTTTGGGGTTTGACTTTTTTGATGGGCTTGATAAGGAAGCCGTCCATGGCTTCATATTGGTTTACCAGTCCTTTGATGGCAACGGCCATATTTCCTGCGATTATGACCCGTGATCGGTATTTACTTTTGCTTCGGATGCTGCATTTTGTTGATAATACTTTGGCGTTGCCACGAGATCACCCTGACTGTGACCGTCTTTTTAAGATTCGGCCTGTTCTTGATCACTTTGTAGATCGATTTTCAGAGATCTATACTCCAGGGAAAGAAATAGCTATTGATGAGTCTTTGGTCCTGTTCAAGGGCCGTTTGGTTTTTAGGCAGTACATTCCTAGCAAGAGGGCACGTTATGGAATTAAGCTGTATATGTTGTCTGAGAGTAGGACAGGATATGTCTTTAATTTCCGGGTGTACACTGGTAGGGATTCCACTATTGACCCCCCTGGTTGTCCGTCCAATTTTGGAGTTTCAGAGAAAATTGTGTGGGATCTTGCTAGAGGACTGTTTAACAGAGGCCACCATTTGTACCTTGTTAACTTCTACACTTGCCTGTCGCGGGTACTTGGGCCTCCTACACGAGTGAGGCACCATTTTTATCGGGGGACCTGGGGGAATGCTGGGTGGTAGGTTTGTGTCAGCCCCGTGATGCCACAACTTTCCCACACAAAAATGTGTGAAAAAAGAGATTTTTTCAGCTAAATTTCAGGTTGGCAGGGGATTCTGGGTAAGAAAACGTTGGGGGATCCACGCAAGCCATACCTCCCTGGAATCCCCCAGGTACCTAAATTTCAGAAATGTGTGGGTTTGGTAGGTTTCCCTAGGTGGCCGCCGAGCCCCGGGCCAAAAAGTCATGGGACCCCCCTTGGAAAACCAGGTCGTTTTGTGATAGGCAATTTTGATGTCGCCTCAATACGTTTTGGGCCCTTGCCTGTCGCGGGTACTTGGGCCTCCCACACGAGTGAGGCACCATTTTTATCGGGAGACCTGGGGGAACGCTGGGTGGTAGGAAATTTGTGTCAGCCGGTGATGCCACAACTTTCCCACACAAAAATGTGTGAAAAAAGTGAGTTTTTCAGCTAAATTTCAGGTTTGCAGGGGATTCTGGGTAAGAAAACGTTGGGGGATCCATGCAAGCCATACCTCCCTGGAATCCCCCGGGTGTCTAGTTTTCAGAAATGTGTGGGTTTGGTAGGTTTCCCTAGGTGGCCGCCGAGCCCCGGGCCAAAAAATCATGGGACCCCCCTTGCAAAACCAGGTTGGTTTCTGATAGGTAACGTTGATGTTGCCTCAATAGGTTTTGGGCCCTTGCCTGTCGCGGGTACTTGACCCACCCACGCAAGTAAGGTACCATTTTTCTCAAAAGACTTTGGGGATCGCGGGGGGTGGAATTTTGTGGATCCACGCAGATTCCAGAACTTTCCACCACAGAAATGTGAGGAAAATGTGTTTTTTTTGTCAATTGTTTAGGTTTGAAAGGGATTCTGGGTAACAGAACCTGGTGGGAGCCAGACAAGTCACCCCATCCTGTGTTCCCTTGGGTGTCTAGTTTTCAAAAATGTATAGGTTTGCTAGGTTTCCCTAGGTGCCGGCAGAGCTAGGGTTCAAAAACTACAGCTAGGCACTTTGCAAAAAAAGGGTCATTTTTCACTGTGAAAATGTGGTGTGTCCACGCTATGCGTTTGCGCTGTTTCCTGTCGCGGGCACTAGGCCTACCCACACAAGTGAGGTACCGTTTTTCTCGAAAGACTTTGGGGAATGCGGGGTGGGTGGAATTTTGTGGATCCACGCAGATTCCAGAACTTTCCACCACAGAAACGTGAGGAAAATGTGGTTTTTTTTACCATTTTTTAAGTTTGCAAGGGATTCTGGGTAACAGAACCTGGTGGGAGCCAGACAAGTCACCCCATCCTGTGTTCCCTTGGGTGTCTAGTTTTCAAAAATTTATAGGTTTGCTAGGTTTTCCTAGGTGCCGGCAGAGCTAGGGTTCAAAAACTACAGCTAGGCACTTTGAAAAAAAGGGTCATTTTTCACTGTAAAAATGTGGTGCGTCCACGTTGCGTTTTGCGCCGTTTCCTGCTGCAGGCACTAGGCCTACCCACACAAGTGAGGTACCATTTTTATTGGGAGACTTAGGGTAATACAGAATTGTAGAGCAACTGTTATTACCTATTGACTTTTGATGCATTTCTGCCTTCCAAATGAAAGACAATGTGTAAAAGAAGTCATTTTGAAAAATGACCTATAATTCTCATGCTAGTATGGGTACTCGGAAATGTGCAAATATCTACTGTTTCTAAACTCTATATTTTGTTCCCATTTCAGAAATATATAGGTGTCTTTCATACTGATTTTTCCATGTATAAATTTTCCCAGAATAATTGCTATATACCCGGTACATAATAAAAAAACATTGCAAAACGCTGCTCAGTTATTGGCTCTGGGTTCGTCGGGTTCTTGGTGAACCTACAAGTCCTATATAATCGCCACAACCAGAAAGGTCCAGCGGATGTAACGGTATATTGCTTTCAAATAGCTGTCATAATTAGAAGAAGTTACAGGTGAAAACGTTGACACAAATGGCTGTTTTTTTCAACTAATTTTCAATTTTTCCTTCATTTAACTGTTTGTTTCTATAAAGAAAACTTGAAGGATCTATACAAATGACCCCTTGCTGAATTCAGAATGTTGTCTACTTTTCAGAAATGTATAGCTTTCCAGGATCCATTATTGCTTTCATACCCATTTCTACCATTAACTGGAAAGAGGTTGAAAGCACAAAAAATATCAAAAATAGGCTATGTCCCAGAAAAATTCCAAAACTGTGTAAAAAATGTTGGTTTTCTGACAAAAGTCTGCTTGTCCCTGAAAGCTGGGAAGATGGTGATTTCAGCACCACAACCTCTTTTTTGATACCATTTGCAGGGAAAAAAATAGACGCTTTCATCTGGAGCCCTTTTTTCCCAAAAAAATAAAAAATGTAGCTGTATTTTGGCTAATTTCTGGGTCCCCTCCAAGGAAATCCACAAACCCTGGGTACCTTTAGAATTCCCATGATGTTGTAAAAAAAGGACGCAAATTTGGTGTGGATACCTTATGTGGTCAAAATGTTACAGGGGCCTAAGCGCGAACTACCCCAAATAGCCAAAAAAAGGCTTAGCACAGGGGGGGAAAAGGCCTAGCAGCGAAGGGGTTAAGTAATGCTGCAGGGGGGCTGGACAGCTGTGAGGCAGGAAATGCGGGAAAGGACACTGGAGGGGAGGGGGATGCGGGTGATTGCAGTGGCAACGAGGGAGAGGATAGGGAAAAAGGAACTGCAAAAAAGCACAGGAAAAACAAAGCCAAGCACAGCAAAGATAAAAAAATAAAGGAAAAGGTAGGAAAGCAACGGAGAAGAGCAGAAAGATGAACAGGAACAGCAGACGAGAGGGACAGGAGGGCAGTCAAGCTGCAGAGCAGTGACGCTCTACCACTGGACCACCAGGGATGAGGTCTAGGCAGGAGCCTGCGGGTGGAGGAGGGACTTGAACACCTGACCTCCTTGTCAGAGGAACCAGCAGCAGCAGATGGGGACAGCAGCAGCAGCAACCAGACGGTGCAGTGCTGTGGAAAGAGGAAGTCCACTAAGGGTTAGTCCCCCGTACACCCAAAAGCAAACTAACAGGGGGCAAGGAAAGGCAGCACCACCCGGTTGCCTCTTCCGATCTGACAGTGGCAACTGGATTCCGTGTTCCCCAGCAAGTAACAGCAGATCAAGCTGCATACCCAAGGGCCTGGGCCCGACTTGCCCCCGGGCCTCCTCTGCTACGCATCCCACCTTCTCCTCACCTGGACATTGACACCGGGGGCTCAATGCGCTGCACTCTCTCCAAATCTGTGACTCAGCCAGCAGGAGCCTCAGCCAGGTGGGATTTCACAAGCCTGGATACAGCAGTCGCCGCCAAGTCCGCTGGGGAAACTCCCGATGCAGGTGTGGCAACAGGGCCCCCTTAGGCGCAAAGTTGCAGCGCTCCCACCACACTAGTTTGGTACAGCTCAGGGGCCTCACCCTCCACAGCATCCGGCCAGCACAACATCCTACGTCCTGTGATGCAGAGAGGCGTGGCACACCATTGATAATCTCCTCCTTGCACCCCGTGGTAGTGGTGGATCGTAGTATGCAATGCAGACCTCCCTACGTTGGTGCGCAGGAGCGCCTCTATCGTTCACAGCTCCAAGGGGCGCAATGCGGTCTTCTCACACAGGTCAGCAACATGTCTCCATGTGACCTGCCAGATGTCACCACCAGTTAAGAGCGATCGCCATGCCTCAATGTCTACCGCCACGGCCCAGCGACTCCACAGCACCTGCGCATCCCACTCCGGGTCACAGACGCAGCCCCAGCGAGGTCTCCGGGCCCCGGGGACTGTCCGCGCTTTCAAGGTTTTGGATGCCATGGTGTTGCAAGGAGTGCGCAATGAAAAGTGATACATCACTGGTTTGGCACAACGATGCGCCTCTTTTCATAGATGTAGCCCTGAATTTCCTCTTCCAATGGGACTCTGGCTGGTCATCCTGGCTGTTGGGGGGCTTGGGGGGGTGTTGATCTGTGCTGCACTTGTCCCTGGCTGCTCCATTCAGCATGCCATTGGTTTTATTTCCTATTTTTCATTGGAGGTGGACTTATAGGCTATTTTTGCCTCTAGAGGCAAAAAAAGTCACGTTGGGCTGACTAACGTGAGTTTTTTTGCCGCTAATGGGCCTTTCGTCAGTTTTCGCCCGCTAACGTCAGAATCTGTATCGCCTTCACGCTAGTGTTACCGGCAGTTTTCACCGCAGCTACCTGAAACTATCATGATGTAGCGACGTATTGTAAATACATCGCTAACAGGGCGATTTGGCCGCATTAAGAAAACTGCCGCTAACTAGAGTTAGCGTTAGCGGCAGTTCTTGTAGTATAGGATAGGATAGGGATTTATAAAGTGCACTAAAACCCGAAGGTGCCAAGGCGCTGAGCGGACGAGAAGAGGAGAATGAGAGGCAGCTGGCTAAACTGAGAAAAGCCATGTCTTCAGTTGTTTTTTGAACACCTGAAGGGATTCCACCTGGGAGATCGAAGAGGGTAGAGTATTCCAGAGTTTGGCCGCTTCCACCAAGAAGGAGCGACCGCCCCATCTGGCTTTGTGACCTCTAGGGATATCCAGTTTTCTCTGGGATGAAGCTCTCAAGGTCCTCCCAGGCATATACCATTTGAACATGGTTTTCAGCTGTTGTGACCCTATATTATGCAGGGCTGTAGTATCTTCCAAAAGACACGAGACTGGTGGTGTAGATATAAGCAGGATTCTTTATTACCAGCCCCTGCACAGCAGGCACAACCAGCACAAACGGTCTCCAAGCAGAACTGACTCCAAGGAGAGTGCTTATAACATCATACAATTCTGAGATTCTAGATTATTGGTGCAGTTCTAACAATGACCCACAACTTACCATAATAGCACAATACTACAAGGGCCTTGTGAACCGTACACAAGGCTTTGAAGGAGATTCGCTTCCTAATAGGGAGCCAGTGCAGAGTGCGAAGCCCCTCCTTTGCTGAATGCCTTTTCGGGATATTCAGGATCAGCCTGGCAGCCGCGTTTTGTATGACCTGAAGCCTGTTCAGGGAGGCCGTACTAGTATTCAGGTACAAAGCATTACAATAGTCAAGCCGGGTAGTAACCAGTGAAATGACCGTAGGCCGGTGGAGTGCTGATGAAATATACAGAAGCACCTTCCTGAGAGTCTTCAGAATGTAAGAGCAAGTACTGACAGTGCAACTGACCTGAGTCTCAAAAGTCAGACCCGCGTCAAAAATAACCCCCAAGTTTTTGACTGTTTTGGCGGGAACAGGAAGGGGACTGCAAGCTCCCGGCCACCAGGCATTTGACCAGATTGAAGTCTGGGGACCAAAGACTAGGACCTCGGTTTTTCCTGCATTGATCTTGAGGGAGTTATTTTCCATCCATCTGATAATGCTGGCCATGCACTTGTTAAATTTCTTGGCGACCGACTGCAGATCATTGGAAATGGAAACAATGATCTGCGCGTCGTCAGCGTAGGAGATCACCTGAAACCCAAAGGATCTGACCAACTTGGCCAGTGGGGCCACATACACATTAAAGAGGGTGGGGCTCAGGGATGAGCCCTGGGGAACGCCACAGGGTAGGCTAAAATCCTTAGATCTGAAACCCCCACAACTAACAGCATTAGTTCTCTCTGTCAGGAAGGAATGGAGGACCTGCAGGGCCTTACCCGAGATTCCCACCACTTTCAGACGTTGAACCAGCCGAGTGGGAGAGACGGTGTCAAAAGCCGCCGACAGGTCGAGCATAATCAGCACTACTGACCCACCCTGATCGACCTGCATGCGGATATGATCAGTGGCAGTAATGAGGGCGGATTCGGTGCTGTAATTAGCGCAGAAACCATTTTGTGACTGATCCAAGATCTCATTAGAGTCCAAGTAATTCATCAACTCAATGTTGATGAACTTCTCTAGGATTTTAGCGGGGGCCGGAAGAAGAGAAATGGGGCGAAGGTTTTTCCACTCAGAGGGGTCAGCATTGGGTTTCTTAAGCGGGGGTGTAACAATTGCCTCTTTCCAAGCGTCCGGATAGCAGCCGGAGCAGAGGATATTGTTAAACACTTTGCAAAAAAAGTCAGCAATCGTGTTGGGAGCCATCTTGAGAGTGAGGGGCGTACACGGGTCAGAGGGGGAACCAGACTTGAGGCCCATAAGAAAACCCAAAGTTTGTTCCACAGTAATCTGGGGAAATGCTACCAAAGTAGGAGGGGGGCTCCCCCTTCCCTGGTCCTGCATGACCTTCATGCCCTCTGATTCTGCCATTTGCATATGGTTGAGCTCCCTGAAGATTTTAAGGACTTTGTCCTCGAAGTAGGTAGCTATTCTATCAGAGAGGTCTTGAGAGGGGGACAACGCCCGCATCCCAGAAGGTTCGGAGATCTCCTTGATCACCTTGAAGAGCATGCTAGAGGAATTGTCTGCAGCATGGATCTTCTTAGTGAGGAAGTGAGCTTTGGCTTGAAAGATGGCTCGCTTATATTTCTGTAGCAGGGCTTTCTGCTTGGCTTTCTCCCTAATACAAGGGTCTAGCCGCCATCTGCGTTCCTGCCTGCGACATTCCTTTCTGAGTGATCTAAGTTCATTCGAAAACCAAGGAGATGTAGGTTTGACTATCTTAAAGTTGCGCTCTTTAAAAGGTGCGACAATATCTAAGGCTTGAGTAATCCAATTGTGAAAGCCCTCTGCTGTAAGTAGGAAGGGACTGTGCCTTCCAGCCCCAGCAGAGGCCAAAGCCGCCTCCAAATCGGAGGCGTATGCCCCTCTGGCTCTTACAGAGACTCAAATTACCTATAAGGATCAATGACTTTTTTGACGACTCAATTATACACCTGCTGTTGTTACATCACAGAGAAACTCTATTAGAGGGGTCGCCATGCATGTCACAAATATTCTACAATAGAGAATTAAAGTTTATAATTCAAATACAGTTGGTACTTTAAAATTGCAGCTCTGTATTCTTTTCCTCCATCAGATATTTATAATAAATTTCCAAATGAAAACATTAAGCCCAAGCGGATAGTCAATATGGTTTGACTATCTGCTTTGCGCTTAATGGGGAAACCCGTGGGTCCTGATACCATGTAGTGGGGAACTGGGCCATTATTATTGAAGAGGTCTTCTTTGAGGATGAAGTAATATTTGAATACATTTTTTAAAAGAATAAAGGCCACATATACAAACCTTTTTGCTGGTCGCAAAAGGACCAATTCGCAGAATCGGCCAGTTTGCGAACGCAAAATGTCTTTTAGGCATATACAAAGCCCAAATAGCAATTCAGTAACTTTTTACCGATTCGCAATTTGAGTTTTGCGATTCGGTATTAGGAAGGGATATGTTGAGGGCGTCCCTTCCTAATAGCGATTTGCTGTGCCATGTACGAATGTTTTGCAACTGAAATGCGTTCACAAAACATTTGCCTTTTACCACCAAATTCAATTTTGGTGGTAACCCATTCACAAACAGGAGGAAGTCCCCAGGAAACCCCTTCTCCTTTGTGAATGAATGCAAAAATGATTTTAAGAGCAGGCAGTGGTCCTATGGACCACTGCCTGCTCTTAAAAAATGAAACTGAAGCGTTTCATTTTTCTTTTTCAAGTGCATCCCATTTTCCTTTAAGGAAAACAGGCTGCTTTTAAAAGAAAAGCATTGCTTTATTTAAAGCAAACACAGACAAGGTGGTCTGCTGTCCCCAGCAGGACACCATCCCTGTGTGTTTAGCAATTCCCAATGGGTCGCAAATTGCAACCTAACTCATGACTATTAATGACGTAGGTTTATTTGCGACCCACTGGGAATCGCAAATGAAACACAATAGAGTTTTGTACATTTGAAATTGCGATTTCCTAAATGCAATTCGATTATAATAATAATAGGCAAGCTTGTAAAGCGCATGGTTACACCCACTGATGTGTCCCCGCGCTGAGGCACAGACTCATCAGATGTAAGGGGCTAGAGAAGGAAAGAAAGGCTTTATGCACGGAAGAGCCAGGTTTTCAATTTCTTCCGGGAGAGTAACTCCGATGATTCAGCACGTAGGAAGAGAGGAAGTGCATTCCAGAGTTTAGAGGCCAAATAGCTGAAGGAGCGGGCACCCATTGTGGCTTTTTTAACTTTTGGGATCTTAACCAAATAGGTTCCGGTCGATCTAAGATGATGGTTTGGAGTGTAGGGAGTGAGCAGATTGTGTAAATAGCTAGGCCCTTTCCCCTGCAAGATGCGGTGGCTAATACACAGGGGGGCATATTCTCAAGGACTTATCGCCGATTTATCGGCACTTTAGCGCCGCAAAAGTGGCGATAGATTTATCGCCCTATTCTCAAGCTGGTGCAAACTGCAGATATCGCCAGTTTTGCAGCGATAGCTTCCACAAAAAACATCGCCACGGATGAGAGTGACAACTAACTCTAATGATATGCAGAGTAGGCGTTCCCGTGCAAAAACACACGAAAACACCACTTCGCGATATTCTCATCGACCAGCCAGATCTGCGATGCGATCCAAAAACAGGCGATAAGGCGTGTTAGCAGCAGGGATTTAACACCAGCCTTTTACTGGTGTTAAGCAGGACGACAACCTGCAGTATGAAAGGGAGCCCAGCCCAGAGCCACATCTGAAGACCAACACATGTCATGGAGCTACTGATCATGCAGCTCGGAGACCCAAGAGGTCCACAACACCCACCGCCACCACCCCCAGGACCCCCCCACCCGGACCACCCACCCCCCGGACTACTACCTAGGCAGCGCAGAAGAAGACAGCGGACGTTCCTAAAACGCAACAGCCTCAGACACTCAACACCAGAGGATGCCATTGCCCACTACAGGCTCAAAAGGACAACTATCCTCCGCATCCTGACCCACATTGCCCACAGGCTGACGGTACCAACACAGCGGAGAACCAACATCCCTCCGCAGACAAAGCTGCTGGCTGTGCTGCACCTGTTGGCCTCTGGTACCTTCCAACCAACAACTGCCAGAGTCGGAGGAGTCTCACAGCCAGCCCTATCAAACTTCCTCACACATGTCTTGGATGCATGTCCACAAAAGCAACGGCGGGCCCCTGTATCCGCACCACACGCTAGTTCCAATTCGTAGAGTTCCTGCTCAACCAACCCAAACGCCAGCCGTTGCTTGACGCCTCTGTGCTCCAGATCCAAGATTGTAGTCACTGAAATGGGGGTGCGCGAGGTCATGAAGTCCAGTAGTAAACAGTAGTGTAAAAACAGTTCTTCATTACAAATACATAAATCAACAATACGAAAAGCTCAGCCAACGCGTTCCATTCCCAACGGGGAACTTCCTCAGGGCAACGTGTGGATTCAATTAACTGCATACGCTGCGGGAACTCCCCAATACAATTCCATATTCCGAAAGTCAGTATTCAGAAACCTGTTGGAGAAATTGTGACAATGGTCAAGCATCCGTATAGTCACAAATGTAACCTGGTACAGTGTATTGCACTTGGACAAACCGGAATGCTAACAGGTATGATAAATCCTGCATAAAAAGACCGTAACAGAAGTTTGTGTGGTTGTAACCTTCGTAGGAAAGAAAAGGAAGGTTACGACCACACGAACTTCTGTTACGGTCTTATTATGCAGGATTTATCATACCTGTAAGCATCACGGTTTGTATCAGCTTGATACCCCTGCACCTTCACTTCCCCCACACTGCGTAGGAACAGCTGGAGACCAAGCAAGGGAACTACGCCATAGCTGGCTTCCAGCACGTGTTGGGGGCAATTGACTGCACACATGTACTACTTGTGCCCCATGCCGACACTGCACACAATAACCGCAACTGAAACCACACGCATTCCATCAATGTGCAGGCAAAAGTGGACCACCGGGACCTGTTTACGAATGTCGTCACAAACTTCCCAGGCAGTGTGCTTGATTCCTACATCTTCCGCAAGTCCATCACCAACCAGCGCTATGAGGATGGCACCTATGGAAATGCACTGCTCGTCGGTAAGTACCAACTGAACACACCACACACCTCAACTCCACAACCATACAACTCACAACTGTGGTAATGCACACGTTACAAAATCACATACAACATGCCAATCAACATGCCCAACTACCAGACACGACAACACAAGTAACTGTGGTAACCGTGGCCAGCCATGTAGACAAACCATCCACGGCATGGCACCTCTGCCACACAATTGCAGAATATGGGGAGAGGTGGGAACCAAGTATGTGCGAAGGAGGCAAGTGACCCATCAATAAGAATGTACACAATGCCAAGTGTGGCGGTGATGTGCTGGACAGACTTCAGTATGCAGAGCACAGACATGTCCATGTGGACATATACTGCTGGTGTTTGTAGTGTTGTGGACAGTGGACGCAAACAGGTTACCTCAGGCAGTGTGGAAGACCTTGGACATGTAGCTTTGTCGTCCTCCCCTGTAAGCGTGAGCGGAGTGGCCTTGGCCGGCATATGTTGTGAATAAATAGCCCGGGGCTCTGGGCGTGGTTCAGTTCCGGGATGGCCACCAAAGTAACTACTGCGTGTGTCTCTGTATCTGCCATATCCTGTCCATAGGCCTACACACACGTGGCCGACCACCTTCAACGGCCAGATTTACACTGGAGACGAGGTGGCTACGTCACAAGCCAACCCGCGCACATCTCGTCATCGCATGCAGGGTTGTGTCTGCCAGGGCGGCGCCCCCCACCCAGCCACGAGGCCGCCGCCGTGACCGGTGGTGCCTGCGCGATCCTGTGCACCTGCTGCACCCCAACCCTGGTCCCCAGACCGGTCCGCCGCCCAGCGATGACTGGCCGCCCCTGTGCACCCAGGCCTCAATGCTCACCTGCCGCCACCAGCGTGTCTCCAAGAGCGACCACCACGTGCCGGTGCAACCTCCTCAGCCGATCGCTGGATTCCGCGCCACAGGCCCCCAGCGCACCCTGCAGCACCGCACCGCGGAGTCATGTGTGTGCTGACTGCTGCCTTCGGCATACACTGCGGTCCAGCAGGGCTCTCAATTCAAATCGAATCTTGATTGGCAGGATGGCGTATTGAGGTCTACGCATCATCGCAGGCTGCACACCCGCTCAGCTCTTCAGGTGCCCCTACCTCAGTGCACCGCAAGTCACCGTCCCATGGCGGTAGGCCCGTGCAGGCCGCAGTGCATCGGGTGCCACCAACTCTGTGCACCGCAAGTCATCGTCCTGTGGCGGTAGGCCCATGCCGGCCGCAGTGCATCGGGTGCCACCAACTCTGTGCACCGCAAGTCATCGTCCCATGGCGGTAGGCCCGTACCGGCCGCATTGCATCGGGTGCCACTAACCCAGTGCGCCACAAGTCATGGCCCCTTTATGATTGAGTCTCGTGGTGCGGACGCAATCATGTCACCTCCGGCAATGGGGAATGTGATGTGGTAGGCCCCTTTTATTGGCAGGGTCACATGTCCTGTGACGCCTGTGCTGGATGTGTGTGGTGTGGGTGTAAACCAGCCCTCAGGGAGTGGCTGTGGCATGCTGACAACTAGACCAGTGATCAGCAGATCACCACAAGGAAGACCTGGGACATGTAGCTTTGTCCCCCCCCCCCTGTAAGCATAAGTGGAGTGGGCTGGGCTGGCGTATGCCAGTCCAGCGTAGGGGTGTGAACAATGAGCCCGGGGCTCTGGGCGTGGGTCAGTTCTGGGCTGGACAAGGAAGTAACTAATGCGTGTGTCTCTGTTGTAGTGTCGGCGCCACCCGGACCGCAATCGGCAATGTTGCACCCTGTGACTCAAGTCCCACAACATGAGCAACATGGACGTAAGGGGGAATCACTGACCCTACATTCATCCATATTTTCATACTTGAATGATCATAGACATGACACATCTGTGTGAATTTGAATGTTTTATTCACATTCAGTGGAGTGTTAGGCTGGAGCAGTACAGGGCCATGCAAACCCCACTTTACATTGTTGCCCCGTGGAGGGCCAGCCAGAGTCCTTTAGGGAATGACAAGTTCATCGGAAGAGGAAGAGTTCAGTCCGCAGTCTGATTGCTGTGTCATTGGTAACCAAACAGAATATGGCAGTCCATGTCGAGGTCCAAGGTGAGTGTCGCAGAGTGTATCGGGGGACAGTGGAAGGTGATGATGCAGAGGGCAGAACCAAGCAGAAACAGGCCATATGGCGGAGATGAATGCTACCGCTTCCTTCTTACCACTGAGGCAGAATCATCCGCACCTTCGTCCTCTGATGTTTCATGTGCCTCACATGTGGGTGGTGGTGTTTTGTCAGCAGCACTGTGTGGCACTGACACATCAGGGGCCGGAGGTGGAATGTCTGCCGCACTGTGTAGCAGTGACACATCAGGGGCTGGAGGTGGATTGTCTGCCGCACTGTGAGGCACTGACACATCAGGGGGCGGAGATGTGGATGTAGAAGCAGCAGCAGCATTCACCAGAGCCAGGCCTTGTGGCAGCAATGCCAAGATGAGGATCTGCAGGGCATGGAAGATCCCAGCTACATCTCGCTGGTGTGCAGCCGTGGCAGCCATTCTTTCCGTCTCCATCCGCTCCCTGTTCTCCATGATCCTCCGCATGTGTCCCAACTCCCGGCTGACATCGCTGGAGCCACTCTGACTAGACAGTTGTCCTTGTCTCAGAGTCAGGACTCCAGCGATGTCAGCCATGGATCGTTGGAGAGCATGGAGCGGACTGTGGGTGTCCGTTAGGGACTGTAAGTGGTCCCTGATGGGACTTAGACACCCACGTATGGCATCTAGTTTGGCTGCCATGAGGTCGAACCCCACCCGCACCTGATCAGCCATCTTCTCCTGGTACCCTAACACACGGCGTTGGAAGGCCATCTGTTGTTCGTGGGGGTCCTGGGAGACAGCCGGGGTGGTGGGTGCTTCCTGCTGTGTGGTCTGTGCAGGGGGTGAGGTCTCCTCGATGCAGCTGGGCTGCCCTGCTACTGGAGGTGAGGTGCCGAAGCTGTCCATGAGCTCTTGGAGGGCGTCGGTGTCGAAGGTGTGGAGGTGCTCTTCGTCATCAGTGAAGAGATGTTCGGTCTGCTCTGCAGGAGGTGTTGATTCTCCCTCTGCAATGTGAAGGGGAGATGCAGTTTAACATTGTGTTCACATGTATGTTGACGCATTGTACAAGTTTACATACAGACTGCATGACAATGTACATTGTGACTGTTTGGGAGGAGCTGCCTATTTGATGCGGGACAGTGGACATTTCGACAACATCACGGATGTGTGTTTGTACATTATCATCTCACATTTCCCTGCTATGCCAAATGTGATTGGCCAGTTTCTACACACAAGCGGCACCAGTTGTGTCCTCTGTTCTGTTGTGAACGTGTTGCAGCTTGTATCACATTGTTGTCAAAGTTGATGTGCTCTGAATGTTATGCGTGTGTGCTGCATTTTGGGGAGTCGCCCCTGCAGCTCTGATTTTGCTGCCCCTTATCCCTTTCAGGCGGTGTGCTTTTTACTTCCGTGCTTATACAGTGCTGAGATGTTTCATACTTGGGTAAATTGGGCTCTTGGTGGGAGTTGGGACTCTGGGGCATGGTTTGTCCGCAGATGTGTTGTTGACGTCAGGGGTTGTTTGTGCACGTGGATGTGTCGTCAGAGTGTGACCTGCTCCTTTACAGATGTGGTCCACACTCAGCCACCTCAGTGTCGTGGCGAGCAACATGTCATGATATATTGACTGCAGCCATGCTATTCGTCATGCAGTGTCACTTGCATTGTCAGTGTGGCTCACAGACGCGCCGCTTTGCTGGGTTTGGCACATGTGCATGGGTTGGTTGTGAGATTGGTGATGTGTGGGAAGGGCCCCCTCTGGGTACATAGTCGACGGGGGCCTACTTGCTGTTTCTAGGTATGCTGCAGTGTGCCAAGGGGATCAGGGACATGATCCAGAGTCATTGTGGGTGTGCACTGTGCTATACTTAATTGTGCATGTGTGACATTGTGCCCATCTCCCCCCGTCCCCCCAGTCCCTGGTCGTTACTCACCCTGTTGCTGTTGTGTCAGGTCATGTTGAGCAGTGTCCGGTCCCCCAACTTCTGCCACCGTCTCCACACTGATGACTGTGGACACCATTTCCTCCATCTCATCCAGCTCCTCCTGTGGCGCTGGACTCCCACCTCCAGTCTGCATTGCTGCCTTCTGGTTGTTGCCGAGTTTCTGCTTGGTTTTGCGCTTCACGTCATTCCAGCGCCTCTTGAGCTCTTCCATTTTCCTCCTCAGCACTCCGACTGCATTCACCTTGTCCACGATGGACTGCCATATTCCATTTTTTGTTGCCAATGACACAGTGGAGGTGACGAACAGTTGTTGATGGTGTTCTATCACCTCCGTTATCAGGATCCTGTTTTCCTGCGGACTGAACCGCGTCTTCCTCTTCTTCTTCTCCTTGCCCCTCCCTGACCCCGAGGTCCCAGGCTGGTCCTCCGTGGGGCTTGTGGGGTTCTGGTTGTCCTCTGTACTTGCTCCGGCTACCTCCATTGTGCTTCACAGTTGTTTTGGTTTTGTTTGTGGTTTTTTTTTCTGTTTTTATGGTGATTTTTCCCGCCTGACGTGTGTGAATTGCAGGCCTGGCGCTACTTATCGCTGATTTTTTTATCGCGGTTGGGCCCATCGCCACTTTTTTCACGTTCGGCTTTAGATTTTTATCGCCGTCCCGGTAGTTTTATCGCGGACATTTGACGCGTTATCGGGAAACTATTGCACGTTACCGCCGTGTTGAGAATAAGACGTTAACACGGCGTTATTTTCCTGCGATAGACAGCGATATGAAAAATTGCGTTAACCTATTTTGGCGAGGATTATCGCACGTTCTTGAGAATATCCCCCAGGGTTTTGAAGAGTATTCTCTCCTTAAGTGGTAGCCAGTGTAGGGCAGAGAGAACTTTCCTGGTAGAGGTTCTCCTGGGAAGCATCAGAACAAGGCGGGCAGCCGCGTTTTGAATGCATTGAAGCCTATGAAGGCATTTGTTAGTTGCTCCTAGGTATAGGGCATTTTCATAGTCCAGGTGGGATGTTACTAACGCATGGACTAGGGTTTTCCTGGCTGAGATGGGGAGCACATCCAGAGTTTTCCGTAGTCCCCTCAAAACTCCGAAGCACTTCCCTGCCACCTTTTTAGTGTGAGCCTCAAAGGAAAGATTGGATCCTAACCACACACCCAAGTTTTTAATCTGATCACTTGGGGAGGGGGTGGGGCCCAGTATTTGTGGCCACCATGCCGATGACCAGATAGAGGGAGATTTTCCCACCACTAGAATCTCTGTTTTGCTGCCATTTAGTTTTAGGCAGTTATTCGTCATCCAAGATGATAAGTCTCGTAGGCAGGCAGAGGAATTTGTGGCAGCTGCCTTGGAGGTCTGTGACAGCGAGACCACCAGTTGCGTGTCATCTGCATATGATACGATGGTGACTGTATGCCTTTCTATAATTTCTGCGAGGGGGGCTATATAAAGATTAAAAAGAGTGGGGCTCAGTATGGAGCCTTGAGGGACCCCTTGAGATAGCGCAATACTTTTGGAGTAGTGTGGTCGCTCTGCCACCTGAAAGCTCCAGCCTTGCAAAAAGGCAGCTATCCATTTTAGTGCCATTTTGTCCAGCCCGCTCTCACTGAGGCGCTGTAAGAGCAGTTTATGAGATACAGTGTCAAAGGCCGCACTAAGGTCCAAAAGGACCAGGGCTACTGTCTGGCCATCATCTACCTGTCTGCGTATTGTCTCAGTTGTCAGGAGCAGCGCCGACTCTGTGGAGTACGTAGCCCTAAAGCTCGATTGTGTGGGGTGAAGTAAACCATGCCGGTTAATATGGGCGGTTAGTTGAGTGTTAACCACTTTTTCAGCTATTTTGGCAAAATAGGGTAGAAGTGAGACAGGGCAGATGTTCTCCAGCTGACTCGAGTTGGCACCCGGCTTCTTTTTTATGGGGAGGACAACTGCTTGCTTCCACCGTTTTGGGACCACCCCAACAGCGAAGGAGAGTTCAAGGAGCTGCCTGATGTGGGGTATAATTTTGGGTGTTGTGGGGTCTCTGGGAGAGCCAGATTTAATACTTAAGGCTATGCCTTTGAGGTGTTCACAGGAGGGAGGATCAAATTTGGAGAGGCGGATTGCCTCCTCCACGTTGGTCCTCTCCTTCTGACAGAAGATCCCATTGCGTGCTTCATCTGGAAAGGTAGTGTAAATTTTTGCTACCTTCTCCGCAAAGAAATCAGCCATTTGATTGCATGACTCCACTGAGCTAGCCGTGGGAGACGTAGTTCTTGCAAGTGAGGATATGTCTTTAAATATGACAAATAGTTCTTTGGAGGAGCTCACAGCTTACCCTATTCTATCACTGTAGTAGTTAGCATGAGATCTTCTTATAAGACAGTGATAGTGTTTTACATTTCTCTTGTATTTGGCCTTCCTGTGATCTGAGAAATCTTTTCTCCATAAGCGCTCTAGATGCTTACTGGATTTCTTTGCTATTCTTAGTTCTTCATTGAGCCAAGGTGCAGATTTTAACTGTCTGCTCGGAGCACTGGTGGTCCAAGGGGCCACTCTATCCAGCGCTTCTGTAATCCATTCGTCTACTGAGCTACAGGTCACCTCAATATCGTTACCCATAAGGGGACAGCTCTGCTGGAGAGCGTGACTGAAGCTTTCAGGGGTAAATCTAGCCCATTTCCGATGTGGCCTGCTTAAACCTTTAGTACCAGTAGGAGGGGTGGTAACTAAGGGGACAGTGAAGGGAATAAGATGGTGGTCCGACCAAGGGCCTGCCATCGGAGGTTCAGTTTCCAGATCAGACCAGTTGGCGAAGATCGGGTCTAATACGTGACCTTGTTGGTGTGTTGGGAGAGTCGATTTCAGTATTAGCTGGAGAGCGGCCAGTTCCTGACAGAGAGATTGAGCTTCACAATTCGTTAGATCATCGAAGTGTAAGTTCAGATCCCCCAAGACTAGCACTTTTTTATAATGAAGTGCCGGTTGAATCAGCTGCTCCACTAGGCTGGAAGCAAACTGAGTGGTGGGACCTGGTGGCCGGTAGATCAGGAATCCCTTTATAATGCAGTTCACGGCCGCCGTGATCGAGAAGAAGGCTGCTTCGCTTGCCTCAATGTTAGCCATCTCCAAGGTGCATTGTAAGGACAGTTTATGGATAATGGCTATCGCAATTGGAATCGCAATTAGGAACTCGCAATTTCTTACATACGTACATGTGGCCTTAATTTCTTTCCTAAAGAAATGAAACATGCACAAGCTCAAGGTTCAAGGTACAATCGTGGATATTTATTTGCAAGTTGGAACCGAGAGTCACCAAACGGCTGGTTCCCAAGTAGACAGTCTCATGTTATTTATACATTCTTGATTACATAAGTTAATATTACACAAGCTGACTCATTACCAAACCCAGACAGTGTGTGTAAGGTTCAAACCTATTGGCACAAACATGCTCAGCCTGGGATGTCAGTTAAAATGTCTGCCTGAAAGTACACATGAGTCGCAGTTAGATAACAGAAGAACAAGAGAAAGTTTCCTGAGAAACTCGAGGACAAGCAAGGGTATATGTTAGAAAGCCACAATTTGACAGCTCATAACATGGAGGACTTTATACAAAATGATTTCCAATATATGTGTACTGCAGTATATGTATTTGCAAATGCAGTACTCTTTCTCAATCCCTCTTTTTGAAACAATGTTCAACCATTTGCTCACTTTTATTCTATTGCTATCATATTTTCTACTTCTTTCCTTTATCTTTTATGACAACATTATAGCTTTTCCTCAGACATTTTCCTTAATAAACACATTTGTACACATTTGAATGCATGAAGGTAATACATTGATGAATACACAACATATCAGCAGGGCAGCTACTATAATCAAGGCTATTTTTAGCAGCCGCTAACACCAGTTTCCGAATAGGGACCCTATGTCATCCCATAATGTTATTTCAATTACCTCATGCACTTGATGTCCAATATCATGCTGGTTTTCCACTGCTTTGTACACAGTTGGAGCATTATCTGGAATGTAAATGCAGCTTAGATTAAATCACCCTACAGACTCCGCCTCTCTCAGCTAGTCTCATATCTAAAACCATCCTGTTCTTCAAAACCACGGTCCTCATGGCAACCATTTCTAATGCTGCTGATGTTTCATTTATAGTTGCCTCCAATAATCTACACAGTTGCCTTATCTGTCTAGAATTTAGGGCTACTCACAGCATCGGTATTATCCTCTTTCCAATGTCCCTCCTTCTTGAGCTGATGTACCTGTCTGATCTACCCTTCTTTTTCCTCTAACTACAGAATTGTATTTTGTCAATGTATGTTTTTCTAAATGGTCTTTTAGTCAGTGTAGTATAGTAGGAAATACCCATCCTATATAGCAAGAACCTCCCAATCCTTTGGTAACCAGGTATATGCCCTTTCCCCACATAAAAAAGATAGTTCCTCAACCAGATACATTTGACAGTAATGAGGAGGTGTTGTTTATCTGGAAATACTGTTCACATTCACTACCTACTACTGGCACCCTTCCTTCATCTATTAGACAGATACTACTGTTTAATGTCCTTCTCAACTTCAAAGGCACCTGGATGGGAGGGGCTGTACCATTCCAGATTTGATCTAGAAATTTGCTATGATGTGTTATATTTATTATTGAGTTCCTCTTCCTCATTACCTGACATTGCCTATTCCGTACATCCAAAAGGTATTGTGACCTGTCTATTATATTCCGATAATATTTTTATTGTGGATGTTCTAACCTTTCTCTGCTCCATCCCAAAGATAAGAGTCCTAAATAGAGACCAAAATGCATAGCAGGATACATTAAATGGTAGAGGCATGTGTAACAAATAGGAACCCCTTTTCAATTCGGTAGGCATTTGTTTGCATATCCAACAATCTGAGACATTCATTTCCTTATGGTATATATTTATCATTTGTACTACTACATTGTCATGGCACTCTTTGGTGTGGTATTTATGTAAGCCTAAATCATTGTCCATTTTTATTCTTCCTGATGTTCTTGGCGTTCCTGTAGCATATGCCTTGTGTACTATCACTTTACAAAACACTATTATAGTTATTAAGGTCATAATTATTAGCCCAAATAATGGTCCGAAATACAGTTTTCTCTTCCATTCTACCTGCGTTCCAGGCTCTCTCTTGGTTGTCTTCTTTGTCACTAGGTCCCCAGAGGTCACCAGTACTTGTAGGGCTCCAAATTCAGTAATTACTACTATTGGTCGAATTTGGCAGACATTCTTGGTCGCAAATTGTATCGGGTTTATCAGTATGCACTGCTTGCAGGAAATCTGCTTGCTCACCAGGCTGTTCTTGACTTGACGTTGGAGGTGCCCTCTTTACATGCAAAGCATCTATCCAGTTCTTATAGCCCTTGCACTTTACTCCAGTGTTGATCACCAACAGGATCCCTTCCACCTGAGCTGTAGGCAATTGTTTCCCTGCAAGTTCTTTGCCATCACTCACTCGCCCGGAGCAATGTTGTGACCGGCTTCAATCAGAGGTGTGGGCAACTCATTCTTCACCTGTTGGTGCAAAGTTTGCATGGTTTTAGTCAGCTGTATGCAATAGTCTCTCATTAGGCCATCAGATAAATGAAACATGGCAGTGTACAGCAGTACTTCGCAAACTGGCATCAGTCGTCCAGTAACGATTTCATGAGGACTCACCATGTGAACAGAGCATCATCATTTTTCTTTGTCGCATAGCTTCTATTCAGCCTGAGAACACGCAGTGTACCATCAGTGCATACTGATTCGTATTTGTTGGAGACATGTCAATTAGGTCCATTTGAAGGTGTTCATATCTTGTGGAGATAGTGAATTGTTATTAGGAATGTGTAGTTACTCGTATTTGACATTTGTAATGTATTTGAATTGGATAGAATTGGAACTGAGTTTCAGGCTTTGCGGACGGGGTGGTCCATGAAATATGTGTTGGCTGTTTTGTTTGGAAATTAATCATAAATATCTCATGGAGAATAAAAATAAAGAACTGCAATTTTAAAGAATTTGACAACGAACTGTATTTGAATTTATGAACTTTGATAACCTCCTGTGGAATATAAGCAAAGATGCACCAGTGGGGCTCTGGGTGCTGGAGGTGGAGACACCGGGCGATTAATTCCTTCCAAAAAGTGATATGAAATTGTTGTTGCTAAATCGACGCCTTTTAAAATTGGTAGGACGATGGAGGATAGACATGGGAGGTGGATAATCGCGCACATTGGGATTGATCAAATCAATTATAATGTTTGTGTGATCTTAGGGCCAAACCAGGAAGATCCTCATATTTTTGAATTTTTAACAGAACTCTTGGATTGGTCATGGCAGTTAGTAGTCGTTGGGGATCTTAATTGTATCTTTGATTATAAAAAGATACAACAAATCACAGTGCTCGTCCTCGAATGATTAAGGTTCATAAGTCTCTCACCGCACTGATGAGTATACACAGAATAGTTGATGTCTGGCAGGCTCTTAAACTGAGGAACTTGATTTTACCTATTATTATGTGCACGTTCATGATCACTATTTGAGAACTGACGTAATTATACAAAATTGGCTGGTCTCATCACCTGATTCAAGGATCACTACTCACACCACATATCTAGGCGTCGTTATTTCAAGTAATATATATGAAATTTTCAAAATGCGTCTCTCAGATGAAAATCTGGCACAGGCTTTCAATCTTCCAAATCGGGAGATGTAGTATTATTAAAATGAATGTATTCCCAAAGTTCTGATGCTTGTTCTGTGCTATTCTGCTCTTGGTCCCTAATTCTTTATCCAGCATTTAGACTCCATTATCAGCATTTTCCTCTGGGGTTATCAGAACACAAGGCGAGCAATTGAACTTTTAAAATTACTTCAAGAAGAAGGTGGGCATTACCAGATTTCAAACACTACTACTGGGTAGCTTTTGGGGAACATATTAGGTGTCTTGTGACAGAGAACTCTGATAAGAAACTGGCATATGTATATGAAATAGCCTTAGGTAGAAAAGCCTCAGTTCTTTCTCGTGCAATGATCCTAATTATTTTAAGCGAGAGAGATTGAAAATGATTCATGATGCATTCTGTATTTGGTAGGAATGGTGCAGAAAATGTAATATTATGGATCTTCACGCTTATATGTATGTATGTAATGAGCCCCTTTTTCCATCTATTTTCCATGATGGCACTTTTAATGGGAAACAGCCTTTACAACGCGAACTGAGCCACGCGTGCCATTTCCAAACAAGCAGAACCACACTTGCCTTAACCACGCATATGCCTTACCCATGCATATGCATGGTTAAGGCAGTGCGCGGTCTAGATGCACGGATGGGTAAGCACAGGAAGAGGAAGGATCGGGAGAGGGAGCTCTGAGACACAGTCTGGTAAGTGGGGCTGGGTTGTGGGGAGTTTGGGGGTAGGTTTTTGGGGTGGGGGTAGTTTTTAGGGCTCGGGGGTCGGGTTGTTCTTAGGGCTCAGGGGGGTCGGTTGTTTTTAGGGCTCAGGGGGGTTGGGTTGTTTTTAGGGCACGGGGTCAGAATTGTTTTTAGGGCTCAGGGTGGATCGGCGTTGTTTTTAGGGCTTAGTGGGGTTCAGGCTGTTTTTAGAGCTCAGGGGGGTCGGGTTTGTTTTTATGGTTCAGGGGGTTGAGATTTAGGCTCAGGAGGGGAAGGGACAGTTTTTAGGGCTGGGGCAGTTTTAGGGCTCAAGAGCAGGTCTGGGGGTCGGGGAAGTTTTTAGTTCGTGGGTCGGGTTTTAGGGCTCAGGTCGCGGGGGCTGGGAAGTGATCTTTACCACAGATATCCCTCTACCAATCATCCCTTTACAATGAAATTGCGTGGTAAAGGCATGTGTGATAAAGGCATGCGTGGTAAAGGAATGCGTGGTTAAGACGCATTCGTTGTTGGGGCCGGGTAGTAGAGGCATGCATGGTTTAGCCACGTATGCTTCTGTCATACAACCACTTTTAATATGTGGTACAATAGGGTACTTCTAAAACTATTGGCCAATTCTATAAACCAGGTGCACTCCATACTTTTTTGGTACTTTTTGTACTCTTGTACAAGACTTCTTTCAAGTATCTACAGATATGGGATTATCGAATTCGCAGCCCACCTCCTGTCTTTGAGAATATTCTATTGAAGGGGAAGGACAGAATTAATATCAGACAGCTATACATGTGCTTTCCTACTCTGCGACAAAATATGACTAAACTAAATGGTCTAGGAAGTTAGGCATGATGGTCAACACTCAGATGCTTGAATCAGCATTTAATAACTCTTCTGTGTTGTTACTTTCGGCCAGGTTGAAGCTGCAGCCGTTTAAAACCAGTTGTATGCTCTGCTATACCCTTGAACTGCTCATTAAATGGCCTAAAAGAAAGAGAGGAATTGTACACTGCCCACACTGTGGCCTTCCAGCCGCAGATATAGTTCACGTTTGCTCTCTGTCCACTTCTTCAAGGGTTTTGAGGTGGGATTGTGAGTTGGCTATCAGAGGGACGCTGTTTGTGGCTGCTGGGGGCTGGGGTTTCTTGACTCGCCGTAAAGGAACTCTGGTGGGACCGTTGTCCCAGAGAAGGGGAAACCCCTGCTGCTGCCTGCTTCCATACCTTCGCATTTCGCCTGCCACAACACCCATGGAAGGTCCACAAGTTCCAGGGTGCATCGCTTCATTTCCCCGCCACCGCTAACGAGGGGAGGCGTCACCAACCGCGCAGAAAGCGCTGCCTCTACTCCCGCGGCGGGGGACGCTGTTTGTGGCTACTGTGGGCTGGGGTTTCTTGACTCGCCGTAAAGGAACTCTGGTGGGACCGTTGTCCCAGAGAAGGGGAAACCCCTGCTGCTGCCTACCTCCATACCTGCGCATTTCGCCTGCAACAACACCCGTGGAAGGTCCACAAGTTCCAGGGTGCATCGCTTCATTTCCCCGCCACCGCTAACGAGGGAAGGCGTCACCAACTGCGCATAAAGTGCTGCCTCTACTCCCGTGGCGCGGGACGCGCGTGGGCAGCGCCCGGGCAAAGCCCGGGCCAAGGGCTGATCCGTCCTTGCCCGTCATCGCCCGAGAGAGGCTGGGCTGGGCCACCCCCCTAACTATTACAGCCCATGTTTTTGGTCAGCAGTTTTGAGGTACAGTCGGTTTTCTTTTCTTGATACCTTTTTGTTTTTCCCCTTTAATATCTGTGTTGGCCCCCGCTGACTTAATTCTTTGCACCCTTCAACTGTGGCAAATTGTTGTTTTATTGGCATTTCATTGCCTATCTATCTGTGCAGTTACCATTCTCTATTACGCCACTGTTCTGCGCTCTAAGGTGCTGCTTTGAGCTGCTCTGAGGTGTCATTTATAATGTCAAAACGTAAGGGAGTGGTAGGCACGCTGGATGCTTTTATTGTTAGGGCGGAATCTATGCTCACCCATGAGATTGAACTAACGGAGAGGCGCCTATCGTTAGATCCTGCTTCTCTGCAAAGGCGCCTATCTCTGGGTTCTTCCGCTATGGGTGATGCTATTCTAATCCACTCGCCCCCTATGGCCAATAGTCAGATGCAGCCTTCACTGGATTCTGGTATATCTGCCACGGATTTGCCACCAGGATCAACGATAGCAACAAGGTCACGGACCATTACTTCTATCAATACGGATTCTGTGGCCATTGAGGATAAGCCGCGAGAACTCGCAGGGAAGCGAAAGAGAGGGGCGTGTATTCAAAAACCTAAACAACAGAAGCAGTCTCGCCGAAATAACTCTAAAGCGCCACAAACTCGTTCTATTCGTTCTATTAGTACACAAACTGATGTTGCCTCTCCTACATGTACCATTCCTGGACATTCTGCGTTGGGCCTGGTGGGGCGGGCTACTTTGGGGCCTGCTTGCTCACAATTGAAAGATCTAATTGACAATTGTCTTGCTCCACTTAGGGGTCGCCTAGACCAACTGGACTCTACCTTAAGTATAATGACTAGTTCAAATGGGCCTTTACAGTCTGCTGGGGAAAGCTTGGGCCCTGTAGCTCCTAATACACAAGCCATAGTCCCTTTTGAACAAGTATTGGCTAGGATTACGGCCATTGAAGACCTGCTAAGAAACAGATATGGAGCATGTGCCACTGGCTCTTTGCCCACTCCCTTAGTAATGAATGGTGGTACAGCAGTCTCAGCTTCCCAGATTAAGCCCCCTATCGCACTAGATAAAGTGTCTATAAGACCCAAGAGTTCTATTGGTTTAATATATAATCCTGCCCCCGCTGATGCTGAGCGATGTGCAACTGGTCTGACATCTACCTTGCCTATAGCTATTAGGGGCAGGGACAGGGAGGAGGAGAGGCTAAGTTTGCCTCCTGAAGCCACCCCATTAACAATAATTTTGGCCAATGTTCCGCTCCTTTCCCCCCAGGCAAATGAATCGTGGGAGGCTTTGAGAAACAAAGCTCTCTGCTGGCTCGGGACTAAAACCGGACTAGCAGAGGCCTTGTTTAGTGAGTTTAAAATGGTAAGAAGGGTGGGCTGGGTAGGGAGAAGGGAAACAATATTTCCTGGGGACTGTATTGTTCTTACTTTTAAATCTTCAACCTTGGTTCGCGAGATCTTACACAGACTAGGTAGCGACCAGGTATTACAAAGAGGAATAAAAGTTTTGCCTTTAGGTTTTTTTTATCCCCCCAGGACCCAACACCACCCGCCTTTACAGCAGAGGTCTTTGGCTACTAATATCCAACATCAGTTTAGTCTACCCTTGTATAATAGATATGATGCCCTCCCTTCCTTGGAAGATATAGATTGACTCTTCTTTAAAGAGGGTCCTGTGGCTCAAAGCAGGATAATAGAAACCAATGAGCCTAGTTTAAAATGGGCACTTATGGATTCAAAAGGGCCCAACAATATTATCAAAAGTAGCACTGAAGTTCTAGGGGAGACTTCTATTTTGCAACACACGGGGTCACTTGGTGCGCAGACAGGGGTCTGTAATCAATTAGTAATTGGCCCCTGTATACAATCCACGACTCCCTCCGCATTATGTCATGGAATGTGGCAGGGATTAAAAACAAAATTAATGACGAGGAATGGACAAAAACGATAGAGGGATGTGCTCTAATTTTAATACAGGAAACCTGGCTTACTGATCCTTTTTATATAAATGGTTATCAAATTGTATGTACTAATGCTAGTCCTTCCAGAATGGGTAGGGGCAAAGGAGGTTTAGCGGCCTTAATCGCGGTTTCCTCACCGCTAATACTAGGGAAGGCTAACACTATGTCACAGTTTTATCAACTTTTACATTTCTCTTCAGAAGGGAAACTGTTGATTATTGTAGTTAATTTTTATAATAACATTTTTGATAGTACAAGAGGTAGGGTCATTAAGTCTTTAGAAGAGGACCTGGACCACTTCTTGGAGGGTTTAGGGGGGGATTACGTATTGTTTTGGGCAGGCGATTTTAATTGCAATAAATGTGATATCAAAGCAGGAGAACCCTGTGGATATTGTGACTATTTTGGTGACCGTATCCCTCACTTTGCTCATGACCCTTATGGGGAAGCGATTAATTATGCAGTCCATAAATACAATTTAGTACTTATGGATCCTACTACACCAGCTGGGGTAACAACTCCACATACGTACGAGGGGGCTAGGTCATCTTCAAATATTGATCACTTTATAGTCTTGGCAAATTGTAGAGATTTGGTGGAAAAACTTTTAATCCGCGTGAGTCTTCTTAGTGATCATCACCCGTTAATTTTGTCCTTGAGGCTTAGCCTGATACCCAAAGTAAGAGGGAAGGTAGCGGCTATAAACATTGGGACCCAGGGTAACAATGGAGTTTCCATAAGGTGGTCAGGGGTCGACCCCACCTCTTTTATGGAACATCTTAGGGGGAAAACACAGAGAGAATTAGATATATGTTCAGATAGCTCCTCTTCAAATTCAGCCGTTGTTACGGCTTTTTGTAATATAACTACTGAAATAGCAGGTGAACTAACTACTAAGAAGAGAAAGAATGTTTGTGATTTTAACCCTAGATGGTTTAATCAGGTGTGCTCAAGGCTAAATAGGGACCTAAAAAGGCTCTGAAAGAAAGACCTAGGGATAGCGGAAGGATTACCTTCTTGCGGAAATCCTATAAAAATGCTTTGAAAGAAAGGAAAATGGAGATCCGCGAGGAGGCCTGGAAGAAATTAACTCAGGCTGCTGAAACACATGATGCGGTCCTCTTCTGGAAAACAATTAATTATCCATTTTTGTAATGAGAATGCTGCAGTAAAAATCGATACCGTTGTCCCTCCGGAGGACTGGATATCGCATTTTGAGAGTATTTTTAATCCTGATACTGTGAAAGCAAATAAGCATAATGATGGCAGTATTATTTTAGTGGAGCCTGTAGAATCGTCCCCAATAACCTCAGAGGAAATTACATCCGCCTTACAAAATAGCGCTAATGGAAAAGCTGCTGGCCCAGATGGGGTCCCAATTGATGTTTTTAAACATAATATGGATTTTTGGAGCCCAATTTTATTAAAAGTTTTTACTGCTACATTAGGGGGAGTATTGCCTGCATCCTGGGTGGAAAGTGTTATTGTACTGATTTTTAAAAAAGGTGATAGAGGGAAGGCCAATTGTTACCGCCCCATATTCCTTCTGGACTCCACCTCCAAACTAATGGGGAGAATAATGTTGGGGAGGTTAGAAAAATGGGCCAACGATAATAACATCTTAACTGAGGCCCAGTATGGATTCAGAAGGGGTATTGGGACAGTGGAACAATGTGTGAACCTGGAGCTACTGATAGGTAAATATACCTTAGCTAAGGAAGGGCTCTTACATCTCTGTTTTGTCGACCTTACCAGCGCCTTCGATCTTGTGAATCATGCCAAATTATGGCAGACCTTGAGGGCGCTAGGTGCCCCCGCTGATATAATTGTTTACCTATCCCAGATGTATACCTTCTTAACCTCCAGAGTACGATTTGGCCCATCTGGTGAATGCACCCCGGATTTGAAAGTAACGCGTGGAATCCGACAAGGATGCGTATTAGCACCTCTTTTATTTTCTTTATATATTAATAATGTAGATACCTTTTTACAAAGCCTAACTGCACACGCACCAAAAGTTGGGGCGCGCCTGACCCCTGTACTCTTATATGCAGACGACGCTGTCCTGATATCAAGGACAGCGAATGGTCTGCAAAATCTAATTGACAATTTTGCACTGTATATGTCTGGAAGAGACCTACAGATAAATTAAAAAAAAACCTTTGTTATGACTTGCGGGAGCAATAGGTCTAAGAACAGACAACATCATGTGGGAGGGGTAATTATAAATAGAGTTGCAACTTTCTCTTACCTGGGTCTGCTATTTAATAGGAGTGGTACCTGGAACACTCATATAGAACTGTGTAACCTGAAATTTTTAAGAACTATCGAGGGGATTTTTAGATTTGAGACAAAAATAGGTAATAAACCTATACGGGAAATCCTAGCTTTATACCAAAGTAAGTGTGTTACAGGAGTTTGTTATGGAGCCGCAGTATGGGGGAGAGCTAACATCGCCTCCCTTCAAATTCAAGAAAATAAATTCCTGAAAAGATTGTTGGCAGTGCCTAGTTCTACCGCGAATTACATAGTACACAGAGAATTATCTGTATCTTTCCTTAGTGACCTAATAAATAGGTCAGCTCTCACCTTCTGGCAAGGGATATGGAGCAAAGACGAAACCAAATTTACTAAGGATTTAATTTTGGACTGTCTGGCTCTTGATTATAGTAAAAAAAATCCCTTGGCTGGAGCATATTTATAATCTTTTGAAATTTTGTAAGATAGATACTGATAGAAAGAACCCCGTAGCTATCCAGGATTTTAGTAAAAGAGACCTAAAGTTAAGATACATGAACACTATGGAATTTGTAAGGGAGGTTGAAGTTAGCCAAATGCATAGCGTTATTTCCTACTGTGAAATTACGTCCGCAAGGGGTACCCAAATGTATTTAATACAGGTCAGAAATATTCAACATAGATTCTATCTAACACGACTTAGGTTTGGCACGCTCCATTATTTAACAGCTTTCCCCAAAAGGGAAAAGTGGTGCCATAAACTCCCGAATTGCCCATGTGATGGTAAGACACCTCAATCCACGTTGCATTTTATTCTTTTTTGTAGTTTTTATACGGACATACGAAAATCAATTTTAAAACCTCTGTTTTTATCTAATATGCTCTTCCACTATAAACACGCTTTTAACTTTATAAGCAGCTTGGGCACTGAAAAAGTTATTAATGCTGTTATCTTGTTTGTACAATCGGCAATAAGGAGAAGAAAGGCTTATGCACACCTGGATGCTCTGTTATATGAAAACCCTGATGATTAAACGTAGCTTGCTATATACTTTGTTTTTGTATGTTTAAATAGCACTATGCACTTTATTTATCTGTATGAAACAGGTTATTTCGTTTTTATCCAGTCAGGATTCTGCACTTTAGCATTTATCTGATATATTAGCGTTTTGCATTTTTATGCTTCTACTGGTCATTTTGTTTTATGCATTATATAAAAGTGTACTGTATTGTGTTATATTGAATGCTCATGAAATGTGTTTTTAATTTTTTTATTGTTTAACTTTGATAATTAACTGCAATCTGTAACTGTTTCCCTCTGATTAGAATGCTTTTATGGTGATACAGTCTCACCGAATTAAGTTGTTTTTGACTTGACTAAACTAAATGGTCTAGGAAGTTAGGCATGATGGTCAACACTCAGATGCTTGAATCAGCATTTAATAACTCTTCTGTGTTGTTACTCTCGGCCAGGTTGAAGCTGCAGCCGTTTAAAACCAGTTGTATGCTCTGCTATACCCTTGAACTGCTCATTAAATGGCCTAAAAGAAAGAGAGGAATTGTACACTGCCCACACTGTGGCATTCCAGCCGCAGATATAGTTCACGTTTGCTCTCTGTCCACTTCTTCAAGGGTTTTGAGGTCGGATTGTGAGTTGGCTATCAGAGAAACTAGGGACATTATGTGTGGCACCAACTTACCCGCATCACGTCTAAACTCACCTATTCTTTAAATTTCTATTATGACCGCAAGGCTTTGCATTGTGCGAGAATGGAAAAGGCAGTCATCACCTACGATCAACACTTTGTTTATTTCAGTGCCTCACTTCTTCAAATTAGAACAAGCTGCGCTTGGAATCAAAGAGAAATGTGGTCTTTCCAAACTCAAAAATACTTGGGGGTGAATTTTCTCTATATGTTCTAGGCTGAGTCTATTTTGCACCTGACTGTAACATCCTATTGTGTCTTAGATTTTGAGTTAATTTAGAGCTTCTATGAATTCAATATAATCACAAATAAGCTGACTGACTGTATTGACTTTTTCTTCGACATTTTGACCACTGCATGTATTTCCTAGTTATCCATTTGTTTCTTATACAGATGTATTGATGGCCCAAAAAAACCTCACTCACTAACATATTCGCTCATTTACTCGCTCACTCACTCATTCACATGCATAGCATAAAGTCTCCCAGACTCACTTTCTCCTATTTATTCAGCTGGCCAACTCGTGAACTCATTCCTCTCTTTTACTCTCTTTTTTTACTCACTCATGCAGTCACAAAGAGTGCACCTCTGAGTGGTGAATGAATGATGCAGTCAGGTGTAGCATTCATTGATCATCACCCCCGAGAGAGGCCCACCAAAGGGGGGACGGGACAGAAACAGATGATCGGAGACCTAATTTAGAGTTTGAGGGAGTGGGAGTACAGGCTCAAACTGGTAACGATCCTGTCCGGCCAAACTAGCGGTTCCACTGTTCAATCTAGAATTGGCAGAAGCACCAGCTTTACAGCACTTCTAAGCACTACAAGTGCAAATCTCTAATCTGGAGAAGAGTCTGCCATAAGGCTGTCAGGTCACAGTGATGGTCGTCCTGCCAATTTCTGGGTGAGATGAATGTCAATCGTTTCCTCTGCCACTGTCCGCCATGTGAGACATGGCAGACTTGGACAGGAAAACATTTCAAATGCCCCCCTATGAGCATGTAGAATACTCCATCATGCATCGGAGCCTTGATAATTATGTTTACAGAAAACAAACTTCTATTTAGAGAATTCGGTTTCTCTAAAAAGTTTGCGGAGCGGGTGCTTTAAATATGGTGCAGCTCAAAAATCTTCAGTGCTGTGAAGCCCAGAGATCGATGACAATCAACTACTAGGGTGTAAATAAGGCCCTCTATCTGTGTGTCCAGGCAGAATCATCTCTTCCATATAATAAAGGAGCAACAACATTTCTAATAATGATCATTATCATTATATAACAATAATAATATTAATAATTCAGAAGTCACCAATTGCAAACATTTTCAGGCTACCACAGGTCATGCTATTCAAGATATCAATATTTTATTCTCAGTATTGGGGGTCAAGGAAGACAGCAATGTGTGACTGCTGCATTGAAGTAAAAGTTATGTTCTTGTCATTTATACAGCGCCCATTTTCCATTTTTAAGGCCTCGTAGCGCGACTTTCACCTGGTTTTACGGTTTTCCTTCTTGACCAGACTCTTCCTCACCTTGTGATGATGTATTGTGGAGACTGTGTTCAGGGTATGCCCTAGGTGAGGTGCTTTGCCTTACCCATTTCTGTGTTTCTTTATCATCGTGTTACTGCTTTGTGTTGCATAGAAACATGCCATGTAATAAGCCGTTGCCATGTCATCAGCACTGTTGTTAGATTAGTAACTCGTCCACATCAAACAAGCCTGCTCGCCTCTTCAGCTGTTGCCTAAAATCACTCTCCTCCCCCTACCGCTGCATCCAATCTATTCTGTTATCACCCTCACCTTTGTCAAGTTCAAACAAATAAACCGAGATTAAATTAACTAGTTGTGCTGTTTGCCCGTCCCCTTTGCCTCCAATATATTATAATGCATTCTGTTTCCTAGCACAGAATTCATACCAATAAACCTATATTGTGAAGACATCCTTGTGAACTATGGACCACAATAACTCTTTGTGGGCCGTGCTTTTTTTCATTTCCGCTCCCAAGTTAGGTTCATGTATTCTCTTTCCACGCACTGCACACAGAAAACATATACCTGCAGTTTAAAATTATTAGTTTGTAGTGATGTTAAAGTTTCTGTGTATTAGGAACCGATGAGCAGCTGACTTGCTTATAATCATATCTTCTGCTGTTAGTGCATGAGGCAAGGGATTCATAGGTTCTGGGGGCTGATAAATGCCATATTTGCAGGTCAACTAATGGCTACAAAATTCTAAGGTTCAAATTTTATTCTGTTTTTCTAAAACTTTTTAAAAGCAAACAAAGTGCATTTTAAGTCATACATAATTACTACCAAATTTACAACATCACACAAGAAGAAATATTGTATAATAGTTACAACTTACAAATGCATGTTTCCGAAAAGGATTTTGAAAATTTGCATACACTAAAACATAGGTGTGCCTCAGAAGCTGCAGTACTTCTAGATTTAAGATATATAGAGCCGGATTCACAAAGGTTACTTACAATTTCTGAGTAAGTTTACACTTTTGAGTAATGTTACTACTTTTCAGCATTCACAAACCTAGAGTGTGAGTTACTACTAAAACATAAAATAGTAGTCAGTCCCGCACTACATATATTTAAATAGTAAATATGGAATATTTTTGATATGTATTTTTAATCATTAATTTATATTTATTAATTTTATTTGTAACAATTTTAAAACATTCAGTTGAATTTAACATTATTTCCTATAGGTTTTTAGGTCCAGCCTAGCAGCAGAGCGTATGCACTGCTCGCTCTGCGAGGCATGCTGTAGTAGAGTATGCTGTGGAAGCCTCGCCCACTCTCCTCCCATATTTGTCATTGGCTGGTGTCATTGTCCTTGGTAAATGCTAGCTTCCGATTCATTATGAGGCTTGTTAGTCCCTCCTTGTTACCGCCTTGTCGCCATTTGTTACCGCCCATGACGACTGGACCTTTTACTTGGCTTGTTACACGGTCTCCGTTTTAAGTCTGTGAGCACTATTTTGTTTTGTAACTAACTAATGGGGACAATAGCGGCTGCTTCCTGCATTTGCAGAGCGCCCGCACAGGACAATGGAGGCCGCTTTTTTTTGTACTTTATTACTTTTGGGATGAATTGCATGCCTGGCGCGGCGCCCACTTTAGGGACACCGCGCTCAGTTTCATTTTTTTTTTTTTACTAGCATGTTTAGCGCGCTGCCCGGTTCAGGGACACCGTGCTTTGTTTCGCTTTTTTTAAAAACTTTATTGGTGAGCGCGGCACCCGCTTCACGGACACCGCGCTCTGCATTTAGATCCCGCCGGGTTTGGCCCTGAGGCAGGAAGAGTCGGTCTCGTGGCTGGAGTCTTCACCGTCGGATCCAGAATAGAGGTGTGCTTTGTTTCGTTTATTTATTTTTAACTTTATGGGTGAGCGCGGCACCCGCTACACGGACACCGCGCTGTTTGTTTATTTATTTTTTTAACTTTAAAACTGAGCGTGGCGCCACTTCAAGGACACTGCGCTTGGTTTCTTTCTTTTTTTTTACTTTAAAACTGAGCGCGGCGCCGCTTCAAGGACACCGTGCTCGGTTTCTTTATTTTTTTTTTAACTTTAACACTGAGCGCGGCACCCGCTTCAAGGACACCATGCTCAGTGTCAAAGTAAAAAAAAAAAAAAAGAAACCGAGCGTGGTGTCCTTGAAGCGGCGCCGTGCTTAGTTTTAAACTTAAAAAACCATTTGCAATGCAATAGGTCTCGCATTTACGCGAGTTTAAGCTATTGGCTTTGTAAATGACAATGCCTTTTATTTATTTTTTAAAAAACAAAAATAATAGGCATTGTCAATTACAATTCCAATAGCTTAAACTCGCGTAAATGCGAGACCTATTGCATTGCAAATGCTTGTTATTTTAAGTCCCAACCTCCCTTATCTATGGGAGTGTGGTGCAGTACCAGAAGTTGGCCATGTGCAGTGCTGGACTTACCAATGTGTTTTTTTAGTAGTAACTTACACTTGGAGTTTGTGAATACCAAAAATTTGTAAACTTATTCAAAAGTGTAAACTTACTCAAATGTGTCAGTTACCTTTGTGAATCAAGCCCATAGTTTGTAAGTGCAGGTTGTAAATCTGTTTCAAAGCAGGATAAACTAATACAATATGTGGAATATCTGGGAACTGTCTACACACAAGTGTCATACTTGCAACACTGGAGGTTTTTTTCTCCATCTTCCAGCATTTACCTTAAAAGTTATTCCCCTTATAGATAAGTCTAAAAAAAATCAAACCATTGGGATCATTAGCTTTTTCAGAAATGTTTATATTTTGAATTCAATGGTAGCACTTATTGAGACAGATAAATTCGGTTTCCTGAAATAATGTAAATCTTCCCTTACTTCAGTTTTTAACAGTTGAATAGCCACATATTTGAAACCACCTCTTTTGTAATGTTAAATTCTTCAAGAACATTGTCCACATTTCATTTTAGCTTAAAACTAATCAATGTCTCTGTTTGTGATACGTTAAAAGTAATTCCTGCAGTATCCAAAGGGGACACAAGACAGTGCATACCATCTTCTGATAATCACGTATACAGCTTTAGCTTCAATACTCGTAAGGCCTTAATCCAATCGCAAAAGCCCAACAGAGGTGCTCTTTCCTCTAGTTAGGAATTTCTTCCAGAGAGTTCAGCCCAGAGAGTACCTTTCATCAACTCAAGATTGTTCAGATGCCCATAATCCCAAATATCCAGATCATAGCAAAGAATAAAGGGTATATTTGCTTCAAATGTTTTCTTTAGCGGATGCACTAATCTCCTCAATGTGTTACCATAAAATGATTTAAGCCATTGCCACAGGCTATTGCCCAGGCAATTTGCTGCAATCTGTGGGCTGAGGTCTTTTACATTTTGAGATAATAAGAATCCTAATCATTTTAGTTTTAGAGTATTTATCTCAGTAAATTAAGATTAGGCTATTATGTCACAGGAACACTAATGGGCTGTTTACGATGTCGGGCGGACTTACGTCTGCCCGACACTGTTGCTGACTCGGGACCGATCGACCTCCGTGACATAGTACGGTCGCATACTCTCATTTCTCTATGGGAGCTTGTGCTGCGACCGTAAACCGGCCATAGCACAACCTCCCATAGAGAAATGGAAGTTTCTATTAATCCCTGCACCGTGTGGCAGTCACCTTACGATGCCTGCCACACGGTGCAGGGATTAACAGGGGGCCAGTCGGCCCCCAGCTGGAGGCCATGGGGAAAATGGGGCCCTGCTAGGGGCCCCTAAAGGTGCTTTCCGACAGGCTTTCCATGTCGGAAAGGCCGACATGGAAAGCCAGTGGGAAACTGACATCCTAATCCCGACGGCGAAAACGCCCTCATTAAGGGATTAAGTGCCGGTTCCGACTGGCTGACAGGCTCCTTGAGCCTGTCGGAATCCAGCCGGAATGACCAGCCAGTTTTACTTTCGACCTCCGGCATTGTAATGCGGCGGTCGCAATTGAAACCGACGATGTGAGTCGGAAAGCCTTCGACCTGTGGTACATTGTTATCAGGCCCCAAATATCAATATGGACCATGTATCTATCTATCTATCTTTACATATTAATTACACTGTGGCAGTCACCACTGTTTAGGTATGATTCAGACACAATTTCTATTGAAAAGGCATTTTTTGATTTGCCAGTAAATTTTGACACAGTGGGCGAATATGCACAAAAACTGGCAAGCCCTTAGTGTAGTGCTCTAAAGTCCAGGGTGCCACTTTTTTGATGATCTGTGCCAAGGGGAGAGGGAGTTACACACTCAAAATAGACGCAGCTCACCCCCTTGGTAGCTTGGCCAGAGCAGTCAGGCTTATCCCAGAGGCAATGTGTAAAGCGTTTGCGCAACACACACACACACCAGTGACACATTGAACACACCACAAAAGAGACTCCACACAGGTTTATATAAAAATATAAAATATATTGTACATAAATTATAGACCAAAAATGACATAAATACTGTGCATACTATTCAATCCTGAATTAGCACTTGTTCTCCTGGCAGTGCAAGAATCAAAAATGACATACATAAAAACATCAGGGCATAAAATGCTGCAGATTAGTTAGAAGAGAAATGCACGAGTTACCCTATCACCAGAAAACCATCAATACTTCGTAAGTAAGGAAGACTTGTGTAGAGAACGACACATGGAATCCACATCTGAACATAGGACCCAGTGCACCTGTGCTTGTATTAGCAAGATTATGGTAGATTTCTGAGTCTTACTGTATTTTGGTGTGCAACGTAGGCCGCAGGAACTCCTGCGCGCCTACTACGTGCAATATGGTAATTTCAGAGATTACTCTTTCACCACTACAATCCCTGTTAGGTGAGAGGTAAATGCACTCCCCTCTTGAAGTAATTGCTGTCTTGTTGTCGCCCTCCTGGTCCACTCGATAAAGGGGGGGCGGACACTTGGCAGAATTAGTGCCCCACACATGCAGCGCGGCCACAGCACCCAGATACCAGCACCATTGGATAAAAGTGCCCCACAGGTCCTCCGTGACACACGTAGAGAGGAGCCAGCCGCCCCCGCATGCAGAGTTGCCACAGCGATGTGCCTGATACCGTTGTTGTGCTCACCTTTGGCCAGACACCCGCACCTTGTGCACGCGAGCACCAGCAACAAATGGCCACGGCCCTTAAGGAGTGGGAAATTGCTTGGCACAACAGCACCTGGACTGTGGTCCCCCAGTGATCGGGGAACACCAAGGTAGTGCTTCTGCTCAGCAGCAAGGCAGCCCAGCGCTTCTGCACAGGGTCTCGTCATCCCAGGGAGCCTCACTGGTAAAGGGGTGGCCCGAAGTCCCCGGGCTGAGCCATGCGATGCGGGACGCTTCCAAACCCTAAGGGATCAATCATGTTGTGATCTCATCAGACCGTAATAATTCAGTGGAGCGCCCACCACATGCTTACCTCTGGGGCACAAGAGCAGTCACAGGGCAGAAGCCAGGAGCAGACCAAAGCTCTCACCATGCGCTGAGCTTCTGGGACAGCACTCGGGGGCACACGAGTAGGGAAACAGGCAACAGGCCAGCACATCAGGCTGTGCAAAGAAGCAGTCCCTCCTTCAGCCCAACATGCAGCAGGCCATACAACAAAGCAGCAAGTCCAAGTGGTGGTTCCTCCTGGCAGCATAACAATCCCCTGGCAAGGTGCAGCATGTAGAGCCAGCAGCGTCTGGTTACAAGTCCCACGCAGTGTCTAAAACTATGGGGTCAGAGCCCCTGTACTTATACTCAAAATGTTTATGATGTGTAGGTAACTTCAAAAAGAACCTTAGAAGTGAACTATACCCCCATTCAATCCTAGCCCTGGCTCCAGACATTAGTAGGGGTTAAACAAGCCCTTTGTGTGAGGGCATGACACAGCCTATACAAATGTAAGTGCGCCCCGCCTACCTCTCTCCAGCCCAGGAAGACCAATCCGTATGCAAATGAATGCAGATGCAACCCTGTTACACCCAGCCCTTCCTGTGTGATGGCTGTCTGAAAGTATGCACAAAGCCTAGCTATCACTCTAATCTAGATGTGGATTGGAATCAGGCTGCAAAGTGCAAGAGTCCACCTGCACTAATAAGCAGGATTTATCACCATTTTTCCAAACATACCAAACATGGCAACGCTACTCCTTTCAGATCAGAAATTATCACTGAAAAACATATCAAGGAATTCCCAATGCTAACCTATGAGAGGAGCAGCACTCACAGTAGTGAAAAACGAAATAGGGTGTTTGTCACTAACAGGACATGCCACACAATAAAGGCACATGTCCTACCTTTTAGCTACATAGCACCCTGCCCATAGGGCTACCAAGGGCCTAACTTAGGGGTGACCTATATGTAGTAAAAGGGGAGTTTCTAGCTTGACAAAAAACTTTAAATGCCAAGCCACTGTGGCAGTAAACTGCGCACACAGGCCCTGCAGTGGCCTGGGACAGGATTGAAAGGCAACTTCTGTGGGTGGCTCAAGCAACGCTGCAGGCCTACTAGTAGCATTTAATTTACAGGTGCTGGGTATATGGGATACCTCTGTACAAGGGACTTACAGGTAAATTAAATATGCAAAAAAGGTGTAGACCAATCATACCATGATTACAGGATAGAGCACATGCACGTTAGCACTGAATAGCAGCGATAAAGTGCCCAGAGTCCTTAAGCCAACAGACAGAAGGTCAGAAAATAGGAGGAAGAAGGCAAAAAGTTTGAAGATAACCCTGAAAAAAGTGCCAGGTCCAACAAAAAGCAGCCCTGGCAAAAATGCTCAAACCAGCCGCTCTCTCTTCATCTTCTCACACAATCTCTCGCTTTCTATCCATCCATTATCTCTCTCTCCCTCATCTCCCTGATTGCTTTCTCTCTACCTCCCCACTCCCTCTCTTTCTCTCTCTTTTGAAGCCTCCCCATGGCTTTTGCAATAAAACCTTGAGGAGCTGGAGAAAGTGAAAGAAGCATCAGCAGCAGCCCTGAGCTTTCAACACTGGCCTCCAAGGGCTCCAGCCCATCAGGGAAATACCCAGTTGAATAAAAGGCCTGTCCAGTCCTACCAGAGACACTAGGGGTGACAAAGCAGCTGTCAAATCTATGTAAAGGTGGTAGCCTTCTTGTGGACGCAGAAATGGTAATTTGAATCAAAAGCACTCATTTTGGTATTTGACAGCTTCTGTGCTGTACTTACAAGCATAATGAATTGATACATGTCTTTGGTGCACGCATCCTTGGCTGAGGTGTGCAGAGATCTTTCATTGCCGCACACAGAGGAACAAAATTAGAGAGAACATTGATTATGACTAAGGCTAGGACCATGGCTCACAGGCACTGACGTCTATTAAATACGCACTTTTCATCAGGGAAGAAAGTAGTAAATGGGTTTCACACGGTTTATGTCACTCTTTAACTAAAATTAGCACAGCAGCTTTTATAACCCTGCAGAGTTATGTCATGATATTACAGCAAGTCTTTAATAACTTGTGCTGTGCAGTGAGGCACAAAAATCTTACTTTTATAAAGGCAATCCAGCGAACAATTAAGGAAAGACAAGAAATTCAGGGGCTTATTTACAAGCCCATTGCACCACCAGTGCGTCACTTTTTTTGATGCACCCGCAGTGCAGAGTACCTGCCCATATTTAGAAGGCCATATAAAGCCACCCTGTGTTGCTTTTCATGGCCTTGTAAATATGGCCCCCTTTCATGCATTACTCTGCATGGGTGTTGCTGTGGGTGTTCCCACGCAATATCCATGGAACCTGATGCATTCCCCGATTTACAAGGTTTTGTAAATCTGGGAATTAACGGATGTCCGCGCCTCCCCAGGGGAGGCATAAGGAAGGCGCAAGGGTGCCTGTGTTGGTGCATGGCAGCCCACTGTCCACCAGCGCAGGGGAAAAGGACAGGAATGCGCCGTATCTTGTAGATACAGTGCATTCTTGCCCTTTTCTTTTGATGCACGACAGCGCAGCAGGCAGGCTTGCTGTGCTGCAAGATCTGTGCGCATCAACATACACACTTTCACAAAGTGCACTACTCAAAGACCCTTAGGGTTCTGTTGCAACTTGTCTTTCTTAACCAAACACAAATTTTTTTTTAAACATAAATCATTTCTTGTAATCATTCACTTATATGTAGTATATTCATAATCTTTATAACACTGTACATAAACCAAAAGATGTTACATCACATCTTTCCATCATTTGTTTGTATACATAATTCATAATAGCAAGACATCCTTAAATGTTTTTTGAGCTGTCCCAATGCATTTCGGGCTACGTTAGCCCTTCGTCAGGGGAACTGTGAGAATACCGTTACGTGGAACCTTTAATGTACACCTACAAGAACAAATACAAAGTGCGGAATAAATAAACCATAGTTACATACTGAAAACATCTAGTATCCATTACTTTGCAAACATGGCCTTCAGTGATTTGATGTTTTATCGAAAAAGACATATGTCACGGCTCCGTATTGCCCCCGTGCAATAACCGAGTAAACGTGACTCATCCAGTTTTTATCTATCATGCATAGTGCCACGTGTATCTCCTGCCCTCCACCAGTACTCCTCATGCATGTACCATCGTGCTCATGAATACGATGCATACCTAGTTAAGCTCAAGTTGCTTCAATGTCAAAGGAATACTTAAGTAATCCAGAGTTCACGTTCTACAAAAACCAGAAATGCCAAATAAACCATCAGTTGCCCAAGCAACGGAAAAAAGCCACACACGTGCGTTCTCTTACTCACAACTACGTGGACCGTAATAATCCTGACACGCTCCACAATGCTCCCACGTATTCTCCAACAAGAAAGATACAAGCAGGGCACAAGTCCTAAAAAAAGAAGTGGGGGGACTCTCCAAGTTAGGTAGTGTTACAGGAAGTGACATCACGACAGGAAGTGACGTCACTTCTGACATCACAACAGGAAGTGACATTACATGTGCAGCAGATCTATCATTTGCATGTATTGCAAGCTTTAACAATTGAAGCTGCTCAGTGCTTAAGCCTGTGACTTAAGGTCCCTGTATAGAGGAATTAACAGCCCAAATATGGATGAAATTTGGTGTACACCTACATTAGTAAAGACATTAAGTGCTGGGGGTCCAACATTCCTGGAGACTTGTGTTGTGGAAGATATCTATTCATTTTAAAGTGCAACATTTGCAACATACAGAAACACCAAAACCCGTCCTTGCACCAGCAGCGATCCACAATCAGTGGGTAAAAGAAGAGCTAAAATTACAACAGCCACAGAGGCACACACAAAATTATCCAAGAGTATCAATATTTGTGAAACTGAGGCATATTGGACATAAACCACGGAGAGAGAGGAACGATAGCCAATAAGCTGATGACAAGAACAGAACCTTCTTCATCCTAGCCTACTTCCAAAACTCACTAGGAGGGTGGCTCCGCGAGCCAACTACTCATTCAAGATACATGGTAATCTGTAGTTTACTAGTTCAAATCATGGCAAAATCCAACTAATCCTCCCGGTTCCGGTAAACTGAGTACCAATCACTTGGGTAATAATAATGATACGTGCTATTTACAGCACTTAGTAAGAGAGCGTCGACATGGGGACTTCCCACCACCCACAAACAGACTAAGCACACCCACACCGCCAGGAGGTGATTGCAGTATTAATACAACCTACGGAATGCTGTCCAATGGGTAATTCCAACACTTCTAAACAGTAGCTTAAATAGACTGCCAGCAGCACCCAGATGCCAAGTAGTAGGCAAACAATGCGCTATACAAAAACCATTAAGAAGCAGGATTTCGTACAGAGAGGCGAGAACATGGCAGGTGGGCCACTGCGAAAGCTGATTTCTGCCTCACGGCTGCCCTCTCTCTCCTCTCCAACAACCGATACGTGACAAGGAAGTTGTAACCACCGCTCGGGTAATGTCGATTTGTCACTTGTAACAACACCAACAGCGTGAACAAAATGCAAGATCTTGCAAAGAGCAGCACTGTTTGGCTTTGAATTTGCACTTGCTGGTGTAGCAGGTAGGACTCTGAAAAAAAGCAGCCAAGAGACGTGACGGCCGCGAACGTCAAGGAAATATTTACTGCCAGCTATGAGGCGTGTGTAAACAAAACTACAGTAACGCTACTGACCAACACACAACGCATTTCCTGTTCATTGATATCTCGCACGGCGAAGGGCCCCAGAGGCGAAACCCCCTGTACTGGGAGCAGGAGCAGCCCCCCCCGTCGTGTGTGTCTGCCCGGGCTGAGACAGCTTCCCGGGCGCACACAGAGTACTTCACAGGTCTTTGAAAGACCATTTACGTGTTAACGAGGCTTTGTTGCTTGTCACCCCTTCTTAGAGCCCCTGCATCTCCACTCTGCCTCGGCTGCAAGAATTTGCCCCCCCCCCGACATTTTTTCTTAGCATCCCCTGGAATTTGTCTCCAGTTGCGCCTCTGACTGGGAGCGAGGATAACCTTACCAGGATTAAAGTCCCGTAGCCGGGAGTGTTAAAGCTACGCGGTAGCCAGCCCTGTCGTTAGGAGATCGACGGGTAAGTCAACGGCCGCCATCTAAGAAAGTTAGGGGCGGCCGTGAGGGCAAGTGACGCCATCATAGAAAGCTCAGCTTTTGAGCAGGGGGGACGGCGTCCACCCGGTAAAATAAGTGGGGGGACGCCGTCCACCCGCGTGGTACCCCGACTCATGCCCTGGATACAAGACCAAGCTTGTGATTACTCTATGGTAGGCCAAAAAAGATACTGCGTGTGAAATGCTCAAAGCGAAAACTTACTGGCAAACGCAAGTGCTCCATGAAGTGTGTTCGTGGTCATCTACCGATTCGTGTATCCCATCTGTTACCACGTCCGATGTTAAGAACGTGGTGACATGTGACATGTGCGTCTCTGAAAAAGGGCAACAGTGAGAAAGGACTCGCATATTAGCAAAGTGATTGAAAAAACTTATTGTGTGATTCACAAAGAATCAAAGTTAACTTGTGCTGACTCCGCTCATCGACCATGTGTTGTAAAAAGTGCGTATGCAAAAATTATTTATTTGAAAAAACAAAAGTTCATACGAGATTCAGAAAGAGTCACAATGAGGTGTACTGCTTCGCTCTCCAGATGCACTTTGCCCTCCATTATGAGAGGGATTAAAAAAAGTGTGTGATGACATGCAATACTAGTCATATATAAAACCAAAACTAGTGAATGCCAAAAATTATAAGTGACCTAAGAGATAGAATAAAACTAATATATAGAGAATTCAAATAGAGGGCGAAGTGCATCTGGACTGGTGTATGCATTTTCGCACTTGACTTCAAATAAAGACAAACTGAATACAAGAAGCTTCAAGACTCCTTGCTGTATACTTTTTTGAATTTTGTGGATTCAAAGATATTGATTGTACTTTACAGTCTAATTATATATAACTGTATGCTCCTTTTCATTGCTTTATCTTTTGGTTTATGTACAGTGTTATAAAGATTATGAACATATTACATATAAATGAATAATTACAAGATGATTACAAGAAATGATTTATGTTTCAATTTTTTTTTTTAGTGTTTGGTACACACTACGGCAGGGCCAGTTACAGCCCCAATGATACACCGTATGCTGCTACCAGGGGCCGAGCCTCTGCAAGATTGCCCGCTCCAGATGGCAGTGGCACGAGCATGCCTGAAACGCATACACAAAATGGCCGCTTAGCCCCTTTCTACTCCCCCATACAGCCACTGGTGGGCTTTCCTAGAGGCCGAACACATTACACAGAACGCGCATTTGGACTGAGCACGCAATCACAGAAGCGGGCGCCCTGTTTGCTAATGGGCAATTGCTGACATTTGCCGAACTCACCGCCGACACAGACCTTCCAAATGGGCAATTCCTCACACATAGGCAGCTGTTGATAGAGTGCCGCCAAATGTGGCACACAATTGACATGGAACGGCCTACACACCCAGTCCTGCATACTATCCTGCAGATGGGTCCAGGACGACATCTAGTGACATGGCTGTACAAAGCGGTGCGGACGCTAGGCCCGATCACCCTTACTCCTCTCCGAGAGAAATGGGAAGCAGAATTCCAAAGGCCCCTTCATGATAAAGAATGGGAACGCGCCCTTGAATTCCCCAAAAAAGTGTCCCGCAATTATCGTTTCAAAAACATACAGTATCACATACTGCACCGCGCATATCTGACCCCAGAAATGCTTCAACGCTACTACCCCAACACACACTTCACCTGCCCTAGATGCCCGGAGCCCGGCGCTTCCTTCCTCCATATGTTCTGGGATTGTCCGGCACTTCACGCATACTGGACCATGATACACACCACCCTAATGGAAATAACAGGGGTCACAGGTCTCAACACATGGGAGGTCTGCGCGTTGGGCATAGCCAGACGCCGAAAGCACCAAAAAGTGGAGATGCCCTTTGTCTCCCCAGCGGTCCTCTTAGCAAAAAGATGCATAGCCATGCACTGGAGAGCACCGGGAGGGCCATCGATCGAGGCTTGCAGGGTAGCGGTTAGCAAGTGGGGGGCCTCGGAGGAGGAGGTGCTTAGATTGAAAGAAATCCAAGGCACCCGCAAACACCACATTTCCATGCAATCGGCGACTCTGCTCCATGCCTTCAAGCAGGAAGTAACAGATGAGCCACCCACACAGGCCACCACACCTCCTGCAGAGGAGACATGCCGAGAGGGCGCACAAAATACCCCCTGGACGAGGGATTTCCAGAGGGATGCGACCCCCATCTTGATTGCGTACAGCAACTGGCACCCCCCACATAGTTACTCACATCCCATACCCCCCTGTGCTACCTAGCCTAGAGACTACTGCTGTCCAGTTGGCCCACTAGCCCTCACTAATTAGCGAAAACTCCTATACAGTGAATCCCAGTTCTAATCCCCCAAGTTGAAGAGTTATGTTCCCTATTAAAAGAAAACACAACAGATGGTGTCACCCAACACCGACACAGCAGGGCAACACAAGTGTAACAGTACGTCCTACAGGGAACAACATATGTTCACACGGGCTGTATAAGCACGCAACCCCTAGAAACACAGATGTTTGACGTGTTAAAACGAATGTTCATACCCAATATAAGCACACCTGTGAACAGAATGGATTGTAGAAATTGTACTGAATACCTTAAAGATGTTATTACGATGTTTTTACCCTGCATATTAACGAAATGCCAATAAAAAGATTTTACAAAAAAAAAAAGATATCTAGGGTTGCCATCTTTCTCAGAGAAATATACTGTCCCATGTATGCATTTGTTGGTGTTCTGAAAGAGCCAGGTACTAATTCTGCAGTAGCAGTCTGTGTGCAATCCTCTGCATTCTTTCTTAAGAAAACAATTCTTTCTTGATTTGCTTTAAAAATTACTACAATAGTTAAGTGAGCATTAACAGTTTTTGGGTTGTTAACTCTGTTAAGTTTCATTTTGATATTTTGACCTGCCTAGCACTGAAAATACCATCCAGTCTGGTAAACTACTGGTCAGATGTCAACCATAAAATTATCCCCTAATGCGCTGGGATCATCTATTAACTTCCAGGGCCTATGTCACTCATATGACACACTCTCCATGTTTGCACCATAGTTCACCTTTCAAAAGGTGCATCTGGCACAGACAGGGATAGTGCACCTTATTAAGACAAATGTGCTGCCCCGGGGCAGCTGCGAACTTGCGCTGCCCTGGGGCAGTGCATTCAGTGAAATATGGAGTGGCTTCTATGTCTCTCTGTGCAGGTAGGAACCCACCTGCACTTTATAGAGGGCACAGAGAGTGACTGCACCCACCTGTATGGGGATGTCTGGGGGGTCTATGGGACCCCTTTCCCACCTTCAAATGGATCCTTTAAGGAGGCACACTGACAGTGCACCATCTGTTTGTGGCCCAGCCAGTGCACCTAGTACAGGGAATGTTTGCTTTTGCACCCATGTCCGTAATACGTTGCCAGAGCAGAGACAAAGTGATTCCCTCATTTGCATGTGGCTATGCGAGAGAATGCCCTCTCATGATAGTGCTGGCACTACATGTGCGCCAGCGCTAACAGTATTACGTAAGGGGCTGCACAAGCATCTGCAGCTTCTTCTGGAGTACCAAAGAGCCCAGGGGGTGCACAAAGTGGGCACACATGTCCGCTGTGCATTGGGCATTTTGCGTAATACGTCCCCAGGTGGCCAACCTTGGAGTGTCTGTCTCAAATTTAGTAACATGCACTCAACACAGCAATATGTAAAAATCTGCATCACTGTATTGAGTGGACGTTAGCAAATTGAACAGCACTAGACTTACTGAGAGTTGTATGGCGATGATGTCAGCAGCTGTGCTTGTGAGAAAAAAACAAGTATAGCACACCACTAGATATTGTAGTATGCCACAAGGGCGAGCCAACAGTGTCTAGTGCAAGATTTGTACTTGCGTTGCAGTCTTGAGTATAAACTTCAATGCAACGACAACCAGCAAAGGGTATGGCAAATAAAATATGTAATTTTGCAAAAATAACCTGTATTGCACATATTAGTGTCTTGCAGTGCCCGCTTGCCACTTATTTGCACCTGATTTCATTTGGGGTTAGGATTTATGGCAAAACCAGATCATGTTATCTTAGTAGGTCTGATATTTGTAGGGAGCACTTACAAATCAAATTCAAGTTTTTTTTGCCAGGTCATCACACCCAATTTCCACATAATAAGAGGAGTTTGGAGCAAAGCGTTTTTGAAATTGTGCTCATGTAAGCTTTCAGTGCTAAACAGTTTAGCACCAAAAATTGATTGACACTCCAGTTTACACCACTTTGCAGCATGAACCTCTGGTTAGTGATGAGTAATTGTAATTTTCACACTCCTGTTAAAAAAATGTGACCGATCTGATATTTGTAGGGAGCACTTGCTGAACAATAGTGCTTACAGAACTTTGGGTGGAGAGCACTAAACAAGTGTTGTAAATCAAGTGAAGCAGGGGAGTATCGTGGGCCCCTGCAGCTCCTCCTCGGGTACATCCCTGCACAATTACAGCCACACTTGCCAACCTCAATGACAAGTTACTTAATATCTCTCCTTTCCTTGTAGAGATCCCCTAAATCCAGCCAACCTCATTGACCAACAGACCGGAGGATGTAGACTGGTGCTGTCCTGTACCTCTGTTTTCTCTCTTATTCCAGTTCCACTTCTACCACTGGCCCGCATATCTCTGTGTTTGTGGTCATGGCTATGGGTGTGGCATACTGAAAAGAGCATCGTTCCCACTGGATCCTGCTAGCAAAGTTAGTGAAACCTGACACTGTATAAGTCTGTTCAGTACTTTGTCATACATATATTAAGCAATTTTAGTGTTTTTTAGTACAAGGAGGCATCTACTTGGTCATTACATTTTGTCAGTACTTTTATAGGATACGGAAAGGACCCATTGAGTGGGTTATCAGTGTACTGCATAAATGAGTTATGGCATTTCATTGAACACTGAAGCAACAAAGTGATATTAATGTTTCAATAAGAGGTGCATAGGGGACGTATTACGCAAAATGCCCAATGCACAACGGACATGTGTGCCCACTTTGTGCACCCCCTGGGCTCTTTGGTACTGGAGAAGAAGCTGCAGATGCTTGTGCGGCCCCACACGTAATACTGTTAGCAGTGGTGCACATGTAGCGCCAGCACTATCATGAGAGGGCATTCTCTCGCATAGCCACATGCAAATGAGGGAATCACTTTGCCTCTGCACTGCTGGTGTATTACAGGCATGGGTGCAGAGGCAAACAACCCCCATACGAGGTGCACTGGATGTGCCATAAAAATATTGTCAGTGAACCTCCTCAAGGGATCCATCTGAAGGTGGGAAAGGAGTCCCACGGACCCCCAGACATCTCCATGGAGGCGGGTGAAGTCACGCACTGCACCGTCCTGCAGGGGAATCTCTGTGCCCTCTATAAAGTGCAGGTGGGTTCCTGCATGCACAGAGAAACATGGAGAGGCTTGGAAGCCATTCCATATTTCACTGAATGCGCTGCCCCAGTAGATGATCCTAGCACATTATGGGATACTTTTATAGTTGACACCTCACCAGTAGTTTCCCAGAATGAATGGTATTTTCAGTTCTAGGCAGGTAAAAATATCAAAATAAAACAAAAAAACGGATATTTTTAACTCTTTGAAATTCGAAGCAACAAAAGCACATCCGTAACAACCCCAAAAAATGCTAATGCTTTCTCACCTATTGTAGTAATTTTTAAAGCAAAGCAAGGCAGAATTGTTGTGTTAAAAAATGCAGAGGATTGCACACAGATTGCTACTGCAGAATCAGTACTTGGCCCTTTCAGAACACCAACAAATGTATAAATGGGCCGGTATATTTCGTTAAATCTGAGAAAGATGGTAACCCTAGCTATCTTACCGTTCTTCTCATGCAGGGGACCTTCTAAAAATATGCCAAGGAAAAAGGGCCAGTTTTAAAGATACTTAAAGGATAAAGGTGCTGTATAAGTTACAGCAGAGCAAATAATTGTGAGCTATAATTCATATCATTTGCAAATTATATACAAAACCATGACATGAAATCTGTTTTTAAGGCTATGAGAGGTCTCAATAGATTGAGGGTCTCATTTACAATATTTTCACTCACAGCAGCACAGCAAGCCTTCCTGCTGCGCTGCCGTGCATCAAAAGAAAAGAGCAGGAATGCGCCATATCTACAAGATACGGGTTAAATCCTGTCCATCTCCACAGCGCTGGCACACTATGGGCTGCCATGCGCCAACGCAGGCACCCTTGTGCCATGGTACAAGGGTGTCTGCATTGCAGGGGTGATTGTTTTTGTGCAGGAAGGGACACCTTCCTGCATAAAACAATCACGAGAGGTGTTTTCCTCTTTCAATGTGTGCTGCTGAATGCAGCACACATAGAAAAAGGAAAAACAATAAATAAAGTTATTTCTCCTTCATGCGCCTCCCTTACACCTCCTCTGCGGAGGCGTAGGAATCTGACGCATTCCCAGGTTTACAATACCTGGTAAATCTGGGAATGCGTCAGGTTCCATGGCTGTTGCGTGGGAACTCCCACAGCAACACCCATGGAACGCCCCATTCACGCAGAGTAATGCGTAAAAGGGGTCATATTTATAAGTGCATGAAAAGCCATGCAGGGTGGCTTTAAGTGGCCTTGTAAATTTGGGCAGGCATACTGTGCCACAGATGCGTCAAAAAAAGTGACACACCAGCTGTGAAATGGGCTTCTAAATAAGCCCCTGAATTTCTTGTCTTTCCTTAATTGTTCGCTGGATTGCCTTTATAAAAGTAAGGTTTTTGTGCTTCACTGCACAGCACAAGTTATTAAAGACTTGCAAAAATATGACAATATAATTCTGCAGAGTTATAAAAGCTGCGCTGCTAATTTTAGTTAAAGAGTGACATAAACCATGTGAAACCCATTTACTACTTTCTTCCCTGATGAAAACTGCGTAGTTAATAGACGTCAGTGCCTGTGAGCCATGGTCCTAGCCTTAGTCATAATCAATGTTCTCTCTAATTTTGTTCCTCTGTGTGCGGCAATGAAAGATCTCTGCACACCTCAGCCAAGGATGCGTGCACCAAAGACATGTATCAATTCATTATGCTTGTAAGTACAGCACAGAAGCTGTCAAATACCAAAATGAGTGCTTTTGATTCACATTACCATTTCTGCGTCCTCAAGAAGGCTGCCAACTTTACATAGACTTGACAGCTGCTTTGTCACCCCTAGTGTCTCTGGTAGGGCTGGACAGGCCTTTTATTCCACTGCGTATTTCCCTGGTGGGCTGGAGCCCTTGGAGGCTGGTGTTGAAAGCTCAGGGCTGCTTCTGATGCTTCTTTCACTTTCTCCAGCTCCTCAAGGTTAATTGCAGAAGGCATGGGGAGGCTTCAGAAGAGAGTGAAAGAGAGGGAGTGGGGAGGTAGAGAGAAAGCAATCAGGGTGATGAGGGAGAGTGGAGAAAAGGAGAGAGAGAGAGAGAGAATGGATGGATAGAAAGCGAGAGATTGTGTGAGAAGATGAAGAGAGAGCGGCTGGTTTGAGCATTTTTGCCAGTGCTGCATTTTGTTCCCTTGTCTGGCACCGGTCTCTGTCCAACCATGGACCCAACTTCAGCCTATGGTTGTGGTGTCCACCTATGGCAATAAGATCATGAGAACTGCGGTGTTGGAGACGGCTGACAATCTCACCTAGTCTCTATCATAATAAAGATAACAAACAATCATCTAAAACCACAAGTGTAGCAAAGAACTGACTCCTACCTAACACAGGATCCGTCAGGTGCTCTTTCTAAGATGTGAAGGGACATATATGCAACCTGAGAGTCTCTATCTCTTTCCCATTCACTTTCATGCTTAAGCGCTACTACAAGGTAACTGCAACAAGATTGGACCATACGTTCAAATCTGATGCGCAACATTAGACATACTACACATAAGCTAGACTATAAACGAACACTCTACTAATTATAAATCACTACTAAGTAGTTACAGAAAGCGCTCTGCGTGCCTCATGAGGTGTTTGAGCACTATACAAATGCTACAATACAATAAAGTACTGTACATATGCACTAGTTTGTTAAAATCAAGCAGGGTGGCTTGATGTGGCCTTGTAAATATGGGCAGGCACACTGTGCCGCCAGTGCGTCAAAAACGTGACGCACCGGCAGCTCAATGGGCTTATAAATAAGCCCCTGAATTTTTTGTCTTTCCTTAATTGTTCGCTGGATTGCCTTTATAAAAGTAAGATTTTTGTGCCTCACTGCACAGCACAAGCTATTAAAGACTTGCTGTAATATCATGACATAACTCTGCAGGGTTATAAAAGCTGCGGTGCTAATTTTAGTTAAAGAGTGACATAAACCATGTGAAACCCATTTACTACTTTCTTCGCTGATGAAAACTGCGTATTTAATGGACGTCAGTGCCTGTGAGCCATGGTCATAACCTTAGTCATAATCAATGTTCTCTCTAATTTTGTTCCTCTGTGTGCGGCAATGAAAGATCTCTGCACACCTCAGCCAAGGATGCGTGCACCAAAGACATGTATCAATTCATTATGCTTGTAAGTACAGCACAGAAGCTGTCAAATTCCAAAATGAGTGCTTTTGATTCACATTACCATTTCAGCGACCACAAGAAGGCTACCACATTTACATAGACTTGACAGCTGCTCTGCCACCCCTAGTGTCTCTGGTAGGGCTGGACAGGCCTTTTATTTCACTGGGTATTTCCCTGATGGGCTGGAGCCCCTGGAGGTTGGTTTTGAAAGATCAGGGCTGCTTCTGATGCTTCTTTCACTTTCCCCAGCTCCTCAAGGGTAATTGCAGAAGGCATGTGGAGGCTTCAAAAGAGAGCGAAAGAGAGGGAGTGGGATGTAGAGAGAAAGCAATCAGGGAGATGAGGGAGAGTGGAGAGAAGGAGAGAGAGAGAATGGATGGATAGATAGCGTATGGTTGTGGTGTCCACCTATGGCAATAAGATCATGAGAACTGTGGTGTTGGAAGTAGCATGTTGGGACTGCTGACAATCTCACCTAGTCTCCATCATAATAAAGATAACGAACAAGCATCTAGAATCACAAGTGTGGTAAAGACCTGACCTAACATAGGATCCATAAGGTGCTCTTAATAAGATGTGAAGGAACATATATGTACCCTGAGATTCTATATCTCTTTCCCATTCACCTTCATGCAGAAGTGCTACTACAAGGTAACTGCAACAAGATTGGACCATCACAACATTAACATTAACATTATGGGGAGAGGAGTTGGCCTAACGGCTAGGGCGGTCGACCTCGAATCTGGGGAACTGGGTTCGAGTCTCAGCAATGACGCTGAACGTCCTGTGATTCTGGGCAAATCACTTAATCTCCCTGTGCCTAACAAAAATGAATGTGTCCTCATGTAACGCAACCGGTGCTATGTAAAGCGCTCTGATACCCGATACCTTCGGGGCAAGTTCGCGCTGTATAAAACTCCATATAAGAATAACAAAATAAACATACTACACATAAGCGACACCATAAACGAACACTCTTCTAATTATGCATCACTACTAAGTAGTTACAGAAAGCGCTCTGCGGGCCTCAAGAGGCGTTTGAGCACTATACAAATGCTACAAAATAACCGGCCCCAATCTTCTTCCTCTACTAGAAGTGCTCCGAGCAAGACTTTTACCTACGATCACTTACGGTAGTGAATCAATGAGAGGGAGAGACGAGGTTACCTTGGACAATGCGGTCACTAAGGCTGTGAGAATAATATTCAACTCCCGCAGTTTACATCGCCAGCTCAAATAAGGCTAGAGTTCGGGCTCCAAAAGCAACAAATATCACGAAAGGGCGCTTATGCCAAGTGCTGGTATAAAATAAAGGGAGCCGAGCCAGGTACAATGAACTCACATTTGTGGAAGGAAATTACAAGGAAAAAAGACAGCCCGGCCATGTGTTACCTTCAATCGGCAATTAGGCTGCTTGCTTTACAGGACCTATGGGAAACCAGCATGTCCCAAAAAAGTTTCAAGGACCTGGTAAATAAATCAGTAAAGATTGTATCCCACGAAGAAGACAAAGCAGCACTTAGCAGGAGGACCCATGGTTGGTTTGTAATTCAGAGCTATGCGAGGGCTAAGCCACAACCATACCTAGGAACAGGCTTCTCGAGAATCACCAAAGAAAGATTCTTGCACCTGAGGTTGGGAATTTTACCCGCAAAGTGTCACCTTCCACCATGGAAACGCACAGACGCAACGAACCACTGCAGAGTATGCGGAGACACCAATGAGGATGTTTTACATCTACTATGCATCTGCAAAGGCTTGGGAGCGGAACGAAGACAGCTATTAAAGCCGCGCCTGATCGAAAGCCAGGTACGAACGTGCAGGCAGGCGGTAAAAGCTTGCTTCGAGGGCAGCAACGTCCGGTTGGCCTGTAGCCTTGTTCGGTTTATGAGTGCAGCAAAAGCAAAGCTTTCCCCGGAAGTCCTTTAATAAACTGGACATCAATTTGGGCCCTCCGTCTTCTGAGCAGTGTACAACAATCCTGTTTTAAAGAGATTGTCTCCGGCAATTATGTTTATCACTACGGTTCCTTCGTGCTCCTTAGCAGCCACTTGTGGGCCAGCGACGGTGACATAAAATTCTTTATTCTATCAAGTCACCCCAGGCTCAGCAACATGGGCTAAGGTATAAGCCTATCACAGACATGGGAATTACCTGGTAAGGGGTGCTATGAACTGGGCGAACAAATGACACGATGTACTGCAAACTGGAACTGTCAACAATGAACTTTTCATTGTCCGCTCACAGATTTTAATTCTATTTATATCGAAATCCCTAACACTAATTTTAAAGGAACTGGCATTGCAAAGAGACCCTCAGGAAATAATACTCCAAAAAATGTTGCACTTTTCATGCCACTTTATGCACCTTATTGGCTGTATTGCACGTCAGCTTTTATCCTTCTTGTAATTTTATGGAATTATTGCTACTTTTTAATGCATTTAACTAATTCTAGTATTATATGACGTTGTTTTGTTTTTACACACATGTTTTTACTGATTGCAAAGGTTTTAATTAATCATGCAATAAAGAGATTACTTACTTACTTACTTAAAAAATGCTACAATATGATACAGTAGTGTACATATGCCCTAGTTTGTTAAAATTAAAACCTTTGCTATACTGGAGGTGTGGTGTGATCATTGATTTCTTCCAATTTAATGAGATCACTTGAAAACGAAGGTGCATTTCTAAGGACAAAATTTGGTGTAGGGAATTCTTTATTTATCACTGCCTGGCAGAAGGAGAGCTAGCTTCAGGCAATAAAAGGTGCAACCCTTATCTGGTAGACAGTGATTGGCTCCACATGTTGTGACTTGGTCCAGTTTCGTCAGCCACTGAGTGATGTTCCTTCTGTGTTGTGTGTTCTGTATTATGTCCCAAATAAAAATGAACATGAAAGGGCACAAAATAGAAAAACTATGTTATCTAGTTATAAGTAGTGTTTTAGGCCATCAGACACCAATGGTAACCAATAGTATTAACCATGGGTTCAGGCAGTAACCACTGACATGGCCCAACCCCATTATAAATTCATTTTAAATGTAGAACAAAATAAAAAAAATGCTACACCACTATTAATTAAATTTAAATTTAGAATGTAACTATTTTGAATATATTAAATGTAAATTATTTTTCTGCAGTTTAAATTTAAGAAAAATTCCCACCTGAAGTTAAAAAAAAATATTTTTTATTAAGTAATAATAGTCATTAAATGTTATGCACAGAACTAATGAAAAGTATTTAACTACACTTAGAAAAATATTAACTTAATTTTTAAAATCAAAAATGGCATTAAAGTATTTGAAAAAAATATGTTTTCATTTTAGGAATTTTTTACCATTAAATGAAATGTGTTTATATTTTTAACTAGTTTATTTTAATATTATATCCTATGAGGTTTTACCTTTCTCCAGGGTCTTGCATTACCAGTGGTTGGCCATGGTGGTACGAGACGTACTCCAGCTCTGAGCTGGAGTACATTTATTATGGTTTGGATTTCTTTTTGGCTGTAGTAACTTTAGAATTGCAGTTTGTGAAAAGCAATGGGCTTAGGGCCAAATGTATCAAGCGGTTTCCCATTCGCAAACTGGCCGATGCGAACGGGAAAAAAGCCTTTTGGGATGTATCATCCAAAAAGGCAATCACAAAATAGGGAATCGCAATTTTTGCGATTACCTATTTTGCGAATGCATTTAGAGAATCGCAATTTGCGATTCCCTAAATGCAATGCAGGAAGCACTTTTAAATTTGCGACCCTGCTTTAAGGAATCGCATTTTACCACCAACTTCAAGTTGGTGGCAAATTGCAAATCCTTAGAAAAATGCACAATTTTGCATTTTTCTAAGTGCCATGTGGTGCACAAACATGCCCTTAGGGCATGTATGTGCACACATGCATATTTCAGGGGTGCAACAGGGTGTCCTTTTGGCACCCTTGAAATTGCATGCGCAATTTGCGAGTACCTATTGGGTACTCGCAAATTGCGCATGCAATTCTATTTATTCCTATGGGCCTCTAGGCCCATAGAAATGAATGGGAAGCCATTCCTTATTTGCGACTCGCAATTTGCGAGTCGCAATTAAGGAATGCGTAGGAATGGCAAAATATTTGCAGAAACCTACATACATTGCATTTTACGAGTCTATAATAGCGAATCGGTAAAATTCGCTATTATAGACTCGCAAAATCCAATTTTGATACATCTGGCCCTAAGTCTTTTGTGGTTGGTTGCACGTTCCTCCCTAACCCCATCCTTAAGTGCCATAAATCAGTCGCATTTAATAGTAAGTATGCCGCCTTTTCCAGCCAATCCCCATGGTCCCTTGCACATTTACTTATATGTGTCAGAATCTCCCCACGGTAAAAGCTGGAGGTGGAGATTTACACTCATCGGTTTGTGATTTGCATTTTGTTGTAAGAAGCAGTATTGTAGTATTAATTTCCATACTGCAAAATGCAGTTTTGGAATCAAGCCCCTAATACCTTTTCCACGCTTGCCTTTCCATGGAAGACTGGGCGCTTTTGGGAGGCAGGGTGTGCATGCATGCACATGTACACTCCGGAAGGAGCATAAGTCACAATAGCAGAGTTAGGTGCCTGCAAATGTTTGTTTTTACATTTTCCTTGCCTGTTCATGCCCCTGGTGCACCATGTAAGCTGCCACAGGGAAAGGGGTCAGGATGTGCATGTTCTCTTCACTCAGATAGATGATGCCACGCTGACTCATATGCGACCTGAGGGCAGCAGAGAGTTTTTTGGATGCTGGGCAGGCTAATTGTCTAAAACCTATCCTGAACTCACAATTTTAAAGTGCTCTCAAATGCAATAATGAGGAAAAAGAAGGTACAGAGAAAAAAAATATTTGCCTAGGATCACAACATTTTTTAAAGCAGGGAAGCTAGGGTACAAGGATATCTCTTTCCCTCTCCTATGTTACATCAAAGGTTAATGGCTTTTTTAAATTCTTGACGCAGTACAGTAGGGTAGAGTGTGGGTGGGAGGCAGGTCGCACATGAAAGCTCAGCTCGTTTTGGGATTGAGGGTCCGAGAGGAAGTTGAGCTGAGCCAGAGCCAGTCATCTGGCTCAATCCTGGCTTGAGCATTCAGAGGCTCCAACAACTGTAGCTGAAATGGAGGAAAAATAATTATCGATACGGGTATGCCAGAGTGGTAACCAGGCAAGAGAAATGGAAATGGCTCATTTACCACATAGGTAAAAGTCAACCGAACAAGAGCAGGCACAGAAAAAAAACACAAGGAGCATTAGGAGTTCTCTCCCTTCACTTGAGAAGGGGTGAATCTAGTTTGTTTAGTGAAACAGAAGAAAGAACTAAGGGAAGGGGTGATGGACAGGATAATCTTAGCTCCTCTCATTTATTAAGGAATGGGACGAGGAACTGAGATGAGGTGGTAACAGTTCAACACCTCGCTTGTGTTTGATTTAAATAGCTATGGTGTTGCGCCTTTTAAGAATGGAGGTCACTTATAGGGTGTTCATGTCAACTGACCTGCATCCTAGTTCACTAATGGCATTGTCATCCTGGGGGAGGGGGGGGGGGGAGAGGAGTGAATATTTTTAAGTTTATCTTTAAAAACTGTTACTTTCCGAAAGCAGTGATATCATCTGATGTGCTGAGTAGAACTGCTCCAGCATGTTGAAGAAAATCAAATACACTTTTTGAATTTTGAAGAGTCTTTATCATATTTTATATGGTATTTGCTGAACAGTTTTCGTGCAAAACATTCTCATGGGTTGGCTCCTGCATGGGCTCTTAGAGCCCCGATAGATCCTTTGGCTTGGCTCTGGCTCGGCTCTCCCTTTAAATTTGTTGGTTAGCCCAACCACTATTTTTCAGCCCACGGTGCATTGGCCATCAAGAGTGTTTAGGTCTGGTGTTCGAGCCTCAGAGTTAGGTTATGGATTTATAAAAGGCAGATGATCAACCACTGTGGGTATTTTGGTGCAAGAGTCCAATAACTTTAACCAACCTTACCAATAGACTAGGAAAGAGAGAAGGGAGCAGGCTAAATTTGTCATAGATTGGAACCAACCAGGTTTTTCGTAGTTTCCGAAATTAGACAGATTTGACTCTCTGTTAAGATAGAGGGGCAGCAGATTCCACAACTAGGGCTGCTGCCACTGAAAAGGCCTGACAATCTACGGTCTTTAAGGCACATCCAGCAAAAATGTACCACTAGTTCCCACTTCCTGGCTATGACAGTAATTACCAGTGATAGCCACTGAAAACATTTCGCTCTGTGACAGGAAGTCAATGTAGAGTTGTCCGGTCTGAGGAAATGCCATTCCTTAGGCATTAGGCCGAGGGAAGAGTCCGCCTCAAAGCTCTGAACTTACGGAAAATTTTGGATCAGATATGAAGCCGTGCTTCTAGATTGCTGGTCATTTTTCCTTCATGCTTAGTCAATGCTCTTACAGACTCTGACAGGATTGTGGCGAGACTGGTCTCACCCAGGTTTGATGCATAGCATAATGTTGAGCCTCTGTTTTAAAATGAAGGTGTCCTTACCAGCACGGTTTCTGGGGTCTCCAGCGGTGTTGTGGTCCATTATCTGTGGGACATTTCTTTATTTCTTAACTTCCTCTATGGGTTGTGAATTAGCAAGGTAAGGGGGCAGCATTGGCAGTTGTTATTTTTTTTATTTATGCCCAATTGTTTTCAAGACAAAATCATGTATGGCAATTTAACTGCATTTTGCCTGGGGCAATGCTTTTTTAAGGATTGGTAATTTTTCCTTAAAAGAAATTAAGCAAAGCGATTTTTTTTTCTGGTTTCTATAATGACCAGGTAGGGGGTAGAACACCTAACAAGAGAAGAGGCCAGAAACATCTGTTGTGGGTTCTTAATTGTCTTGTATTTATGGACCCCAACGGATGAGTGGTGTTGTCTCCTGCTGGTTTACCATGGAGAAGCATTCTCACAAGATGCATCATGTCTCTCCTTCTTTAAGTAAGGAGCCTAGATGCCACAGCAGAAGAGCACAGTCTTTAAGAGACAAGGATCTTGCAGATAGAATTTCAGATACACAGCCTCAAGATTTGGTGAGGTCAATACAAGAGACAGAGGGAAAGCAGTTACAAGTTTGGCGTCCTGATAGATCTTTGTCTTCTCATGTGTCGGTGTCAACTCGGCATCAGTGGTGTCTTCCTGCTCCTGAAATGTGATGAAGAAAGATGAGATGAAACTACAGCTCCGAGTGGCAAAAATATTAACAAGCTTTAGGGATTGATGGCCTTATTTTGCAAATTCCCATCTTCCGCCTGATGAAGAGCAACCTACTACTAGTGTACAGGTGTACAGGGTTTTAAAGGCCTTGAGTACGCAAAGTAACGTTCAAATTAGCAGTCCAAGAACTGCTGAATACAAAATGGAAATATCGAGAGAGGTCTTGAGGGCCAATGTTCATGGTTTGGGTGTACCCTCTCTCCAAACGTTAAATGGAATTGCCACAAACATTAATTGTAGATCACTTGTTGGCGAGTTTAATATTACAGCTAGCAATTTTAACTTAGAACATTGTCATATTTGAGTTAGTAGGTGCAGGCCACATTCCTCTCAGGTATGAGTTTTGACAATTTAAAGGCTTTCACTATGGCTTCTGTGGAGGGGTAGAATGAAGTACACATATATATTTGAGTGGTTGAAAGGAGGATGCAGCTCCAAAGTCCTCACTCTACAGGATGCCTTTCTCTGGTAAAAAGACTATTTGGTGAAGAGTTAGAATCAGTTATTCATAAGTCTTTCAAAACTCACCAATGCTCAAAGTTTTTTAAAACAACAACAAACCATTTTATAGCTCTAAAACAAAACAATTTAAGAGATCAGCCAATCAATTTTGTTGCCAACCTAGAGGTCCTGAGGGGAATCCTTCAGTGTGAATTCTCCAAGACACTAAAGGGAAAAACTCAACAGCATTCCTGGCAATGCCAAGATGTTGGGTCAAATATACAATAGCATTTCACCTGATCCCTCCAGATTCAGAATATCTTCCTACTCCCTTTCTTCTGAACACCAACAAGAAGAAAGCTGTTGCAGAAGAACATTATTTATTTTGTTCTGAAAAGAGCAATTAACTTAATCCGTCAACAGGAGAGGAGGGATATGATAGTATTTAATAGTTATTTGGTCAGGAAATCATCAGGCGAGTTCAGAGTGGTGATAGACTAAAAGAACATTGAAACCTTTGTGAAGAAAACTGACTTCTAAATGAAAACTTTGCAAGAGATTGGTTTATCAAGTTAATGTTCTAACCTCAATGGATCTCCAAGCCTCTTTAATTACCACAGTCACAAAGAGGATGTTCAGGTTCACCTATACAAGGATGATCTACTCAGAGTCTCACTTCCAACCATCCCAGAGTCTGGAGTATGTTGCAGCATGGTTTCAAACAAACAAACAGATTGCCTCTTTGTCCCTGGTCAAAAGAACTAAACTGTGTCAAAGTTTACTTCACCAACTCCAAAAGAACCAGCTAAAAAGATTGAGTTCAGGTTCAAGGTTCAAGGAAACATGGTATATGTTTTTTCTTCAAGGAAACATTTAAAGTTGATTAGTGTTTGTTCTGTTTTTATATCCTGCTTTATTCTTTCTTTTTTGTTTCCTTTGGACAGCATCTATTTTGTGGTTTCAAGGGCACATTTTCATTTGGGTCCTTCAGTTCTTCAACTTTATTGCAATTGACACTGATTTCACAGGATTTCAAAGCTCCAATTCCTGTGCCTCTGAAGCAACTGATGCAGTCGTGGCATTTCCCTTCCAACCTAAAGTTGGGATTGTCTCTTCTTTCTCCAGCCCTGTTAATCTTGTCAACAGATGTCAACAGTATAGGTTGGAGAGCAATATTGGGGTCAACTTCAGTTCAGGGTCGTTGGTTGCCTCAAGAAAAAACTAATTCTTTCAATTGTAGGGAAATGATGGCGAAATGGTGAGAGCACCAAAGGTTTTACAAAGAACATTCAGGGGCAACCTTAGTGGCCGAAACAGACAATACTGTTACACAACCTTATCTGATTTGCTGGTTTAGGAGACATGCCTAGTCCCTGACCAAAATAGCTTTTCAGATAGTCGTATGGGCAATATGTCACTCAGAGCAGTTTATATTTTGGAGAGTGCGAATTTGTTGGTGTACAGGCTAACAAAAGAATTTCCCACTCCATAAAAGTCCATGTTGGTAGTCCCAGTGTTTCAGCAAGTCTTCCAACTGCATGGTCATCCAATGAGAAGCCTTTTTGCCAAATGAAAAATATACTTCTTCCTCAATTCAGTGGAAAAGAGTTCTCATGTTTGTTTTGCATTTCTTCCAATTCCATTAGATCCTCTATTATCAGCAAATTTTTAGGGGGTCAAAGCAGAGATAAAAGTGCTCATCTCTTACAAGCCCAGAAACCGGTGGTTTCCTCTTCTAAGACAGTTGCTGGTGAGTCAAAAGTAGATATCTTGCATCAATATCTTGCATGGGCTGAATATATTGGTATGGAAGTTGAAAAGCGAGGGCTTTTGAGTTTAGGTCTAGTTCTGCCAGTTTCATTGTCTATTCAGTCTTCAAGGGGGTATCACACCAGAAAGTCACATAATCACAATTGGGCTTTGTTTTAACACTTGGTATGGTAGAAGCATTGCTTTACTATTTTACACTTTCTCCAAGAAGGTTTTGAAGTTAAAAATCCTCAAATATTTGTAAAATGGGATGAAATGCTACAGTTTAGCAATGCCAGCAAGTGCTGTCCTGAGGACACCAATGAAGGCTTAAAACTAGGAATAACAGGGGTCAGTGATTAGAGCGTTCAGGTCTCCCCATGGGACTTAACCTGTCTTGAGAGCCTAGTCTCAGGCTCTTTAGGAAATATGACTTGAGATCGTTGGCCAAATAGTTGTTTTTCCATATTTTCTCCGCAGCTGTTACAAAGCTAGACATTTAGGGGAGTTGAGTGCTTTGACGTGTATGCCTTCTTATGTGTGAATATTTAAAAACAGAATTGTCCTTCAGGTAAGCCAGGCTTTATTCCAAAGATGAATTCTTTTTTTCTTTGTCCTCAAGAGATTGTTCTCCCTGTCTCAGCTCCCAAACCAGTGCCTGATCAAGATGCACAGCTAAATTCACTGAATGTTATTAGAGCAGTCAAGAGTTACCTTCAAAGGTCAGCTGAATGTAGACATTGACACTATTTGTTAATTACCTTTGACACAGGTAAGTGAGGATACTAATCATCTACGTCAACTTTGTGTTCTTGGTTTAAAAAAGTAATTTGTTTTCTCTTATACCCGGGAAGGTTTGAAGGTTCCAGGATCAATTCATACTTGCTTTACTTAAGGAATGATGGCTTTTTGGGCTGATGAGGTGGAGTTTCAATTTTAGACATATGTGGAGCTGCCACCTGGGCTACCGCTTTCAATCAATCAATCAATCAATCAATCAGGGAATTGTAAGCGTGCTACTCACCCGTGAGGGTCTCAAGGCGCTGAGGGGGAGGGGGGTCCGCAGATCTGTTTAGCCGAAGAGCCAGGTCTTGAGGGTCTTCCTGAAGGTGTTCAGGGAGGGGGCGCGTCTGCCGGTAGCTCGTTCCAGGTCTTGGCTGCAATGTGAGAGAAGGATATTCCGCCTGATCTGGCTCTGTGGATGCGCGGGGTTTCGGCCAGTGCGAGGTTGGAAGATCGGAGGTTTCTTTTGGGTACGTGGAAGTTGATTCTGTCGTTGAGGTATTTGGGTCAGTTGTTGTGTAGGCATTTGTAGGCGTGAGTGAGGATTTTGAAAGTGACTCTTTTCTCCATGGGGAGCCAGTGGAGACTTCGTAGGTGTTGGCTGATGTGTTCGTGTCGGGGGATGCCGAGGACGAGTCTGGCGGCGGTGTTCTGTACTGTCTGGAGTTTGCGGAGTAGGGACTTGTTGATACCGGCGTAGAGTGCGTTTCCATAGTCCAGTCTGCTGGTGATGAGTGCGTGGGTGACTGTCTTCCTTGACTCAGGGGGGATCCACGTGAAGGTCTTGCGGAGGATGCGGAGGGTGTTGAAGCAGCTGGAGGTGACGGCGTTGACCTGTCGGTTCATGGAGAGTGATGAGTCGAGTACGATGCCGAGGTTCTTGGCGTGGCCTGAGGGGGTAGGTGGGCTTCCGAGGGCGGTCAGCCACCAGGTGCTGTCCCATGCAGAAGGGGTGGTACCGAGGATGAGGACTTCTGTCTTCTCGGCGTTGAGCTTCAGGCAGCTGTTGGTCATCCAGACTGCGACGTCTTGCATTCCTTTCTGGAAGTTGAGTTTGGCAGTGGTGGGGTCTTTGGTGAGGGAGAGGATGAGCTGGGTGTCGTCGGCGTAGGATACGATGTTGAGGCCGTGTTGTCGGACGATGGCTGTGAGGGGGGCCATGTAAATGTTGAAGAGGGTGGGGCTCAGTGATGAACCCTGTGGGACTCCGCAGGTGATTTTCGTGGGGTCAGAGAGGAAGGGTGGGAGTCTGATCCTTTGGCTTCTTCCGGTGAGGAATGATCGGATCCAGTCCAGGGCTGTTCCTTGTATGCCTGCGTCGTGTAGTCTGACGACTAGTGTGCGATGCGAGACGGTGTCGAAGGCCGCTGATAGGTCGAGTAGGATGAGGGCTGCGGAGTGGCCTTGGTCCAGGAGGGTGCGGATGTCGTCTGTGGTGGCGAGTAGGTTGCTTCGGAATCCAGATTGGGACGGGTCGAGGACGGCGTTTTCTTCAATGAATCGTGTCAGTTTCCTGTTGACTGTTTTCTCTGCAACTTTGGCTGCGAAGGGAAGGAGCGAGATGGGCCGATAGTTCTTGAGGTCGGTGGGGTCAGCTGTGGGCTTCTTGAGCAGGGGTCTGACTTCTGCGCGCTTCCAGTCGTCTGGGAAGGTGCCTGTTTTGAAGGTGGTGTTGATGGTGCGTTGTAGTTCAGGTGCGATGGCGTCACGGCTCTGTGGTAGATGTGAGGGGGCAGGGGTCGGTGGGGGCCCCCGAGTGGATGCTTTTCATGGTCGAGGCGGTGTCTTCGGCCGTGATCGGTGTCCAGTTGGAGATGGTGGGCTGGCTGGTGTTTCTGGGGGGCGGGGCCCGTCTGTGGCGCCTGGTGGATGGTCGATGAAGTTGTCGTAGAGGTTTTTGATCTTGAGGTGGAAATAGGTTCCAAGCTTGTCGCAGAGGTCTTGGGATGGGGTGATGTCTGTGGCTTCGCTGCGTGGGTTGGTGAATTCTTGAATGACACTGAAAAGTTCCTTGGAGTTGGTGGAGTTGACCAGGATTTTGTTGTGGATGAAGTTCCTTTTGGTGGCTCTGATCTGGTTGTGGTAGTCCGTCATGGCGTCCCTGTAGGTGGTGTGGTTTTCGGTTGTCTTGGTGTTTCTCCAGTTCTTCTCCAGGCGTCTGCAGGTGCGTCTGGCTTCGTGGAGACCGGTTGTAAACCAGGCGGCTTTCCTGGGGCGTTGTCTGTCGGGGTTGCGTAGCGGGGCGAGCTCATCTGCGCAGTTGGAGATCCTGGTGTGGAGTTCTCTGGCTGCGTCGTTTGCGCTGTTTGCGTCGGGTGCCCAGGTGTGGTTGTCTCGGTTGAGGGTGGAGTTAAGTTGCTCGTCGGTAACCTTGCTCCAGTTCCTTCGTGGTGGGCGTGGGGCTGGTTTGGGTGCCTTGGGTTTGTTGATGGCGAAGTTTACGCAGTTGTGGTCGGTCCATGGCGGCTGCGTTGTGTGGCTGAAATGGACACTGTTTCCTGCCGCGAAGATGGGGTCGAGGGTGTGTCCTGCTCTGTGGGTCGGTGTGTTGACGAGTTGTTTAAGTCCGATGCTGGCGAGGTTGTCACGAAGGATAGTGGAGTTGGGGTCGCTGGGGTTGTCGAGGTGGAAGTTCAGGTCTCCAATGAGTATGTAGTTTGTTGAGGTGATCGCGTGGGGTGCGATGAAGTCGGTGATGGTGGAGGCGAAGGGTGTTCGGGGGCCGGGGGGTCTGTAGACGAGGGTTCCTCGGAGTGTGGCTTTGGGGGTGGTCTGGATCTTGAAGTGCAGGTGTTCGGCGGAGGGGAAGGTTTCGCTGGAGGTGGTGAGGCGGAGGGTGCTCTTGTGGGCGATGGCGAGGCCCCCTCCTGGGTGGTTGGGGCGGTCTTTCCTCTGGATCTTGTATCCGTCTGGGATGGCGGTGCTGATGTCAGGGGCGGAGGATGCGTTGGTCCAGGTCTCTGTGAAGAAGGCGATGTCGGGCGAAAGAGAGTCGAGTAGGTTCCAGATTTCCATGGCGTGTTTGTGTACGGAGCGTACGTTGAGGAGGATGCATTTTAGGGTGTCGCCGGTGCTGGCGTCGGCGGTGTTGGAGGCCGCGGTGGCGGTGAGGGTCTGGCGGCAGTGGAGGCAGGAGAACTGGCCGTGGGTCGTGTTCGGCGAGGCCTGTTGGCATTCTCTAAGTCTTCCAGGGTTGAGTGCGAGGAGGGTGGTGGTGTCGTAGCGATGGGTAGTGGGAGGGCCAGGGTTCCTGGCGCTGGCCGCGGTCGGGTCACGGACGGGCGCAGACGGGCTTGCCTTTGGCGTGCCTTCGGCTCGCCGGCGGCGCGCCCGCTGCGCGCGGCCGCCATTAAGTAGGGGAGGTGGGAGGGAGGAGAGGCTGGGAGGCGGGAGCAGGGGAATTCCGGGGGGAAATTCCGGAGTGGAAATTCCGGGGGGGAATTCCAGGGGGGAGGGGCCGCAGGGGCAGCAGCGGCGAAAGGCAAAAGAAACAGGCAGGCACGAGAAAATAAAAACAGTGGTGGAATTAGAGCAAGACACAGATGGGCACAATAACAGTGGCACAACAGGGAAAAAATTAAGAAAAAAAGCGTCTGAGAAAGGTTACGGTGGTTGGAGGCAGTCTGGTCCCAGTTGGAGCGGGCAGCAGGCGCAGGAGCGGGCAGCAGCCTCGAACCTCCCAAGGAGGAGGTCGGGGTCTGGAGGCAAGAGACGGCACAGCGGAGCAGTGGGGAGAGAGTGGACCTAGACCGAGGGTCGCTTTGACTTTCGTAAATCATTACAAATTAAATCTTTCCCAGAGTTCAGAATTAAATTTTGGCATTAACATTTCATCAATGAGATTGTGTCTTAGAGCTATTGCACAAGGATTGTTTACAACTCCTTTTCAGTTTTTATGGTGTGATTCATGACTTTGTGTGATTCATGTGTCTTCGTTGGGGTATAGTCGCGAGGAAGTCATTCTGGTTTGGACACTTTCATTTTCCATGGAATGCAAATAGAAATTGAGATGAGAAGGTAATGGTGTGATTACTTACCAGTAGTCTTCATTATACCCATCCTCTATTCTTCATCCCAGTACTTACAATACCTCCCTCCTCTCAGCCCTTCTTCCATTAGTTTTTGGGCATGAGTGAAAACAGCAGGTGCATCAGAGTTCCCGCCGTTTACATGAGATTAAAGGGGTGGATCTAGTTTATTTAGTAATAAGGGAAGAAAGAGTCTAAGTAAGCTCTGCCTGATAGGGGAGGCAGAGCCTTTCTCATTTAGTAATTCTAACTGCAATCATAGAATATTTAGGAGATGTGCAGCTTATCTCAAAATGGTGCAGGAAGGTTATTTACTATTCAAACTCCAGTCCTGTAATATTTTGTTGAAAGTTACAAATTCTCCAAATATTTTTTTTAAATGCTGATATGTTGCAATTTAGCATTGCCGGCAAGTGCTGCCCTGAGGTTAGCAATGAAGAACCCTGAACTAAAAAAGATCTCACAGGCACTATCCCAAGGATTCCATTATACAGCATGTATGTACAGTCTGTATCTGCAAACGCTATGCTAAATATCCCCTCTGGGAATTGTCGAAAAGTCGATCTTGATATCGTCATAGACAGCGAACAAAAGCAATCTGAAGATGAATATCTGTCCTGTATCTCACAGCTGCCTGCAGGCGCATTAGATTATTCAAAGATGGAGGTTAATAACAGCAGCTGCATCTTGGGAATAAAATAAATGTCAATTCAAGAAGCAAGAGGCTCTTTGATGCTGACTTCATCTGTTTTTGTGAAATGAAAGGAGGAGCTGCTTAATTTGGGGACATTCAAGCTGTGTTAAAATGCAGTTTGTTTTGGCACAGGACATGCACCCATTTGGTCTTCTGAGTCAGCTAGAGGTTATCTTCCTTAGCCCTTGGAGCTACTTTCCAGTCTCATGAAAGTAAAATAAAACTTGAGACAAACTTTTACCCAGAGTCTCTATCAAGCAGTTGGGAATCCATGCATCAAGCAGGAAGCCATCTTCTTTTTTTCTTCGGTTCCAGTCAGATCTCTCTCGAAGACTGTCCTCACAGCAGTTTTCAAAGTTAAACTCAGATATGACAAGCAAATTAAACTAAAATTGTCACAGTTTCTCTCTCAAAGTCTTCATAAAAGTGTGTCCCAGTCCCTTTTTAACGGTTGTATGACAGACACATGCATGGCTAAACCACGCGTGCCTCTACCGCACAGTCCCAACAACGAATGGGTCTAAACAACGCATTTCTTTACCGCGCATGCCTTTACCATGCAATTTTGTGGTAAAGGGATGTATGGTAGAGTTCACAAACCAGCCCCTCCGCTCTGAGTCCAAAAATCCTGGCCCCTGCCCTATAACCCGACCCTCCCGATCCCTAAAAATGACCCCACCCCTAAAACCTTAAACTATCCTGACTCCCCCTGCCCCGAGCCCTAAAAACTCCTCCTGCTCTGAAAATTGCCCCTTCCCCCTGCCCTGAGTACTAAAACTCTGCCCCTACCTTAAAACCTACCCCGACTACCCCTGCCCTGAGCCCTAAAAACTTCCCCCTGCCCTGAAAGCTGCCCATTTCCCCCTGCCCTGAGCCCTAAAACTCTGCCCCTTACCTTAAAACTTACCCCAACACCAGCCCCCCACCTTGAGCCCTAAAACCGGCCACCTCCCTTAAAACATAATACCGGCCCCTCCCTTAAAATCTACCCTCTCGGCCCCCCCGCCCTGAGCCCTAAAACCGTCCCCCTCCCATAAAACCTACCAGCCCCAGCTCAACTTACCTCGCCACGTCCCTGTCCTTCATGCAGGTCCTCCCTTCCGGTTCCTCTCCACGTCCGCTTAGCAAGTTAGAACGCCGACTGCCTTAACCACGCATATGCATGGTTAAGTCATATGCGTGGTTAAGGCATGCGCTATTTAGCTAGTAGTGAAACGGAACACGTGCTTGAAGCCGCGTTGTAAAGGCCATTTCCCTTTTTAAGTCTTGCCCATGCATCGCTTGTGCTGTCTCTTCGAAACATACTGGGGTCGATTCCGATTCGGGCCGGAAATCTCTCCGACCGAGCCGGACCCGGAGAGATTTCCGACCGAATCGGACCCGTGCAGTCCGACCGAACGAGTCCGATGCATTCGTATGCCACCGGACACGAGTCGGTCGGACTCCCATTGAACTCAATGGGAGCCGGTCGTACAACGCGTACGCGGGCTCCCATTGACTCAATCGGTGCGAGGCGGACAAGGGCGCCCCCTACAGCGAGTACGCCGCGAAGCGCATCGCGGCGTACACGCACAGGTAGGGGGGACCCATGGGTCCCCCCTGTGTGCGACTCGCGCGGGTACGCGTACAGGGGGGTCCGACACGGACCCCCAAAGTACGGCTCCGACAGCGAGTTCGAGTCGGACGGCGCGAGTCGGTCGGAGCGGTCGAGGTGCGGATCGTACTCACCCGGCCGGAAAACGTCTCCATTGCGCGGTGCGAATCGGGTCCGAGCGAGTCGGTCGGAGCGGTACGATCCGGGTACGAGTCGGTCGGAGCGGTCGGGTCGCCCGGACGAGTCGGTCGGCGAATTCGCATCGTACTCGCTCGGCCGGACCCGCGTACGATTCGGTCGGGAAAAAGGGCTCCGAATCGGATCCGGTAAAGCCGAATCCTATTCGGAGCCCTACCGGCCGAGATCGGAATCGGCCCCACTGTGTTCAGGATATGGGCTTTAAGCTCCACCCATTGCCCCCATGTATATTATTGCCTCCTTTGACTGTCTTTTGGAAATGGTTTCTTTTCATTGGTTAATTTGTTTAGTAGTCCCTCCTTAGTACCTCCTTTTCTCCTGTTGTAACCTCCCATAAGGACTGCCCCTGTTACATCTCTTGTTCCTGATGGAGCGCGATGGTGCTCTTTTGTTTGTAGGGGTGCATTATAATCACAGATATTCCGCATCCACATATGTATTCATTTGTTGTGATAACATTTGGTTATTAGATCGTATTTAGCAATAACATGTGAAAGTATAATGATAGAAATGTTCGTGCCATGCAAAGAAATAATGTGGCATTTGTGTTTTGAGTAATGTAATCATTGTAGTTGCCTGCATTTGCTTAATGAAGTTGCTCATATGTGATGTAATGCATTTGATTTCAATGTGCACCATATTAAAGTTGCACATAGATGTGACTACTTGTGCTTAACATGTAGGATTTCATAAGTTGCTTGATGCATTTGATGTGCTCATGTAACGTGATGAAGGAAGGCCCAAATGAAATGTTCATCAATGCGTGTATTCGAAGGGCCTATGTGTTTCATTCTTATGTTGGCCAATTTCTGTAGGCCTGAAATTTATTTTCCCTGGAAGCTCTCAGACGGGGTTGCTAGTGAAATTCATGTGCATATTGAATTTGTTCTGTTCTCACGTTTCTGTTGCAGGTGGAGAAAGTCGTCTTTGTTCATTAGAATAACGCCTTTTGTTTTAGGCGTTAGGCTCGGGGAGGAGATGATACTATGTGTAAGGAACGCTGATAATTGGGAGACGGAGTTCTTTCTCAATGAGGGAGGCCTGGGAATCAAGGTCATCGAGCCAGGAGCTGGAAGTCGACCCGAAAGGAAAATCACCTATGAGATGTGTCCAGCGAAGTGAGGTGATCGGTGGGCGTGTTCTACATTTTTGTGTTTTGTATTAGGGACAGTGCCTTGGGGTGGAGTCAGGAGAGGAGGTGAGGAGATCGAAGAGGAGAGAAGGAGCATCTTAGAGCGAGCTCCGTAGCTTTGGCTACTTGACCAATTCAACGTGAGTGTACTTCTTAGGAAGTCTTCACGCGCTGACACCTTTTCTGATCTTGCCTGGGGAAGGCTAAGTAGGGATGTCACGATAGTGGTAGTGTAGGGACAGACTAATGCTTTTTATTCATTTACCACAGATGAAGTCTGATCTTAACGTGGGGGCAATCATTTCCTGCATTCTGCTTTTGGAAATTGTTATTCTGTTTATGATTCATAGCATAAAACTAGCTCATAGGTTCGGATTTGTATTAGTTCCTATGTACTTCTACAACCTCGTTATGAGGTGCTTGTACATCCAGTTGTTTTTGGCTTTGTAATGAACCCAGTAACTTGGATCTCGGAGTCTGTGATTCTTCAGAGTCATGGTTCTTAAAAATTGTAGTCTGCTTTAATGAGTTATTTCTCCCCTCTACACTTCTCAGCAGGTAACAAAGGTCCTTCGGCCAAGAGTTCCACAGTAAATTGGTAGGAAGGAACTCGGCCCTAACAGTTGGTAGCAGAAGGACGGTTACCTCTGCAGTGAGGGGAGAAGCTAGAAACAATAGGGAAAGTTTAGTTATAGAGCCCCAAAAAGCCCAAAGGATGAAAGCCCAGAGGATTGAGAGTGGAGGACGACAAGTTTTGGCGGCAACCGACGGAGAGTGACGGTGTAGCGGGAACAGCAGTTCGCGATGGAGTGAGTATGAATAGGGACGCGCTTGTTAGATTGCGGTGATGATTTGATTGTGTGATATCTTGCGGAGTTGAGTTGAGAGTCGAGTGATTGTGGTTTCGGGCCGAACGCGCGCGGTCCATGTGATACGATTTGTTTTGATGTCAGGCTCGACGAGTAGCCTAAGATCCCGGGATAGATTTGTGGTGTAGAAGACACCAGAGCTGTAATTGTCTGATCAGTGATTGTGGGAGTCATGAGGCGTCATCGACAAACCCACGGGAGAAAGGGAACGTGTGTGAGAGAGCTTGATAGAGTTGTGTGGGAAGCTATTTGCACAAGGGCGGACCACAGCGATTCGAGTGACCAACGCAGGTCGTGGGTCACTTTGTGTGAGCGGATTTGAGCGAGTGGATCCTATCAGTTATTTGTATGACTGTCCGGCCATTCTTGGGCAGACGGTTTGAGGTGGCTGTTCAGTCGTTTTGCGGACAGACAGTTGCCAGTGGTGAGGCAGACAATTACTTGTGAGACTGTCCGGTCGTTTCGTGGACAGACAGTCGGTTTTGTGACTGTCCGGTAGTTTGGTGGACAGACAGTTACTTGTTTCTATGAATGAGGTGTGTGAATGCGTAAGGAAGAGATTGCAAAGGAGGGTGAACTGCTGAGTGAGGAGGAAGAGTAATGTAGGAGTGTGCTGCGCTGTGATAGGTCGGTTGGTGTAAAGCCGCGCTGGGATTGGTGGATTGCCATCAGGAAGTAAAAACTAAATCATCTTGTGGGGAAAAAGAGTCAATTCAAACATGCGATGCTTTAGGGTGTTACGTGACCTTTGTAGGGGAGATAGGGGAGTAGTAACTCGAGTGGGTGAAGAAGCCCCACCCGAGGACATACCAGCACACTATATGGCCACGAATGTAGGACTCCATACCATAGTTTGGCTCCAAAATTGAGATAAGGTTACTGAGAAGGAGGGAGATTTGGCTTTTCCACGTTATGGTTCATTTAGATTAGATGTGTTGTATCAGTTAAGGGCAATGATGGCTTCATTGCGACCCCCACCCAGACCAACACAGTTTGAGGCACTGGATGCATGGATAAGAGCAGCCCATGCAAGGAAAAGGGAGCAAAGTCAGGAAAGAGTGAAGAAGTCGATAAGGGTGTTTCAAGACGCACAATGGGATGCAATGTTGAAGAAATGGAGAGTAGATACCATTGAGGGAGAGAGGCTATTCCCAATGTTAGTGAAGGTAGGAGACGTCCAGAAGAGAAAGGAAGAAGAAGATGATAATGACACTGATGATAGTTTGCTGGATAGATTGCTAGCAGAGCGTCCGCCTCCATATAACCCAACGACGGAGGAGGGAAGACAAGCGCTTGCGGAAGGGACAGGAGAATCGCAAACGAGTCCTAGTGCGAGAGTAGTGGGAAAGATTTCAACAGGAACGGAGGGAATGGGAATGCAGTCGTCGAGGAGTGCAGTGACGAGCAGAGCTAATGCTGTTACACGGTTACCGGATGCCCTTACGGTGCCAGTCACCATTGGTCCCATAGTGTCAGTATACGATCCAGGTCAAGCAGAAAACAGTAGTCAAACACAGTTACCAGCAGTAGGAGAATGTATCAGTTCTGGAGGAAATGGTACAGTGAACGGGATTGGTCCTCTTTTGTGACCTGTAGAGGCTAGTGCTCCATTGCCAGCCACTGCAGACTCTTCTAGAGGGCACACTGAGTCTAGGGCGGTAAGACCAGTGTCGTTAGCAGACTCACGTTCTGATCTGAGGATGTGGGAACCCCCAGTTAGAGGTCCCATGGGAAGAATGGCAGGAGGAGGAATGGATTAAGGATTTCCAAAGAGGCAAAGTATCCCACGGTCCATAGTTGAATGGAGTCACCGAGGAAATCAGAGTAGTGAAAGTGGAGAGCTAAACAGTACATTGAGTCAGGGAACAATTAAGGCTGCTATAAGGGCCAAAGTGCTAGATGTGGTGAGGTTGAAGGCAGAAGCGAATGAAATTATAAGTGGGAATTTGCCTTTGGAAAGGATGGAACTTTATGAACAAGATGAGCTGTTGTTTGTGGCAAAGGATGTGACCCGTAAGGCAAGAAAAGCTCATGAGAAATTGACAGAATTAGCACGGAGGTATGATGTGGACTTGTCCAAGACAAAGATGATACAGGGAAGTCACAGGCTAAATTACAGTGATCAGGAATTGGAAGAGAAAAGAGTCATAGGGTTAAAACACACATTCGAGAATTGATTATAGGAATACGTGCATGGAGCATGCTTGACAAGTGGGCAGAGAGGTGGTCCAAGACAAAGAGTGTCAAAAGGGGTATGGGCGATATGCAACCTCCAGGTGGAGGAACAGCAGGAGTAGAGGCTTACCCATTGCGAGAGGTACCGAGCGGAGGGTATGTGCATGTGCCTTGGAGCAGGGGTGATCTGGCAGCGTTCACAAATGATTTTCCTCTGCTGAGGGAAAAACCTGTTGAGTGGTACAAGCAAGTCGATCGTTTTGTCAAGATTTCAAAAGTATTATAGATTGATTTGAATGCATTGTTTGACATTGTAGTACCAAGTGACCTGTGGTCAGCTTGTAAAATTGCTGTAAAATGGCCAACATCAGAACCAGAGCGAGATCCTGTTACGCATGGTCCTTCACCTGTGGTTATGAAAAAGTTTGAGCAGGTAATCACATGGTTACAGTCTAAAATTTCGCCACAAAATATTGATTGGGTTAAGAAAGATCGAACTACCCAAGAGCCCAAGGAATCAGTCCATGCTTATCACGAAAGGCTCTTACAAGCCTTTAAGCAATACAGTGGATTAGACACACTAGATACCAAAGACATGGGACAGTTCGTCTCCAAATTCGTCCTAGGGTTAAGACCAGAGATTAGCTTTATGATCCAACCGCATTTGATCTGTTGGCAAAACAAATCCGTGGATGAGATTCTACTGTATGCTAGGTACTGTAGTGATGAGGTAGACTCAAAACATAAGGAGCTCAAGGATAAGCTGATGTTGGTCCAAATGAGGAATGCAGAAAGGGTGGACCAGGCACAGCCAAGTGGAGCAACATTGGAACGAAGGCAGGGAAACAGTCAAAGAGGGGCCCAAAACGCGTCAGGCCAAGGCAGGGGGAAATCTGTATACCCCAAGACAGGGATGGATGTTGGTACTCTGAAGAAGACTACTGCATGCCATTGTTGTCACAAGATCGGGCATTGGAAGCTCGAGTGCAGGTTAAATCCCGCTAATCAGGTCCTAATGGAGGAAATAGTGTGTTGTATCTTACCACAGGTAGCCAAGGTGAGTTTTGTAAGTTTCTTTATTGACTTCTTGTTGCAGGATGGTAAAGATGTACATTAGTCCTTAATCCTGGTAATCCTGTTACACCAGCCACACCAGGAGCAGCCTGCCTGCTGCTCAGCCCATCTTCCAACTGTCACCACTCATCCACACAGGCACCCAAGCATTCCAAGCATCACAGTCACACCAACATTCCACTGTCAACACTCACACTGGCTGAGCAGCAGGGAGATAGGTAACCAGGTGTAGATAAGATAGCATAAGCAGGATATAACTAAGTCTGGGCGGTGAACTCCGCTCCGCTCGCGGAGTTTGCAGAGTTTTCCGTCCTCCGCGTTATGCGGAGCTCGCGGAGTTCCGAAAAACTCCGCTTCACGTTGCGGAGGGGAGTTTTTTTCCTCACTCGCGTTTGTCAATGTCAAGTTGGCGAGCGTGAGCGAGGGAAATCCACGTCCCAGGGAGATTTTTCCTCGTTCGCGATCGTCAACATCAAGTTGGCGAGCGCGAGCGTGGAAAATCAACCTCCTGGCGAGATTTCTCAATGCGAGCGGTCAGATTTCTCATTGCGAGTGGTCGCGTATGCTCGCGACCGCTCACGTTGATAAACCGCCCGCTCGTGTTGAGAAAGCTGCCGCTCGAGTAAAAGTCTACTCAAGCGGCAGAAAAGAAGCAGCGCCCGCTTACGCTGTGCATGATGCCGTTCGCAATGATTGCACAGTGCGGACAACACCTGGCACTGACAATCACCACGAACTGCATTTATCTAAAGAAACTCCGCCGCTCGCGGAGCTCCGCGTAGTGCAACAGAGTTTTTTGTGCACTTCGCGGAGTTCCGCGTAGGGGTACTCCGCGAATTCCGCCCAGGGTAAGATATAACATATCCTCCTCCTTTTAAATGAAAAATGAAAAGAACAATATAACATGGGAAGAACTATAAATAATCATATACACAAGCAGAGAAAAAGTTCAAAACTCAGGGAAGCAACCTAAAATACAACTTCGCAAGAGTCTGAACACTATGTAACCTGAAAGAAAAGGTAAATATTGACAAGCAACAATAAAACATTGACAAGTAATATAACCCATCCTTCCCAATAAACAGTATTTGAAAAAAAATGCGTAAAATGTAGCAAAGGTGGGCCACACCCTTAGACAAACTCCCATGACCCACAACTGTAGAAAGGGTGAAAACAATGTGAATGGGACACGACCCATGAGACCTACCCTGTGTGAGGGTGTAAAACCAAGGTACACGTGAAGCACCAGGTGACTTACACACAATATGTACGGAACATGAAGCGCGAGGCGACTTACACACCCAAAAAACACGTGATGCGCAAGACGGCTTACACACTAGACAAACAAGAAGTGTAGCGCAAGACGACTTACATACTGACAAAACCAGACATGTAGCGCATGCCGACTTACACAACGAACCGACAAGACGTGTAGCACGTGGCGACTTACACACAACACAGACAACACATGTAGCGCAAGGCGACTTACACACAATCAATTGAAAACAATATGTAAAGTAGTGTAACTACAACACAGAGACTACCAAAAAGAAGGATCACCCTCATGTAAGGGAGTGCAGTGTAAAAATGGAACTTAACTCCATACCCATCCCTCATGAAAGGGAGTGTAAAGTGACCACCACCCACTAAAAGACAAGAACCTCCCTAGTGTAAGAAAACCAAAACTGTGGCATCACTAAAACAATATGCTAGAGAAAAACATTATAACAATATGAACCTTAAGTCATGCAAACTCTTTACCTTTATCATTTGTATGTTTGTTTGTTTTTTTAAACTATAACCCATCACCGGTGAGCGACCCCTCACCCGAGTTTTGCTGGACTAGAACCTCCCTTGCGTAAGGGTACCTAAGCTTACAACAAAGCTAAACCCATGTTGCATATTTAACGACTTGCTGTAACACCATAAACATTGACATTGACAAACAATACTATTACTTTGACTTTTGTTTTTAACCACACTGTAACTAATATTTGACGAAGCATGTCCTCCTGTGAGCGATGTCTCACAAATTTGCTAATTCAGACTGTTTTTATTTTCAAAAGAAAACTTTACTCAAATGTTCATCAGAACTGTGGTGAAAATAGTCTGAAGACATAGTCCGGTGACAGCAATTGCGTGGAATTTGGCATACAAACACTGTGATGATGCTCACATGGAACACTGTGAGCCAGTGAAAGACCGCACATGTCGCAGTATCAACCAAAATGTGCACGCAAAGGTCACCGCCAAAACAGTGTCTTTCAGCAAAGGCAACGTGAAGAACAGTACAAGTCTCCGGCACCATGTGTCTCCAGGAGGGACTTAGAGGCTGCCCCACGACTGTGCACTGTGTTCTGTCATACACATGCACACAGACTACAAAGAAAAGAGTCCCTGAGGTTTCTCGGTGCTCCACAAAACCATCAAACACACAAGAAAGAAGACATGAGCCGCAGCCGATCTGGACACAGCGACGTCCCCGGTCACCTTCAGATTTTCATTAAACTAAAAACTCGTGGTTGGCAGAACGCGTACCAATCAGGCTGGACGCTACACGAAACTACGTAGCTCACGTACTTGCGATGTGCCTCCAATCCCAAAATGGCGGCACGTAGGAGACGCAGAGCCGGATGGCTTGCGGTGCCGGCGAGTACCAAATAGCGTCGCTGAGCCAGACATGAAAAAGAAGCAGCGTGTAGTCACAGAAGATACTCGAGGTGGATCTCGCGGCAACAAAATGCAGGTAAGGTTGTGCGTGCTAATAAAGACACATGCTCTTTTTTTCAAACCGCAGGAATGCGGTTAAACTGCCAAATGTCCAGGGGGCAGCCAGGGACAATATAAAATCTAAATATACTTACCCCCAAAAGTCCGCACCTGCACACTGAATGTGGATTCCTATCTTTAAGATAAAGGACATGTTGAGTAGATTGCCGGCAGAACGGCTGTGCACCAAACGTCCCACACAACAGACAGGCTTCATTGGAAGCAACAATGTGTGAAAATATTCACAGCTGGGACACTCGCGAGACCCAGTGGTTCAGATATCCATGCGTCTCCAAAGCTCCAAAATGAACACAACCACACAGAACCTGTGTGGCGCTTGCAAAGTCCTCGCACTGAGACCATGACCAAACTGCTCCAAATCATTGCACAATGAATCCACATTCCGTTTCTGTGCAACCACCAATTTCCTTCATATCTGATGCATCATAGTGGCAGATACGCTAGGATGTGGTACTAGTGAGTCTCAAACCAGACATCCACTAGCATGAAAGTCCTTATAGTAATGCCTATGGAGCATGTCCAGGCTTGGGCTGTCCGTTGACAAGGACACTGGTGGGGCTGGCTTGCCTGGAGCTCCATTCTTGACGCTTTCCTCTTAGTTACTTTATTCTCGTTTGGGTTCTTCATGTCCAAACCGTAGACAGCTTCTTTAAATGTTGTAGCACGCTTCAGTCCAGGTCCAGGTCGTCGCCAAAAATATGTTGTATCTTACCACAGGTAGCCAAGATGAGTTTTGTAAGTTTCTTTATTGACTTCTTGTTGCAGGATGGCAAACATGTACATTAGTCCTTAATCCTGGTAATCCTGTTACACCAGCCCCACCAGGAGCAGCCTGCCTGCTGCTCAGCCCATCTTCCAACTGTCACCACTCATCCACACAGGCACTCAAGCATTCCAAGCATCACAGTCACACCAACATTCCACTGTCAACACTCACACTGGCTGAGCATCAGGGAGATAGGTAACCAGGTGTAGATAAGATAACATAAGCAGGATATAACATAGTGTAGGTACCTGAGTCGGTAAGACCCAGGTCTGTACAAGGGGGGGGGGGTGGTTTGGGTCCACAAGTGCAAGTTCCCCAACCACCAAGAATTCCACAAGCAAACAGAACATATCAGCAGATGCCACTCATCGAGACATTTGATGAGCTCGCTTCAGACCTGTTACAATGACGGTGCCTGAGGGAGAAGGAAGACTGTACTCTTGGAGCAGTCTTGGAGGTAGACCAGAGAGGACCGTATGTAGAGGCATATGTTGACAGTCATCCCATCACCTTTTTGATTGATACTGGTGCTATCCGCTCTACTGTAAGATCTGCAGTAGTCCCAAATCTACCCCTCTCGGGACAATCAATCCAAGTTGTAGGAGTTGCAAACAAGAGAATGACCAATCCATTGACAGATGAGATACCTGTGAGAATAGGAACCTTTCACGATCGACACCAATTTGTGGTGTGCGATTCAAGTCCGGTCTGCTTATTGGGTCGTGATCTCCTGTGTAAATTGAACTGCACCATCTATTGCACGCCCAAAGGAGTGAGGTTGCAGACTAATGATGATGATATTGCATTTAAACTGGTGAATCAGAATCTCTGCGTAGAGATGTTTCCTGTATTAACAATTGAGGACTTACCTCTTGATCTGAGGGATTCCATCTCTTTGGAAGTATGGGATTTCACAGGGGAAGAGATAGGGTTGATCAAGGGGGTTGAGCCAGTTAAGATTCAGGTCAAGCCAAATGCTGAATTCCCAAGAACGCCTCAGTACAATCTGACACCGGAAATGGTGGCAGGAATCAAGCCTGTAATTGAGTCCATGATCGAGCAGGGAATTTTGAAAGAGATAATGGGGAGCCCTTGTAATTCCCCTATAATGGGACTGCAGATGCTGAGTGGGAAGTTTAGAAACGTCCAGGGCCTGCGAAAGGTCAACACGATTGTAGTTCCATGTTGTCCTGTGGTACTGAATCCATCAGTGATCTTATTTCAGATACCATGTGAAGCTGAGTGGTTCACAGTGATTGACCTATGCCAGACATTCTTTTCGATACCCTTGCACGAGGAAAGCCAATTTTTATTCACTTTCCATTTGGAAAATCGTGTGTTAACATCGTGTTGTATCCCACAAGGGTATACAGAGAGTCCACCGATTTTCAATCAGATTTTGAAGAAGAATCTTGAGAGTCTGCCACAGAATTCTGTTCTTGTGCAGTATATTGATGACCTCTTGATTGCGTCTGAAACAGAAGATGCTTGCAGAATTGATACTGTTGCCTTGTTAAATCACCTAGCAGAGAACGGACACAAGGTGTCCCCGAGCACAGTACTGTTTGACTGAGGTTCAGTATTTGGGTCATCGGATTGAAAAAGGCAAGAGGAAGGTGTCACCAGACCGCGTTGAGGCGATCATGAACATGACTGCCCCTACAACACAGAAGGAAGTCAGGATGTTTCTGGGAATGGTTGGGTATTACCGTCAGTGGATTCCCAACTTTTCATTGAAGGCGAAGCCTTTACAGAAATTGACACACAAGGATGTGAGTGATCCGGTACCATGGGATAACAACTGTTTGGTTGCCTTCTTGGAGCTGAGAGAAAGCCTTTGTTGCGCTCCGGCTCTAGGAATGCCTGATTACAACAAGTCCTTCTCACTGTTTTGCTGTGAGAGAGAGGGTTGCGCACTATCAGTACTCTCACAGACTCATGGAGTTGTCCGTAGACCAGTTGCCTACTTTTCTGCTACCCTAGATCCGGTAGCTTCAGCATTGCCCAGATGTCTCAAATCCGTTGCTGCGACAGGTGTCAGCATTGAAAGGTGCGAGAGCATTGTGATGGGTCGTCCACTTACTGTTAATGTTCCACACTCAGTTGAGCTTCTGATGACGAGAACAAAAACGCAACATTTGACAAATAACAGACTCACACGCTATGAGCAGGTCTTCCTTGCCTCAGAGAATGTGACTCTGAAAAGATGTTCTGTATTGAATCCCGCTACTTTGATGCCTTTACCAAATGTTGACGATGAAGATTGTGAGGACCGTGACTGTCTCGATGAGACTGAACTCTGCACCAAACCGAGACCTGACATTGTCGATGAACCTTTGCCCCAATCTGATGAGATCTTCTTTGTAGACGGTTCATGCTTAAGAGACAATGTAGGCCATCTGAGAGCAGCGTTTGCTGTATGAACCATTTCTGGAGTGGTGGAAGCTGCATGTTTACAGGAGCATACTCCGCACAAGTGGCAAAATCATTGCTGTGACACGTGCCTGCTTGGTTGCCAATCAAATCTGAGTCACCATCTACACCGATAGCCAGTACGGATTTGGTGTGGTTCATGACTTCGGACAGCTATGGTCACAGAGGGGATTCTTAACGTCATCAGGATCTCCGATCAGAAATGTGGAGTACGTGAGACAGTTGTTAGAAGCCTTGCAACGTCCAAAGGAAATTGCAGTGGTTAAATGTGCCGCCCACAGGAGGGGGGAGGACTTTGTCACGCTTGGGAACAGATACGCGGATGAAGTTGCACGTTTCTGTGCCGAACAAGGATGCATTTTCACAGGAGAATATACTGGAGAGAGCACAGAGAGAACCGAGCTCAGCATGATGTTAGCCATAGCAGACACTTGGGACGAGCTCAAGCGGCTGCAGGGAGAAGTGTCAGAACAGGAAGAAGCTGGTTGGATCAAAGTAGGTTGCGAGAAAAGAGATGATGGTATTTGAGTTTCAACTGATGGTCGAGCAGTGTTGCCAGATGATTTACTGAGCCCTTTGAGAAGGCGGATTCATGGAGCAGTTCACCTTGGAAGGGATGCCATGGTGCGAGTGTTCAGACAGACGTGGTTTAATCCACGGTTTCGTGCGTTTGCTGAAGCAGTGTGTCACAGATGTGTTACGTGCCAGCAAATGAATGCTGGAAAGAAGACCAGGGTTGCATTGAGTCAAATTGGAAGATCAGAAAACCCTTCAATAGGATTCAGCTTGATTTCATTGAAATGCCAAGGTGCAATGGATTGAGGTACATCTTGGTTGTGGTGTGTGTTTTCTCATGGTGGGTGGAGGCTTATCCAACAAGGAGGTGTGATAGTCTCACAGTAGCAAAGTTATTGCTTAGGGAGCTTATACCACGGTTCGGGTTTCCAACCTCATTGGAGTCAGATAGAGGAACACATTTCCATAGTGAGATTATGAGGATGCTTTGCGCTGCCTTACAAGTTGATCAGAGATTGCATTGCAGCTACAGGCCCGAGGCATCTGGAATTGTGGAGCAAATCAATGGAACTCTCAAGATGAGAATGGCAAAAGTGTGTTCCTCCACGTCTCTGAAATGGCCTGATGCATTGCCCTTGGTGTTGATGAGTATTCGTAGTATCCCTGACAGGAGGACAGGCCTCTCGCCTCATAAGATCTTGATGGGGAGGGTGATGCGTTTGCCTGCAGTGCCGTCTACAGCCTTGATAAACATCACAGATGATTTGATCCTTGATTATTGCAAAGGACTGGCTGATATAGTCCGTTCTGTGTCTCACCAGGTTGAAGCTGCGGCTGCCCCGACCTCGAAGGACCTGTGCCATGACTTGTGCCCGGGTGACTGGGTGCTCGTTCGCAAGCATGTGAGGAAGAGTTGCCTTGATGCCCGTTGGAAAGGTCCATATCGGCAAGATGGCACCTGAGTGAGACGACCGCGCCGGTCGCCCCTTGCTGCAGAATGCATTAACATATAAGGACACTTCAACCCCCGCTAAGATCGAAAACTCAATGTCCCGCATGCTGACTCATCGGCTGGAAATTCGTGTCCCTGACGTCTGGCGGACCTTGGAGGCATTTTTCTCGGGGTTTCTGGCCGCCGCCCGGGAAACGAAGAGAGCGCTGCAGTCCGTGTCAGCGACTGCCTGGGACTGGAGGAGAGGAGGGGCAGGAGGAACCGGAGCTTCGGTGCGGACCTGGCGGCTCACGGTGTGGAATTGCACCAAAAGACTCGTGGCAGGGAGGATGCCTCCCAAACCCAGTTGCGCGGCACGTCAGAAGGCTCTGGAGGGGCAGGCAATCGCAGACCCAAACCACAGCGATCCAAAGGAGGGAAGCTAGTGGGCTGCTCAAACTCCAGCATCAGGACGTCTCTGAAGGTGAAACACACCCAGGATGGCCCCAGGAAAGGTGAGCTAAATGAGTCTTTAAAGGCAGGTGAAAACCCAGATAGGGGGGCCAAGGGGGTGAAAGACTGCCTAATTGAGCCCTTGGTACACTCACAACCACAACCACAGCTGGAATCTCTGGGGCAGGAACTGGATCAGCAGCAGCACAGCATCACAGACCTTTTTGCTACAATCCCTCCAGCTAAGGGTGCAATGGCCAACCACAAAGAATTAAAAACTAAGCAAGTTGATTCTGAGAGTCCCGGGGGGCTGGAGACCCTGCCAGGTACTGTGGATGCTTCAAATAAGCAGCTAGACCCTGCGGTTATACCTCAAGCTGATGTTTCTCAGAATCAGACTACCACTGAAAGTCTAGAGGGCATCAACATCCAGGGAATTGTTTCACCATCTGCACCTGGGCAATCAGCCTTAGCAACGGTGGATATTCATCTGGATGCATCTCAGTCTTCTGTGGTACAAGAACAAGCCACCGGCACTACAGCCTCCTTAGATACCAGTATGCTAATTGAGGAAGCAACAGGTCTCAAAGGATTGGAAGATACTTTGGACCTTGGGGATAAAACTTTTTCTGTGACTGATGGCTCCGAAATGATCTCCTCTAATGCAGAGGATAGCAGCGATGCTCAGCTCTCTAGCTCAAGTCTAAGTACCCTACAGAAGAGTACGGTGATCAGGAAGAAAAAACGTATGAAGAAGTATAGAGGCTCCCACCCCTCGGAGTGAGAGGTAGAAGAGAATGCCAGGCCTAATGCAGATCCTACCCTGAAATGGGATTACTCCGCTACCCAGAGAGTTTACCCAGACCGCACGGGTGATGTTGACACCAATACGAAAATGACACAAGCTGGAGAGCCCTCCTTGAAGATGATATATGAATCTATCAAGCAACTGCAAGAGGAGACTCGAATGGATGGGAAGAAGAACCGATTGGCAACAAAGAAGCTTCAGGGTGCCGTTAGAAAAATGGCTAAAGCCTGTACAGATATAAACTCGAGACTGACACTGGTGGAAGAGCGAACCAGTACACTAGAGGATGGCTTGACTAGAACTCAGGCACAGACTGAAACTCAGGCAGCCCAGTTTTCAGACCTTCAATGGAAGATGGAAGACTTTGAGAACAGGCAAAGGCGGAATAACCTACGGCTACTTGGCATAGAAGAAGGAATAGAAGGAAATGATATACGGGCCTATGTACTGAAGCTAATGAAGGGCGCCTTCCCGGAACTCCAGCATTGGAACTGGGAGGTAGAGGTACAGCGGGTTCATCGCTTCCCCTTGACCTTAAAGAAACCAATGCAGCCAGGTAGAGAAGGTAATGCAACGCCAAGGGCAATATTAATCTACTTCGGGAATTTTCTGCTTTGGGAGGAAGTGTATGCAAAGGCCCACCCGAACGCCAGACGGACTTTCGAAAATCAGTCCTTCTTTGCAAAACCAGATTTTTGCCACGTTACGATAGAACGACGATGGAAGTTAAGGCAATTGATTCAGCCTTGTCAAGCTTTAGGGGCACAAGATTTTCTGATGAACCCAGCTCGATTGAAGATTATACACAAGCACACTACAAGAGTCTTCAGCTCAGAAATCCAAGCTCAAGAGTATATTGAAAAACTAAAATCCTAATGGCAAGGACTGACTTTCATTGCTTTGGCCAGACAGTTTGAAGTAACTAAGAAGTAGATTTTTTAATTCATCTTTCTCTTAGCTCTTCATCTTGGGGGCCCTTCTCTTTTTCTCTTTGCTGGGGTTTTCTTTCCTTTTCAACGGGTGGCTGATGTGGAAGGAATTTGGTGGTGTATTAAATTGTTGAGTCTAACAGGGGATAGTACTTTTAAGGGTTAAAATAGCATCCACGAGACAGGGGGGAAGACAAAGGTGGAAGTCTACAGGCTGGCAGCAAGGGGGGGTGACTCTCAGGCTCCATCACAGAGACCATTGGTCTGCTTGTCTCACCATGTAGGTGGTGGGTGAGGGGGGGGTGGGCCTCGAGGGCAGGGAGGGCCAGGAGGTGGCAGGGAGAGGGTCATCGGGGGGGGTGGGACCAAGGGAAAAAAACTAAAAACACCATCGGGTACCGAAATCAGGGAGAGGTGGCAAAAAAAGAAAAGGGAGCAATGTGGGAACAGGATGGCAATACATACTTTACATGCGGGTAGCAACGATAAATATCTGTGGGTTGAATGACGCTGCAAAACGAAGGATAGTTAAGGAACAACTTAAGATATTGCGTGCGGATATAATCTGTATGCAGGAAACACATGTAGAGGGGACACGGAAGTACCTCTTAGAGCAGCTGGGATTCAACTAATTGCATATACCACACAAGGGACCAGAACGCGAGGGGTGGCGATATTGGCACAGAAGGGGGGATTGTGTTTAAAGCTTGTTCAACTGATAAACTAGGTCGATGGGCAATTGCTGAAGGCCAAGTGCAGGGATTTAATTTTACATTATGCTCAATATATGGGTCGACAGGGGATGATCCCGAAGTATTTGAGTACCTTAATTCTGAATTGACCAAGTGGCCTTTACCGATTATTGTTTGTGGTGATCTTAATATAAATGGCATGGGGGGGCTATGGAAGGGGAACCCCAGTAATTATAAAGGTCGGGAAAAAAAAGTACATAAGGCCCTCATTCAAATGATGGAAGATAATGGGCTTGTTGATGCCTGGGCGCAACTTAAACCACAGGATGGGGGTAGTACATACTATTCGGCACCGCACAGGGCTGTAGCAAGATTAGATTACTTTCTGGTCTCATCCTCCCTCCTACCCACCTGTTTGATTCAGAAATTCCCGCGGGCCATGTCCGACCACAATCCCTTGGTTCTGGAGGTTCGAAACTTTGTGGGGGGCGGACCGGAGCGCACTTGGACATTTGAGCGGGCCTTGTTGCAAGATCCGAACTATGTTCAACATATGAATAAGTGGCTCGGGGAATTCCTAGAGGACAACAGGGGGAGTGCTAGGTATGGGATGGTATGGGACGCCCTGAAGGCCGGGATCAGAGGGGAAACCCTGAGCTACTCTCTGAACCGGAATAAAAAAATCAAGCAAGATCTAAAGAAGCTGTATAGGTCAATGTCAGATATAGAAGAAGAAGAACTGGTTAGAGCCATTGCCAATGGCTTGAACACAGAAGAGATCCTCCAGAAATTGGCGCTAGCAAAAGCTGCATCAGGAGAAATCATGGCAACAAGAGCAGCTGAAAAATTTCTGGCCTGGAGGCAATCTTGTTATGAATATAGTGAACAAGTGGGACATATGCTAGCAATTAGAACAAGACAGAAAACTACTGGGGGTGATATCTTGGAGATTAAAAATCAAACGGGGAGGCAGTTACAGCACCCAGGGAAATACGCGCGGTATTTCAAAGCTACTACGAGAATCTATTCGGGGAAGAGGGACATACGGAGATGAAGAACATAAAGGAATATCTAGCAAGAAATCGCTGCTGAGGCATTCTCACAGGAAGATTCAGAAGTTCTGGAGGGCATATTCTCAGAGGAGGAAATTCAAAAAGCCCTCAGTGAACTCCCATCTGGCAAAGCAGTAGGCCCTGACCAAATCCCGTTAGAATTTTATAAAGGGTTTTTTCCAATTTTGGGGGATGATTTAAGATTTGTAATGCGTCAAGCACAGAGAGGCGAAGCACGTCCAGAGTCGTGGGCGGAAGCCAATATGGTTATCTTTCTAAAGAAGGGGAATCCCCCTAATGAGCCCGGATCTTATAGACCTATAAGTCTAATGATTAGTGATGTAAACATATTTTCAAAAATCCTAGCCAATCGCTTTAGCACCATGATAGGGAAGGTGATTTCACCCCGCCAGCACGGATTCATCCCAGGCAGGGGTACAACCGAACATATTCGTAGAGTTATCACTATGTTTGATGGCACTGCTGCCTCACGGGATCCTATGGCGCTTATCCTGCTAGACGCAGAGAAGGCGTTCGATAGGGTTTCGTGGGGGTATCTTTGGGCTGTACTGGAGAATGTGGGGGTTGGAAAAGGGTGCATTAAAGCCATACAGACGTTATATAGAACCCCTAAAATTCCGCTCCGGCTAATGGGTGGGCAGAGCGAGTCGATTTCTATTACACGTGGGATGAGACAGGGGTGCCCATGCTCTCCCCTCCTATTTGCATTCTATATTGATCCTTTAATCAGGAAAATTGAAGCAAATAAGGGAATCCTTCCCATACGATTAAATGGATTTGAAACTAAAATTTTAGGATACGCAGACGATTTGGCAATAACTGCTGCAAATCCGAGGGTGGCATTAATGGAAATAGAGCATGAGGCTGAACGCTTTGGGGGGATCTCAGGGTATCGGCTTAATCGGGGAAAAAACGCAAATAGTAGGGAATAGTAGGTTGTCTCTGTCGGATCCATGGGTGATGGAGTCCGCCACGTACCTTGGGATCATCATAACCTCAGATTTAGGTAAAGTAGTGGAAAAAAATCTTGTCCCTGTGATCCAAAAGTCCAAAGAGATTTTGACAGATTTGAAAATCTGCATCTTTCAATTGTGGGACGATGTAATATCATCAAAATGATATTTCTTCCAAAAATACTGTATTTATTTAGGACGATACCCTTAAGATTTGAGAACCATTGGTTTAAGGAAATGGAGAGGCTGATGAATCGATTCGTATGGGTACAGGGTAAAACTAGAAGAGCCTTTAGATATATGTCCCTGCCTAGGGAAAGGGGAGGTTGGGCGGTCCCGGATTAAAAAATGTATTATTGTGCCACGGCAATCCAATACCTCCGAGGGTTATTGGGTGGGAAGGTTATGGATCAGTGGAGGAATGATGCTCCTCCGGATCTATATAAACTATTGCTAGAGAGAGAGGCTCCCAACTGGCTTCTGAGATTTAGCGAAGCTAGTTATTACCAAAAAGTGAAATTAAGACCCTTGGTGCAGCAGCAGCGGTTTGGACTGGTGTTAGAAACAAATTGGGGCTAGGGAGAATGAATTTCTACACCACTTTATTTGGAAATCCGTCGCTCCCCGAGGTATTTCATGGTGGGGTTATGCTGCGTTGGGACTCGCTGGGGAAAAAGAAGATGGGGGACCTTTTCGACTCAGATGGTATAATCTCATTTGAGAAAGCTCAAATCCTCTTCAATTTAGTCGCAGGGAATTTTTAAAATACCTCCAGATTTGCTCCTCCATCATAAAGAAGAAAGGGGGAGGGAAAGCTTTCTCTAAAGACCCAGTTATGGAAGCTGTTAGGAACCCAGATGGGTGTACTATCACCCAGATTTATGGCGGGCTGAGCCAACTATTGGCTGACGACCTAGACAAGCATCGTGAGAAATGGCAGCGGAAATCGAACATTGAAGGGGATGAATTTATACTGTCACTCAAGCTTGGTTACACTGTTTTGAGAGTGGCTAAACTTCAAGCACAACACTTTAATCAATCTTCTCACTCTATTATTCGCCAGCTAAGATTGCTCAATGGGGAGGGACGGAAGGTATTTGTTGCCCCCGCTGTCAGGGGGATGATGCAGATATAGTTCATATGTTTTCCTCCTGTCCGATGCTGGACCCTTTAAAGGGATCTATAGAAGAATTTCTGGGGCAAACTCTGAGGATCCAAGTAAAGCTTACAGCCGAGTTGATGGTATTAGGTGTGGCTCGGAATGGAACACCGCTGGTTCAGCGCGAATTTGTATTTCTAGCCATGGCTGTGGTTAGAATTTGTATAGCATCCTCTTGGGTGGATCCTAAACCCCCCACATTTCAACAATGGCTTACACGACTCTTAGCTATGTATAATCTGGAAAAGGGTCTATATGAGAGAAAAGGGTGGAAGGCTAGGAAACTAGGAAATCTTATCTGGGCTCCTATAATCGATTGGAAAACTAGAATCGAACCCATTCTAGGCACAATTTAATGATCATAGCCTTCGGGATAAGCTATCCATACTGTTCTGTACTTATTTGTCATCTATCATTTCTGTTTAAGAATGCTTCTTTTTGTATTTATCTTGTTATGGATACTTTTATATGAATGTACCCTACCGATGGTGAAAAAAAAAAAAAAAAATTAATAAAAAAAAAAAAGGAAAGGTCCATATCAAGTGATCTTAGTGACAAACACAGCTGTGAAGTGCGGGGGCTTGCCGAACTGGATACGTGCCTCCCACACTCGCAGAGTTTGAGGATCCTCGGAAGAAACAGCTCCTCTCCCAGAAGAAAATCCAGCTGTGGTTGCGAGACTACAGGAGGGGATAAGCCAAGCTGTGAGGGTTACTGACGAAGCTGGTTGCCCACCAGAGCAAGCTGAGGGGGGTCACGCTACCAAAGCCCAGATATTGACTCTGAGGGAGACATAACGTTGTGAGTGGTATAGAGACAGACTCAGTTGAAAGAACTGGTGCGCAAAGTGGTCGGGTACGGAGAAGAAGGGCAGAACTTGCAGAGGAATCGTGGCCTGGGAGACAAAGGAGGTTGAATCTGAGATTGGCATCTGAAAGAGATCTTGCTCCTGTGTCGGAGACGTCTGAATCGGAGCTAAGTGACGTAGAACAAGCTCAAGAGAATCAGAGAAGGTCGAGAAGAGCAAGAGTGCCTTGTCAGAGATAAGCTGCCCCAGAGTGGACTTATCTGGCTACAGATGCCGGGAGCAGTGGGGATCAGGAGGCTAAGGTCTTCACGAGTGGACCCCAGAACTGAAAATTGATATCGAGCTGATAGTTCCTGGTTTGGAAATAGAGGGGGTGTTGACGGTGACAGTACCAAGATCTCCAATCTTGAGCAAAGTGCGAGTTTTGATTCTGCGAGAGTTGTCTTTTCCAACTTTTGGGTATCAGCCACCAGCTCTGGAAATTGCAGCTGTTCGTCTTGAGATTTTGCAACGCGTCATAGTTGAAATTGGTTCTGAGCTTATAAGAGACTGTTGATTGAACTGTGAACTGTAAATAAGTTGCTTTAAAAAAGATAACCTAGGCCCGAGTGGAAGAAGAATAAATTTAGGGATCTTTCCGTAGAAGAAGAAAGAAGGCTAAGGAAGTCTAAGGAAGGCTAAGTTGGCAGGCTAAGTTGGCAGGGTATGCCCAGATGTGGGTCCCTTGCTCACTTTGCCACTGGATTCAAGCTAGCCTGGCTGATGAGGGCTGTTAGCCCGAAACCGGTCCCAGGATGCTTGTTTCCGGTTCAGGGAAGACCTGGCTTGGCAGTTCGAGCTGGACTGTTCCCATGAGGCACAGGGTCAAGTCTGATTTGCATATAGCTGGGTCTGAACTGAGGTGGCGAAGTGAGCTAAAGAACGATGATGGATTCAACCCAGATCTGTGACTGGGGGTGAGTGTCTGAAAAGTTTCAGCGCTCCGTCCATCATCTCCTTGTGTTTGCTTTGTTCGCCCTAAGTTGGCAGGGTATGCCCAGACGTGGGTCCCTTGCTCACTTTGCTACTGGATTCAAGCTAGCCTGGCTGATGAGGGCTGTTAGCCCGAAACCGGTCCCAGGATGCTTGTTTCCGGTTCAGGGAAGACCTGGCTTGGCAGTTCGAGCTGGACTGTTCCCATGAGGCACAGGGTCAAGTCTGATTTGCATATAGCTGGGTCTGAACTGAGGTGGCGGAGTGAGCTAAAGAACGATGATGGATTCAACCCAGATCTGTGACTGGGGGGTGAGTGTCTGAAAAGTTTCAGCGCTCCGTCCATCATTTCCTTGTGTTTACTTTGTTCGCCCTAAGTTGGCAGGGTATGCCCAGACGTGGGTCCCTTGCTCACTTTGCCACTGGATTCAAGCTAGCCTGGCTGATGAGGGCTGTTAGCCCGAAACCGGTCCCAGGATGCTTGTTTCCGGTTCAGGGAAGACCTGGCTTGGCAGTTCGGGCTGGACTGTTCCCATGAGGCACAGGGTCAAGACTGATTTGCATATAGCTGGGTCTGAACTGAGGTGGCAAAGTGAGCTAAAGAACGATGATGGATTCAACCCAGATCTGTGACTGGGGGTGAGTGTCTGAAAAGTTTCAGCGCTCCGTCCATCATCTCCTTGTGTTTACTTAACTCGTGCTACCACGTTCCTAAAAAATGTCGGTTTTTAAAAATACACAAATTCCCCCCCAAACACAAAAACATACAGCATATATGCCGCAAAGTTTAAAAAGACTTTAGTTTTGAATTATTCACAAAGTTTGCAACCAAACTGACTTGTTTTAGGTTTGCCAGGAATTCACAAAGGGATTCCTGCCATGGTTAAACCCATTTACATATGTGGAGAACTTAACCTCAAGTGTGGAGTTCTCTGCAACGTTAAGTCCCATTGATGGAGTGGACAAAATGGGGGTCAAATGCATGACTAACCTCAGACGTCTGCAAACACCAATATAGATATATTTTTTGGACATTCACAAATGCTTTTCCTTCCCCTTTTCAACCTGGAAGCAATAGGATCCTTTACTCTAGTCAACAGCTGGTGTAAGTCTCTTTCCAGGGTAGGAAGGAGAATGGATAATCGTAGATTTATTGAGGGTAAAGGAGAAGGGCTTTCTTTTCCATTGGAAAAAATATTTTCCTTTCAGAAAACATTTGCACATTAGATCCTTTTCACCTGTGCGGAGTTCTCCACTATGAAGACCTACACACAGAGGGAACAGAAACCCAGTGGAAATATTGCTTAACCTTCCCAGACATATTCATGGAAACCTGCACCTGATGGAGGTTTCCAGACATAAATATTTGAAAGTTTGTGAATTCCAAAAAGTAGGAAAAAGTGGTGGCTCCTCCGCTAAAGCGGAGGAGCATCGTCCCACTGCTTGTTGAGCAGTGGAAAATAAAAATAAAATGATAATAACAAGAAGTTATTATCACTTTATTTTCCTTTGTGACTCAGGGCGGGTGGGGCTGGCTCTCCACAGAGGGAGCAGGAGTGGTTTGCACGCCCTCCCTACATGCGCATGACGCTTTGACCAGCCCTCTAAGGCCGGCCAAACTGTCATGTGCACTTGGCATGTTCTCCATTGGACTGTGTTGCACAGCTCCATGGAGAACATGCCCAGCCTCCCCAGGCACTGCCTGAGCGGCCAAACAGGCCACTCAGACCAATCAGGACGCTGCTCCTGCAACATCATGATTGGCTGGCAGAGTCCAGAAGCCTGGGTGCTTCCGGTGCAGGCTGCAGGCAGCAGCCAGCAAAAAGACAAGAAGACGGAGAAGAGGCGTGTGACGGAGGCAGCGGCGGCAGCAAAGCAGGTAAGTTTACTTTTTTGTTTTTCGTCTTTTCATCCCTCCCCCACCTCACCACCCCCGATCAGAGGCAGCCGACACTGGTAGGAAAAGTACATGCAGGTAAATATCTCCGCCTGCAGTTTTCCTACTTGTCATGTGACTCATACCCTTATTTCGAGAAGCTTTAATTAAGCTTAAGTCTGAGTCATTCACCCTACTGAAATTCTGCAGCTTATAAACAGTCAGAAGCATTTGACACTGTAGATGTCAATCTGAAAGAAACAGTTAGTTATAGATTCCTTACCTTACAATTACCCCCATGCGTCAGACTGGATCCGGAAAGTTTTTCGTCAGCAGTACCCCTGCACGTCAAAAGGTGGCATTGGTCGACTCCGCGTTCGTCGTTGGCGTCGTGGTTGCCGGGATGACGTCACAGTAGCTACATAGACACCGCCCTCGCGCGCTGACGTCAGTTCTTTCTTTTTCCGCGCCAGCAAGCGCAGATCCGAAGAGAGCGTTTTTGACTGACTTTTTCTCGACTTTTGTCGACATCGTTTTTGAGTCCATCGACTCCTGGTGCACGAGGGATGCCCGGCTTCAAGGCTTGCGGTTCCTGTAGCTGACTGATGTTGGTGACGGATCCACACCGCGTGTGCCTTTTCTGCCTGGAGCGCGACCACGACCCCAAGTCATGCTCCGACTGCCGGACCATGAATCCGAAGTCTTTGCGGGAGCGGTCCCGAAAGCTTCTCGAGGCCCGGCAGTCGGCTCCGCGCCGCTCGAGGTCCTGGTCGCATAGGAGGTCGAGGGACCGGTTGCGGAGCCACCATCATTCTTCTTCTAAGTCTTCACACTCGGGGTCAGGTAAGTCGAAGCACAAGAAGAAGACGAAGAAGTATCATCGCTCTTCGACTTCTCCCCATCCGTTGGCCGACGCGACGAGGGATGCGGGTGGTGCCCCTCCCGCGGCTCCGCATGCGGAGCCCGAAGGGTCGACTCCGGGTTTCCCCCCCCTTTCCGGGACCTGAAGCAACCCCAGCCCAGCTTCGTCAATTTTACAAAGCGATGCACGCCATCTTTGGGCAGCCCGATTCCGCTGGCGCGCCTTCGGGCCCCGCGTACTCGGCTGGGGGCCCTGGGCCTTTGACGCAGGCGGCTCCGGCCTCAGCATCGCAGGGTCCCCTTGGATCCAGACCTGGATCCGGATCGGCGCCGGTGGACCTTGTTACACCTCCACCGGCGCCGCTTCCACCGGCACCATGTCCGCAGCCGGCGTCGGCTGTGTCCCCAGCCGACGTCGACCCCGGCCTCCACCTCGAGGTAGACACGGAGCCGGACCGGCTTTGACCGACGCCGGATCCGGCGCCGACGGGTACTTTTGTGCCCCTGTTCTACCCTGGCTCTTTGAGACCAGATTGGCAGCCAGAGGAGGGTGAGGAGGACTCAGAGGGGTCTGGAGACCCTTTAACTGACCAGTTAGGTTATGCACCGGACTGGAGAGAGTAACTGGGGGAAGCCAGTGGTCTGGATACCTCACCAGACCTTGGCATGCTGTCTCCTCCTACCGTGGCTACGGAGGAGGGAGCGTCCTTTGCAGTGGTGTTTCGTAGGGCGGCCGAGGCTCTCAACCTCGAGCTACGTACGGTGGCAGTCAGGACTAACCTCCTGACAGAGGTGCTTCAACCAGCATCGAGCTCTTCGGAGCCCCTGCTGCCGTTTAATGAAGCCCTGACCGACATCCTTTTGGGCACCTGGTCCAGGCCCAACACAGGGGCTCCTGTGGATAGGATGGTTGCCCGACGCCACCGCCCGGCCCCGGGTGACCCCACTTTCCTCTCCCAACACCCCACCCCTGAGAGCTTGGTGGTCCAAGCCTCCACATCTAAAGTCGCATTCCCTAACGTACCACCTGATAGGGAATCCAGAGAGCTGGACCATCTTGGGGAGAAGATGTTTTCTTCCTCCAGCTTGGGACTGCGGTCGGTAAACGCTGCATGTCTGTTGGGCTGTTACACCCACTCCGTGTGGGATACGGTTGCGCAAGTGCTGCCTCAGTGCCCGGAGGAGGCCCGGGCCATACTCTCTCGGGTAGTTGCCGAAGGGAGAGACGCAGCTAAGTTTACCATCCGCTGTGGGCTGGATACCACCGACTCACTAGGCAGGACGATTTCCACGTCGGTAGCCCTTTGACGCTACGCCTGGTTGAGGTCGACTGGTTTTTCAGGGGATGTCCAATCCACCCTTATGGACATGCCCTTTGATGGCCGTTGCCTATTCGGTGACAAAGCGGACAACGCGCTAGAGCGCTTTAAGGACTCTCAGACTACGGCCAGGTCCTTGGGCCTCTCCACCACCTGCCCTGCGCAGTCTGCTTTTCGCCCCTTTCGTGGCTACGGAAGGGGTGCCCTGCCACGTCCCGCCCAGAGCCACAGGCCAGCGCAAGCTTTTCAGCCCCAGCGCGGCCGAGGACGTGGGAACCACCGCTGTGGTTCTGGGGGCCAGCGGGTGGGCCAGTCCCCCAAAGCCCCCCCTGTAGCAGCCTCCAAACCCTCCTAGTCCGACCTTTCAGGGCCACCAAACGCCAGTGGGCAGCAGGATTCGCCATCACTTCCCCCACTGGCGCGCCATCACGTCGGACAGGTGGGTTTTGCAAATAGTCCGAAGGGGCTACTTCCTCCCCTTCGAGACTACCCCTCCATCCATGCCACCTCAATACCATCGCATGTCGGAGGATCATCTGGCCCTTCTCCAACAGGACGTTTTGGCACTCTTGGCCAAGGGGGCCGCCAAATGCGATGCAGCGCGCGAAACGGAATTCGTTTTATATATTTATATGTTTACTTACCTCTATTCAGCCGTATTCCGTAGTTTACTACCCCCCACCCTGCCCCTCCCCCGCCCCACGTCACCGCCCGGCAGCACTCCCACCACGGGCCGCTACTGGTCCATTATGACTTCCTTAGGTCTAAGTGTGTAATAGGTACACTCATAGTAGGAGTGATAATAGTAATAGCGGTAGTTCTTATTGTGTCTGTAAAAATTTCACATGATGCAGAAGTTGAAGGGGTGGAAGTGAAGGGGACAACCACACCTGTTACTTCTAGCACAAAAGAGGGTATTGTAGGAGCTGAAAAGGCTATGCTAGATCAATCTAGTCGTATGTTGCACGTAGATTTATCTAAAGGTGATTACACGCTTAACGCTTACGCCAAGCTGCTATACGAGTACGTTAACACGATGGATGTGAGAGATTGCTATGTGTGCATGCAATTGCCTGCGTCTGTGGAGGAAGGTATTTGTTATCACCATCTTCCTTTGACATATGGTATTACATGGTATTACATGTAGCTTGTTGCTTAGTATGTTTTACGGTAAGGGTCATTATGAATATTACTTTTCCAATTATGATGTGGTGCTTTCAGAAGTTCCAGCTTATAAGCACCTGAATAAGTATGATTATTACAAGCAGGAAGATAGAGTGGGAAAGTATTTCATACCTACCGTCACATTAGATACAGCTTATGCCCACCGTCACAATTTAGCATGTATGTTAACTGACATAGAAAAGAAATTTGTAGATCAAGTAGAAGATAGACATAGGCAGTTGTCAGTAAAACTTAATAGTAGAGAGGGGAAAATTGCTTGGACCAAGAAGGAATTAGCACACAAGGCGAGAGGGAGCTCTGGTCCAATAGCTTTAGATTTTGAACAGAGAGGAAAGCTTTGTATTAGACAGGTACAGACATACTATGATAATATCTATGTAGGACAGAGTGTGTGTGATCACATCTTTACGATTGAAGCCACTGCAAAGCAGTTCCTGCAGGATACGGTGGTACCAAATGTCTATTTCATATGTGGGAAAAATGCCTAAGTGCGATTGCCACTGAATTGGTATGGTACATGTTATGTGGCTGTAGTGTTTCCCAAGATTTATCATGTTGAGGATTTCGGACCCTTGGAAGGTGGAGTACATCATAGAGAGAAATGAGGTACAAGTGCAGGTGAGATAGTTGGAGATGTATTTGGGGCTATGATACCAAGTCTGGGAGTAGTTCTCAACAACTTTAAGATTAGAAGGTTATCAACTATTGTGGATAAGTTGTCAGCGAATACAGCTCAGTCTTTGTTGCTTGTAGAGGGAGAGATGGTGTCGATGACAGCTATGGTGACGCAGAACTGCCTTGCTTTGGATGTCTTGCTAGCAAAAGAGGGCGGAGTCTGTAAATGTTGAGGGTTCAACAGTGCTGTACTTATCTACCTGATAATAGCAAAGATCTGAAGAAGTATATAAGTAACATCACTGAGATTCATCATGAAGTGCATGATTTGGCCACAGAGGGTGTTTGGGACAAGGTTGGAAGAGGCTTTAGAAAGGTTGGAAGTTGGTTTGCCAACCTTGGAAAGGGAATCCTTGGTTACATCTTGAAGCCCATCATTATAGTTGTGGTTTGTGTGATCATCTTGTTGGGATTGGTAAAAGCCTACAAGTGGCATAAGGCAGGTCAGGCTGAGAGATCTCTTAGGAAGCGTGAGAGGAGAATGGAGAGACTGCAGGACAGTCACTATGAGAATCTCAAGAGCCTAGAGAAGTTTCAACAGGGAAGACTGGCTACCACTTCTGTTTAGGTTGGTTCTTTCTCCAGGGATTTGTGGGTTATTATGATGACACTTCTCATCAGAGGGGGGGACTGATGGAGCGCGATGGTGCTCCTTCGTTTGTAGGGGTGCATTATAATCGTGATAACATTTGGTTATTAGATCGTATTTAGCAATAACATGTGAAAGTATAATGATAGAAATGTCCGTGCCATGCAAAGAAATAATGTGGCATTTGTGTTTTGAATAATGTAATCATTAGTAGTTGCCTGCATTTGCTTAATGAAGTTGCTCATATGTGATGTAATGCATTTGATTTAAACGTGCACCATATTAAAGTTGCACATAGATGTGACTAATTGTGCTTAACGTGTAGGATTTCATAAGTCGCTTGACGCATTTGATGTGCTTATGTAACGTGATGAAGGAAGGCCCAAATGAAATGTTCATCAATGTGTGTATTCGAAGGGCCTATGTGTTTCATTCTTATGTTTGCCAATTTCTGTAGGCCTGAAATGTATTTTCCCTGGAAGCTCTCAGACGGGGTTGCTAGTGAAATTCATGTGCATGTTGAATTTGTTCTGTTCTCACGTTTCTGTTGCAGGTGGAGAAAGTCGTCTTTGTTAGTTAGAATAACGCCTTTTGTTTTAGGAGTTAGGCTCGGGAGGAGATGATACTATGTGTAAGGAACGCTGATAATTGGGAGACGGTGTTCTTTCTCACTGAGGGAGGCCTGGGAATCAAGGTCATCGAGCCAGGAGCTGGAAGTCGACCCAAATGGAAAATCACCTATGAGAAGTGCCCAGCGAAGTGAGGTGATCGGTGGGCATGTTCTACGTTTTTGTGTTTTGTATTAGGGACAGTGCCTTGGGGTGGAGTCAGGAGAGGAGGTGAGGAGATCGAAGAGGAGAGAAGGAGCATCTTAGAGCGAGCTCCGTAGCATTGGCTACTTGACCTATGCAACGTGAGTGTACTTCTCAGGACGTCTTCACGCGCTGACACCTTTTCTGATCTTGCCTGGGGAATGCTAAGTAGGGATGTCACGATAGTGGTAGTGTAGGGACAGACTAATGCTTTTTATTCATTTACCACAGATGAAGTCTGATCTTAACGTGGGGGCAATCATTGCCTGCGTTCTGCTTTTGGAAATTGTTATTCTGTTTATGATTCATCGCATGAAACTAGCTCCTAGGTTCGGATTTGTATTAGTTCCTATGTACTTCTACAACCTCGTTATGATGTGATTGTACATCCAGTTGTTTTTGGCTTTGTAATAAACCCACTAACTTGGATCTCAGAGTCTGTGATTCTTCAGAGTCATGGTTCTTAAAAATTGTAGTCTGCTTTAATGAGTTATTTCTCCCCTCTACACTTCTCAGCAGGTAACAAAGGTCCATCGGCCAAGATTTCCACAGTAAATTGGTAGGAAGGAACTCGGCCCTAACATACCTCAGTATCTTTTATTTGCAGTTTGTGAGCACAATTTTCGTAAATGTCTTTCTCCTAGCTGCTGTTGCTGGCATGATAGGCTCTCCAAAACCCGCCCTGTTTTTCTGATAGCACGGCGCCCGATCATGGACGCTGTGATTTATCTTTTAAAGATGCTGCCACACTTTATATTTGGTAAGACTTTTATATTAGTTGATTTCTCTTTAAGCAACCACGCGCCTTTCTTTAGTTTTGCACAGCGCCGCACTCCTGCACTCGCTATGCTGCTTCACGGCTGCCCGCCCCGCTTGATACTTGCTAACACTTTGAAATTACTTGCTTGAAGCAACCGCACGCCTTTGTTTTGCATGGCGTGGCACTCATGCACCCGCTATGCCCCGGTGAGCGCAACACGCCGATCTTTATCAACAAAACATGGCGACCACGCAGTTTTGGTTTGTTTTCTTTGCAGCCACTACAAGCTCCCCTGCTTACCAACCCCCCCTATTTTCCAGATTCAAGTGCGGCGACCAATAATAGGCGCCACGCTTTCTCTTTTAAAGTCACTCTCTCCCTGCTTTACAGCCGTGCTTTATGCTTGGTAAAGTTATCACAGAAGAAATCAAAGCTGCAGAAAGACAGAGACATAAGAGAAGAGGAACTACGAGTTAAAAAAAGGAAGCGTGAGAACAACCAACAGATGCAAGTAATATATATTTATCTTTAAGCAGCCACAACTGTTAACTTTTAAAAACACTCCCCCACTGCTTTGTGGCCGGCCGCCGCGCTACATGCTTGGTGAGTGATTAAAGTGATGTGCACGACACTAATCAGTATTACCTGCAGGTTCAGCAAATACATGGGGAACAAGTTGCTGTAGCAATGTTATCACACACTGTTCTGCATTGAATGCGCTGGCGCACACCTTTGTTTTGCGCGCCGCGGCACTCATGCATGCGTTATAGGGTAGAGATTTTACTCCAGTCCCGCCCAGTCACCGCCTATAGTGTCGCAACTGCAACCACTCCAAACTCCTTCCCCGCTTTATGGCCAGTCGCAGCGCTACATGCTTGGTTAATAATTAAAGTGATGTGGACGACACTAATCGGTATTACCTCTAAAAAATGCGAGACCTATTGCATTGCAAATGCTTCTTTACAAATGTTGCTTTAGGACAAAGGATATCAGAGTGTCCATTGTACTACAGCAAATCAAACTGGCATCTCCTTGTTTGCCCCAAACTCCTCTCCAGCTTTTTCCAAACCCCTCTCAAAGACAGTCCACTTCTGCCTTCAAAGAATCAAAGAAAATCTCCACCCTTGCAAGTCCCGGCTGTCTTCTACCTCGAGCCGGAGGTGAGCCACTGTGGCTGGAGAGCCCCTTCTGCACCAAGAGGGCACATGCCATAGCACCAGAGCGTCTGTGGACAGGACAACGAAACTGGGTGTGAAGCAGGCCTTTCCTGAGGTCCATGGTACTGCATATCTTTGAAGCTCAGTAGTTGGCCACAGTGCTTCAGTTAATATGTGGTGTCAAATGGGTCAATTAGGTGTCAGCTACAGGGAAACTGCAAAGGAAAAAGGATTAGTCATTGTGATAATAGTGATTTAAGTGTGGTAGGCAATAAATCAACTTATAAAGCATATTTATAGAGTGTATAAAACCATATTTATCTTTATGCTGCAAATTTGAAGTATTTTCCCAACAAAAGTTACAAAAAGTGAAGCCAGAAAGTATCACTTGAAAATGCAGGCATTGAACCCGAAACCGGTCCCAGGATGCTTGTTTCCGGTCCAGGGAAGACATGGCTTGGCAGTTCGGGCTGGACTGTTCCCATGAGGCACAGGGTCAGACTGATTTGCATATGGCCATGTCTGAACTGGGGTGGTGGAGTGAGCTAAAGAATGATGATGGATTAAACCCAGATCAGTTGACTGGGGGGTGAGTGTTTGATTTGCTCTAACGCTCCGTCCATCATCCCCTTTGGTATTGCTTTGTTCGCCCTAAGTTGGCAGGGTATGCCCAGACGTGGGTCCCTTGCTCACTTTGCCACTGGATTCAAGATAGCCTGGCTGATGAGGGTTTGAACCCGAAACCGGTCCCAGGATGCTTGTTTCCGGTCCAGGGAAGACATGGCTTGGCAGTTCGGGCTGGACTGTTCCCATGAGGCACAGGGTCAGACTGATTTGCATATGGCCATGTCTGAACTGGGGTGGTGGAGTGAGCTAAAGAATGATGATGGATTAAACTCAGATCAGTTGACTGGGGGTGAGTGTTTGATTTGCTCTAACGCTCCGTCCATCATCCCCTTTGGTATTGTGTGCCAGTGCACAAAACATGTGATCTCAAACATGTTATTTTTAAAAAGGTGAGTGGGGAAACATCTTCTTACATTTCAGATGTGAACTGTGTGCAGCTGTATAAACCCTGTGTGTACATTTACAGTTGCTTAAAGGAGTGTTCAGTTTAGAAATTTTATTACAAAAAAAAAAAGATTTTTCTTTTGTTTTATCCACATGCCTCGGCCGGTTGCACCAACATGTGCTGTTAAGCATATATAAAAAATTTTGTGGGTGATCAGTATAGAAAATATCTCTTACAGGCTTACATTTGAGATTTGGACTTTGTGCAACTCTACTACACTGTTGCACACAATATAGGAAAACTTCCAGAGATTCAAATATGCATATTTAAACAGAAACCAGAGTCAGTGTTAGGGCCGCACATACAGATGTAGGCCGGAAAGCAGCTATCTCCAACTTCACCAGAGGTCAAAATAACAAGGCCTGTTTTATACAAAGTGCCCTGGGAGAGCAACAGGCATGGGTACACGCTTTCTGTATCCCTGGGGATCTTTGGTGTTACAGAAGGGCCCGCAGATGCTTGCGAGGGGAGTCCCATGGACCCACAGATTATCCCCCTGCAGACGAGTGCAGTCACTCACTTATCCAGACTGAAGGAGGAACTCTGCTTCCCTTTAAACTGCAGGCCGAGTGCTGCTTGCACTGTCAATGATGGAGCAGCTGCTTCAAACAGCTGCTCTGCCATTCGCTAATGCACTGCCCCAAGGGCAGGTACAAGGTCGCTGCTGTCCTAGGACCAGCACATTATCTGTAATAGAGCAGACAGTTCCTTTTTGCAGCAGGCGCACCGTTAAAACATAGACAGTGCGCCCTATCTATAACATGGTCCCAGATGTCAAAGAAAAGGGAAAACCATAACAAAAGCCTCTGTTTCATGCTTCCACTTAAAAATAGCGATACCAAAGGGGATGATGGACGGAGCGTTTGAGCAAATCAAACACTCACCCCCAGTCAATCATCCCCTTTGGTATCCACTTAAAAATAGCCTACCTACAATTCCAGATACTCTTTATTTCATTCAGACATTCACCTCAAAAAGCCATGACAAACTTGAAACCCTTAATCAGACTTGAATGACGAAATCAGTAATACAATTTGGACTGAAACACCTCTAGTCTTAGCACATCAAGTGTTCATTTGTTACAGCTTGCAATCCACTCAATCAAAGTCAATACATATTTGAGCTCTATATATGAAACTTCACACTGCCAAAACACGCAAATAGTTTTGAAGTTCCTGCCCCAGACAAAAACTCTGCAGTTCGTTATACATCAATCAGTATACTGGTGAGACTCATATCTTCACAGTGCTTCAAAAACCTCAATGATCTCACCCGCCTTAAAAAAGTCTCCAAATCCTAAACCTTCTAAATTTGTGGAATTCAGGGGCGGTGCTTTCATTAGGACGTTGGGAGTTTCCCCACTCATATTTTGCACCCCCTCCCCCCAGTTAATCTGAGCGGCAACAAGTGATTTATTTTAAACAATAAACTTTCTGCCCGCGGCAGTCAGCCGTCGCCGTGGGCTGGTTAGATTCCTGAAGCGGATCTAAACAGTGCAGGCCTGAGGGTGTTGGCGCTTCAGTATCTTTTCATTTTCAACCAGTGCAGTGAGCACACCTGAGCCCAAGTGCGCATGTTGGGGTGGACGGCTATCTTTCTCCGGCCAACCTGACATGCGCACTAGAGGCCTGCTCTTAGTCTCCCAACCTGCGCATCAGTGAGCCGGGATGACTTCAATGCGGCAGCCCCCGGTCTCAGTATGAGCATGGAGGTTACCTACCCTAGCCAATGCAGGCGCTGCTGTAACAGCAGGAGTAGCGTCTGGATTGGCTTAGAAGAGCGGTGTTTTGGTTACTATCCTGTGCCTCTGCCGGACCGTTGCGCACATGTGACATGGGAGGAGGCTGTTTGTCTCTCTCCTCTTTTCTTGGAAAAGAAACAATTGATGGACGGAATGCAGAACAAATCAAAACATTCACCCCCAGTCAAGAGATCTGGGTTAAATCCATCATTCTTTTGCTCACCACACCACCCCAGTTTGGACCCAGCCATATGCAAATCAGTCTTGACCCTGTTCCTTGTGGGAACAGTCCAGCCCGAACTGCCAAGCCAGGTCCTCCCTGGACTGGAAACAAGCATCCTGGGACCGGTTTCAGGGCATCACCCTTCATCAGCCAGGCTAGCTTGAATCCAGTGGTGTAGTGAGCACGGGACCCACGTCTGGGCATACCCTTCCCACTTAGGGCGACATATGCAAAAGAAACAATTGATGGACGGAATGCAGAACAAATCAAAACATTCACCCCAGTCAAGAGATCTGGGTTAAATCCATCATTCTTTTGCTCACCACACCACCCCAGTTTGGACCCAGCCATATGCAAATCAGTCTTGACCCTGTTCCTTATGGGAACAGTCCAGCCCGAACTGCCAAGCCAGGTCCTCCCTGGACCGGAAACAAGCATCCTGGGACCGGTTTCAGGGCATCACCCTTCATCAGCCAGGCTAGCTTGAATCCAGTGGTGTAGTGAGCACGGGACCCACGTCTGGGCATACCCTTCCCACTTAGGGCGACATATGCAAAAGAAACAATTGATGGACGGAATGCAGAATAAATCAAAACATTCACCCCCAGTCAAGAGATCTGGGTTAAATCCATCATTCTTTTGCTCACCACACCACCCCAGTTTGGACCCAGCCATATGCAAATCAGTCTTGACCCTGTTCCTTGTGGGAACAGTCCAGCCCGAACTGCCAAGCCAGGTCCTCCCTGGACCGGAAACAAGCATCCTGGGACCGGTTTCAGGGCATCACCCTTCATCAGCCAGGCTAGCTTGAATCCAGTGGTGTAGTGAGCACGGGACCCACGTCTGGGCATACCCTTCCCACTTAGGGCGACATATGCAAAAGAAACAATTGATGGACGGAATGCAGAACAAATCAAAACATTCACCCCCAGTCAAGAGATCTGGGTTAAATCCATCATTCTTTTGCTCACCACACTACCCCAGTTTGGGAGGACCTGGCTTGGCAGTTCGGGCTGGACTGTTCCCATGAGGCACAGGGTCAAGACTGATTTGCATATGGCTGGGTTCAAACTGGAATGGCATGGTGAGCAAAAAAACGATGGATTTAGGCCCAGATCTCTGTACTGGGGTGAATGTATGACATTGTTCTGCATTCTGTCCATCAACTGTTGTTTTTGCATTTGTCACCCCGAGTGGGACGGGTATGCCCAGACGTGGGTCCCGTGCTCTCCATGCCACTGGAATCAAGCTATCCTGGCTGAAGAAGGGTGAAACCCCAAAACCGGTCCTAGGATGCTTGTTTCCAGTCCAGAGAGGACCTGGCTTGGCAGTTCGGGCTGGACTGTTCCCATGAGGCACAGGGTCAAGACTGATTTGCATATGGCTGGGTTCAAACTGGAATGGCATGGTGAGCAAAAAAACGATGGATTTAGGCCCAGATCTCTGTACTGGGGTGAATATATGACATTGTTCTGCATTCTGTCCATCAACTGTTGTTTTTGCTCTTTTCATGGAGAACGAGAAACCATTGGGGAAACTCGGCGCCAAACCAAAAGTGGCAAAGCTGCGGCCCGCACCTAAATCCAAAGTTCCAGTACCCGCCCCGCCCAAAGCAAGAAAAACCAAAGGGGTCCAAGATCGACCTTTCAGAGGTGGTGGTAAGTGAGACCATCCTGTGAGTCACTGGGCGGGAGCAGCGTCATGGCACTGTCGGAGAATGGGTAACTCCAAAAAGTATACTCAAAGAAGGAGCAATTTGGGGTTTGGATGTGACGTAGAACTGTAACCAGCCATTTTATTCTTTAATGTCTGCGATTTTACTGAAATGAAAAGTGGTAAATCATTAATCTTTCCCTTTGTCCAGAAAAAAATGCCCCATGGCCTAAACACACTCTCAGATTGAAACTGCTGAGTCCTTTGCCTGGCACGGCCTCAACTAAAAAAAAAAACCTGACCTGCCACATGGAGGGCATCTCACGGCAGTGACCTCCTCCAGAGACCGTCACTATAAGCATGCTGAGAAAAGTACTCCTCACTGCTTGAGGGCTCTCTGCCCGTGCCGACTCCAGGGAAGCATGCAGAAAAGTACACTCTGTCCCTTCCAAATTGGCCATTCATTTTACAGCACACGTCTTCAATCAGTGCTTTTCAGCGCTGTGCTTCCGATATTTAATTTTTTTATTTTATGTTGTGTAATGCCTACCCTTCTTTAAAACCTAGTTTGTTTTGGTGCCTTAATGTTCCAAAATGTCTTGTACATTCTGAAATCCAAGGATATTGAGAAATTGTTTGCTCGGGCAAGGTAAGTTAAATGTTATCGAATTTGCGGTTTGGAGAAATGACCCATTCAGAGACGGCATCATCGACATAAACTCACTCTGTGTAGCATCACATCAGACTGGTTCATCAAGAAAGTGACCCTTGAAGTGCATTACATTAGAAAGAGAAAGAGTTAACAAGTTTTTACCCTAAGCTATCACCTCTGTGTTTATTGATTGTAACCATGCCTATGACTCTTTTTATGATGCCTGACCTTTTCTTTGCTGACTACCTTTGAGAACAAGCGTAGTAATTTGTGTATTCTCAAGGCTCTTTACTTCATTCATATATGTGATCATGTTAGTTAGTTCAATTATACCCTACCTTCTGTTCATGTAAAGCGCTCTGATACCCACTAGGGTCATGTTCGTGCTAAACAAAACTTTATAAATAAATAGGATAAAATGTATGGGGCATATTAGCAAGACCCACGTTAAAATTATCGCCGTTTTAGCGGCAGGAAACTGCCGCTAAAACGGCGATAATGGGCTTGATAATATGCGTTATAGAATTCCAATAGAAGCCCAGGTTAGATGTCCTGCACATCTAACCTGGGCTTCTATTGGAATTCCATAACGCATATTAGCAAGCCCCTTATCGCAGCTTTAGCGGCAGTTTCCTGCCGCTAAAACGGCGATAATTTTAACGTGGGTCTTGCTAATATGCCCCAATGTTTTTTAAAACATGCTTTAGAATGGGCGACTATAGAAACTGACTGTTTTTGAAGGACATGACATTAGAATGTAACACCATAAAATAGCAATCTTATGGTATATCATAGCACCAGATTGCAGGGTCATATCAATAGACTGCCCCTGGGCCTTCAAATGGGCAGTCTTTGACATTGGCTATCATTAGGATGATATTTTGTGCCACAGCACTGATGTACTATAGACTTGGCCTTCACAAAGACAGCTCAGCCGAATTTGCAAATGTGACGTACTGCACAAATGTGCATTGTGGGTGCAGTGGAAACATTGCAAACAACAGCAAGTATCAAGGTGATGGGGATGGCAAAAGGGGCATTCTTTCTCCATTGCAACTCACGATGTTATGCAGTCACAAAGCATGGAGGGGCAGATTTACAAGCCCCTTGCGCCACTTTTGCGTCACTTTTCCCATGTTAAAAATGACGCAAAAGTGGCGCAAGGGGCTTGTAAATCTGCCCCGGAATGTTTAGTGCCTGCAGATGTACTAACCACTCAAAAACTGTAGGCTGACAGCATTTTACAGTTTACACTGTTCCAGTGCAGAACGGAGAGATGGGAAGAAGAAGGCAGTGGCGCTGTGGACCACTGCATGCTCGCCCCGATTATAAATTCAGAGTGCCGCTTCGTGCGGCTTTAAGATTAAGGGCCAGGAGGTGAATAACAGGGCCATTGCAAATGCAAATGGTACGCTGGAGGACTGCTATACCTTGCAGGCAAATATTTGCTGTGAGGCACAAGCTGATTTCCAACCTATTATTATTAATGAGCCGGATGGTTTGCATACTTTTGTAAACAGTCGCACTATGCTGCTTCTGTTTCCTTTGGAAAATCATTTGAAGTTGGGGGAAAATTGGAGGTCTCACGTCTAGTTGCTTCTATTTCTCAGTGAAAAGAAAAATGTGGTTAAGAAACATAAAATTAATGAGTTAAAGTCATATGATAAATACTAAGTAACTGATTTATTTACAGAGGCAGGCTTAGTGCAGGGTTTACTGCAGTGTGTCTACACATTTCACAGGTTGCAGTAAGAGACAGAAGCTACTTAACTATGCACAACATTTCTCTGGCCTCTACATCGGACTCAGATGGCCATAACCCCTGCAAAAGTCTCAAACATATGTGTCCTATTCGTGCTACTGTGCACCAGCATAATGCACCACCTGTTAGCAACATCAACGGCAAATATTATGTTTCGTCCCATCTCCCTCAATGCATGTTAGCACATGTATAGAGTAAGGTTGTGTTTAGCCGATTAATTAATATGGCATTTCTGTGGCCAGAAATTGTCAGTTGCAGATCTTGGCTTGCCATGCAATCTATGCCATGTTTTGGTAGAGAAGCCTAGATTCTCAATTGCTAGTAGCTCTTAACATCGGAAAGTGCAATATGCGAATGTCATTGTTTTAACATCCAATCACTTTAATGTTGATTATAGCTAGATACATGCTACAAATTTTCACAATTTCTTCCAACTCCATTTCGAATACAGTGACGAGAGGAGCGGGCAGTGACTCAAGCAATTAAAATAGACACGTGATTTGGAACCAGGAGGTGACTCGGAGATAGTTCTCTCTTAGATGTCTTCATGTCACGTCATGCCTTATTTGTTTTGCTTAAATTATAGTTGGATTGGTCGTATTTCAGGACTCGCATTGATCTCTTGTTTGAGAGTGGATCAGTATTGCTTGAATATTTGATGGTTGCTCTGTACGTTGATTATGTCCTGATGATGACCTGATAAATTAGCAAGGTCGAACCGCCGTCAACGCCTTCCTTGGTAAAAAGTCAAGAGGAAGCATATAGTGTGTTTTGTTTTTGTCTGACAAACTTGTCTTTGAATTTTTTCCCCTGCCATTGTTGTTTTTTTTATTTACACTTAAGTTTGTATTCTCTCAATTGTATATGTTTGTATAACCTTGTGAGCACCATTGTATTAATGTGTATTTGTCAAGTTCATCAATGAGCATCTCCAATATCATTACTGGCAATCCATTAACAAGCGTAGGAGACACTTCTGAATTTAGATAGGGAAATTCGGCTCATTCAGCATTAAGTTTCTCAAAGCACTCAGTCTTGTCGGGTAAGGAAGTTCAAATGTAAAGATATAGTTCAAATCAAGTTCCAAAAGTTTCAGTTGAATCTCGACTATAATTCCAGAACTTCCAGAAGTCGCTCTCGTTGTCATCAGTAGCAAGATAAGTCTCGATCTTTTAGACCTGAGATCTGATCCTTAAACTTTTGTTTCCACTCAGCTGAGATTCACCAGATGCCTCGGGTGCAAGACTTCTTTCAGAGGATAACTTCAACCTTCTCCTTTCTTTACTCTTTGTCTAGCTTTCTCCCGCCACTACTCATGGTCCCACTGCACTAGTTACTTCATTGGGGTCAGAATCTGATTCATTCACCGCCACAGCATCAGCTTTTTCTAATTTAGATTCAGCTTCAGATTCATCGAGACCAGACTCAGATCGTTCAAGTGCTGTCTCAGGCTCTGTCTGGTCCCCGACAGCTTGGTTGACCTCTTCCCGTGGCCTTTCGACCACTGCTGGCATCTCTTGTGGGAGAGGAGCTTTTAATCATTCATGGGGATACAGGACTCTACAAGTGTGGGACATGTGCACCCAATTAGGAAGACCACCGCACTTCACAGCAGTCGTAGTGACCAAAATCACCTGGTACCGACCAAGCCAACGGGGTTCAAAACAGTTCTTTCTCACATGTTTCTTCACCACAACCCAGTCACCAGGACTATGGTCATGGCACTGCTCCTGATGTGGAGGTGCTGTGGATTAAACCCAGATCTGTGACTGGGGGTGAGTGTCTGAAATGTTTCAGCGCTCCGTCCATCATCTCCTTGTGTTTGCTTTGTTTGCCCTAAGTTGGCAGGGTATGCCCAGGTCTGGGTACCTTGCTCACTTTGCCACTGGATTCAAGCTAGCCTGGCTGATGAGGGGTGTTACCCTTGTTTCCGGGCCAGGGAAGACCTGGCTTGGCAGTTTGGGCAGGACTGTTCCCATGAGGCACAGGGTCAAGACTGATTTGCATATGGCTGGGTCTGAACTGGGGTGACGAAGTGAGCTAAAGAATGAAGAAGGATTAAACCCAGATCTGTGACTGGGGGTGAGTGTCTGAAAAGTTTCAGCGCTCCGTCCCTCATCTTCTTGTGTTTGCCGTCGCCACTTCAAACTGGTGAGACATAGAACGAACCACGTCAGCTAATCCTTTACAGTAATAGAGCACCAACTCGTTTGTGATATTTACAAGCATATTCGCAGGCACAGCAGGCAATCGCATAGCCCTTCTCGTGATTATCTCATGGGGCGACAATCCTTTCCTTTGATATGGGACACTACAAGGACTCATCAGCACAAGGGGCAAAGCGTCAGGCTATTTCAGAGATGTTGAAGCACACACTTTAGCCAACCTTGATTTCAAAGAGCCATTGACCTGTTCCACGATACCTGAATCTCCTGGCCGATAATTGCAATGTAATCTCTGCTCCACCTCAACGCTGCACATAGCATTCTCAGACCTCATTATTAAAATGTGTTCCTCGGTCTGATTCCAAAGAGGTTGGAAATCCGAATCTCGGAATGAGTTCCCTCAACAACAGCTTAGCTACAGTGAGGCTGTCACATCTCCTAGTCGAGTAGGCTTCCATCCAACTCGAAAAGCTGCACACCACTACTAGAATGTATCTTAATCCATTGCATACTGGCATTTCAATGAACTCCAGCAGCATCCTGTTGAAAGGACCTCCAGATCTTCCTATGTGACTCAGTATAACAGCAGTTCATTTTCCCACATTCATATGCTGGCAAATCACACATCTGTAACACAATGCTTCAGCCATCGCTCGAAATTTCGGGTTTAACCAAGTCTGTCTAAACAACCTCACCATGGCATCCTTCCTACATGCATCGCCCCATGATAATATCTTGCCATCTGTGGCAACAAACTATTAGGCAGTACTGTCTTCCATCTCTTGAGACCTAAATATCATCATCTCGTTTCACACATCCTGCTCTGATCCAACCTTGCTGTTCCTCCTCAGTAACTTCCTCTTGCAAGCTCTTTACTTCCTCCCATGTATCAGCATTTGTCATCAAGAGGTTGAAATTGGTTTCATCAGCTTCCTCATTTGTATATTCACCATTAAAAGTGCAAACGTGTAATACACAATAACGTGCAACTTCGTTAGCATAGCAATTCCCAAATGTCACAAAATTGTTTCCTCTACAACGGGCAGAACATTTAACAACAGCAACTTGGGCTTGCATTTGTAGGGCCTCTAACAGTTTTTTCACATTTTCTCCATTGCGGATCGGGGACCCTGATGAGGTAATAAATCCCCATTGAGACCATAACTGTCCGAAGTCATGAACAACAATGAATCCATACTGGCTATTGGGGAATACTGTCACTTTCAGCTGGTCTGAAAAGCAGCATGCTCTAGTAAGAGCAATCAGTTCTGCCACCTGCACGGAAAATACTCCTTGAAGCCAGTCAGCTTCCACCACTCCTGTAACAGTACAGACAGCATAGGCAGCCCTCAGGTTTCCCTCATTGTCTCTGAGGCAAGAGCCATCCACAAACAGGATGTAATCAGATTCAGATAATGGCTCGTCAGTCATGTCAGGACGGGGCTAGGTGCAAAGTTCAGTGACATCAAGACGGTCATGCTCTACTTCGATCTCATCAACATCACAATCAGGTAAAGAGAGTAAAGTAGCAAGGTTCAGAACTGAACATCTTTTCAAGGTGACGATCTCAGCAGCCAAAATAGTCTGCTCATACCTTGTGAGCCTACTATTGGTTAGGTGCTGAGTATGGGTTCGAGTCATCAATATTTCAACAGAGTGGGGCACATAGACAGTCAAAGTGTGACCCATTACAATGCTCTTGCATCTGTCTATGCTGACATCTGTTGCAGCAATGGATTTGAGACATCTGGGCAATCTGATGCTACTGAATCCAGAGTAGCTGAGAAGTAGGTACCTAGTCTACGGGCACCTCCATTATTCAGAATCAATACTTTCACTACAAAAGAGCAAAAATGCTTTGTTGTAATCTGGCTTTCCTAATGCAGGAGGGCTACAAAGGCTTTCTTTAAGCTCTAGGAATGCATTCAAGCAATCATTGTCCCAGGGCACCTGATAGGACACATCCTTGTGTGTCAACCTCTGCAGAGGTTTGGAAACTATGGAAAAGATGGGTATCCACTGGTGACAGTAGCCTACCATTATCAGAAACATCCTGACTTCTTTCTGCGTGCCAGGCGGATTCATTTGCATGATCACCGAGATTCTTTCTTGGGACACCTTTCTGGCACCTTTCACAATGCAATGCCCTAAGTAGAGGACTTCTGTCATACAGTACTGTAACTTACTTGGGGAAACTTTATGTCCATTCTCAGCCAAATGGTTCAGCAGGGCAATTGTATCAGTTTTACATGCTTCTCAAGTATTCGATGCAACAAAAAGGTCATCAATATACTAGACTAGGACAGAATAACAGGGCATTATCAGAGACTCCAGATTCTCCTTTAAGATCTGGTTAAAGATGGAAGGACTCTCCGTATACCCTTGTGGAACATGGCACCATATTAAAACATGATTCCTCAGCCGGAAAGTGAATAAGAATTGGCTTTTCTCATGGAGGGGAATGGAGAACAAGGCATGGCAAAGATCAATGACAGTGAACCCTTCAGCCTCATATGGAATCTGAGACAATATCACAGATGGATAGTGTACCACAAGACAACATGGAACCACTATGTTGTTAATTTTACGGAGATCCTGTACTATGCAGTACTTACCGCTTGGCTTCTGTAAGCCCATAATGGGTGAGTTACATAGACTCCTCAGGATCTCTTTCAGGATACCTTGCTCAATCATAGTCTCGATCCCAAGCATAATTCCAGCATCTGTCTTGGCCATCAGATTATAGTGCTGCGTTCTCGGGTATTCGGCATTTGGTTTAACTTGGATACGGACTGGCTCAACTCCTCGGATGAGTTAGATGTCCTTTCCAGAAAAATCCCAAACTAGGTCTCTAACTGTGTCTCTGAGATTCAACTGTAAGTCTTCTACTATCAACGTGGGTAACAATGAAACGCACAAGTTCTGGTTTGCCAGTTTGAAGGCAATGTCCTCATCATTCGTCTGAAGTTCAATACCCTTTTGTGTGCAATAGATAGTGCAATTTAACTTGCACAGCAAATCACGTCCTAACAGGCACACAGGACTAGAATCATATACCACCAATTGATGATTATCTTCAAATGCCCCTATCTTCACAGACAATTTTTCAGTAAGGGGCTTTGACAATCTTTGATTTGCAACTCCTAAAACTTGGATTGTTTTTCCCGAGGAGGATAGGTTTGGAACCTCTGCTGTTTTCACAGTATAGCGGGTAGCACCAGTGTCAATCAAGAAAGTGACATTCTGGCCATCTACATCATCAATCATTAGTTAAGATCAATACGACAACTTGCCACTGGTATATTTATAATAACTATAACAGTGGCAAGTTGTCGGATTGATCTTAACTATTAAAATAAGTTATTACACTTTCTTTTCTGTGAGTACAAATCCAGCTTTCCAACTGCCTTCTCCTGATTGGCCAGTCTTTGCCAGGCTGAGCCAGAGCTGCTTGGCTTGATGAGGTGTGAAGTGTCCTGTCAGAGTAGACAATGGGTTTCCTGTGGGTGGAGAACTTTAGCTGCAGAAGCCAAAAGGCAGGAAGGGGGTGGGGGAGCCAAACTGGTCTTCAAAGGGAGAATGACAGTTTGGGACAAGCACAGGCTGAACCCCACATCCTGCACCCCGAGCCACACAGGAGCCTCAGTAATTAGATTAGTCAGGGGATTGGAAGGGGTGTGTTAGTGAAACTTAGCCACACCAGTGGGTTGGCTTAGCCAGATTTAACACTGAAGGAGAGGCTTTTTCCATGTTGGATTTTGAGAGAATAGTGCTTTCTGGGACAGGAATATGCCACACTTTGGAGGAAGTGGTCATACACCTGGGTGGCAGCCTGCATTCCATTGGTCAGGGGTGCCCCCCACTTGACACCCAGAAACTGTGAAAAAATATGGGAGAGCTGCATAGCTCCTCAGATCAGCTGCCTGAAACTACAAGGAGAAGAAGAACTGCCCTGCTGAAATTTGGATCTACACCCAAAGGACTGCACTCTGAAGACTGCACCTGCTGTACAATCTGGTATTACAGCCCTAAGGAATTTGCCTTGCTTCAAAAAGGATTAAGGAGTGGACTCCCTGCAAGTTACAGGTTAACAGAAATCACCTGCATCATCTCCACCAAGAAGTCCCCATTCTGGAGTGCGTCCAGCAGACTTTTAAGGATTTGGCAAGGTGCATTGTGGGAATCGTAGTCCCAACATCCCAAGGACCATCTCAGAGATTCTAGACCCCTGGATTGGTGTTGTGGACACTTTGAACCTTCAAGGACACCTTCTGGGAGAAGTTCCAGAAGTTTGGAGAAGTGAGGAGTAACTTTTGTAAAAAGCTCAATAAGTTGACCAGGTGCATTGTGGGAGTTGTAGTCCCAGACCCCAAGAGGCAAACAAGAGCATCTGAACCCTTAGCTGGTGCTATGGACCACTTTCCTGCATCAAGAAGCACTTATGGAAATAAGTGTAAAGAACTCTTGCCTTTTCCCAGTCCAGCACTACCTTTGTTTTTTAAACCTTTGAGCGCAATATGCTTCTTAGTGCTAGATTTACTTTTATTAGAGCAATTAGGACATTATTTGGTCATGGCAACTCATCCTGCGATGAAGACAACCCACTGGCCTACAGCCCACGTGAATGGCAAGTTTAGCTCTGACTGCAGTTCTTCAGTGGTGCAACCAAATTGTTAATCTGTTTCTACAGCCCATGTGTGCACAAACACATACACTGTAGAGAATTTTCACATGAAGCTTGTTAAATAGGCTTATCAAGAAACCTCTGGCTAATGCTCCTATCGATTTAAACAGCAGACATGCTGTTCCATGGGCGAGTGACCGAATGCAATGCCTCAGATGTACTTCCTTTCTCTTCTTGGCACTGGGAGATGAGTGAAAGGATGGAGTGCTAGGCCGGTGGTGGGCATGGATGCAGTCTGAGAGGGAGGGCCATTCCTTCATGGATTTTTTCCGCGTATTGAGGGCTACAGATCTGGCCCAGAAAACAGCCCTCATTGGTCTGGAGGGTTTTTTGTTCTTTTCCTTGACCAGTCCAGCGTTGCATAAACATGACTGATTTCCAATACCGAACCATTTGTTGAGACATCCAAAAAGTTCGAACCACACTGACCTGGCCAAAAATAGACCCTCTATTACAACCTTCCTCCCATGTCCACATTGATCTCCATGGTCATCACAGTCAAATGCCACAAGCACTCCTAAACTTCATGTAGATTGCTTGAGCCATCCACCTCGACTCAAAACCAAAGCAAGGAGGTCAAAGACCCCAGGGCAGTTCCTTGGTTCCAATCGATAGGCCTGCTCTTTGCCAAAACCTGGGAAAGCAGCTGACAGTGACCCGAGTGACCTCTCGGAATGAGAGGAGATTTTAACCACTTAGGGGGCAGGGGGCAGAATTTTGACATTGAGCACCACCAAGATTTTGCAAGTCTTACTACACTGTTCACCAAGGAGTAGTCCAGAGACAAGCGACCTCTCAATGGAAGGAAGCATTAATCAACTAGCTTCATAGCCATTTAGTAATGTGATGCCCATGCACTTCTCTCTCTCCATTATACCACCATTCTTAAGTGCCAAGTTGTCTCTCTGACAACTACAGGGTCTTTAATATTGGTGCCTTGGCATGTACTGTCTTCCCCACCTGCTTCTTGTGTTGTAGAAAAGAAAGCTCTCCACTCAAGTGGCTCGGCCCTGAGATATGCTCTTCCATGATAAAACTGTTTTACTGGCATATTCCCTTTAGAGACATATGGGGCCTATTGACAAACTGCATTTCGTGGTATATTTAGCTACAATAGTACTACTCACAAACTACAAAATGCTATTCACAAACGTTTATGCGGAGGTCTACTCTGCCGCCTCTACCATCTTTTCTGTGGAAAGATCTCCGCCCCGGCTGCAGAGATCTCTGCACACATATGTCTACATTTTAGTAGTAAATGTGGGGGGGGACAGAAATGGCTAGAAAATTGGCAATACCTACTACTAAACGGGAGACATTGAGGGAAGGACATACAACCACTCACAAAAGAGTAATCCCGTTATTGTTCACAAACTGCACTTCTGTAGTTACTACAGCTAAAAAGGACCAAGATAGTAGCCAATATACTCCATGTCAGACCTAGAGTGATTTCAGCACCAAACATGCCCATCACCCTCCCATAGAAAATAATGGACGTGGGGACTTAAAATAAAGGCCCATAGGAAATAATGTTAAAATAATTTTAAAATAATTTAACATAGTTTGACTTATTAAAAATAGAAATACATTTATTTTATTGTTTAAAAAGTTAAATATAAACAAATGTTATGTTATTATAAAATATTTTAATAACCTTTTTGTTTATAAAAGTAATCTTCATTTTTAGACAATAATAACATTCATTTAAATTAATTCCATACATAACTTTTAATACATAATGAATATTTCTTGCTTAAGATGTTTTTTTAATAGATCTTAAAACAATAATTATAATTTAATACACCTAAATTATTTAAATGCTTATTTCCTAATGAATCTACATTTAAAATACACATATAAAATTAATTTACATTAATATTTAGCATACAAATATTTAACTTTTTTTAACTTTAATAAACTTTTATAATTTTCCCTGTACTTTACCATACGGAGTTGTTCGCCCTGTTTGTGGAGGTCTCCGCCAAGTGTGTGAATGTAAAATATGGTCATAAAGTTACTATTAGTAGTGCCTTAACAGTCGCTGTTTCAGAGGAATTTTGGGTAGAGCCCTACCACCTCTGACGCACTACATATTATCCTTGGACTGACTTTATGGAAGCTTTAACCTGCTCGTTAAGGGCAGTGTTCATGAAAAGACAATTTGTGTGTTTGTGAAAATATGATTGTGCTTCTATGCACCCTACCAGTGCACATTACAGCCCCTCAGAACTCCAGATCACAGCTCATGGTTGGAAAAGGGGGTGGGGCATGAAAGACGGAACCACAACCCACCTCCAGGCTGCTGTGAAAGCACACTGCAGTCTGCAGATGGATCTCTGGATTGAGATGTGTGAGAGCGTAGTTCAGATTGAGGCCCTCATTTTATTTATTTATTTATTTATTTATTTATTTATTTATTTATATAGCGCCTGAATCGACCCCCGAAGGGGTATCTCTGCGCTTTGGGCGGGCGGCATGGATGGAATGCGGATTTAATTAAATCAGAGACAAAGACAAAAGAATCAAAGACAGAAAAGGGTGGTCTTAAGCAGCTTCCTGAAATGCAGATAGTCTGTACATTGTCTCAGGAGTAATGGAAGTTCATTCCAGTAACGCGGACCAAGATGTGAAAAGGCCTTTCCTCCCAGTCTAGCCTTTCTGACTCGAGGTACCACCAGAAGATGTTTGGAACCTGAGCGCAAAGATCTCGAAGGTAAATACGGAGTACATTTCTCTGAGAGGTAAGAAGGGCCCAGATCGAACAGTGCCTTGTGTATTATGCAACAGACTTTAAATCTTATCCGTTGACGGACAGGAAGCCAATGAAGTTGCAGAAGCAGAGGGCGGGAGTGAGTCCTGGGGGGGGCATTGAGGACCAATCGCGCTGCCGTATTCTGGACTACTTGTAGTCTGCTGAGTGAAGCCTCATTGGCAGAGATCAACAGCCCATTACAGTAGTCCAAGCGGCTTAATACAAGGGCCTGTATTATAGTTTTCCGAATTGAGTCAGGGAGCAGAGGAAAGACTCGACGGAGCAGGCTCATTGTGTGGAAGCAGGAACCCACTGTCTGCGCAGTGTGTTCCTTCATTGTGAGGGCTTGGTCCAGACGAACGCCCAAATTCTTCACAGCGGATTTGGGGGCAGGATAGGCACCCAAATCGGTCGGCCACCACTCTGGTGTCCATAAGGAGGGGGCCTCTCCAAAGAGCAGAATCTCTGTTTTCCCCACATTACACTGGAGGAAGTTGCTCTTCATCCAGTGTGAGATCGCTCTCATCCCAGAAGAGAAGGCCAACTGTACAGATGGATCAAATTTGTCAAATGGGAAAAGGAGCTGCGTATCGTCCGCATAGGATATGGGAATAAACCCATGTATCCGTAGGAGATTGGCCAGGGGAGCAACATATATATTAAACAATGTAGGGCTCAAACAAGAGCCCTGAGGTACTCCCTTGGACAGTTCCATAGGTGCGGAGCGATAGGGGCCTAAGTTGACAGTTTGGGAGCGAGCAGATAGAAAGCTCGTCATCCATTGTAGGGCAGAGTCCCTTAATCCGATCTCCTCCAGTCTTCTGAGCAATATCCGGTGTGACACCGTGTCGAACGCGGCAGATAGATCCAGCAACACCAGTATCGTAGAGTGTCCCTTGTCTAGTGTCATCCTGATGTTATCTGTGACCGCTAGCAGGGCAGATTCGGTGCTGTATTTGGGTCTAAAGCCGGACTGGGAGGAATCTAAGCACCCAGTAAGTTCGACATGGTTGGAGAGATGGGTGTTAACATATTTCTCCAGGAGTTTGCTCAGAAACGGGAGAAGAGAGATAGGGCGGAGGTTGGTAAGATCCGTCAAAGGGATTTTTGAGTTCTTTCGAATAGGCCTAACCTGTGCCGCTTTCCATTCTAATGGAACATGGCCCTCTCTCAGAGAGAGATTAAGAAGAGATTCAATCGAGAGGGACAATTGATCGGCGAGAGAGGTGACCACTTTGGCCGGAATAAGATCTGAAGGGGATCCTGATTTCACCTTGGAAATCAGTGACTTAACCTCTATTGATGACAATATAGGGAAACATTCTAACAGCTGCGGGGTTGTCTGTGAAGATTGGTCAGATATAAGTGGGGTCAGGGGCTGAGGACCTGGGGAGATGATTTTTTCATAAATAAGCTCTATTTTTTTAGAGAAATATAGAGCAATGTTGTCACATAACGTTTGTGTGGGTGCCTCAGAATTTTCACAGGCCTTAGGTTTAATAAAGGACTGGAGAATATGATGTAGAATTTTGGGGGCATTTCCAGCCTGGGTTAGTTGTAAAGCTATGTGGGTTTTTCGTGCAGCTTTTAAGTTTTTATGGTAGCTGGACAGAATGGTAAGGAATGAGTCTTTGTCCTTTTCGTCATGGGAGATGCGCCAACATCTCTCTTTTTTCCTACATAGTTGTTTCTCGACTCGCAGCTGAAGGGAATACAAGGCATTCTGTGGGCGTTCAGGGAGTTTAGGGAGGGGTTTAAGTGGTGCAAGATGGTTGATAGTTGTGGAGACAGCGGATTTGTATTTTGCCAAAGCTTCTTCTATATTTTCAGGCTCAGAGTTCCAAGGCATAGAAAAGGAGGCTTGAAAGCTCTCTGGGGTAACTTTTTTCCACTGTCTACCAGTGCGAGGGGAGACAGGATAAGATTTCTTCGATTCCCTTGAGCACTTAATAGAAAATTTAATTAACGAATGATCAGACCAAGGTAATTGTTGGGGGAGATCGCATTCGATGTCAGAGGAGTTAGAAAAGATTATATCCAGCGTATGGCCAGCTGTATGAGTTGGGCCTTCATTGAGTTTGGATAGGCCCATGAGACCTAGATCTGCCAAAAGTGTCTGCGCATCGGTGTTAGAGGGGCATTCGCTATGGATATTAAAGTCACCTAATAATAGGAACTTGCTGCCTGCAATCACATGGGGTGCTAATAGTTCAGTAAGTTGAAGAGAAAAATCAGCTAAGGGCCCTGGGGGTCGATAGACTAGCGCCCCCTTCCAACTTACTTGGGGGGAGATATCTATTCTGAAGACTAGAACTTCCATAGAAGAATTACAGAGTTGATCCAATATAGTAACTCTGATGCTGTCTTTATGTATAATGGCAATTCCACCCCCTATCTTCAATGGTCTGTCAAGTCTAATAAATTTGTAACCATCCGGTAGACCTAACACTATAGAAGGAACAGAGTGGGGCTTAAGCCAGGTTTCGGTCAGAAACCCCAGCTCAGGTTGTATTGAAGACAAGAGGTCCCAAATCTCCATCAAATGTTTAGGTAAAGATCGTACGTTACATAGCAGGCTTTTCCATACTCACACAGTCACAATCCATGAACGACATACTGCAGATGCTCAAGCAGGATAGCATTTCAGTTAGATGGTACTGGAAGTCAGGAAGAGCAGGAAGGTGGGATCACAAGGTGTGTCCAAGTTTCTGGTAGGTTTGCAGCATCCAGCCTTATTGGAAGGTGGGAGAAGGTCTTGGGTGGACTCTCAACTCCTTAATCCCCAAGCACTATGCTATTTTGCTTTTTCCCATTTCTATGGCAAAATTCCTGGCTTGACATCAGACAAAGATGACTGAAGGCCCTCCTGACCCGAAGTGGCCTGCCAGCAGTAATATAAGTTAAAAAAAAAATTCTATGCTTTGTTGTGCTTTTAGGAAAACCTATTCACATGTTTGTTAATGTATGTGCGCATACATGGTGTTATGTACCCCAATGTACCCCAATATAGGCCTAGGTAGCTACACAACCCTTTAACTACATTTGTCTTACCTTGCTCTGCATAACGGTTCTAGCTCTGACCTTTTACCCAGTTATGTGCTGAATAAATGTCGATCAGTTTCTATGAAACTAGGCTCATTTATTATGCATTAGGATTCTTAGAAAAGTCCCTGCAGATGACGTACATAACAGCATGAACATACTTTGCGTAAAAGCCATGGTCATCTTCATCCTAGGGCAAAAGAACTACTTTGCATAATCGCAGGTATTGTTCTAGGCCCTTGTGCATAATCATATTCACAACACATCGATTATGTAAGGAACCCTGAGCCTATCTTTACGGTATAAAAGAACCATACCAAGACTAGATAGAAAGAGGAGAAGCTTCACGCTGACACTAGACGCTGAGGTCCCGGCCTGCAGAAGATACAACACACAGTGGACTGACATCCCTTGCGGGGTGTCCAACTCGAGATCAAGACGGGGTCATTCGTTCTTTCCCATCAAGTAATGGGGTTGGCTCTTTCCTAGGGGATTCTTGGCTTTACACCCACATACATGCTAGGTACTCTTAAGTAGAGTTTGCATCTTAGGAGTACGCTTGATTACTATCATGTATCTATATGCCTGCTTATGTTCGCTGTTTTAGCACCATGGTAGAATTCTACCTTTTATTTACTCTGTTGGTGCTTGTAATCTTTTTTTTTTAAATTTAAATCTTTTTATTAAGTAGGTAACCAAAAACCTGACATTGCGTCAATCAACAAATACGTTCCATACATTTGCATTGTTATTCATCTTGACATCTATGTATTTTGTTGTATACTGTGCAAAATCATAATAGTAAAATCAATCTTGAGTACATTACAATGTGGTGCAGTGTGTATTGTTCCCCCTTCGTTTCTTTACCCAGTTCTCCAGCAAATATCTCAGAGTCCTCTGTATTGTGTCCATTTCCCCAATATTTTGTCCCATTTCTTTGGGCATCCCATGCCCTGGAATACCATTTTTTCAGCATTGCAACACCAGTCTAGGTCTTCTTTCCATTTCACAACACTCAGTGGCTGACTCGCACCCCACTCTCTTGCTATGTTGTATTTGGCCACTATGTCCGCCGTCATGAGCCATATCTTAGAGTATTTTGGCCATTTCTCTTCACCAGTCACGCAGGTGATATGCCATTTAGCCTCGTATGTAACCTCATGATCTACTACTTCCGACATGACCTGTATCATTTCTCTCCAGAATTGTTGTATCATTGGGCATGCCCATAATATGTGGGAAAAGGTGCCCACTTCCCCACAGCCCCTTGTACATTGGTCTGTGTCGCTGCGCCCTATCCGGTGCAAAAGCACTCTGGAGGTATATGATCTATGTAGTATGCGCAACTGTACCAGATGGAATTGTGCCCTAATCGCTACCTCCCTCGGACTCTGTATCACTTCTGTCCATTCATCGTCATCTAATGTCTCTAGGTCTCTTGTCCAAGCTTCTCTTAGAGCCGTGAGGGGGTCAGGGGAGTTATTCATTATTTTTTTGTACACTAGAGAAACTGCTTTCTCCAACATGGGGTCCATAAGTAGTGGTGCTTGTAATCTTATAGATCTGTTTCTGTCTAATGGTTGTCGCAGCAAACATGTTTTATACTAGAATGACGCTGGTTCAGTAAACGCTTATTGAAAACGTACCCATCGTTTATTCTGTGTATCTCTCTGAGACTGAGTGAGCACGATTGACTGAGCGAAAAGTACTGTACTGTTTCCGCGATCCCTGAAGGGTCAAGGGTTGTCATGTTCGAAAATTGCCAGAAACTATTCGCTCCTTGGTAAGGTTAGGGGGCTTATGGTGGCACTGTGAGCTAGCTGGTCTAAAGGCTAACATATCCTTTGGGGGTGTCTGGAATCAATCTGGACACCAATCCCTTAGTTTATGTTGTCTAAACGCGCAGATCCTATGTATTTTTAGGAACTACACAACAATGGTTGCACGATGTGTAATTGCCAGTCTGATTCTGGCTGTTGAATATTGGAAGTATTTCTTGGCATATGTGGTGAACACAATGGTCTTCACCACTCGCAAAACACTGGCTCTGCCACATTGGTAATAATTCTTGGCATATGGTGTGTAATGATGTTCACCCCTGGTAAAATGCTGGGACTTGCATATAGATGGCAGTATTGGCACAATGGGGGCATGTCTGTTATGACAATGCCCACCCATGAAACTGCTGTCTCTAGCATAATGGTTGCACCCTAAAATGCTGGGGAACATGCCCCGAGGCAGAGATTTCCACACAGAAAAAGATAGAAGAGATGGAGCCGTAAACTCTGCATGCAGGTTTGTGAATAGCATTTTGCAGGATATTGGTAGTACTACTGTGAGGTACTACAAAATACAGTTTGTGCATATGCACCTAAAACTCTACATTATAAACTGCCTGTACTTATTGCCTTCGTTCATGCTTGTTTCCCTTCACTTGGCCTTTTTCTTAATTTGCTTGTTTTTTTGCACATAGATTTAATAGTTTTCCATTTTCTTCTTTGATATACAGCATTTCCAACGCGGCCCGTCACGTATTTATTTGCTTTCCCCATTTGCGCTCAGCAGTGCTTTGGTCGCACCAGTATCCTCTGTGTTTGACTGTGTTTGCTATTTATTCTACTACAGTCTTTTTTCATTAATGTGTCCCAGCTCCTGTGGTTTCCCACTGCATTAATGATTCTTTTTGTGTTAGACGATATAAATGATAAATGCCATCAGGAACAAAACAGCTGCACAGAACAGAACTATCATAACTGATAGGCAAGCCTGGGTTTATGTTTCAAATTAAAATATCTGTTTGAAAATGACATCACATACCCTGGATCAAGGCAACAGTTCGCAAATAAGATGCAGAATCTATTGAGAATAATATCCATTGTAGTTAAAGTAGTTACATCAGGGATGTAGCATGGGGGGGGGGGTGCTTGGGGTGTGACTCCCCTCCCCCAAATAAATACTTCTTGATTGATAGTTGGGTCTGGGGGCCTCGATTCGGGTCTTGCCATCTCTGTGTCGGTTTTTTTTCTCGTCCTGAGCCAAGAATGAAAGACAAAACAGTGGCCTTTTAATGTAAACGCGATAGAGGGAGACAGAGATGCCCATTCCATGGCTCAATTTCAAAACGTGAAACCAGATATCCTTTAATCCCTACTTGTCCAAACTGTGTAAATGTAGACGAATATTTTATTTAGCAGAGCCTACTATTTCTTTATTATCACATAAACGGACTTTTAAATGCTTGACGTCAGGATGTGCGCTGTTCAAGATATATATGACTTTAATGTTGCTCCATCTATATTAAGAACATGGGAATTGTTTAGGATTTACATGACTACTGACTTGCTTCTTAGTTCACTAATGATGTTGTTGGGGGCAAGCGATGAATGTTTCTACAAACTCACTCAATAATTTCAAGGATATAATCTGATGTACTAAGGTGAAACGCGACCGCATGTTGAAGAAATACACCTTTTTTCGAATGTTAAAGAGATTGTATAATATTTTTACATTATGCTTGTTGCAGCATTTTCCACCAAATACATGTCAAACCTTGTCTTGGTTCGGATCGAGCACTGACTCTTAGAGCCAAGCCAGACACATGGTTCGACTCTGGCTCGGATCAGCCTCTTAATTTACATGGGTGCCCTCAGCCTCTTAATTTACATGGGTGCCCTCATCTATTTGCAACTAGGTCTTACTATATGGGGCCATCAGTCACTCGATAAAATGATTTGTAAAAGGGAAGGACTAAACACATGGAGCCCTGTTCACATGCATTGACTTGACAACTCTAACATTAAGGTTTCTTGTAGCAGAGGCAAAGAAGAGGGCGTACAGTGAAGTGCAGTTAAAATAAGTGATCTCAGGGGAGGGACTTCAGGCTGTTGTTTTATACTTGACTGTAGTGATGAGTTCCCAGGTAAAACTGCTAGGGCCAGGTGAGATGGGCATTGGTGTAAGTTCAGCGGGGTTGTTTGGGGGTGTGACACCCCTCAAACGTATTTTTGGTTTGGGAGATGGATGGGGGTGCCTTGAGTCGGGCCTGCTATGTCTGTGTTGGTTTTTCTCATCATGCTCATTTCACTAAGAGGTTATTACTTGTTCATTTTCTGGTTCAGGTTCTTAAATATATACAGTGACTGATGTACCAAAATAGTAGTAAATCTGCACCCTCTGAAGTACTTCTTGAATGGGTGCAAATTGACTACTTTTGGAATTCACAAACATTGCCAGTAGAAGGCTTGGAAAGCTTCACCTGTCTCAAATCACCAGACATGTTACTGACAATCAAACACCCAAAAGGTGATAGGGTGAATGCTTGCAAAGAGTCTAACTAGTGGCAATCATTCAGGGTAACATTCCGATTCATTGTTTTTCACTCACTGTGCCACTCAAGACAGAGACCCCCCTACTGCAAATCTGTGCTGAAGTTATTCATAGAAGCAGTCCATCCCAAACCCTGGTCATCTCACCCCTCCACTTTGCAGCCCACTGCTTTTTAGTTGGGAAATTTGAGATTCACACCCCCCAAATCTCACTGACTAAGCTACGCCCCTGTATTACATACATTAACGTGCAATGGATTTTCGGTGGACATGTGTCATGAAACCATCCCTCCTACCTATCAGATTTGTTTCTATAAACCACTGGGCACTACTTCCAAATGCAACAGCAGCTAATGTATTATCATATGCATCCCTAAAGCTGAATGAGAAGCCCATTGCTTTTTTTAGAATGTGTCCTGACATGACCACTGTGTTGTGTAATTACATGTTCTCCCCTTTGTAACTGGCCCACCGCCAGGGACAACAGAAGGGAAATATGCAGGGAGACGGCAACTATGACCCTCAGAGGCCAGAGGCAACAAGATGGTGCAGCACCGGCCCAGCGCCACAAGTGCACTCTGTTGTATTCCTCTTAGGGTGTCCATAACGGGCTTTCCAGTATCATGTCCTTATATAGGCACAATTCGCCCTGCCCTTATATAGGCATAAAATCCCAGGCCTTATTTAGGCATTAAACCATGCACTCCAAATACAGGCATGGTCTCCGACATCCGTCCACCCTAACGTCACAACGAGTACATGAAGAACAGACCCTTAGGCTGCGGGAGTTTCCCTAGTCCAGGACTATTGATTTCTTCAAGGACTCATATATTATGTATGAACCGTTATTCCTTAGGGGTTCATTCATGACGTCTTTCGGTGTCCGACTCACGTCAATACTAAACATTCCTAGGTACTCTCAGGTATAAATATACCTTCCCTAGCCCTTGTAAACCAGAGGAGACCTCGACTTCAGAGGAGCCCGTTTCCCGGCGTGACGCACTGAGAAGACGCTGTCATCCCTGCACGCAGAGAGTCCAGCTTCCAGTGATCTGACTTCCCTTGCGGGGTGTTGGAGTTCGAGTCTGGCAAAGAGATTCCTACCTCTCTCATTCTTCAGGTATGGAGCTGATAAGAACCTAGAGGGACTCTTGGCATACTAAGCATACTAGGCATACTAGGCTTAACATACTCTTAGTATACCATAGTAAGGAATACTTCACCTACTTCATACCTCTCCCTACACCTAGGATTAGGTTAGGTACATTGGGGTAGAACTAGATTAGAAACGCATCGTATGAGTACTCGCATTTTTAGCTCATGTTATTTATGTATGTGAATATACGCTAAAAGATAATGCTATCGCTGATTGGCGGGGAGGAGCCAGGGGTCACGGGGGCATATAATGCACGCTGAGCGGACGCGCAGTCATAGAAGAACGCGCTAGCACAGGCAGTGCATGATGGTACCCTGAGCTCTGTGTTTTTTACGCTTTTTATCTGTTTTAAACATTTGAGTGTTATATTCCTTTTAAAGTGAAGCGCTACTCACCTGCTCTTATTCTTATTCTTGACCGGTCCTGCCTCTTCTCCCCCGTGCGCTCGCACTTGGTCTAGCGACCCTGAGGGTGTCAGCTGCTGCACAGCAGGGCTGATTGGCGGGGAGGAGCCAGGGGTCACGGGGGCATATAACGCACGCTGAGCTGACGCGCAGTCATAGAAGAACGCGCTAGCACAGGCAGTGCATGATGGTACCCTGAGCACTGTGTTTTTTACACTTTTTATCTGTTTTAAACATTTGAGTGTTATATTCCTTTTAAAGTGAAGCGCTACTCACCTGCTCTTATTCTTATTCTTGACCGGTCCTGCCTCTTCTCCCCCTTGCGCTCGCACTTGGTCTAGCGACCCTGAGGGTGTCAGCTGCTGCACAGCAGGGCTGATTGGCGGGGAGGAGCCAGGGGTCACGGGGGCATATAACGCACACTGGAGCGGACGCGCGCAGCGGGCGCGCCGCTGGCGCGCCGAAGGCCTGCCTAAGGCAAGCCTGTCTGCGCCCGTCCGACCCCAAACGGGTCCAGGGGCCAGAACCCCCGGCCATTTATTGGCCTATACTAGTAATGAACTTAGATCACTCAATCATAGACTGTGCCCCTTGAAACCCGAAACAGCAAGTGTACTCAGGAGAGAAGGACTCCTTATCCCACAGAGGGGAGAGATACCTAGTCCCAATCAGGCTAACACTTCGGGCCATTCAATCTCTAGCGGCACTGATACCCTGAAACTTTCGGTCCTGAATACACGATCACTACAGAAACATGCTACCGAGATTCTTACGTTCCTACAAGATGAGGCACCAGACATCCTAGCCTTGACTGAAACCTGGCTAGACGATGATTCTGGCCCCACCTTACGGGCTGCACTTCCCGACAGCTATGACGCCTTCTGGCATAATAGGCCAGCGGGAAAAAGGGGAGGTGGGTGGCGGTCTTGTTTAAAAGATACCTGACCATTGAAAAGGTGTCTGGAGATACCCTAGAAGGGGCAGATACCCTCACTTTCAAGGTCTGTAACCATTCATCTAGCATAACTATCACCATTGTATATCGCCCACCCAAATGCCCCCACACTTCATAGACCTTATGACCGAATGTGTCGCTAATCTTCGTTCACGTTTTCAACAACTCCTGGTGGTAGGAGATTTTAACTACCACTGGGACCTACAACCCAGAGAGGCACAGGCCCGTCAGTTGGAGGAGACGTTCACTAATCTTGGCCTCACTCAGTTAGTAACAACCCCCACGCATGAGCTTGGACATACCCTTGACCTGGTTTGGCCCACCGCCTCGCTCACGACACTAAAAGATATCCCATGTGCGTGGTCTGATCACTATTGTATTAACCTGATCCTTCCCCTTACTAAGCACAATGTCCGACCCCCTTCGGACTGGAAACATGTCCGTAGCTGGTCAAAAATCGAGGCCCCAATATTGGTAAGCGCCCTTCGAGACCTCCCTCGTAAAAAGCCAGAAACAGCGGATATTGATGGCTGGTCCGAAGCTATTTCCAGCCGGCTTCTCTCTGCCATCAATAAAATAGCCCCTGAAAGGAAAATAAAAACTGGTAATAAAGGCAAAGGCGCTCCATGGTTTACGGAAGAGCTCAGAGCACTGAAACGTTTGCTTCGCCACCACGAACGACAGTGGCGCAAACACTATGAGCCTCTGGCCCTTGCAGAGTATAGAGCCAAAATTGCTTCCTATAAAAAGGCGCTCCTCCGTAGGAAGGCGGATTATTATGAAAATAGGATCCTAGTAGCAACTAATAAACAGAAAGAAACGTTTAAAATCCTGAAAGAACTCAGCCAAAAACAATCACTGACGTCTCCATCTAATCAAGAACAATGCAATGAATTTTTAATATATTTCTCTAACAAAATACGGGATATCCTGATTGAGATTGATAATTCCCCATTTAAGCAACCTCCCGCTGTAGAGAAGGTCCCACAGGGAAAGCAAGCAGAAATGCTCTCTTCATTCCAAAACCTTGACACTGAAACTCTCCAACGCATTGCTACAAAAATTAAATCTGGCTCACCCGCCGACCCCTGTCCCCATAGGATTTTTAATTTAGCTTTCCCTGAAATTGAGGAAGAAATCCTTGCTTTGTTGAACCTCTCCCTGGAGACTGGGAAGGTTCCGAGCTATTTTAAAGAAGCCAGGATTATCCCCCTGCTTAAAAAGATTGGCGCGGATCCATCCAATAAGAAAAACTTTAGACCCATCTCCCAACTTCCATTTCTTGCTAAAATTTTAGAGCAACATGTCCTGCAAAACCTAGTTAAGTTCACGAAGGATTACAACCTTCTGGAGGACAGGCAGGCTGGTTTCCGAGCTCACCATAGCACAGAATTGGTGATGTTATCAGTGCTTGATGACCTCAGGAGGACCACCGATAATAAAAAGCCTTGTGTCCTTGTCCTCCTTGACCTGTCGGCAGCATTCGACACGGTCAACCACGCTCTACTCCTAGAAAGATTAAGAACAATGGGGATCGGGGGTGCTGTTTTACAGTGGATCACCTCATTCTTGACGAACCGCTCCCAAAGAATTCAGATGGGTGACTTGGTCTCAGAGAGGGGGCTCGTTCCCTGTGGAGTCCCACAGGGATCGGCCCTATCACCCTTCCTATTTAATATATATCTTAGACCATTAATTACTGCCCTCTAGGCTATGGAGTGTCAAGTCTTCAATTATGCGGATGATACTCAAATCATTCTGCAAATTGAAAAGACCTCCCAAGCATACTCCCGGGCGAAAGATGTTTTACGTTTCACGGTCAACTGGATGACTGCCAATTCCCTAAAGATCAACCCAGACAAAACTGAGGTTCTGGCTATGACCGACGCTGACAACCCTTGGAATTCCCTCTACTGGCCCCAGGAACTGGGTGATGCTCCGGCCCCAGTCCCAGTGGTAAAAAGTTTGGGAATCAAAGTGGACGCTAAGCTTTCATTGGCTAACCAGGTTTCCACTGTGTTCGGAACCTGTGTGGGCCTACTCAGGCTACTTAGGAGACTTTCCCCTATCTTCTCCTTCTCGACCATGAGAACAGTCGTGACTGCCATGATCCTGTCTCGCCTCGACTACGGCAACTCGCTTTACATTGGACTGCCAGATTCTTTAGTAGGCAAATTGCAGATAGTCATGAATGACGCGGCAAGGCTAATCTTTAAAGTACCCAGGCATACGCGTGCATCCCCCCTCTTGCAAAGTCTTCATTGGCTGCCCATGAAACAGAGGGCCAAATTCAAGGGCCTCTGTATTGTTCACAAGGCTTTTTATGGACAGGCACCCATCTATATTAAACAACGCCTTGAGAAATATGCCCCATGTCGCTCGCTAAGGTCATCCACGATGGGCCTCTTAGTTTGCCCACGCTTCAACTATGTTACCAAGGGGGGTCGGGCCTTCTCCATTCTTCTACCCACCCTTTGGAACAAGTTGCCTAGCCAGCTCCGTGCAGAAAGCCGCCTTCTCCCTTTCAGGAAAAAACTGAAAACCATTCTCTTCACTGAAGCCTGGGCCTAACTGTTTTCCACTTGCTCTGGACTGACACCACTCTTCTGCAGCGCTTAGAGACCTTCTGGTATTAAGCGCTCTATAAATTCAAATTAACATAACATATCGCAGTATTATTTATTTCTACTGCTCACACTGTACATTATTTATCTCGCATACTGTCTTGTGATCGTAACAGCACATTTTACCTACACCAGAAACAAGACTGTTCAATAAATCTTTTATTGAAACGCCCCTCTATTTCTTTCTGTGTAACTTGGAGAAAACTAAGCATGCACGATTGAGCTGAGTGAAATAATTATCTATTGTTTCCACGACTCTGGGACACGTTCTGATTCTAAAGGGAAACATAGTGGTCATGTTTTGCGGCTGCCAGAAACTACTCCCTTCTTGTTGTCAAGGAGTTTCTAGTGGCCTCTGAGCTAGCTGGCACCAGTAATTAAGTTTAATATACTCGATAGGGACATACTGACCTTAGTCCTATGTCAAACCTATAGGATATATTATTCCAATGCGCAGAGCCTATTAGGGAAATAGGAGCTACACTACATGGCGCCCAACGGTTTGGTAAGGTGGTAATTCAACGTTAGATACTGAGTAACTCAGCCATGCTATTTTCTCTCAAGACCCCTACCCATATACTCCAAAAGACGTCTGGAGTGGGCAGGGTTTAGTATCCGCCACGGCTACATAGGGAAGTACCCTATATATTAGCTGTTTGGTTTGCTCAACGTTGAAGGATACAGTGTTCCAAAATATTGTGCACCTTATCTTTGTTTCCTTGAAACTTGTTCTACATTTTTCAAAAAACAAAATGCCTGAAAACGAAAATAACACTGGAAACAGTGGAGCTGCGGCTGATCAAGCCCAAGCAGCAGTTTTTAACTTTACAGGTTACAACTTAAGAAGAGCCATCACTCTAAAACTTATAAAACATGGCCTACCGCCAAGAGGAGGTAGAGCAGTTTTCGTGATAGAGGCACATGAATCCTTTCAGATAGAGGTATTCTATTCATGGGTAATACTTCCTGAATGCAATCCAATATCACATACATTTCACTTCTACAAAGAAGATGAACCACCAGAGGAATACATTCCTTTCGAGGATATTGAAATTCCATTAACATACCAGGAGCATCAGCTCTGGTTTAAAGGCGCCCTAAAACATCACAAAAACATTACTAGGCTCGGTCCACTAGGTAGACCAGGAGCAACATGGCCGATTTTAGCCGGCTACACACCTCATCCTGAACTGGATACAATGTCAGATGAGGAACTACTTACTCAAATACAAGAGTTAATAAAAATCTACAGACAATTGGTCCAATATGTCATGCAGACTTTTACAGTCCAGCAACCACTTAACACTTCCAAATCCAACTCCCCAACAGGGGAATACACTAAAAATTACACCACAGACTCTATACGCAGTCATGGGTAAAATGCCCACAAAACGTGAGCAAATTCCATTCTGGATAGCTCAAAAAATTACTCAAATCGAAGCAGTATTTCCAAATACTAGCCCGTATGAGAAACACAGAATCCTAACAATCAGTTTACCAATGGGGATCCCACCACAACTGGAAGACTGCACCACTTGGGGCTCAGTCTTTGCTGCCATCTATACTAAAACACATGGCATTCCGTCCATTGCGGTAATACCTGATGTCCTCAAACAAATTCAAAATGAATACGGGGCAGAGCCTGCTCTAAATTTAGGTATGAAATTACTGAAAAATTTCGGCCAGGTCTCAACAATAATATTATCTAATATTAAAGGAGAGGCAGCAGCAGTGGCGATCCGCCAAAAATTAAGGGAATTCGATGTTACAGAACATCAAACAGAGCTACCCAGAATAATAGAACAATCCTATGCAGAATTAGGCAGAGATAGTTTGGGTGGAAGACCAGTGAAGCCGAAGCTATCTGAAAGTCCTGAGAAGGACTCAATTAAACAAACTCCTGCATCTTCTAAAAAGAAGTGGGAAACTAATAAACAAATTTCAAACGAGAAACGTTCTCAATCCCGAGGTAGGTCTCCTCAAAAGGAGCCCTCTGAAAGGAGGTATAACCTCAGGAATAGGGATAATTTGAGAAAACCTGACAGGTATCAAGATACTGATACACGTTCCTCTCGTCCCTTTCAGATCTCATCACAGACTTCGGAAAGAAGAGGACGGACGGAACACAGAGAAGAACGCGTGAAATCGAAAGACGACAAACACGCTCCAAAAACTAAAACAAAACCTCAATTCTCCAAAAGAAAGTAGCAGGTCTAAAGATCAGACATGCCGAGAATACCGAGAACACAACAGAACGGAGAATGGGCTCAGACCATGCTGGACAGTGCAGCAGAAGTCACAATAGTTCGCCAGAACCTGAGGGAACTTCTGGAGATAGTGGACTTGAATGAGTACATCACAGTAGAGACTGTAGACACCAGGGTTAGTACTCCACAAAGGTTTTCTGAAATAACACCCCGGATGGAGGGAGACAAACCTAGACAGGTGAAAGCACTTTTTTGGGAAAGACTATCAAAGGGCTATGACATACTTCTAGCAGAAAAAGACTGGCCACCACAATTTGTCAGGGAGTGCCCACATGGTGAGGACATTATTATGCCTGCCTTCTCCAACCATATTCCAATAAACCTAAAATATACATATGCCAGGAAATGGGCAGTGGCCCAGGCCCCAGCATTATATAAAAATCATGTAGGATGGGATGAGGACTCACCTCACCATATAATACATCTGAAACATGAACCAACTGCACAACGGCAGTACCCAATAAAGCAAGAAGCTAAAAAACAGGTCAGGGAGATCTTAGATCAACTTGAATATCAAGGGGTGATTGAAACATGCACCTCCTCAATGAATAATCCTTTGTTCCCTGTCTCCAAACCAGACAATACATATCGTCTAGTTTTGGACTACAGACACCTAAACACATGTTCTAAAACTTTTGCAGTGCAAAATGCACATAGCACAGCATTAATGAATAACATTGTGCGTAAAAAATATAAAAAACATTAGACATCTCAAATGGTTTCTTTTGTCAAAACATAGCACCTGAAAGCAGGTACTTAACAGCATTCTCCATAATGGGGACCCAGCGTCACTTTTGTCGACTCCCACAAGGGTTCAAGAACAGCCCAGGTTTATTCTCAGCGAGGCTAATGGAGTTACTACAAATTTATGACAATGAGGCATTGTCCTAAGTCGATGAAATTTATCTGACAGACGATGACCTGGACAAACACTTGAACAGGGTGAGCACCATTATATTGGGTTTCGCCTCTGAGGGCTACAAATTCAACTTTAAAAAGTCCAGAATTGCCCATCTCAATGTCCTATTTCTAGGATATGAGCTTTCAAGTGAAGGCAAGAGCTTGGCAGCTAACTTTTTAGAAAAGTGTGCGCTGCTCCAACCTCCAAAAACGCTAAAAAACTTACAATCCATCCTGGGTTTCCTAAATTTTGGAAGAACATACATTTTAAACTATGCAGAAAGGGTTAAACCTCTCTACGCATTAATCAAACCTGATTTTTCGATCAGAAACTGGACACAAGAACACACAGAAATCTTGCGTTCACTACAAGCTAACATGTTAGCAACAAATCACTTACAAACACGCGTAAGTCAACGCAATTTGGTGATCAGAATAATTTCGGGTCAATGCGGATTCACCTACTTAACTTTTAATGAGGGTGAGAAAATACCAATAGCGTACAAATCTCATTTGTACACACAAGCGGAAATGCGCTTCAGTTCAACTGAAAAAATTCTAACAGCAGTTCAAACCGCTGTAGCAAAAGAAAGAGCCTTAGCCCAAGGGAAACGCATTATTGTCGTCACCCCAGTACCAGCTTTAGAAGCGGTCACAAAAGCAAGCATTCCAAATGCTAAAGCATTACATCCGAGATGGATACAATGGGTTAATTCTCTTGCTGCAACAGATGTTGAATATGTTTTTGATCCAGATTTAAAAACACAAGCATTCCTGCAGTATAAACATGAATGTCCCCTGCCTACTGAAATTCTGCCTCTCGATCAGTACGAATTCATAATTTACACTGACGGATCCGCACAACCCGCAATAGGGAGTAAGCAAGCTTACAGTGCAGCGTGTGCAATCGTTAAAGGTCGCATGCGAAATGGCATCTTCAGACCTATGGTCACAAAAACGCAGTCTCTAGGAGATTGTACAGCTCAGCGAGCTGAACTACAAGCATTCAAACTGGCACTTGAAAGTACAGATCGAGAATTCCCCACACTAATAGTGTGCGATTCCTTTTACTGTGTTCAGTCGTATAATGACTATATACAAAACTGGCTTGAAAATGGTTTCAAAGATGCGAAAGGTGGCACAATAAAGCACAAAATGCTTTGGGAACAAGTAGTTCAGTTGAAAAACGAACTACCAAAGGCTCACGTGATCCACACACTGAGTCATCAACGTGATGGCGTTCACGTTGCAGGGAATTCATTGGCTGATGAAGCCGCAAAGGGGGCTGTGCAAACGGCTTCCGTAGCTGCGATCACTCGTTCCAAAACAAAAATAGACGGTGAGATAATGTTGGCTGTCAATGCTTCAAGCAAAGGCAGCAGTGCAGCGTTACCAAAAAGTTTCCACTCAAGTACTCTTATGTAATTGATGCGAACAACGTTCCTTTTGCTCGAATCCCTGGAGTGGGGGATAGGGTAATTCCAAACTTGGAACGTAGAGCAGCCTTGATTTATGAAACACATTTGGGGGAAGGTCTGTCACATCAAGGGATCTCTAAAACAATTTTGACGTTAAAAGAGAAGTACTGGTGGCCTGGGATGAATACAGAAATTCACATATTCATCAACAACTGCTTAGACTGTAAATTACAGCGAGAGAGCCACCAGACACCATGCTGCGAATGCGGCAACCCAGTGCAGACACCATTGTTAGACAGCATTAGACTATCTACGCACCTGCGTCCTACTGGACAAAGGCATTCCCACAAATACTGAATCTAGGTTCCTATGGTTATGGCCTCAGCGCTCAGCTGACGCTCGAACTGTTATAAAAGATTTGCGAGTCTTTATCGGCATATACGCAATAGGCACGCTACATTCTGACCAGGGTCCTGCGTTTAGCTCTCGGGCTTACAAAGAAGCCATGGCCAGTCTGGGCGTTGCATTGCGGTACTCCTCTCCATTCCATCCTGAGGGAAATTCGGTTGTGGAAAGGAAAAACCGAGACATAAAGCAGTCTATAACAGCTAGAGTATTAGGTTCGGGTGACGGGTGGGTCAAACACCTTAGTGGGGTACAGCGCTCTTTGAATAATCTGCCAAGAAGTTCTCTAGGGGGGGCACTCCATATGAGTCCTGTTTGGGAGAAGAATGTGGGTACCGGACCTTGAACACGTAGGCACAGTGGTGGAAAATAAACCTTTTGATATCAAAGATCGTTTGGCTGTTTTACAGGACTTAAACAAATTAAGAACGAAACAAAGCAACGTATTCCTACAGCCAGCCACCACTGGGGATCAACCGGCTGTCCCAGCAAGGCCTGTCTGGATTCCAAAAGTTGGGAATCTAGTCAGAGAAAAAATTGCGGACAAGAAGGAATTTGGACCTTCTTACAGACAACCAGTACCTGTCCTAGCAGTTCAGGGAACAAGAACAGTACTACTGCCGCCCCTTGCTGGAAGAAAGGAGAAAAGATTTGTGTCCATCGACCTCATCAAACCACAGTATGTGGCCAATACTAAATAGTAGGCCTCGTGGACTCCGACCTAGTAGCAAACGCACTCCTCTCGCTACTATCCAAGAGGTTCAGACTGAAAGACTGATAACCATCGAGAATTCAGCGGTAACAGATGAAGGACTAAGCAACAATGCTATGGAAATCATCCCTCTTGAAGACCAAGTAACAGTTCGTCCAAATACACCTGTCTACACCAACGTAGCACGTGATCAACTGGTTCCAGCGATTTCTACGAATCCTGATGCAATTCCAACAATTGATAGAACTGCTTCTGGCTACTTCATTAACTTTGATACGTTCTAAGAAGATCCAAGTGAACCTGAAACGACACCAGCATCTTTCAAATTCAAGCAGCAAGTACAAGACTTTCTTCACTTTCTGAAAAAGACTTATTTGGTTTCTCCATGGATTGAACTCTGGATTATATCTGGACTTTTTGTTTTCCTGCTCTGGCTAGCTTTGGTTACAACTGTGAGCGTGCTTATAAGTGGCAGATACATCCATGTGAACACTGAAGGAAAAGGCGTGAACGTACTTTTGAAACCTCATAAATCTTCCCATCGTGAAGCAAGAGACTTGTCATCAGTGAACATCACAGCTGTTCCTATACATGATGGTATAGTGTGGGACAAAACAGATTTTGATATATTCGGTCCGACGGAACAATTGAACATTCCACATTTATTTAAAATTTCACTAAGTGATCTAATCTCGTCCAGTACCTATTCTGATGATTGGGACTTTGAGACTGTAACTGACATTATGTTTGACCTAGAAAAATCTGCTGCATTTTCTAAGAATGAATATTTAGAGGGTTCATCAGACTATGAACAACTGTATTGTTATAACCACTATGGTCATCATTATTTGCATAAATCTGCATATCCAAGAAATGTGTTTATGTTTAACCAATGGGAACATTGTCCTACACCACCTAAAGGTAGTTCAAAAACATTTGCTAGTAAATTTCCATATTTTTCAGGTTATAATACATCTGATCCAGAAATGTTTTACTATAAAAATGTAAACAAGACAGGACTGAAAATTATGTTAACAAATACAAAACAGATTTATTCTGCATTATTTAATGCCCAACTGTCTAGACAGGGTTTCGACTTTTGGAAAGACACAATAGACACAAAAACTGTGTGGGGTAGTAAAGAATGGCAAGTGCAGGGGATAGAAGCTTTATTTAGAGCCTGTATCATCCCTGAACAAATAATGTTTTTGAATGAAACAATCTAACAAACATCTTGTCTTGGATTAGCCAAGATCAAAGAGATGAACACACCTTCTGTACCAGCACCTGCAAAAAATAACGAAACACAGGCAGTGGTGACAGTTGACAATATACTACAACTCAACAGATCTAATCCTGATTGGAAAAAATGGTTGATCTGGCCCACAGACACGAATAACTGTCAGGAAAGATTCCTGAATAAAACTCAGGGCTTTACTATTAATAGGCCAGACCCAAGATATGTCCAAAGACAACATCCGGGGGTAGTAACAACATACAGTGTAGGAAAATTATGCCTCGATTGGCTGCATAAGTCTACACTACAGGATGTGAAACAACACTTAACCTTACTTGCAAAAGACGCAGACCTTAGGGAATTCTTGCTTGGACCAAGAAAACCGCGTCAAAAACGTTTCATATATGCCGGCATTTATGCTGCCTACAATGAAGCATGGAAAGTATCACAGATGGAGGCTGCAGAACGAATACGTGAACTTGATCGTAATAATTTAGAGAAAACACTCTCTGTGCTCGACAATGGGTTAACAACTTTGTCCTCCAGAATATATTCACTGGACGGCATTGTATCCTCTGCTATCGACATACTAGAACAAGATTTGGCGATGTTACAACAAGGCCAATCTCAATTACGTTCTATTGTGTTACTAAGCTGGACGCTGCAATCTTTGCGAGCGGGCTATGTGCCTTGGCGTTTTATCAACACAACGGCTCTGTTTGCAGAATACAATCTCACTGATAAACAGATCGAATTGGCACAAAGAGGAGCAAGGTATACAGTGCTGAGCATTGAAAAACTGGAAAAGTTACCATTCACAGTGGCAGAAAAACCAGCTACAGAATGGCTTATTCATGGCAAAATCAAACTACCTGTGACTACTTTTCAGTTTCAGTATTGCCTCAGACAAATGCAAGCAGGCAAATATGAAAGGTTGGGTAAGGAATACATTAAGACATCTTGGGATTTACCGTATACATATAGATGTTGGAGTGGGGATCGTGAAGTGTTTTTGAGCGGTACAAACTGTAAACATGCACTAAGCGGTTCACTTATATGTCAGGACATTTCCTTACACTGGGCTTGTAATGGTTCTGTGGCAAATTTGTCTTGCCATCAGCAGGGTACACCAGCTGCTGTGATTAATCCAACGTTTGGACAACTTTCTAATGGGAGTTACCTCATGTTGAATGATCAGAGTTGCTGTGGCATGCTGCCAGGCATCCCATATCTAGTAACGGTCAACTCCAGGGTCACTTGCTGTATGCAAGTATTGTTTGCCCCAATAGACACAGTCAGGGAGTCGCCTCTATGGCCTTCGCTGAACGTCTCTTTTATAAGATTTGATACTTTAAGCAGAATGAAAGCCATGCTTTTACAGCAAACAGTGCCTTTGACCTCGGCCAAAGAAACCTATGATCTACAAATAGCAAGGACTTCGGCTGAGATACAGACTTTAATACGTACAAACTGCCCTATACATTTCGTGGAAATGATAGGACGAATCTTCAATATGTCTGATACAACCGGACTTGTACATGTATTTAAGAGCATCTGCTCCGGTCTGTTAGCACCTTTCCAGGCAATACTCGGAATCATCCCGAACTTTGCACATTCGGTGTTTGGTGGCATACCATTAATTCTAGCACTTGTTGCCGGAATTCTATTTCTCTTCCTGCTATTGCGCTATGGCCAGCCTATTCGCCGACATCACTCCGAGTGAAATGGAGAAAGCTCTCCTTGAACGAAAGTAATGTGAGCAAATAGTAGAGCTTTTGGGCATAAATCGTCTACGGGACCTTAATACCACGTGGTTCCTGTCATTCAGACCAATCTGGCAAGATTGCATCTTACCTGTTCTACGATGCCTGCTATGCGGTGTAGAATGCGTGTTGGACACCTGTCTAACATTTCCATCGGATACGCCAACGGATGTCGATACTCTGCTGGACCAGATAACGGCCCATGCTATGTGTTGTCCCCAGAGGCTACCAATCCTGATGTCAGCATTCATTGAGATCTCACAGACGCTTCCGGCTGCTGCTGAGGTACGAGAAAGATCTACAGGCACACAGGTAACAACGGACGCGAACATTGCTGCGGCGACCATTGCTGAAAGCGATGCTTCACATCTCTGTGCGATTAACCTGCTTCACGAGGTGTTCCAACTAACACCAACTACAGTGGATGATGTTTTGTCTATAGAAATAGATGATCTCATGTTTACACCAGACCCGTAAACTGACTCTGATTCAGCATACAGTGTTCCAGAGATGCAGTAACAATTTGGCCTTCATTCTACAAAAACTTGGAACTCTACCAAAATTGAACTTTTTCCCCATTTTTTCGAACAAAAATGGCACTTCAATCTGCTTAAAGTAGAACTAGCCTTATAGTACAGACTTGGCGGTACTTCCACAGACACTTAGTCATCTTGTGTGTCTAAAAACACTTCAATTAATTTTCATGACATGAAATGACTTTGATTTTTGAACAACTTATCGATCATTTTTTTGTCACATGTAAATATTACTGCTTATTTTCATTCCAATTGCATTTATTTTCAAAACTATATGCCTGAAATGAAAAGCTGTTGCTTCAAATGTACAGTACCTTTTGCATTTTATATTATGTTTTTTAATATTTTTAAGAAATATTTTTTAAATATGCGGTGCTCCATTTTATGTTTAGCATTTTAAATGTTTAGCATTTTAGTATTATCGTATACACGAAAGTGGAGTGGGTGTTGTATTCCTCTTAGGGTGTCCATAACGGGCTTTCCAGTATCATGTCCTTATATAGGCACAATTCGCCCTGCCCTTATATAGGCATAAAATCCCAGGCCTTATTTAGGCATTAAACCATGCACTCCAAATACAGGCATGGTCTCCGACATCCGTCCACCCTAACGTCACAACGAGTACATGAAGAACAGACCCTTAGGCTGCAGGAGTTTCCCTAGTCCAGGACTATTGATTTCTTCAAGGACTCATATATTATGTATGAACCGTTATTCCTTAGGGGTTCATTCATGACGTCTTTCGCTGTCCGACTCACGTCAATACTAAACATTCCTAGGTACTCTCAGGTATAAATATACCTTCCCTAGCCCTTGTAAACCAGAGGAGACCTCGACTTCAGAGGAGCCCGTTTCCCGGCCTGACGCACTGAGAAGACGCTGTCATCCCTGCACGCAGAGAGTCCAGCTTCCAGTGATCTGACTTCCCTTGCGGGGTGTTGGAGTTCGAGTCTGGCAAAGAGATTCCTACCTCTCTCATTCTTCAGGTATGGAGCTGATAAGAACCTAGAGGGACTCTTGGCATACTAAGCATACTAGGCATACTAGGCTTAACATACTCTTAGTATACCATAGTAAGGAATACTTCACCTACTTCATACCTCTCCCTACACCTAGGATTAGGTTAGGTACATTGGGGTAGAACTAGATTAGAAACGCATCGTATGAGTACTCGCATTTTTAGCTCATGTTATTTATGTATGTGAATATACGCTAAAAGATAATGCTATCGCAGTATTATTTATTTCTACTGCTCACACTGTACATTATTTATCTCGCATACTGTCTTGTGATCGTAACAGCACATTATACTTACACCAGAAACAAGACTGTTCAATAAATCTTTTATTGAAAACGCCCGTCTATTTCTTTCTGTGTAACTTGGAGAAAACTAAGCATGCACGATTGAGCTGAGTGAAATAGTTATCTATTGTTTCCACGACTCTGGGACACGTTCTGATTCTAAAGGGAAACATAGTGGTCATGTTTTGCGGCTGCCAGAAACTACTCCCTTCTTGTTGTCAAGGAGTTTCTAGTGGCCTCTGAGCTAGGTGGCACAAGTAATTAAGTTTAATATACTCGATAGGGACATACTGACCTTAGTCCTATGTCAAACCTATAGGATATATTATTCCAATGCGCAGAGCCTATTAGGGAAATAGGAGCTACACTACAACACCAGAGAGAGACACAGTCACCAACAGAGCCGTCATTGACAGCGTAGCGACAAACCCGAAAACACACAGATCACACAATGCCAACAAACCCAACCACGAGGAGGAGGGTGAGGCTCGCAAAAGACAACATCATGCGCTGAGAAAACCTGGGGAAACATGGAGCAAGAGCAGCCCAGAGATGTGACAACTACTCACGGCTAGCAGCTGCATCCAGCCCAGAGCGGAGGAAGAGAGAGAGACCTCGAAGGCAGGGAAGCGTCGTGGTCGGACCTCAGACCTCCGCTCGAAGGGGAAGGCAGCAGCCCGCCGCAGCAGAAGACATGCATTCTGGAGTTGCATTCTCTCACCAAATGTGGAAACTGAAAAGATCTGTAGAACCCAAAATCATAACTCCATCACAACAACCTGAGTAAAATAAAGAGAATTTATTTAACGTGCACGGGAGCCTCAGATGGGTGCTGAGTGCTCGAATAGTAGAAGTAAAACACATTTATTTATACACACAGACCACAACATTTCATTATAATTTGTCTGCGTGACAGGTCATGTCTAGGCCCTCATGTCCCGACAGGTGGTGAAGAAACATTTTGTGCTCGGAAACTTACAGTACATCGTTACACAAGAATACGTTGGAAATCACCCTATGTGCACATGACAAGTCCCCTGTATCTTAAAGCCAGACAGTTAACTATTATATTTACGCCCAAATGCAATCACAATGGTCTACATTTGCTGATGTGGCTTAATACACTTTTGAGGCCTACAGGGTCTGTTGCTAATGCAAGCAGGCAGAAATGTAATAACATGGAAATGTACTCTTTGTGCAAGCCTTGCAATGTGTCGCATTACAGGCAGCTTACTAAAAGCAAAGTTCTAACTCTTATTTAAGGCTGTCACATGATATCGAGCAATTATTATATTTGTATATAATTCCCATCATCATTGAATTATCACAATGTCAAATTATACAAAATGGTTGCCACCATTGTTATCTAAACTTAGCTTCGACAATATTACACTGCTCACTGATGTAGCACAGGAAGCAGTGTAATGCAGCAGGCATTCATTCTCAAAGCCATATAGGTCCAGATAATCGCTGTGAGGCGATCATCATGCATTTGTTTTATCACTAAAAGCTTCATTACGAGTCCAGTGGTAATCCGGCCGCTGTGCCCCATATTCCTGTAATTAGAAGAAATTTTTACTATCGCTTCTTTATTGTTAATTCCATGGGCATGCGATGCCAAGCAGAAAATCACCTGACTCGCGATAGCGCTGTAAGAGTGACCTCTTGCCAGAGGGTGCACATTTTTACATGCATTCTATTCAATACTGAGAGGATGAGTTTGTTAGAAGTATACATTCCTATAATCTGGGAGAGGCAATTGAATTGTCTTTTATGTAAGGATCCCTATGGTCAGTATAAAGTACTTTTTGTCATAATGTGCACATCTCTTTTCACTTAGAGGTATGTAATACATAGGATACTGCAATCCCTGTATAAAACCCTGCCTCTAATTTCTTTATAATACATGGGATTCTGCAATCCCTGTGTAAAAACCCATCTCTAATTTCTTTATAATACATGGGATTTTGCAATCCCTGTATAAAAACCTGTCTCTAATTTCTTTATAATACATTGGGTTCTGTAATCCCTGTATAAAAATAAAAACCCATCTTTATTTTCTTAATAATCAGCGACTTCTGACACACCCATCGCCAATTACCTTATAATGGAGAGCACGGGGCACTTTGTCCCGGGTACCTTGTCAGCATGTGCAGCTTCCAGTCAATGTCATCTATATTATTGTCTGGCGATTTATAGCGCTTTCATCTTTGAGGGAATCCAACCTTTCAGAATTTATACATTCTGATCAAAAGGGTTCACAAATGTGTTATAAGCATTCAATCTTCGCAATATCACCACTAAAATCAATATTAAAATAAACAGAAAGAATAAGGGAGGGGAAATCAACAGGGGAGGACAGAAGCAATACACAGAGCAACAAGAGTTCAATTTAACTTGTGGCTCTTTTTCCTTCGAAATCAACAAAGTCCAAGAAGACTTATTTTTCATTCCTCAGTCTGCGGGTTTTTTTCCATGAAAGTTGCTATATTTTTTGTGACCTCACCATCGAACCGGACGTCCTTTTGATGTTCAAAAGTATAGGATGTCTTAAGCGCTTGCAGCAGGGACAGAAGACCAGAATGCAATAGATATATTCCTTTCACCGACTGAAGTAGGGTTGCATCGAATCTGCGATTTGTTTACTCGGATGCTCCAATTGCACTGTCTCCAGGATGTTGGTGAAATTTGCAATATAGGTCTGACAGCTACCAAGGCCCCAAATATCTCCTTCCAGTGGCAGTGGCGGCTGGATCTTTGAAAGTGCCCTTCCTTTAGCAAGAATTATGTGCAATGTCCCAGTGCCACCATTTTGTCACGGGTGCTCTCATGCCAAGAATTTTCTCCGATATGCAAGTGCCATCATTTTTCCACAGGGGTCCCTATGCCAAGCAATATTTCTAGTATGTCATGGCAGCATTTTGCCATGGGTGTCCTTTCTTATCCCAAGAATGACCCCCAATATCCCAGCAGCAGCATTTTACCTTGGGGGCCGCCAAAAGCCAAGAATTACATTGAGTATGCCAGCAACAGGCTCATAATTATAAAACACGCAAACAAACACACTCTTACTCACACTCACTCATACTCTATCTCACATTCACTCCCTTCCCCTCATTCATTCTATCTCACACTCTCGCTTACTCATTTTCACTGATGCTCACTCACACTCAGGGGTCGATTCCGATTCGGGCCGGAAGTTTCTCCGACCGAGCCGGACCCGGAGAGATTTCCGACCGAATCGGACCCGTGCAGTCCGACCGAACGAGTACGATGCGTCCGTATGTTATCGGACTCGAGTCGGTCGGACTCCCATTGATGTCAATGGGAGCTGGTCGTACAACGCGTACGCGGGCTCCCATTGACTCAATGGGTGCGAGTCGGACAAGGGCGCCCCCTACAGCGGGTACGCGGCGAGGCGACTCGCGCCGTACACGCACAGGTAGGGGGACCCATGGGTCCCCCTGTGTGCGACTCGCGCGTCTACGCGTACAGGGGGGTCCGACACGGACCCCCAAAGTACGGCTCCGACAGCTCTTACGAGCCGGAGTGCGCGGCTCGGTCGGACTGCTCGCGGCGCGCATCGTACTTACCCGGCCGGGAAACGTCTCCATTGCCCGGTGCGAGTCGAGTCCGAGCGAGTCGGTCGGAGCGGTTCGAGCCGGGAGCGAGTCGGTCGGAGCGGTCGGGACGCCCGGACGAGTCGGTCGGCGATTTCGCATCGTACTCGCTCGGCCGGACCCGCGTACGGTTCGGTCGGGAAACAGGGCTCCGAATCGGATCCGGTAAAGCCGAATCCGATTCGGAGCCCTACCGGCCGAGATCGGAATCGGCCCCTGAGTGTTACTCACATACAAACATACTCATACTCACTGGTTCTCACTCCCACTTACAAATACACTTAAACACACACCCTTTAACACTCACTGACTCTGCTGGGACCTGGTGCAACTTCACTTTCTGTACAATTGATAGTTACAACCCTGACTCACTTACACACTCTCAGAACACTCCAGAAACTCACTGCTTTACCTACTCCCATGCATTCACTTTCACTTATTCGTACACTCTCTCAAACTGAGATTCTCACACACTTTCACTCTCATTGACAGTCTCAAATACACTCACACACACACTCACTAAATCACTCACAAGCACACTCCCAGACACACACATGCACAGAGAAAGAACATATTTTTACTTACCTTGCTTCCTTTGCTGGCAGCTCAGAGGCTCTATGGCAATAGTAGAGGAGGAATCTGGCCTTGGACATTAGAGCCAGCAAACCACGATTCCCAACAAGGAACCAGACAGAGCAGCAAGGCCCGGTTTGAAAAACTGAAGACCTACCTCAACCCCTCTCCCAGCTTCTTGAGAGGACTGGAAGCACACCCCTATAAGCATCTGGGACAGTGCTGTGGATCCTGCCCCTGCTGCTCTATATGGCTTCTCTCTGGCCTCAGGGATGCAATGATGTGTCCCATGACAGTCAAATTTTAGCAGGTATACTGTGATGCCTGAGGCATGCGTGGTTTGTCCGCTAAATTAAATGGACTGTGCCTGAGTATGGGGGTCATGGATGACCCTTACATGTGCAATCCAGACATCCACCTACAAAGTGCTGTGTTTTTAAACAACATTTTGTAAGTGAAACCATGCCTAATGCCCCTCAGCCCAACACCTCCTCCTTTCATCAGGAGTCTGGAGAAGAGGCAGCGAGGTTTAACCAGCATGCTGGCAGTGTTTAAGAAAACACAAAAGTTGTGTTTTTATGAGTACTTCTCAGTTAACTCATTAGTAGTAGAGGCAAGGGGTAGTAAGCAGCACCTCACAAGAAGCAGGCCTGTACTCTGAAGCCCCTGATAAGGAGTCGCCACTGCCCAGAGGGATAAAATGGGAACTTGTTACTGTGAGCCAAGGTGAGAAGCAGTTTGGTCAACACCAAGAAAGATTGGTCTGCAAAACAACATGCACAACAACTTTTTTTGCAAAAGATTGACTTCAGAATCTATACCTGACCATCAACTATTTTCCCTCTATTGGTGCTTTCTCACCACCTGACCTAAATGACCTGGATGTGTGATGTTAATAAGACTGTGTTAAATCAAAGTAGGTGGCACCAATTTATGTAATCTGTACAGTAACACATCTTTCATGGACATGTCCTTTATCTTTCCATAAGTTTGTGTTTCTCTTTAAGCCATAGTTTCTCTATGCCATCCTTCTTTTACATACTGCACTACTTTGTATAAACTATCAACTATTGTTTGATTTATGTCTTCATTCACTCCATCATACATACTTTTCTGCATGCTTTTCAAATACTGCTCTTGCCATAATAATACAGTCATCATGTGTGTATTTAGAAGATTCTGGGTGGGTTGTTATATAGTAATGAAAACTCTTAACAGACAGCCTGATCTTATATATTTACCTTGTGAAATATAGTGCATGTCAGACAGATGTGACTAAACGGGTGAGATGTGCTGAGCTTTCCACAGCACCCACACCTGCTCAAATTTGAATAAATGGTCTATGGGCACCTCTTAATACAGATACATTTCACCGATCAAATTGTTTAGATTTTCCACTGTTCAAGTGCACACTAATATTTATTTTCAAGTTACAGAATTTTTCTCTCTCTTATTCTTAACCTGCATGACGAGATGGCAACAACTGCTATAGTGTATGTAGTATTGTTTTGTTTTTTAAATGTGCAAATGTGTAATGTTAGGTAAAAATTATTTCTGAAGTTGGAAGGTTTTAATGTTGCATGGAGTTGTAACCTATTAATTAATGGTGTTGCACTTGAAATGAATTTACTGAGCCATTATGAAATGTGATTGATACTGTGAAATAGTTATGCCACATTTTCACATGAGTACATCATTTGTTTTTAAATAGAAGCAGTTTTAGGTGTTCTGCTCTTCTCACTTCTGCTCATTTCCCCCTCCCAGTCAATGTCCAGCTGTAAATCATCTCTCCTCTAGTTTCAACGGAGCTTCGAGCAAATTAAGTCAATTATTTAAAATGAACTATTGAGTTAGGAACTGTGTATTGTGAATGAAGCTTCCATTGTGCACCCAAAGTATCATATTCAAGGTCTTCCGCTGGAAGTTCCATTGTAGGATTGTTAATTCTATGAGCCATTGTTTGAGAAAAGTTTCATTTGGTGCTGATCATCTCCAAAGTGCAGATGCTTAGAGAGTAGGTCAAAGATTTCTATTACCTTAAGGATTGGGTTAGCGTTAAAGATTTAAAATAATAAGTTCTTGATTTGCCAGTGCGACCCTAAGTATGATCATGCCATGCTGAATTTGCAGAATCTATTAATAGAATAGGTGATTTGTGTATAAAACCTCTTGGGCTTTTGAATTGAGGGGCTCATTCTGTTCATATTTTTATGGCGTGTTTTTATTCAGTTGCAGCTGGGTCATTTTTCATTTTTCTCCTGAGACTTTGTCCATAGATTTTCTTATTCGGGCTGCTGTCAGTAATCTTTACGAGTTTGACTTTGGGGGTTTTGCCTATATCTGTTTAATTATGGCTAAGTTTCATGATCCTGTATTTCAATATTTGAGCATCCATTGCATCTTATGCATTTTTCACTGTAATATATTTTACTAAAAATTCTGTAATAAATCTATTTATGCTTTACTTTTTGATCTAGAACTCAATTATTAACTTTTCTCATTTATTCTGTTTAACTCTTCTGATATATATTTATTTTTTCTAACAGCTAGATCTATTGGAGATTCTGGAATTAATTGGGTAAGAAGTGAGGTGTTCAAAATATTGGGGTTCAGATGATTATTGGGGTTCGGCTTCCACAAAGTTTTTGTTAAGGGAATGGTTCACGTTACAGCACCTCTTCTGTAAGAATCCTTTTTGAATAATTTTTGCCCCGATCAAAGGAGAATAAAGTTTTTGGAGATTTGCCAACTTTCCGGTGTTACTGTGCGGTCCTGAATGAACTAGGAGTGTACGTATGAATAAGGAGAAACTAAGTTTGTGAATAAGTGCCGAGACGAATTGCGATGATGGATTTCTTCTTCTGTGTTAAGTTATTTGAATATGTGATGATGATAGTTGGTTCAATTGGTGAGTTGATTACTGTTGTGATGTTGTATTATTCATATTGTAAACCCATCTGAAGTCATGTGCCATTTAAATAAAATTGAGATGCTTAACAGATTTCACTGAAAATTCAAGATCTCAAGGTATTGAATATCTAACTGCATTTTGGTGTGTACAGCAAGGCACGGCTTACACATCGGTAGGGATTCTGAAATAATACATTTACCCTTTCAAAACTGGAAGTCAAATTTGGGTTGTGCTTACCCTGAGTACATGGGGTGAAGTACGATAACTCAGAAGTGGATCTCGTCTGGTCAGAGATTGCCTGGTGAGCGTTTACTAGATTGTTGAGGTTTTTTTCTCTTATTGCTCGAATCCAAAACGTATAGTTTGGTATTGAGTTGCTTTAACTAAGGAACTGACTTTTATTTCCTTTCAAGGGTAAACAAACAAAGATTTAAAGATCTAATATCATTTAATGTGGTTTTGTAATTGTTTTACTGTTCACTAAGAGGCCATATTGTGATTGGTTGTTCAGTTAGAAAGCCGCACTGGGATTGGTGTGACATCACCACTAGTTGTGTTCTAATTGGTTGTTTTTTGTTACAATTGCACTGAGACAGGTTGACCTTTGATAGAGCCGCACTGCTTCTGGTGGTCCTTCATAAAACTTTTGAATTTATAGCTAGTGTAACCAGTTATGGGAGGCTTTTATTATATTTGTGGAAAGACTGCTTATTTCAATCTGCAAAAGAATTGGGTGGGTTCATGCTATCTAGCTTTAGTTTTCTCTAGGATTTGTCATGTGGAAGATTTAGAAGAAGAAAATGGTTTGAAGAGAGTGAGAAGAGGTTTTTTGGTTAAGTAATTATGGATGTGCTAGGGGTTATTATTTTTTCTATTCAAAGAGCCATGAATGATGAGAAAATGTGGAAAATGTTTATAAGTAATAGATTGACTTGCTGTACATACTGCAGGGTCCTTTACATTAGTGAATGTAGAGATGTCAGCAATGGGAGTATTTTTTGATGCAGAACTGCCTTGCTTAGATATACTCTTATCGAAGGAGGGTAGTGTCTGTAAAGTAATTAAGGTGAAGATATGTTGTACATACAAACTGGATTATAGTGGAGGTATTGGCTCTTACATAATTAAAATAGCTAATTAACTCATGAGATTAAGTCATCAGAAGAAGTCATTAGAAGAACCAGGTTTGTGGGAAGTTATAGGATTTTGAATAAAGAAAAGAGAGTTGTTTTAGAAAGGTAGGCCAGTGGCTAATAGTAATGATATTGATTTGTGCAATTTTCCTTTTTTTCTTAATAAAACAATGAGAAAGTATGACTAAAATGTTTACTAGAAATAATAATTATAGAATTAGTTATTCTTTGAGAAAAAGTAAAAGATCGATGGACTTTGAACTGGAAGATTATCGGGATTGAGTATTCCAACAGATGAAGCACATGGAGGAGAATGCCTGATTAACCAAGAAGATTAAAACTTCTAAAGACTGATGGCTGATTAATAAAGTTACTAATTGAGTTTAAGTGATTATTTTTAAAAAATTCAAAGGGGGAATTTGTAGTAGCGTTTTTAAAAAAATGTGCAAATGCGCAATGTCGGGCAAAAAAGTTTTTCTGAAGTTTGAAGGTTTTGATGTTGCATAGAGCTGTAACCAATGAATTAATGGTGTCGCACATGAAACAAGTTTACTGAGTCATTATGAAATGTAATTAATACCATGAAGTAGTTATTCCACCTTTTCGCATGAGTACCCCATTTATTTTAAAATGGATGTAGTTTTAAGTGTTCTGCTCATCTCATGCCTACTCATTTGCCTGTCCCAGTCAGAGTCCCTCTGCAAACCATCTCTCCTCTCGTTTCCGCGGAGCATCAAGTGAATGACGTCAATAATTTAAAATGAACTATTGTGTTAGGAAGTGTGTATTGTGAATGAAGCTTCCATCGTGAACTCAAAGTATCGTATTCAAGGACTTCCCCTGGAAGTTCCATTGAAGGCGTCTTAATTCTATGAGCCATTGTTTTGGAAATGTTTTGTTTTGTGCTGATTATCTCTGGAGTGCAGCTGGAATGTTTCCCTTACCTTAAGGAATGGGTTGATGTTAAAGATTTAGAATATTATGTTCCTGTTTCTGAATTGCCAGTATGACCCCAACTATGATCAAATCATGCTGAATTTGCAGAATCTATTAATAGAATATGTCATCTGTATAAACGCTCTTGAGGTTTAATATTGAGGGGCTCATTCTGTTCACATTTTTCAGCTAGATCTATTGGAAATTCTGGAACCAAATCAATTGGGTATGAATTGGGGTGTTCAAAATATTAGGTTTCCGTCATTTCCAAAACGTAGGGAGGCGCCATATTTACAACAATATGGCACATCCCTGTGTTTTCCCTAGCGCTAAAATTAGCTGCCTAACGCCAATGCAGGCAACCTTGCACCATAGTGCAAGGGAGTAGGAAGGTGGCTCTGTATATACTATACCAAAGTAAGCTATAGTGTGCACAGAGTCCAGTGGATGCCCGAGGCATACAGATGTTTAAGTAGATAATACTAAAAGCTATATTTGTGGTAGAGCAGTTAGGCTTATCAGAGGGCTGTGTTAAGCATTTATTGTACACACTCAGGCAAGAAATAAAAGCACACACTCAAAGACTGAATCCAGACCAAATTTTTTGTATAAAAAGTTATTGCTTTGTTACTTTATTCTTAGAACTAAGAGGAACTCAGTTGCAGTTAAATCACAGTTTTAAATAAACAATACTTTTCAAATGCAGTGACATTGTTTTTCAAGGCAGTAAACAATTCTTTACAGTAGTAGAAATACTTTAGTGTTTTCAGTTTAGAACAGTAGAACTTTGCAATAGCAATAGATAGACGTTTGAATGCAATAGATAGAATGCAATGCAATCCTATAGAAGGAAAACAGTGTTAAGCATTAGCAGTTAAGTACTCGACCTACAATTCCAGTCTTCGGGGTTTGGACTAACACTGGGCATGGGTCAGTTCAAGGTAGGTACTGCACGACCAGTGGCACTGGGGCAGCCGGATGCAGAGGTCACTGGACAAAATGTTATTCAACAGAGACTGGGGGTACCTCGAAGAGGCACGGTTTGCAGGTAAGTACCCATGATTTCAGGGCACAGGCCCCGGGGTTAAGATCAGCATAGAGGTGGGCACAAGGCAGCACCAAAGCTACACTACCAGGGGCAGCAGGGTGCAAAATCAGCATCAGGCAACCAATGCGTTTCAATGGGGAGGAGGGTGCAGGCTCGGGCCAGGAGGCTGGATGAAGGTGACTACCGGCTGGGCAGGTAAGTTGGAGAGTTGGGGGACACCTGGGCACCGTCGGCTGGGCTGCCCAAAGTCGGGGGCAGAGGAGGATGCAGGGGTGCCTTTTGGTGTCAGATTTACGTTACCAGGAGCTGGTCACGGTCGGTGGGGCCCTTCGAGTTGAGGCTGCAGGCGACTTCGTGGGGTCCGAGAGAGGTCAGCCACCAATGGCGACAAGGTCAGGATTGCTGGGGAGACTTCACCGGACAGGTAAGTCACTTGAACTCGGGCCCTGGGCATCAGGTGCAGAGTGGACAGGGGTTGTGAATCCGCCTGGATCCGGACTCCTTGAACATGGAGTTTCTTTCTGGACAGGACCACTGTCCTCAGGAGATCTGGTCTTGGCTGAAGAATGGCAATCTTCCTGGGGTTTTTGGAAGTCACTGGCCACGGGACAGACGCTGTCTTCTTTGCAGGGTCTTTGAGCAGGAGACAGGCCGGTATGGCTGGGGCCACATCAGTAGTTGTCTTCCAGGTTCATCTGCATGGCGTCTTCTTCGTCCTTTTCTTCTTGGGTCACAGGAATCTGAGGGTCAAGGGTCAGAGGTGCCCCTAAATACTGAATTTATGGGCGTTACAGGGATTGGCAAATGGTAGCCAATGGGCTACTTGCCTCTAGGGTGACAACACCGTTAGAATGTCCCCTCCCTTTGGGGAGGGGGCATCCCCCTAACCTGATTGGGTCAAATCCTTCCATTCAAGGTGGAGGATTTCCTAAAGAGGGGGTCACCTCGGTCCAAGGCACCTTCGGAGTGGTCTTGCAAGAGAGGAGACACATCTCTCCTAAAAACAAATTTTCCCGCTGACCTTGCTGCCAAAAGTGGGGCTAGCATATCAAAGGGCAGGAAGTCTTTGAGGCTCTCTGCCCTAAATGCTGTTCCTGCTTGGGGTAGGTATGAAGCACCTCCACCCCAAGCAGCCTTTGTACCTGACCCACAAGAGCACAAGAGCTCCCACCTCAGGGTCAGAAACATGTCTGTGTGTGGCAGGCTGTGCAGGCCAGTCAGCTGGACACAAGGGAGTTGGTTGTTTTTCCGGGGGCATCTCTAAGATGCCCTAGGAGTGCATTTTGTAATAAATCCAACACTGGCATCAGTGTGGATTTATTGTTCTGAGGAGTTTGATACCAAACTCCTTAGCATTCAGTAAAGCCATCATGGAGCTGTGGAGTACGTAATGACAAACTCCCAGCCGATGTACTCAGTATGGATCCACTGCACATACAATGTCTGTGAATGACACAGACATCATAGGGGCACATTGCTCATGCAGCTGTGCCCTCACCTGTGGTATAGTGCACCCTGTCTTAGGGCTGTGAGTCCTGCTAGAGGGTTGACTTACCTATACTACAGGCAGCTCTGGGTGGGCATGGCACACAGGGATGTGTGCCATGTCGACTCTGAAGTTTTGTCTGCACCAAAACACTCAGTCTGCAATGGCAGTGTTTATGTGTTTGGTGAGGGGTCTCTGAGGGTGGCACAATACATGCTGCAGCCCTTAGAGACCTTCTCTGGTCACAAGGCCCTTCGTACCACCGGTACCTTTTACAAGGAACTCACAGGTGAACCAGAGGTGTGCAATTGTGGGAACAAAGGTACAGTTTTGGGAAAGAACACAGGCACTGGGAACCTGATTGGCAGGGGGCATTTTCTTACAAAGGGTGCCTGTGTTGCAGGTAATGATTGTTTATGTGCAGGAAGGTGTCCCTTCCTGCACATAAACAATCAATAATGGTAATTTGTGGGGGCGTGGCTTGCAGCCGAGAGTAATGGCCGCAACCTAACCGAGCTCCGGCCAGCACGAAAACATCCCCGACTAATCCGGACACTTATCCGTGTTAAAATCACCACTCAAGACCTTTTTCCAGCACCGGAACATTGGAGGCGCGTTCCGACCAAGTTTGGAGCGGGACCGGGGCTTCATAACTGATCCGCGGGAGCGAGGCGAAAAGACCGTGCAGCGGTAAGAGGCGGAGGGCGCCGCATTGCAGTGGGGACTACGCCTGGGCGGCTTCTTGGTGACACGCCGTTGGGCGCGTGAGGAGCCCCCGCGGTGATAGCTATCGCCGCAACGACTCCGAGCACCGGGAGAGGCCCGGTTGAGATACTTAACCCCCGCCCGGCGGACCCTCACAGCTCCACGGGAGAAAGGGCCTGCGGAGTCCAGACACCGACGGTGCCCCATTAATCCACCAGGGCCAGGACACTGAACAACTGTGGCCCCCGGGTACAGCATAAGACGGGGAGACGGTGAGACGCGGCGCACCGGAAGCCGCCGGAGGGCCACCTTTGCCGCACAACTAGTGGCCCACACAGCAGGAAGGAGCAAGACTCAGAATACAGCGCTAAGAACCCCGGGGGGGGTCCGCTCACTGGTGGTGCGGTCCTGCACAATTCCTGTACCATTTGAAGGCCCCGCATTGCCTGGCTGCACTGGGCGACTTCACTCGGAAGCCCCGGAGCGCCCGGCACCCCAGCGCCATTGCCAACGGCAGAGTACCCGCTCAGCCTGCAAGGACACGCAGGCACGGGTGAAGGTGGCCGGAATCCCCCGGCACAACTGCAAGCGGACGGCTGCGCTGTACCGATGCCTCGCGGCCCCCATACTTCCAAGGCCGTGAACTAAGCATTCGACAATACGCCGCTGGCCATAGATTCGGAATCCACTATGCTGGGAACAGCTCGGCCTACACCGGAACCAAAGGCCCCATATAATCAAGCAGGAAACCAGACAGGCCGCAAGGCGACGCGCAGTCACGAGGCAAGCGGCGGTGAGTACTGCGCAATACCAGTGATCCCGCGAGGAAGGCCCAATGGCGGGCCGAGGTCCACGAGCGACCCAGCAAGCCAAACTAGACAAGTATGCTTTTTCCAAAGATGCGACAGACGCGACCACCCAGCGGGCACCCACGGAGGTCAGTGCCGCGTCAGGGGGCCAGCCAGAGGTCACATTGCTAGACATAATGTCCGCCCTGACGAACGTCCAAACGACAGTGGGGTCCATTTCCTCGGATGTATCGTTCCTCCGAGCTGACTTCCAGAAAATGGCTTCCAGAATGACCGAGGTGGAAACCACGACGGCGTCTCTCACGAAAGACACAGCCAGCCTCCAGCGACAGGTTCAGCAGTTAGAAGCTCAAAATCGCCGGATGGCAGCCAAACTAGATGATCAGGAAGGCCGGTCGAGACGGAACAACGTCCGTATTACAGGAGTCCCAGAATCGAAGGGAACGCCAGCCATGGACCTCTACGTGGAAGACATCATCAAGAACCAACTCCAACCAAGGGGTCTCTCCAGCTTCTTCTCGGTGGAAAGGGCGCACAGAATACCCGGGGGTAAACCAAAGCCTGGAGCACCCCCTCGACCGATACTAGCCAGGATCTTTAATTTCAGGGACCGGGTCGCCATCCTCCAAACAGCAAGAGTGGCCCCACCCCTGCGTATAGAAAACTCCGTCATCTCCTTCTTCCCCGACTATACGGCGACAGTCACCAAGCAGAGGAGGAGTTTTCTTGAGGTCAAGAAGGAACGACAATGCAGAGGACTTGCATACTCCATGCTCTTTCCCGCGAAGCTTCGAGTAGTAGCGGACGGTAAGACCTGGTTCTTCGAGACGCCGGCGGAAGCCCACGACTGGCTGGAGGGTTGGCGACAGGTCAACAGATCTAAAACCGACAATGGGCGACCACAACGCCAATCCGCTGAAGCAACATCCCAGGGCCGGAGACACACGGACGCAGACGAAGACCGACGCCAAACGGGCACAGAGGACTGACCCCCCACGGATGGCGACCGCCAACTTGACATCGATGGGACTTCATTGATGGAACTTCCACCCACCCCATGCCAAGCTGCCAGGCTGCGGCGCGGATCACCTAGGGCGGTCCAGAAATGACCTGCTAGAGACCTACCACTGGGACTGAACCTTTAATTCCGATGCTATACTTATTGTAAGAACCTGACCCTTTCAACGTCTTGGAGTGAAGGGATGTTCGAAATGCCCCGGATGTTCTCTCCCCCCACACGCAAGTACTGTTCATGGGATTAAAGCACTCTGCACAGTTGGGGTGGCGGGTAGTTGGAAATCCGTCTAGCAGGGAGGCAGGGAGGGGGGCGGAAGGGGGGGTTTTGATTAAGGTATTGTTGGAATTTGTGTTTTTTTTCTTTTAAATTTTTTGGAAATGTATATTTGTTATATGCTGGTACCACACACTTTAGGGTTAAACACAGGGAACCCATCAACTCACACATGCGAGTCCAATGTCCCAGAGTTGCCACATGGTTCATGACCCCTCACATTCATGCCCCCCTTGCCCTCATATCGTGGAATGTTAACGGCCTTGGCAACAAAATTAAAAGAGGGCTTGTACTACAATATCTTAAGAGACAAACTCCATCTGTAGTCCTCTTACAAGAAACTCATTTGGTAGGATCAGCCACTAAAGCACTGGACAGATGGGGGTTCAAAATGATAGTGCACTCCGAATTTACTACAGGATCTAGAGGGGTGGGGATATTGATACGAAAGAATTGCCCACTAATAATTCATAGCACCCAGACAGATGACCAGGGGCGCTTTGCGGCACTATCCTGTCAATGGGAGGGACGAGCCTACAACCTCGTTACCGTATATGTCCCCCCTGCGCTCCACAGTCTGGCCCTCCCGGCTCTCGGTAGGTTCCTGCTCGCCTTACCCCCTGGGGAGCTGGTTGTGGGGGGCTACTTTAACGCCGTTCTCGACGCCTCCTGGGATCGATTACCACCAAGGGACCAGGGGAACCCCCTCACACACCTACGTGACTTCACGGAGGCTATGGGACTTGTGGACGCTTGGCGTGCGAGACACCCCTCGACACGCCAATACACATATCACTCTGGAGCCCACAATAGTTTGTCAAGGATAGATTACATACTCTCATCCCCGACGGGCCTTACAGCAATCACAGAGATCACACACCTCCCCAGAGGGATATCGGATCACTCTCCCCTATTAGTAACTTATACATCGCAGCAAATGGGACGTAAACGCATCTATCCAATTTACCCGGGGTACTTGAAAGTCCCGACTATCAGGAAACAACTGCGCACAACCACGAAACAATACTTCCAAGAAAATACACACTCGGTTGTTTCCCCTAGTACTTTATGGGAGGCATACAAGACGGTTTTGCGAGGGCAGGCAATATCCGTAATAACCTTACACAAACGAGAAAAGACCCTACAGGTGCAGGGACTTGAGAGCGCAGTTAGCCTAGCCGAAGAAGAACACACCAGAGCTCAGACTGAAGAGACAAAGCACACTCTAAACTTGGCCAAACAAGCATACCGGGACTACACATGGGAGGATGCTAAGGCAAAAGCCGCAAAAACGCAACACACGATATACGAGGTAGGGGACAAGGCCGGTAAGTTGCTAGCCTGGCTAGACAAGAAAGAGCGCGCTAGCCGCTGGGTGGCTCACCTACACTTACCCTCGGGGGAGGACATAACGGACCCATCAGACATAGTAACTGCCTTTGCACAGCATTATGAGGCAGTTTATACACCCACCACAAACGCCACGGTAGAAGAGAATTTGGCCTTCCTAAAGGATATCCGTTTGCCAACTCTGACACCCCAAGACGTCGACACATTAGATGAACCTCTCACGGTGGACGAAATTGCCGCTGCACTTAGAGGGCTGCAATCAGGTAAAGCACTAGGTCCTAATGGCATTCCGGTAGAACTCTACAAAATAGAAGCGGAAAGGCTGGGGCCTCATTTATTAACAATGTACGTAGACAGTCTAGATAAGGGAATACTGCCCAGGGATCAGAGGACAGCGACTATAGTGACAATCCCAAAATCCGGCAAGCCCCCTCAGGAATGCACCTCCTACCGTCCAATCTCACTCCTCAACGCGGAGGCGAAAATCCTAGCAAAAATTCTAGCCTCCAGACTCCAACCACACCTCACGTCTCTTATACACCCGGATCAGTCCGGTTTTATGCCAGGCCGCAACACAGCAATGAACCTAAGACGGCTACACGGAGTGATTGCCCGAATGTCTACCATCCAAGAAGAGGCGGTCATTCTATCGTTAGACGCCAGTATGGCCTTTGATCGAGTGGAGTGGCCATTTATGTTCGCAGTGTTGCAACACTTTGGCTTTGGGCCTAATTTTCGGGCGTGGGTCCGGTTGTTATATACACAACCCATGGCACACGTAGTGGTCAATGGACGCATATCCAAGGACTTTCCTCTGGGGCGCGGGACTAGACAGGGATGTCCCCTGTCCCCCCTCCTATTTGCCCTGGTACTTGAGCCCCTCGCGACTTGGATACGATGTGACCCAGTGATACGGGGACTAAGATGGACGGAGGGGTTGGAAGACCGTATATCGCTGTACGCAGATGATATACTACTATACATGACCTCCCCCAGTCGCTCAATTGGTCGTTTATTAGATATCTGTGCATCCTATGGCAGATACTCGGGATACATGATTAACTGGGCAAAATCGGTTCTGTTTGTCCTCCATGGTCCCCCTCCGCGCCTACCCAGGGGAGTAATGATACAGCCCGGGAACGACGGTTTTAAATACCTGGGCATCCATATTACGCCAGACCAAACGCAATTCTACGAGCGAAATCTCATGCCCCCTCTCCTGAGACTTAAAAACGACGTAAAACACTGGCATGCACTACCTCTAACCCTCTTGGGCCGTGCAGCTTTGTTCAAGATGATGGCTCTCCCGCGGTTTCTGTACGCCCTGCAAAATACGCCTACCCTGGTCCCAAACTCTTATTTTAAAGCCATCGAGGCTGAAGTGGGACTGCTCCTCTGGGGAGGAAAACCTCCCCGCATAGCCCTATCCAAACTCACCAGAAGCTGGTACGATGGTGGAATCGCCTTGCCCAGCGTACAATTGTATTACTGGGCCTCGCAACTTATCATAGTGAACCAATGGCTCCATGCCCCGCAGGAGGAACCAGCTCTCCGGCTGGACAGGCATACTCTCGGGGCTGGTGGACCCCTGATGGCACTTTACCACAACAACAAAAAAAAAGGCGCATGGATCGGTCCCACTGCACATACAATAAATATATGGTTTACAGCGCAATGAGCGCTTGGCTGGGAGGGAGTCCTCACCCAACTCACACCACTGTGGGATACGCCAAAACTAGGTATGCTCCGCTACAGTAAAGGTTTTGCACAATGGGACCTTATTGGTATCTCGAGAATTGGAGATCTCTGGAAAAAGGGAGAAGTAGTGACGTTCGCCCAACTACGAACAACATACCAAATGGCTGATTCAGAACAGTTTCGCTATACACAAATTAAACACGCACTTGCAATGGCCATACCCAGAGGCACCGATCTCCCCGAATCATCGCCGCTCGAGGACCATCTCCTTACAGACCATCTAACCAAAAAGCTATTTCCCTCACTTATCGCAAACTAATATACAATCAGAAAGATCCCACGCAAGCCTTACGAGACAAATGGCGGGCTGACCTGGGAGACATGGACGACCAGGAGTGGCAGGAAGCATTGGCATCCCCACGAGAGGTGGCAATCCCGTCTCGCTTACAATTGGTGCAACTGAAGATCCTGCATAGGACGTACTACACTAGAACTATGCTCCACAAAATCGGCCGGACTGAGACACCTCTCTGTCTGAGGGGATGTGGGACGCGGGGCACATTTTACCACACGCTATGGGAATGTCCTCACATAACACACTACTGGGAGGCGGTCATGGAGACAATTACTCAGGTGTGTGGCTCTGAAGTTCTCCCTGAGCCCAAAAGGTGCCTTCTCAATGTATGGGAACCAACCAACCTGAATCACGCAGCACAGGCCTGGGCGACATTAGGGATCACGTTAGCTAAGCGCAATATCGCACAGCACTGGGGCGCGCCCCTTACCCCCCGGCAACAACACTGGTGTCGAGACATGGACGGAGCAATGGTGGCCGAAAAAGCAGTTTACACACACAGAGGGTGTCCCAAAAAGTGGGAGCGGGTGTGGGGCAAGTGGAATTCGTTCCGTGGTAATATTTGTGCCCCCCTGGCAGAGGAATCAGATCCAGCCTTAAGCGACTAGCACACAGAGTCCACTAACGGGTCAGCTACACGCCCGGGGTGGGGGGTCCAGACATTATACTAATGAGACGTGAATCTAAGGCAACTATGTACAATGCATTACCTGTGTATATAACCTGTAATGAATGTATCAGACTAATTGACATTGCTAAGAGTAACCAGCACTGTTTGTTTTCTTTTTGATTTTATGATAATAAAAAGTTTAAAAAAAAAATAATGGTAATTTGTTACTTCTATGTGTGCTACATTCTGCAGCACACATAGAAGCAGCAAACCATCATTATTTTATGATTGTTTATTTGCAGGAAGGTTCACCTTCCTGCACATAAACAATCATTAATGGTGTTTTGCTCTTTCTATGTGCGCTGCAAATTGCGGCACACAAAGAAAAAGCAAAAAGGAGGGGAAATAAAAGTAGTTCTCCTCATTGCTCCATTCTAATGCCTGCTATTGCATGGTGTTCGTTTTTGGCGCTGCCTCAGATTTACACGTCCTTGTAAATTTGGAGCAGCAGCAAAATGCAATGGGTGTTGCGGTGGAACGCCTACAGCAACACCTATTGCACGCCCCTGTCACACGCAGTGATGCGTGTAAAGGGGCTGTATTTACAAGGCGGCGTTAAGCCACTCAAAGTGGCTTAGTGCTGCTTTGTAAATTTGGAGAAGGACATAGTGTCACTGGAACGTCGCTAAAAGTGATGTTCTGGTGGCGCTATCCCCTTGTAAATATACCCCATAGTGTCTTAAACTTTGTTCTTGACAGCAGAGGAAGCGAGTGGAGGGATTTGAGAGTTGGAGAGACATGTTCATGTTGTTTAAGACTATAAAGTTTTATGCATGTAGAGTTTGTTGAGGGAGGAGATGGGGAACCCTTTGTAGCGTCCATTACAGTTATCTAGGTGGGTCATCACCACCGGGAGGATCAGTGCCCTTTTCAGTGACTGATTTAGCAAAAGTAGGATCACCCTTTAGTTGGGGAAGATGCAAGAATGGGTTTTTACAATCTGCATTTATCTTTGTGGTGAACTCGTAATGTTTTCTCCATCCCACCTCTAGAGGAGAAAGTCAAAGCAATTACTCCATCAGTTTCAAGATGTCATCTTTGTGCATCTTTTTAAGGATAGTTATCAGAAACCAATAAAGGAATATCCAGTGTTTTTTGCCTTATATGGTTCATCCCATGTTTATCTGGATTTCTTGTTCAAAACCTTTCAATTGGCGCACCTTCTCATTGAATACAATCATGTATTAGTTACTAATTCTGTTGTGTCAGAGGTGACAAAGACATTAGCTGGGTATTGGTACATGGATCAACTTTAATTTTAATGGCTCTTTGGCGCCTCTAACCAAATATGTTATTGCTCATCTGCTAGATATACCTTGCATTGACTGTTATATCAAGGAACTCTATTTTGGTACCCATCCGGATAATATGAGGCTCCTTTAGTCTTATGTCAGACCATTCACATTCAAACAACTTGAGGAGAGGAGAGGAGGGGAGGGGAGGAGAGGGGAGGGGGCCAGACTTCAAGACCTAGACTGCTTTGCTTCTGAGATCTCATGCAGAATGGAACACCTGCAAGAGAGGAGAGGAGAGGAGAGGAGAGGAAAGGAAAGGACAACAGAGGCTATAACCAGCCATCCATCCACAGATTTCAACTATCTTCCGCATTCTACACTCGAAAAATTGAAACTGAGCTTTTGACGCCGCTTACCTGCTGCTGAACTGTTCGCCAGGATCGTTAGTGCCTCGACTCTTCAGACCCGACGCTCTCGGCATGATTGTGCCCACCGGGATTGACGACACTCGTCCCTTCTGGGGTCTCGACTGAAGTGATCTCCCGCGACAGACGTGCCCTGATTACACGACCCGCGCCACCGAGCTACACCCGTCTCAGATGTGCCCTTCCTCCGCACATCCCTAGGCCACGGGCGGCGACGACTCCAGGGAGACAGGCCCACGAGGTAAGACGGCCCCAGCCTGCACGGAGCTGATTCATCCCCCACGGACGCTGCCGATCGTGCACGACTCTCGCCATCGAGCCGTCTTGTCTTTGCCAACCTGCCCTCCTTGGCATACCCCCCTTCCGCAGCAACCACAGCACTGAGACTGCCCTCATCGCCGCCACCGACGACATCAGGACCCTGCTGGACAACGGTGAGACCGCAGCCCTCATCCTGCTGGACCTCTCCGCCGCCTTCGACACTGTCTGCCACCGCACTCTACGCGCACGCCTCCACGACGCAGGGATCCGAGACAAGGCCCTGGAATGGGCCACCTTCTTCCTCGACGGCAGAACCCAGAGAGTCCGCCTCCCACCTTTCCGATCCGAAGCCTCCGAGATCATCTGCAGCGTACCCCAGGGATCTTCCCTCAGCCCAACACTGTTCAACATCTACATGGCCCCTCTCGCACGAATCGCCAGACAGCACGACCTCAACATAATCTCCTACGCCGACGACACTCAACTGATCCTCTCCCTCACCAAGGACCCCCCTCGCCGCCAAATCCAACCTCCATGAAGGAATGAAGGCCGTCGCCGATTGGATGAAGATCAGCCGACTAAAGCTGAACACGGACAAGACAGAGGTCCTCATCCTCGGCTCCAACCCCTCAGCCTGGGACGACTCCTGGTGGCCAACGACACTGGGAGCAGCCCCGACACCCACCGACCACGCACGCAACCTGGGAGTCATCCTCGACTCAACGCTCTCCATGGCCAAGCAAGTCAACGCAGTCTCCTCCTCCTGCTTCAACACCCTCCGCATGCTTCGCAAGATCTACAGGTGGATCCCGACAGATACAAGAAGAACAGTCACCCAGGCCCTCGTCAGTAGCAGACTTGACTATGGGAACGCCCTCTACGCGGGAGCCCCGGCCAAGCTCATCAAGCGACTGCAACGCATACAAAACGCCTCGGCACGCCTTATCCTCGCCATACCACGCCACAGCCACATCACCCCCCACCTGAGGAACCTGCACTGGCTCCCCGTCGACAGGAGAATCTCCTTCAAACTCCTCATCCACGCACACAAGGCACTCCACAAGACTGGCCCAGCCTACCTCAACAGACGACTCTTCTTCTACGTCCCCAACCGCCAGCTCCGCTCCGCCGACCTCTCCCTCGCCACCGTCCCTCGCATTTGAAGAACAACCACCGGCGGCAGATCCTTCTCACACCTCGCCGCCAAGACCTGGAACACCCTTCCACTAAGCCTACGACAGACCCAAGACCTGCTGACCTTCAGGAGGCTACTCAAGACCTGGCTGTTCGACCAGTAGCAGCACCCCCCCCCTTTTTTCTCCCCAGCGCCTTGAGACCCTCGCTGGTAAGTAGTGCGCTCTACAAATTCTGTGATTGATTGATTGATTGATTGCTTCGCTGCTGGGGGCCTCCGACGATTTGGTCCTGACCCTCCGAAGGCTGAAGCCCGCTGCCCTCCTGGCCATCGCCGTGGTTCAGGGGACCGGACGTCTGGTGCTGGTCTGCCTGCCCGCCAGGGCCAATCCACGCCAACCAACACCCGATGCCGATGTGCCCTCCCTCCACACATTCCTAGGCCAAGGGATGATTCGACCTCGAGCTGTTTGACTTTGCCGACCTGCCCTCCTGGGCATACATACCCCTCTGCTTCGCTGCTGGGGGCATCCGACGACCTGGACCTAACTCTCCGAGGCTGAAGACCGCTGCCCTCTTGGTCCTAGCCGTGGATCAGGGGACCGGACGTCTGGTGCCGGTCTGCCTTCCCGCCACTCCTCACTAACCCATGCCGACCTGCACCCATTGCCGATGTGCCCTCCCGCCGCACATCCCTAGGCCAAGGGATGAGTCGACACCAGCTGAGACTGAAACACGGGTTGAGAAGGCCCCATCCGACACGAAGCTGATTCGCCCCCCCAAGGATGCTGCCTATCTTGCACGGCTCTCGCCATCAAACCGTCTGCTCTGTCGGTTTTGCCCTCCTGGACTTACCCCTTTGCTACGCCGGTGGTGACCAGACGATTCGGCCATTACTCCCCGAGGCAGAGGCTCTCCAGACGACTCGGCCATTACTCCCCGAGGCAGAGGCTCGCTGCCCGCTCTCCCCCCCGTGGGTCGGTGGACCTGATGTCTGATGCCGGTCTGACCTTCCAACACTCATCACCAAGCCACTTTTGTCACCAACCTAACTGCTCTCCTGACGGTTCTCGCTCACTGGCTCCCTGCTGGTCTCTCCAGCCCCGGAGACTGCTCTCGCTCACTATCTCCCTGATGATCCCTGCAGGTCCGGAAACAGCCGCTGCCGAAGATCTCAGTGAGAGTGGGGAGGCTTGCTTCTTGGCACCCCAACTACACCGCGGCTACCACGTTTGATTTTGCCCGTCATTCTTGCCCTGGCTCTTATCCACTTCGCCTCCCCCCACCACGAGCCGGACCCGTGAGATCGACTTCGACTGAAGTGGGACACCGATGTACTCTACTCTGGTGGTGTTAACCGCCGGACGGACCTCCCGCTATGTAACGCACTCTGTTGTGCTTCTGTTCTGTTGAGCCTAGTGTCCTCTGAACCCCCCAGCCCCAGGGCGTGTACCGGCCGACACCGACGGGGCCTGTGTAGCACTTGGGCACCGGCTCTATAGCTATTGTGCCTGCGGCCGCTCTCGCCTCCGTCTGCTGAGTGAGTCTACAGAGCGCATTCCCCCGACGCAGTTGCCGGGTCCCACGCTCCTCAGGCTTGCAGTACGGACGATCACTACTTTCGAACTGCTACTCCACGCGGAGGATGGGGTAAGTGCCTGATCCATGAGCCTCATCACCGTAACTACAGGACTGATCTCTAGACCCCTATTCCTCACAATCCTGAACACTCTAATTGGCCCGGTCATCTCTCATCTCATCATTGTAATAACAAGCCCGATCTTTTGTCTCTAATACCTGAACTATCTAAAATGGCCGCCCCCTGCTCATCACTGTTATAACAGGGCCTTTCTTTCTTTTGACCCCGATTCCTCACAATCCCGAACACTCTAAAATGGCCGCTCCCTGCTCAACACTGTAATTACAGGGCCGTTTTCCTGACACCGATACCTCATAATCCTGAACTCTCGATATTGGTCCCCCCTGCCCATTACAATAACAGGACCGACTTCATGAACCCTTTACCGCATAATCCTGTTCACTGTTATAACAAGGCTGATTTCAGGACCCCTATACCACACAACACTGAACTCTACAAAAAGGCTGCTCCCTGAATCACCTTTATTGGCTGCCCCCCTGATCTCCTGCCCCCAGCCCAATCGTTTCAGACAAGATTTGAAGCCCCCACGCTATCTCTCCGTCCTTGACCCCTGTCCCCTGCCACCAAAGCCTCACTCCTCTTGGACCCCACGAGCCATACATGGCAATGGCACTACCCTAACCTCGCCAACACAAGCAAAGCATTTTTTATATGCCCCTTTTGACATAAATGACAATGGTTCACCCCTACTCCCCTGGTCTGTGCCGAAAGACCTCAAATAGGCCGCAAACTAACTATAAAGGGATTAGCTGCGGCTTTCTTCGAATCCCACATCATTAACTAACCGCACCCTTATGGAGGCCACATCACTGCTACCATTATTACCATTAGCTTGAAGCCAAGGCCATCTACGGATCCCGCCTTGTTTTACAGGACACATCCTCAGTGAGAACTACACTTTGGAAACCTGCACACTCCAACCTCTCTTCTTTTCCGTGTAACCTAATCTCTCTCCATCTTGCCCCCCCCCGTGCTCAATGCAGAATGGACTCCAGACTAGTAAAGTTTGGTACAAATAGTTACTTAATTAAGTATCCGACCAATCTTTCCAAAAACGCGATTAAATCTTTGAAACATAGACTCCTCAAAGCTAACCCAGAAACCCTTATTTCTGATCCCTAGTTCTGTCAATCAAAAGGTGCTATTACTAGCGACCTGATCTTCTATACTAAAAGAAGAGCTCAGTGGAGAATGGCATTCCACTCTTTACTCAGAATCGCCTCGAAAAAAAAAATTCCCCATGGTATTAGACTACTGGCTGTGACATCACCCACAATTAGAGCTAACGCTACTATATCCATCTACAACAATGGTACTATACTAATTCAGGCCACCGATCGCAACCTGGACATCTTTGATGACAGATACGCCCTCATTCAAAAATCGCTGGACTGAAGCGACACCCCTATCCACTCTAGGAACGTCCTTCCCCTTACTCCGACTCAGGACCACCTTGATCCCTCTCTATTATCCCACAACCACCTGATGATTGCCCCTCTCACCTCACTCAACACTCACAGGGCCCTAGCTCAGCCAAACCATGGTGCCTCAGTCTCACCCACCGTGCCCCGAACTAAACCAACCACATGCCCTCATTGCTGGAGCAGTTGTTATCCCTAGCTCAAATAACCCCTCCTACACCTCCCCCACTCCCTCTCCCACTAGCCCTATCCTACATAACTCCCTCTCTCCACAGCTGGCTTGCCCATATTCCACCAGGAACCCAGTTCCCCCTAACCTCCCTTCCAGCGCCCACTCACCCTGCCCTCCCGTACTTCAGAGATCGAACTCTCCCTCAGCTGATGTCCCCCCTCCCCCTCGTCCCCTTGCCTTGAACGCGCCTACCCCGCCCTAGTTAATAACCACTCACCCTGCTCTCCTGTACATCAGAGATGGAACTCTCCCTCAGCGGATGTCACCCCTCCCCCTCGTCCTACGCCCGCCCTAGTTAATAACCACTCACCCTGCTCTCCCGTACATCAGAAATGGAACTCTCCCACAGCGGATAGCACCCCTCCCCCTCTTGCCTTGAACTCGCCTACGCCCTCCCTAGTGAACAACCCCCCTCCACAAGAGACACAATCCACATTCTGATCCTGCTACTAAGCTCAAGGAAATAAACCATGAACTTCTAATTCTCAAAACTGTCATTCAAAATCTCATTATCACCACAGAGGAGCTGGCCCTGGATCTCTCTTCCAACATGACCTCACAGGAGACCCTGCATCTGATCCATCACCACCATAATCTTCCACCGCCTTCCACTATGTTATTGAGTGACCCCGGGCTAAAACACCCAGAACTGAACTTGATTACCACCCCCTACCCTAACACCCCATCCAGACCCGCCAGATCCAAAAATCAACTATCTGAACTAGATATTCTCTCCCTCCTCCGAACCTACAACGACCCTCATCCGTCCATCGCAGCCCCTTCTACAACTTCACTAACAGCCCCTCTAAATACCCCTGGTTCGACCTACCCCAAGCTAGGCAACACGGAGGCTATCCAAAGCATCACAGCTAACCCTCATAGAGCACCCAGACGCAATGCCAATGCCCTAAACATTAATAACCTCATGCAGATCCCCACGACGCAGCCCTCGCTCACTGACCACAAATCTTACCTGAAATGCATGTTACTCAACTGTAGATCAGTGGTGAAACATACCACGGACCTTGCTGATCTCATCCTTGCCCAAGAACTTGACCTCCTTATCCTCACCAAAACTTGGCTCACCGACTCCTCAGGACACATCTTGGACATGCTAGTCCCTCCCACCCACAACATTATCAGATTCGATCGAGCTAAGAAAACGGGAGGTGGCATCGCCTGTATCTACCACAATTCTCTCTCAGCAAAACAGTCCCCTTCAGCTAATCTCTCATCCTGTGAATATTTATGCATAGACATCTCCAACACACATAGACCCCTTTGCAGCCTGCACATATTCTGCCACCCCCCAGGAGACAACCTCCCTCTAATTGAACAAACTATGGAAATCATCTCCTCCAACCTAGGCCGATACAGCCCCCAGATCTTCCTTGGTGACTTCAATCTCCATTGGAATGACCCGCATGATCAGGCGGTCAACACTCTCAAAAACTACCTAACTGACCTCTCCCTGACCCAATTCTGCGACAGCCCCACGCACAACTTAGGCGCGACCCTAGATCTAATCATCTCCAATCCCAACTCCATTCATCTCGAATCTATCCTCCCCTGTGACTGGTCGGACCATCACTATATCAACTTTTGTATCCTGGAAAGTTGGAACGCCAAAAATACACAACCACTAAAACAAAAACAGTGGAAAAGTTCGCTCCATAATACAAACGTAAATGAGCTCATATCACACTGCAATATCTCCCTACCGCCGCCTGCAAACATGGCCGACGTGCACGACCTCACTGAGCACTATAACAACGCCATGCTGTCTGCCCTGAACGCAACTGCCCCCCTTCAACTAAAAAGAATACCCATCGAAGACTCCAAACCATGGTTCAATGACAGCTTAAATGCTGACAGACGCAACCTGAGACTAGCAGAACGCACCTGGAGATCCACCCCCTCCACGGGCCATCTAAAAACTCTTAGACTAAAAAGAAGTAGATACAACAAACTCATTAGAATGGCAAAAGCAACCTTCTTCAAATCCCAACTTGACAAAGCCAAAAATCGCCCGAAACGACTATTTGAGTTGATTAAGTTACAACCCAATAACACTCCTATCCAACCTCAGCACATCTCCTGCCTCCAGCCAAACTGCAACGCTGTTGCTGACTTCTTCCTCGAAAAGTCTAGGAAGATCGATTCTGATCTAAAATCTGCTCTAACCGAACTCTCACCCTCTCATGACTCCTCATTACCCACGCCCCCCCCACGCCTCCCTGTCTATCCCCCAAAAACAATGCCTCATGGAGTCAATTCACACCCCTCAATGATAATGCCATACGCAACATACTCTCGACCCTGAAACCCTCAAATCATTTCAATGACCCACTTCCCCCCAACTTCTTTATGGAAATGATAGGCTCACTAGTCCTGCTCTGGTCCAAGATCATCAACGCCTCCCTTCTCCAAGGGGAGATACCTGACTGCCTCAAGGCTGGACTAGTGCTCCCTATTCTCAAAAAACCCACGGCGGACCCGGAAGACCTGAATAACTACCGACCAATCACAAACATCCCTACCCTTGCAAAACTCCTTGAGAAATGTGTACATGAACAACTGGGCAAACACATTGACCAATTCCAACTTCTTGACCAATTCCAATCGGGCTTCCGCACTGGCCACAGCACTGAAACAGCCATCACTCATATTGTGGACAATGCTCTCACTTTGCTAGACCAGAATGAAGCTTGCCTGCTAATACTACTCGATCTCTCAGCTGCATTTGACACTGTGAAACATGACAACCTACTTAAACTCTTGGAATGCAGGATGGGGCTCTCTGGCACAGTACTTAAATGGTTTGCCTCTTTCCTCAACAACAGAACGCAAAGAGTCAAATCCAATCAGTCACTATCCAACTCCAGTCCCTGCACTCTGGGTGTCCCCCAAGGGTCCTCACTCTCCCCCACGCTCTTTAACCTCTTCATTGAACCACTGACTGTAATCCTCAAAGCATCCAACATCAAATATCACATGTACGCGGATGACACCCAACTATACATGAAAATATCCTCCCCCGATGATATCAAGTCACTCAACGGAACCCTGCTCAAAACCCTAAATTGGCTAACCTCCAACCACCTCAAACTAAACACCCTTAAAACAGAATTCCTCCTCATTTCACCTACCAGGCAAACCCCCACTGTTGTGAAATATCTAAGTAACCTCACTGCTCTCAACTGCACACCACACATCATTGATTCCACTAAATCACTGGGGGTTGTGCTAGATAAGAACCTAAACATGCAAGATCACATCAGAGCATCTACCAAAGGAACGAACTTCCAGCTGAGCATACTAAGAAAACTCAAACCCTACCTTCCCCAAGAGGACTTCAAATTTTCAAATTGGCGGTGTAAGCACTAGTCATCTCCAGACTTGAATACGGCAGTGCTACTCTATGCGGACTGCCGAAACTTAGTTTAGCCCCCATCAGAGCATCTCTAAATGCTGCGACTAGACTCATCACTGGTCCCAAGAAAACCAACCACATCTCGCCGGACGTCAAATCACTCAACTGGCTTCCATTTGAGGCTAGGATCCAGCTAAAAATTGTGTGTATGACCCATAGAGCACCACACTTCAATACCCCAATCTACCTGGCAAATAAGCTCGAACTCTCTGGTAGCACCCGGCCCTCAAGGAGCACCAGCACACTGCTGCTTAAGCCGAAGAAATTAAAAAAACTGAAAACATACAGCCGTACATTCTCTGGCATTGCCCCGAGAATCTGGAACTCCCTACCCGTGGAAACAAGACTGATTCCCTCTACATTTGCCTTCAAAAGGGAAGTTAAAGCCCGACTAATGAACACAGTGCTGAACTAGAAGCTTTTCTCCTCTTCCCTATGTTCTTGCTTAGCTGCCGAAGCTATTACCTAACATCTGCTTTGGCCCATTGTCGCTCGCCATTATGTCATTAATGCTCCCGATGTATATTGCTTTACTTTTTAACTTTGTTCCGGATGTATATTGCTTTACTTTGCTCCTGCATATATCTGCCTTTGTCTTCCTCAACTCGTGTGTAAAGCGCTCTGATACCCGCCAGGGTCATGTTCGCGCTATACAAAACTTTAAATAAATAAATAAGAGGAGAGGTGAGGTGAGGTGAGGAGAGGAGAGGAGAGGAGAGGAGAGGAGAGGAGAGGAGAGGAGAGGAGAGGAGAGAAGAGAAGAGAAGAGAAGAGAAGAGAAGAGAAGAGAAGAGAAGAGAAGAGAAGAGAAGAGAAGTGGGGGCCAGACTTCAAGACCTAGACTGCTTTGTTGGGAGATAGGGCATGCAGTGCTCTTATGTTTCTGAGATCTCATGCAGAGTTGAACACCTGCAAGAGGAGAGAAGAGTAGGGAAGTGAGGGCCCAGACTTCAAGGTCGAGACTGCTTTGCCTAGAAGCAGGGGCACACAGAGTTCTTAAGTGCCTGACATCTCCCACAGTACGGGACGCACGCGGGACAGGACTGGGCCCGTCTCTGCCTGTTATCTACCAGAAGAGACTTGGCTGGACCACCTCTCTTGGTTGGTGGACAAAGCCTCTCTGGAGGATCGTGGTCGATTACGGATGCCTAGAGAATCCTTTTTGAAGGTATTGGTCTTTAGCTTCCCTATTGTTATCCTGTTCACCTCACTTATTAGCCTGATTGACACTTTATTTTTCCTGTTTCCAGTGCTCCTTGCTTGTAAAAAGGTTTGCCTGCTACACAGGGGCAATGGGGAATCAAAACATGCCGGGGGACACAAATAAAGACAAAGTCATCACCCTACCACAAGGCACCACCCTGGATACCTTTCTGGCCAGAGCAGTCAGGGTAATCTCTAAAGAAATTTGCCCAATAGAAAGACAGCTGTCCCTTGACCAAGGAGAACTAGTGCCCATTTGTCAACCTAATCACGCAACCTAGTTGACTACACCGGCAGAGGGAGACACCGCCACGAGGGCCATGCTCTCCACATGAGATGTAATTGACCTCAATTCCTCACATATCAGTGAAGGAAGCCCCACTGCCAAAGGAAAGTGACAGACTAAGCATGACTGTAGCGTTAAGACCAAGGTCCCCAAAAATCCCACCTGAAATCACCCTGAACTTGAACTACTTTCAGGCCACGGGAGAGAAAGGGCAGAAACCAACAACCCGAATTGGATCTGCTTTTTGGGAGGATAAAAGCCCTGACTGGTATTTGTGTCACTCCCTTGGTGGAGAAAATAATGAGCTTGGAGGAAGCGATTTTAAAATTATCTAATTGCGATAATGGGCCATTCATGTGCACTTGGGCAGAGGAGGTGGAGGTAATACATACCACCACAATGGCAGACATTGCAGGGGTGGAGACCCAGGGGTCCACATTTAATGAACCAACTATTTTGCATACCAATTTGGTAGGCAGGACCCGAAGTACTGGCTCTGGGGAACATATGCAACAGGCTGTAGAGTCTAGGAATATTGTAAGTGAAATCGAACAAGTAGAGTCGTCCTCGCAGGATGATATCACTATCCGCCTTAATCTTCCCTCTGATTGTTGCCCCATGTCGGCAGCTTTGACAAATGCTCCTCCCCTGCCCACAGCCAGGGTGGAACCTTATCAAGAACTTAAAAACAAGGTTTGCATTGGCTAACTAGAAATTCCGATTTCAGTATCTCAAAGTATAATGATGTCCTCTTTGTTAGGAAAGATGACTGGATTGAAACCCTGACTAACCTTCTAAGGGGGACTGTGTGGTTATTATCTGTAGAACCCACAATTAACCAGTCAGTTAATTTCACATAGAGATCAAAATTCCCACTGGAATCCTTTGAACAATCGTATTAACATTTTTTCATTGGGCTACTTCCATAGACTTCTTTCTTGTAAACCTGTCGCTAGACTCCCATTGTCTTGGCACTAGAAGGTTGTGATCATTACTTGCTTCCATCTGTTTCCTTTCCCAATATTTGTAGTGGCTTCTAGTTTTCATTGTAAGGAGGAAGGTTTACATCTAGACCCCTTCATTAAAAAGAATAAAGCTGAATCAATTAGTTCAAGATTAGTGGATGGTGATAATGTTCTCTCTAAAATTCTACTGTGGTTGAGTTGCATGTTGAAGGGTTTTCTCTACTTGGAGGACAAATAAAACATGCTATTTTAAACAGTATCTGAGTGCACTGCTTTGTTTGACTTCATTCTGCCTGTGTCTTTTTGTTAATTACAGCATGTAAATTGCAAGACGTTAAAGCTGTTTTTACGTTTAACATTGAAATGTGCACTATCACCTCCCTCCGATCTCACCCTCAATGTCTTACATTCATCTTGAAATCCCACCTCTCACTCACACTCAGTATGAATCAACATCTCCTCACTAAGAGCAAACGACTTTGCCTCAAAAATCTTTACTATCAGGGGACATACCTGCACATTATGTAACGCCCCACCCACCTGCACAACAGCAAAACTTTGTAACACTAAAACATTTGCAAACAACATCTCCTAGTTGAACTCATCCCAATCATCAAAGCAGGTAAACAATCTTGCACCCATTTTGACTGCATTAGTCCCCCAACCGTCAAACCCAGTTCTCTGACCATCAAACCCATTGCTGTCCATCACTGTTCAATCATTCCCTCACTTCAGGCACTTCTCCACATGTATCAAATTGTAAGTGGCCCACCACTCTTAAAACACTCCCTGCTGACCGATTCTCTGCCAGCTTTGACCAAGTATCTGGGCTTCTATTTTTCTCAAAGGGCTAGAACGCCTGGAGGTTCACTGACTCACAGATTACCTCTTCATGAACAACGTGCTTAACACCTTCCAATCTGTTTTTCAAACCCTCCGTTCCACAGAAACAGACCTCACACATGTATCCAATGTCATAAATACTGACCTCCACAATCATCTCTCTTCCAATCTCATGATCTCAATCATTCTTCTGCCTTCAACACTGTCTAAAATCTACTTTAGGAGGGGGCGTGTCCAAGATGGCGCCCGTGCGGTAGCAGAGTCTTGGAGCTCCGACGCGCCGGATTCTTCTTTAGCAGTTCCCGGGGGGTTATCCACCCCCCACTTCACGACACAGCAGACCCACATACTCTGTGACCCCGGCGGTGGAGGCTGGGGCCGCCGCTGAGCAAACTCCGCGACCGAGCTGCCGGCAAAGAGGAGACAAGATGGCGGCTGCGTAGGCGCCAACCCGCGGAGACCAGGGAGCGACGGATTGAGCGGCGCAGGCGGTGCCCGAGAAAGTAACGGAGGTCGCGGGTGCATGCCGTTCTCCAGGCTGGGGGCCGAATGACAGCTCTGCTCTGGGCCAGGCTTTGACACCAGTGAGTCGGAGCACGGGGGACTGCGCGGAGCCGGCGGCGGCACCTGCAGGCATCTGAGGCACATGGCCTCTACCACCAGAGAGCGGTGAGCAGTCCCCCTCTCCAGCAGGGCTCCGAGTGAAGTGGGCAGAGACGCCAGGTGAGTGGAGGCACTTGGGGCACCCGGGGCCCTTGGCGGCCTTGACTGGAATATCTCCCCCAATTAAGGATACAGCGGGCCTACTTTAGTGGAGCTAGCCCACGTGTACAGAGGCCCCAGCAGTGGAGACTGGGGCCGTCCTGAGCAGAAGATGCGATCGGCCCCCTGTAGACGTGGGCGATGGCGAACAGCCCGGCAGGGGAACCCTAAGAAGGTGGGCATTCGCTGGGCATAGCTGCATTAAGAAGGAGAGCCCCAAGACTGCTATCTCGGGCTCAGGGAGGCTCCCCGGTGGGGGTCGGAAAAGGGCCCCAGCGAAGAATCGCTCAGGCGGATCAGGACACAGGAATGCGGCGAGTGGACGGCGAACGGTGCGCCCCGTATTGGTGGACCTTGCAGCTCTACCGCCCGCATTTGCAACGTGGTGGCCCCTGCCTGCGACAGCCGACAAGTTGGGCTCGCTGAGGTGCAACTACACAGCTGGGCAGCGACTGGCTACAGTGGACGACGTAGCAGGGTGTGCTGGTGCTGAACCATTGAGGGCCCACCGGAGGTTTGACACATGGGCCCCCCTGATCCTTGCACGGTGGCCGCGGCGGAGGCGACCGCAAACACCGGTGGCTGTGGTTCTCGCTTCCTGATTTCCCGCGTGGGAGGACAGCCGTAGAGTGATCGTACCTTCTTGCCTGGGAGACTGCCAACCACTGCCCTCGTGGTGGCCCTATCCTGCATCGGGACTGCCCGGAGTGCGACATCTGCGGTGCCTCCCCTGACCCACCATGGCTTCATCACGGTCAAAGAAGGATACTGCTACTATCAAGGATCTCCTGAGTAAGGGCTCCACCAAGAAAATGGGGGCCACCGCGGTCTCCCAAGACGCAAGTGGAGCAAGCTCACTGGCACAACAAGAGGCAGACGAAGAGGCCCCAATCACCAGGGGCTTCATGGAAGCACTTATTGGCACGCTACGGAGCGATATCGCAGCCCTCCGAACGGATATGGCCACCGACATTAAAGATCTGCGCCATGAACTGGGGGAACTAGAACAGAGGGTGGACTCGGTGGAACGCACCGCAGACTCCAGAGAAGAGGAGATGGAGGAATGCCGCAGGGAGATCTTGGAACTTAAGGATCTCAATGCGGACCTCAACCTACACCTGGAGGACTTGGAAAACAGGTCACGTAGGTCTAACATCCGAATTAAAGGGGTGCCTTTACAAGCAGACGCGGGGCGCCTGGAGGACTACGTTCTGCGCCTCTTCCGACACATCGTGCCGGCCTTGGAGGGGAAAGACCTTCTTCTGGACCGGACGCATAGGGCGGGGCACCCATCTAACTCACCAGGTGTGCCACAGGACATTCTGACATGTCTCCATAACTATACACAAAAGGAGCTGAATATGGCAGCAGTGCGGGACCAACCATATGTTCTCTTTGAGGGTCACATGGTCCGCTTATACCAGGACTTGTCAGTCATTACACTCCAGTGGCGTAGGGACATGAGACCGGTGACGGCATTCCTGAGGGACAAAGGAGTGAGATATAGATGGGGCCACCCATTCCGTCTGATATTCGCCTGGCAAGGGGAGACACGAGTAACACGCACACCCTTGGAGGCAGCAGACATTCTGGGTCTAGATCTGATCAGGACTCTTCTTCGCCACGCACTAGCTCACAATTATCAGCTACGGACACCCGAAGGCGGCGCCGCATCAGGAACCCTCTCCTGTCGCAGCATACGAAACCCACGAAAACCGAAAGCATCAAGGAGCGCTCGGATTTACTACGGCAACTTTCTGAACACCACCAGTCCCCAGAGCGCGACGACGAATATCGGCAAACGACTCAGCACTTCGCCTTAATGGAGTGGGACGGGTGGCTCCCCCCGGGGCCTATCTGGACCTTCTTACTTGACCGGTTGCGGCGGGGCGGTGATTTTCCACTTTTTCACGCCTCTCCCGCGGACGACCAGCGACATGGACCCTCACTACACAATCGCAAGTTGTGCACCAATAGGTGCTTTTGTTCTTTTTTTGTTCTTGTTGTCATGTTTCCTCAATGTTTTTGTGCTCTATTCTTCTTCAGACAGGCTCACTGTGTATTTGGGGTGGGGGGTAAGGGTTATGCAGGAGTGGTCGGGAGTTCTCATAGCGGCCTTGTCCTCATTGAATCATGGTGAAGGTGCTTAGTTTGAATGTACGAGGTCTCAATTCCCCGGCCAAAAGAGTAGCAATCCTCAACCAGCTTAGGGCGGCCCGATGCGATCTCTGTATCCTACAAGAGAAACACCTGTTGAAACAGGATTGTCACAGAATGCGGTCGAGATGGTTTGATCGCCAATACTGGTCCACTGGTCAGGGGAAGAAGGCAGGGGTTGCGATTCTCGTGGCCACGCACTTCCAAGGGAGGGTTGACGGGGTACAAGCTGAGATTCCTGGGCAGCTGTTGTCCCTGAGGGTGTCTTTGGCTCCACATACACTCACTATAACTACCCTCTATGCCCCCAATGAAAGGCAGGAGCCCTTTATTCGCCAGGCATTAGGTGAAGTACTGGCGTCCCCAGACTCCCACTTGGTAATAGGGGGTGATTTTAATTTGGTTATGGACGCTGCCATAGATAGGTCCCCTTCATGTCCAGGGCCTACGGGGATGTTCTCCCCGCAAGGGGTAAGCTGGCTTGCGGAGGCAGGGCTTACTGATATTTGGCAGGTATTGAATCCACAGTCCGGTCCTACTCCTTCTTCTCCGCGGCCCACCAATCTCATGCTAGAATCGATTACTTTTTGGTCTCGGGCCCCTTTATGCCCAAGAGTAGTTGGGGCCACGATTGACGTGGCAGCCATATCTGACCATGCCCCGATCCAGCTAGATATTCGTCTTCCGACTGCACATCAGACCAGCAAAACGTGGCGTCTAAATCCAAAACTGTTAACTTACGACACTACGGTAAAGGAGGTAGAGAAGGCCATAGTAGATTATATTTCCATCGACGACACACCGGATACTGCAATTACGACACTTTGGGAAGCCCTTAAGGCGGTCGTTAGAGGGACCTATATCGCGATAGCGGCCAGGCTTAACAGGGAGCGGGCCTCGAAGCGAGCTGCACTCGAAGCCAGTGTGAAAGAGCTGGAAGACGAACATCGACGAGTAGCCACACATAAAAACAGACGGCAACTAAATGTGGCGCGGAAACAGCTTAGGGGCATATTCTCAAGAACGTGTGATAACCATTGCAAAAGTAACTTAACGCAACCTTCAACATCGCAGTCTATCGCGGGAAATTTACGCCGTGTTAACCAAGTATTCACAACGCTGCGGTACCATGCGATAGTCCCCAGATAACGCGTCAACTGACGTGTTAAAATCAACGCCACGCCGCAAAAATGTGAAACATGAACGCAAAAAAAGCTGCGATGAGGCCAAGCGCAATACAAAAAGCAGCGAAAACCAGCTACAGGCCTGCAATTCACACGCGTCAAGTGGGAACAATCACCATAAAAGCAGACCAAACAAACGGTGAGATGACAACGTACGAGCACAACCCCACAGCTGTGACGCAGAACAAATGACCATTGTCCAAATCAGATAGGCAGTTCCCCACAAACAGCCACAATGTACATTGACATGCATTCAGTATGTAACATGCGCCAATGCGGAAACAAACATGGAACACACTGTGAAACCGCATCTCCTCTTCACATTGCAGAGGGACAAACAACACCCCCTGCACACCGACGTGCCATGTCCATGACCAAACAATAATGAAAGCATGGACCAATGTAGGGGCAGTTACTCCCCCCACGTACATGTCACCCATGTCACGGGACTTGAGTCACAGGGTGCATCCCTGCATCATGGCGGCACATATCAGAGCCCAAAAGAAGCCCTCTTGTCACTTGTAGGCCACAAATGACAGCCAAAATGGAATGAATTGGGACACATGTGAAACGCCGAAGAGTGGGATACCGTAACAACTGTGACACACAGAACTGGCAGTTCGAATACTTGACACCCTAAACAGCCTCACTGCACAGAGGTGAAACACCCACCATCCATTAACAAATTCCCAAATTGTCAGCACAACATGTCGCACCCACACGTGTCTGAGTGAAGTGCCTGTACAGATGAGTGACATGCATGCAGGGAATGTGTTTCGGAATGCATTTATTAGCACATGCTGTGCCTGTGGTCAGTCAACGTACTGTGCCATTACTGCTAAGGACCCTCACAATGTGACGTCAACCAGAGAAGAAATTGTCAATGATGTAGTCCCTACGGGCAATTCCTGCTGCGGCTGCAGTGGGGTGTGGTCCACCTGCCTCATCTTCATCATCATCGTCCGGTGCATCTGGCACTCGTATCCATGGGGCTCTGCTGCGTACACATATGTTGTGCAACACACAACATGCAACGATCATCTTGCACACGAGGCCTGGCTGTACAGGAGCCTTCCACCTGTGACGTCCAGGAACCTGAAACGTGACTTCAACACGCCAAATGTGCGCTCCACGATGCCCCTGGTGCGTTTGTGGGCCAAATTGTACTGCCTCTGGGGCTGTGTGTTTGGGGCTCAGAGGGGTGTCATCATCCAAGCGCAGAGTGCATATCCTTGGTCACCTGTGACAGTGCAGAGAGACATGAGTCAAGACTACGTACTGCATGATGTGTTGGCAGGCTCACTGGTTCATTGGTGTGTGATATGTGTGACTTAGTGATCCCCGTATGAAATGTACTGCGTGTTGCTAATGAGCGGCATCACTGTGTATTACGTAGCCTCACTGCTGCACCTCACCCCCGAGCACATTCACAATTGTGCGCAGCGCGATTGCATCACATGCACCCCTACGGCACGCCATTGTCATGCCTGTCTGCGCATGTCCACAAGCCTGACTACGACACAGTGATGATGCTGCGCAGAATGTGGCCGGCCACGTGTGTGTCGGCCCATTGCAAGGACAGGGCTGACACAGATGTAGAGCACCTACCTGGCTGAACCCGACATGCAGTTGAGGGTACATCTTTGGCTCATGCAGCGATAATAGCGACACACACAAAAGTTGGCATGTGTGATCCCTGACCCCGAGCTGGCATGCCCTCCCCCATGTACCCCTTCGGCCGAGCACGCACACTGGGGGCATGCCACATGGCAACATTTTCGATTGCGGGACGGGTGGCGCAGACACTACAACAGAGACACACGCATCAGCCACATCCTTGGCAAGGCCTACACTGCACCACACCCAGATCCACGTGTGGAGTAGCCACACCCCTACGCAGTACCGACGTATGCCTGTCCACCCCGCTTACGCTCACAGGGAGGTACGACACGGTTTCATGTCCCAGGTCTACACCACTGCCTGCGGTGACATGGATGCGCACGCTGTACACAGCACAATGTTATGTGGAATGACCCCGGTCCCTCATGCATACATAATAACCACACGGGCACACTGAGTGAGTTTGTGGGACTGGCCACGGGCACGTGCGCCCGGCCCCTTTTATTGCCAGGCTCACATCTCCAGTGACGCCTGTGCTGGATGGGTGTTGGGTAGTGTAAGCCACCACTCAGGGGTTGGTTGGTGCTGGCAAAGACCACAACAGTGAGCAGACAATCAGCAGTACAAGGTACGTACATCATGGGTCCCTGACTTGAGCAGCACAGAGTTTGTGGCCCCGGATGCAGAGCGGCCGGCACAGGCACACCGTCACGGGACGGTGACTTGCGGTGCACTGAGGTAGTGCCACGCGAGCTGAGCATGTACTCGTCGATGTCCAAGGGGAATTTCACGGAGGGTTGCGGAGGACAGTGGAAGGTGTCCTCCCAGGGCATGATGCAGAGGGCAGAAGCAAGCAGGAACAGGCAGATGGCGGAGTTGAATGCTACAGACCCCACTTTTCCACCTTGTCAGTATCAGCTACATGTAGATGAAGACAGCCTCCAGCCCATGGGCTCAGACGCCACCGACGTCCAAACAGAGTTGCCCATGGATTTCAGGGCACTCACTCAGTGGCGCCAGAGCTGGAAGGGGATGCAGTCTGCGATGAGGCCTGTACAATGACAAGGACTCTGCTATGTAGAGAGCAAGACTCAGTTCAAATCGTGTGACCTACTCCACCGCAGTGTGTGCCGGAGGCAGCGGTCAGCAGGGACCCACAGCCACGTGTGGTAGGCATGCGCTGCACAGAGTCAGTGGCACCAGTGCAGTTGTTGGTAGTGTCCCATCACCTCCGTAAAGGTGAGCCTTTTCTCCTCCGGACTGAAGCGCGTATTCCTCTTACTCCTCTCCTTGCGTACTGTGACATGAACACTGCCATGAAGAAATCAAGACTCAGTTCCAAAAGTGCGACCTAGTTGGCCGCAGTGTCGGCCGGAGGCAGCGGTCAGCGCGGGCCAACCGCTGTCCAGCCATCTCCTGCTGGATCTCTCACACACGACGTTGGAATGGCATTTGTATTAGATTTGTGGCTGACATAGGTAGTGGCACCAGAGCTGAGCGGGTGTTCAGCCGGCGAGGAGGCCATGTCCTGCCTGTGATGGACTGCATTGGATTGGTGTGAGGCCTGCAGGACCGCAGTGCAGGCCGAAGGCCGGAGTCAGCAAGGGCCCACAGACACGTTTGGTGGGAGTTCTATGCACAGACTTGGTGGCACCACATCGGAGGGAGTATAGTGACATGAACTCAGCCTTAAATCATGTACTCTGCCATGGTGTAATCAAGACTCAGTTCCAAATGTGTGTCCTACTTGTCCGCTGTGTATGCCGGTGGAGTACGTCAACGAGAAAGGAGTTCAGCAGGCCTGTGTCGCGGAGGCCGTGATGGTCCAAGGAGTCTGCCAAGGTCGGGGGCCTCGGGCTTGGAGCTTGCACCGGCACGTGGTGGGCCCTCTTTGACACACGCCGGTGTCAGCAGGTGAGCAGTGATGCCTGGATGCGCAGGGGCGGCCATGACTGCTTCGGGGACCAGCGGCCCGGGGTGCAGCAGGCGCACAGGATCCCAGGCAACACCGCTCACGGCGTAGGCCTCGTGGCGAGGTGAGAGGCGCCGCCCTGTCAGGGACGTCGGGCATTCCGGAAGAGGACCACGCCCAGGGCTACGTGCTTTTTATTCACAACCATATGCTGATCTGGCGTACGCCGGGCCAGCCCACTCCTCTCACGCTTACAGGGGGGGACGTAACAAGCTACATTTCCTTGCTCTGCCCCACTGGCTGGGGTGACATGGTTGCGTCCACTGTCCACTACACCAAACACCAGCGGTGTATGTCGACATGGATATGTGTGTGGTCTGCATACTGCAGTCTGTCCAACACATCCACCCCACACTTGGCATTGTGTGCAGTCCCATTCATCGGTCACATCGCCTCCTTCGCACATGCCTGGTTCCCTCCTCTTCCCACATTCTGCTAATGTGTGGCTGAGGTGCCATGCCGTTGATGGCTCATGTACATGGCTAGGCCAGGTTCCCACGGTGAGTTGTGCTGTCGTGTCTGGTGGGTGGGCATGTTGTTTGGCATGTTGTATGTGAGTTTGTAACGTGTGCATTCCCAGAGTTGTGAGTTGCATGATTGTGGAGTTGAGGTGTGTGGTGTGTTCATTTGGTACTTACCAACGAGCACTGCATTTCTGTAGGTGCCATCCTGGAAGCGCCGGTTGATGATGGACTGTCGGAAGATGTATGAATCATGCACACTGCCTGGGTAGTTGGCGATGACATTGGTGAAGAGTCCCCGGTGGTCCACTATTGCCTGCACATTGATGGAATGCGTTTGCTTTCTGTTGCGGTAATTGTGTGCAGTGTCGGCAGGGGGCACAAGTAGGACATGTGTGCAGTCTATTGCCCCCAACACGTGCGGGAATCCAGCTATGGCGTAGAATCCTTGCTTGGTCTCCAGCTGTTCCTGCACAGTGTGGGGGAAGTATAGGTACTGGGGTACCAAGCTGATGATGGCATCCAAGACAGGTGTGAGGAACTTTGATAGGGCTGGCTGTGAGACTCCTCCGACTCTGGCGGTTGTTGGTTGGAATGTCCCAGAGGCCAAGAGGTGCAGCACAGCCAGCAGCTTTGTCTGCGGAGGGATGTTGGTTGACTGCTGTGTTGGTACAGTCAGCCTGTGGGCAATGATGTTCAGGATGCGGAGGATGGTTGTCCTTTTGAGCCTGTAGTGGGCAATGACATACTCTGGTGTCATGTCTGTGAGGCTGGTGCGTTTTCTGAAGGTCCGTGGTCTGTGTCTGCGCTGCCTCTGTGGTGGTCCGGGGGGGTGGTGCGGGAGGGTCCGGGGGGTGGTGGCAGGCCTGGGGGTGGTGGCGGTGGGTGTTGTGGCCCTCTTGGGGCTCCGAGCTGCATGATGAGTAGCAGACCACATTTTGGCAGACAGCCTTAGAGCAGCAATCGCTGTACTATGCATGGAGGGCCAGCTAGAGAGTGTGAGATGAGTGCTGTGCTTGCAGACTGGCTCTAATCCTGTAACGTCCTGTTTATAACTAGGACTCAAAGCTGAAGGACTCTTTGCAGAACTGTTCAAACTGTACATTGCAGGGCATGCAAATAGGGCTGCACAACCTGTTTGAACAAATTCAAGCTAAAATGAGATTGAATGAATGGATAAATAAATTGAATATTCTCATATAGTGAACTGTTACCCTGTTGGGGTGTCCTGTCACTGTGGCTGGAAGGAAATAACTGGTGGAAGAGTGTTCATTAGGAATTGGGGAATAACATGTTTTTAAGTATTTTTAAGTATTTTTTTCTGAAAAACAAGAGGATTGTTGAGAAGAGCAAAATAAGGAGGAAGGTTTCCTAAAGAGCGTTTATTCAACTCCAACTGGGAGATAGAGCGGTTTCTTGGCTTGCTTGAATTAGGGTTCTCTTGGTTCTATATAAGGATCCCAGTTTTCAGTTTTTGCTGAATTTTACAGATAAATACAGACAGAAAATAATTTGGTTTTTGTCTGTATTTATATTTATATATGCTATTTATGATACAGAAAAATATGGAAAATTGGTCTTTTTTTAATGTATGTCCATGTTGTTATTCGTGAATTCCAGGTGAAAAGCTGATCAGACTGACATCCTGGGGAGTTAGAAAAAAAGATGAGTTTTCCTTAAATAATTGCATACTTAAGCATATATTTGTAGCATGTTGCTGATTTTCATACTTGGGTGTATTTTTGCAATATTTGGCTGCTTATTGCGCTAAAACCCAACAGGCATCAAACAATGAGTGTACATTTATTGGTTAAATGAATGTGGGAATAGACAAGTCACAACTTCATTTATTCACAAAAAAAACAAAATAAATATTGATAAATACTGATAAGATGGCAAAAAATATGGATGAATACAGATGGAAATGTTCAAAAAATAAACACCATAAAAACGGTAGCCCTAGTTATATAGTACAGGCAGATAAGCCAGTCGAACCCTACCTTGTGGGTCTTAGACACCATGCAGCTTCTTTTTCCATCAAGTATTGAATGAGTTTCAACAAAACTAAAATTGTGTCTTTGGGTCTGGAAAATCCCTAAATGCTTGGGGCCAGAGAAATAATTTGTGCTATAATGGACTGTGTAAATGCTTTTAAGTGGAAATTGGCTGCTGATCTTCCACAGTGGCTAAAGATTGGATAAACTGCTGTTTTTTAACATCTTTCTAAATTTAATAACAGTACACCCATTACTGGTAACCACACCACAGTTGCCAGCAGTTTATTCACTTACTGAAACGCATACAAGAGCAATTTAACACATATTCTACATCTTCAGTTTATTATTGTTTGGGTCTATCCAGTCTCTGTCATAGTGACAAATGTAGCTTAAAGAATAACAGCCAATTAATCCTGTGGGTACATAAGTACCAGCACTGAAAAAGTACATGGGCTCCAAGTAAAAGTCTGCTTATGTTTAAAGGTGCTTATTGTGGTGCACAAACCTCTCCATGATCCTGCCACGAATTCCACTGTCTGCCGTATTACGACTTTGAAAGTTGTATCGGCGGTGGACCACCGGCTGTGCAAGGGAACAGTCGTTCCCTGATGGTGGCAAAGCTGCGCCACAACGCAATATGCTGAGCAGGGATTGGCGCAGTCCCGCTCAGCATATAACAAATTCGTCCACCGCCAGCATTTCATGGCGGGAGCCCCGCCATGAAAAGGCTGGGGGTGGAGGAATGTCCCCCCTGCCATGGAGATACATTCAGGGGGGCACAACATGTGCATCCCATTGGTATTCCCACAAAGTTCCAGCACAGCATGGATGTCACCGTCCATGCTGTGCTGGAACTTTTTTGCCATTCTCATTGCGGTGCCTGTTTTCCCAGGCACCACCGTGGGAAACGCAAAGGACCGCTGACTGTATCACGAGTTGAACTCATGTAACAGGAGTTCAACTCGTGATACGGTAGGAGGTCCTTGCGCGGATTTGGCGCAGGTGTGCCGGCGGAGAGCGGGTGCAGCTGCGCCAAACTCGTAATCGGCTCAATGCTGGCTCAACACCAGCTCTGCTGCGCCAAACCCGCGCATGGCTGTATTTCGAGTTGTAAAAGTACAACTTGTAATACGGTCAGCGGTCTTTTGGCCTTTCCCATGGCCGTGCCTTGAAAACAGGCACCGCAATGGGAACGGCCAAAAAGGTCCAGTACGGCATGGATGCTGACGTCCATGCCATGCTGGAACTGGGGAAAATACAGACAGGGAGGTCACAAGTTGTGCCCCCCGAATGTATCCCCGTGGCGGGGGGGGGACATGTTGGCCCTATGGGCCTCCTTTGTTCTTGCACTGCCAGCCTTTTCATGGCGGGCTCCGCCATGAAAAGGCTGGCAGTCCAGGAACTCGCAATATGCTGAGTGGGACTGCGCCAGTCCCTGCTCAGCATAATGCATTGTGACGCTCCTGCACCATCGCCAGGGAACGACTGCTTCCTGGTGCAGCCGACGGTCCACTGCCCTACGACTTTAACAGTCATAATAGGACGGATGGTGGACCGCCTGCACAAGTCTGGCAGTCGCAAGAACGCCAGACTCGTAATCGGGCCCCAAATCTTTTTGGTATTGCCAAATTTAGACTGGTTCCAGTCTGTAGCATTTCTTTTAATTTTGCAAATAAATTGAACACGCAACGCTTCTGAATAGCTCTCCCTAAGGGCTTACTGAGTGAAAATGTTTACTTGGCATGATTAGGGTTTTGTAGAACTTTTATAAATACCAACAATAAGAAAATGGGGCAGAGCAATGACAATAGAATATAATCCAAATTAATTCAAGATGGCCACCTTGTTGTTCAAAGTTAGACAGCCAGGGGCAGATTTACAAGCCCCTTGCGCCACTTTTGCGTCACTTTTCCCATGTTAAAAGTGACGCAAAAGTGGCGCAAGGGGCTTGTAAATCTGCCCCCCAGTCTCCTGCCAGCCAATAAACAAACATCCTTATTTGGAATATGGTGGATGGGATTTGCCGGCTAAACATAGCACATATCCTGCCTGCCATATTACAAGTGCAATTGGCTACTATGCACTTGCAATACCACTGACAGGAGATAAACTCCATGTTTGTGATGGAGTATGTTATTAGACAAACCCTAAATTAGGAACAAAGTCTTGAATTATTGGATTAATTGCGATCTTAAGAGAGGTGATGATGGAGAGAAGCAATAGTGATAAAATGGGACTCCTACTTGGCACTACCACATATGCCTCAGTTGCCTAGGCACACCTGTGTTGTGACATGTTGTCAGTTAGCAGTGTGTACTGAGATATCAATACACCTCTTTCCTCATCTTCTTCTCTTATTTTGTTCCTGATATCCACCAAACAAAAGGAATAAATGCAATAATTAGAATTTCCACTCTGCTTCAGCAGCTTTCCAGATAAAGCATCACTTAGAAAGCCAGGACTTGTTTAGGTTGAAGGAGTAGAGACTGTAGCCACAAACAGCCTCAAGCAAAAGAAATCCCTCACAGTCCAGAGAATTATGGAGCACTGCTATCGCGCCTGGGCTCCGCTAACCGCTAGGACACTTGTTGCGCCTCACGGTGTCTGCTGCCACCTAATTGCCTCCATTCTTCATTATGGCAGATGGCATTTGTCTTAGAGGGTAAGTAACTCGCAGGGAAGCTGGGATAGCACATTTGAGCATCACCCTCACATTAGCAGACAATGTGCCGCACTCTGCTTCAGCGCATCTGGACTTGGCTCCAGGTCTTTAAGCATTCATTCTCTGTGCTGTTACCAGAGGGTTTTTGTGTTCCCCGCGTCCCAGTGAACTAGAGGTTTCTCTTCTGCAGGGCGTTTGCCAGCGTTTATCTTTGTTCTTCTTTACCCTTTGTATCAGGGCTTTGTTCAGTGCTTATGAGACTTGCATCTGTGACCCACTGAAGCACAAATGCTGCCTGCACACCTACTCGCAAATGGTATTAACCCCCTGTGATATATATGGTGGAATTAGGCATTTGCGTTAAAATGCAAATTGTGTAGCGACTGTCATCAAGGGCTCTTCAGAGAATGAAAAAAGCATGTGGTTAAAAAATACTTTACAACAATCGAAAGCATGAAATGGAAGCTTTGAGTATTATCCGAATTATAGAACAAACAAAAAGACGAATAAAGAGATGCTGATGGTAAAAGTTAAGGTTAAAGAAAAGAAATTGACATCCACCTTTGACCTTCAAGGCTGATAAAAGACAGGGTTAAAGAAAGAAAAGGGTATCCACCCGTTACCATCAAGGCTAATAAAAGTCAGGGTGAAAAAAAGAAAATTACATCTGCCTTTGACCTTCAAGGCTGAAAAAAGACGCAGTTAAAGAAAGAAAAGAAATCCACCCTTTACAGTCAAGGCTGATAAAAGACAGAGTTAAGGAAAAAAAGGACATTCACCCTTTACCACCAAGGCTGATAAAAGACAGGATTAAAGAAAGAAAAGGATGTCCACCCTTGACCTTCAAGGCTGACAAAAAAAGTGCTTAAAGAAAGAAAGGACATCCACCCTTTACCATCAAGGCTGATAAAAGATGGAGTTAAAGAAAGAAAAGGACATCCACCCTTTATCATCAAGGATGATAAAAGACAGGGTTAAAGAAAGAAAAGGATGTCCACCCTTTACCGTCAAGAGGGATAAAAGACAGGGTTAAAAAAAGAAAAGGACGTCCACCCTTTACCATCAAGGCTGATAAAAGACAGGATTAAAAAAGAAAAGGACGTCCACCCTTTATCATCAAGGCTGACAAAAGACAGGGTTAAAGAAAGAAAAGGACGTCCACCCTTTACCATCAAGGCTGATAAAAGATGGAGTTAAAGAAAGAAAAGGACATCCACCCTTTAACATCAAGGATGATAAAAGACAGGGTTAAAGAAAGAAAAGGATGTCCACCCTTTACCATCAAGAGGGATAAAAGACAGGGTTAAAAAAAGAAAAGGACGTCCACCCTTTACCATCAAGGCTGATAAAAGACAGGGTTAAAAAAAGAAAAGGACGTCCACCCTTTATCATCAAGGCTGACAAAAGACAGGGTTAAAGAAAGAAAAGGACGTCCACCCTTTACCATCAAGGCTGATAAAAGATGGAGTTAAAGAAAGAAAAGGACATCCACCCTTTATCATCAAGGATGATAAAAGACAGGGTTAAAGAAAGAAAAGGATGTCCACCCTTTACCGTCAAGAGGGATAAAAGACAGGGTTAAAAAAAGAAAAGGACGTCCACCCTTTACCATCAAGGCTGATAAAAGACAGGGTTAAAAAAAGAAAAGGACGTCCACCCTTTATCATCAAGGCTGACAAAAGACAGGGTTAAAGAAAGAAAAGGACGTCCACCCTTTACCATCAAGGCTGATAAAAGATGGAGTTAAAGAAAGAAAAGGACATCCACCCTTAACCATTTCTGGTAGACCTGGGAATGCGCCCAAATGCAACGCCTTCCCAGGGGAGGCATAAAGAGGAGAAATATCCTTATTTCTTCTCGTTTTTTCCTCTTTCTATGTGTGCTGCATTGTGAAGCACACAGAGAAAGAGGAAAATGCCTCAGGAGATTGTTTTTGTGAAAGAAGGTACCCCTTCCTCCACAAAACAATCATGCTTACAACGCAGGCACCCTTGCACGATGGTGCAAGGGTGCCTCTGTTGGCGCTAGGCAGCACAGTGTGCACCAGAATTGGGAAAAGGCAGGAATGTGCCGTATTGTGCTAAATAAGGCGCATTCCTGCCCTTTCCCTGTCACGCAGTGCAGCAAAGTGACTTGCTGTGCTGCGCTGCATTACTTCTACTTGCTGCGTCTAACCAAAACAACTGTGCTTCCTCTTCTAGAATGTCCTAAGTAAAAGGGGCATATCTGGTAAATTCAACAGAAATGTCCTCAGAATACCTGCTGGACTTGCTTTCTGTGTGTTGACATGGACACAGACATACTAGGTCACTTTCCACATTGACCATACATTTCCCCTCCAAATCAAAGCCATGGTCTGTGACATCAATATGCAACTCTTCATGCCCTGCAAAATAACCCCGCTACTGCAAACTGCCCACCAGGTGAATCGCATCTGATGTTCTGTGTAGGATGTGTAGCCTTTTGCAAAGTTACCTGCACCAGCCTACCACAAAAACTATACAAACTATAAAAAAATTGAAATCAGGCTGCCAGGATGTGCTTGAAAACGTGGCGTCACAACTGTGTTAAACCTGCCCTGAAACTCTCCACTGGCTTCCAGAACAAGCATTGGCATAGCCAATAGGTCTCGCCTTTGGGACCTTTTAAGTGTTTTGCTTGAGCTATGGGGGGGGCAGAGGTAAACAAGGCACCACGGACAACGACAAACATGACATTTTTAAAATGCCATGCGTGAAGAAAATTGAACTTAGAGGGCAAAAATGTAGCTGGTATCCTTGTTGGGGGAAAGAATCGGCGCAAGTACAACAAAATGAATATAGTATGGACAATGTGTGTGCCCAAAAGAAGCACTGGTAAACAGAAGCAAAAAGAAAAGTAGATTAAAATTTCTTTTTTTGCATGTTTGGATTTTTGAATTAAATGTCATAATGTGTATTCTGTTAAATTGCACGAAAATCCGCACTCTAAATGTGGCGTCCCAGTCACTGAAGACTTTTCTTTTTTTAGTATTAACTGCCGTTCTTTCCCTAAGCATCAAGCTGATATCTTTGACTTCTTGATGAACAAACAGCCAGATGCTATCTTTCTCACAGAAACATGGCTCCATGCTAGCTCTGGCCCTGATGTAGCCGCAGCTTTGCCATCTAATTACGCCATAGTCAGGAAAGACAGGGATCTCAGAATAGGCGGAGGGATCGCTATAATTTACAACAAGTCTCACAGCTGTAAATTTGAAGGTTTGCCTGTTATTGGTTGTGAAGGTGCTTTATTTAAATTGACCCTCACCCCTCATTTTACCTTTTCGGGGATACTGGTCTATCGCCCACCAGGGCTATCTGGGCAATGGGCTTCAGCTTTTCCGGACCTAGTTACCCCTTTCCTTCTTAGTTCTGCCAATTTTTCCATATTGGGGGATCTTAACCTTCACTTGGATGATCCCTCTTGTGCAATTAGTAACACCTTTATTTCTGATCTGGCAGCAATGAATATGCTGCTTTGTAATTCAGGTCCCACTCACACAGCTGGCCATCTATTGGACCCCATTTTTTCCAATTTACCTAATATTGTTTGCTCCACAGCCACTCCACTCTGTTGGTCTGACCACTTTTCGGTTGGTTTCAGGCTAGAGTTATTAGTCAACTTGCCAGTAGCCACTCCTGTTACTCAAAAACCAATTAGGAACTGGGGAAAGTTGGACATTGAAGCCTTTAACAAGCTTCTATCCACTAATGTCCCCACCCTTAATCAAGTGTTCATGTCCGACTCAGTGGCCATTCAGAAGTGGATTCAGAAAGCCATTGATGTTAGCCTTCCACCCTATATTAAGAGGGTGAAGACTCATCTCCCCCCTGCCCCTTGGTTTACTGATAAGTTAAAAACTGAGAAAACAAAATGCAAAAATATGGAAAGACGCTGGAGGAGGGACTATGCACCGGATTCCAAACTTGCCTACGTACGAGCTAAGAGAGATTATCACTCTCTCTGTAGGGCAGCCCGTGCTGACTATGTCTCCTCCACCATCATTGGAGCACAGAAATGCTCTAAAACATTGTTTAAAATGGTGAAGGAATTATCAGGCTCTGGAACCCAGCCCGTTCCTCCTAGCCTGAATGAAGGGCAATGTGAGGACCTCGCGCAATTTTTCAATAACAAAGTGGAAATAATATACTCAACACTGAATGGTAATAAAGTAGTCAATTCTATTTCATTGCCATCTAACTACCTTCAAGAAGCCGGCACGCTTCAATGTAGAGACACTTGCTACACAGAACCTGCTAATAAGCTGGAATCTTGGTCACCATTAGACATTTCGGCCCTCAGACAGTACTTAGGTAGCATTAAATCAGGCTCCCCCTGTGATCTCCTTCCTATATCAGTTCTACGGCAGCTTGAACTGCCTTCTCTTACAATAATGATGGAGCTTCTTAATTACTCCTTAAAGGAGGCCATCGTTCCCTCTGATTGGAAGCATGCAATGGTCCTCCCTTTACTGAAGAAGGCCAATGCCGACCCCACCCTTTCCCCGAATTATCGGCCAATTTCCCTGCTTCCAGCACTTTCCAAGGTTCTGGAAAAGCATATTAATGGGCAGCTATCCAATTTTGTTGAAACTCAAAAATTTCTCCATCCATCACAATCTGGTTTTAGAGCTGGCTTCTCAACTGAAACCACTCTTCTCGGCGTCACTGAAATGTTACGCCATTGTTTGGATGCCGGAGACACGGTGGCCCTTATTTTACTCGATCTAAGCGCGGCCTTTGACACGGTGTCTCACGCCGTGCTAATAAAGGCCCTACAGTCTCTGGGGATTGCAGATGCAGCACTCAGATGGCTAATTTCTTTTCTTACCGACCGCACTTTTCAGATCTTCTCTTCTGTAGCCACCTCCAGTGTCCACTCCTCTCCCTATGGGGTTCCTCAGGGGTCTATCCTCAGTCCCTTATTATTTAACATCTATGTCAAACCCCTGGCAGTGATTGCAGAGGACGCTGGGTTGTCTTTATTTTCTTACGCCGATGACACCCAGATTATTTTCTCTTCTCTGCGGGGAATGAGTCGGAACCATCCGTTCTGCGGGCTGGGCTGAGCAAAATTGCATCCTGGATGCAGGCCAACTTTCTTAAACTTAATGGTGAAAAAACTGAGGTCCTGATCTTGGGAAAAAACAAAGATCTTTGGGGACCTCACCATTGGCCGGCAGAAATGGGTGCTTTGCCTCGCCCCTCGCATCATGTCCGCAACCTTGGCTTTATCATTGACGACTCACTATCTATGCGTCAACAAGCCGTGAAGGTGGCTGCAACCTGCTTCACCATCTTGAAATGGTTGAAGAAAATTGTATGGATGCTGCCCAGCTCCACCCAGAGAACCGTAGTCCAGGCACTGGTAACATCTAGACTGGACTACGGTAACATTCTCTATTTAGGAGCCAATAAAGACGTGACACGCAAGCTGCAGCTGGTGCAGAATTCTGCTGCAAGATTGCTTTGTCAAGTTCCTAGAGCGGCCTCCATCTCGGGTTCTTTGAGTGACCTCCACTGGCTTAGAGTTGAGAGCCAGATCAAGTTTAAAGCTCTGAGCTACATGTTCAGGGTCAAGCAGGGTACGGCTCCTCAGTATCTGCAAAAACTAGTCAAACCCTATCTGCCCTCACGCACTCTTCGCTCCACCACTCAGGCAAAATTTATGGTGCCGAGGATTAGACTGTCCCGTATGGGTGGTCGTTCCTTTGCCTACCTAGGCCCCTCTTTGTGGAATGCTCTTCCTCTATCACTCCGGAGTGAAACCATTTACACGTGCTTTCGTAAAACACTCAAAACCTGGCTGTTCAATCAGTAGTTTCTTTTCCTGCTCCTTCTCTGGCTGGCGCCGGGAAACCCTTTTGGGTAGCTGTTGCGCCTGATATAAATTTAAAAATAATAATAATAATATTTGATGTTTACTTGTTTCTGTATATCATTTTGCAGCTGAAATCTGAAATTTCCTGGACTCTATTAGTGATTCAGTGGGGGTCGTCAAAAGGGTAAGAACCACTGCGATAGAAGGTACCAGGACCCAGCGCCTTGGACACCCCAGGTCCTACGAGGTTCGAAACAAATTAACAATAAACCAGTAGGAGGAACAGACATGCTTTTAGAAGAACGAGTGGCTGCAAGGTAATTGCAGAAAAAAGGTATTACCCCGAGCTAGTAAGTCTCCCACAGGGTAATACACAGGACCCACCCCAAAAATACGCTTTTTTGTCCATCCCAAATTTACGGACTGGTGTTTACATTTCCCCTGGATGTTTTAATTACAATTATTTTTCACACTAATATACACAATTTGAGCACCTTTGATGGCAGTCACTAATTCTAATCGTGTCACTCGATTTGCAAGAAATTAGCTGAGACAACTGTGTTGTCGAACCAATTTGTGTGTAATGAATAGCATGTCATAATTACATCTCTAACAACGTGCGATAAAGTTTTGGAAAAAACAATCCAATTCATCAGTACTAATCAGACTTTTGTATCTCTTCTGCACAAAACTGCACCTAGACTGAAAGACTGCTGGGGCACTTTCTGCTTATTTTCTGTAGGTCAGGCTAAGTGTGCGTTAGCAGAGCTTCAAATAAATATTGCTAGAATTGTGGCTGCGTTGTAGATTAGAGTTCTCAGACGCTGCTGTGTTTGGGTCTCGGTAATGCAAGGGTGTCTAAGGTAAAGTGGGATCGAAGGCAAACCTGGCTCGATAAGCAAAAAGTGTCATACAGGAAAGTAGACTGACATGGAGCAGTCACGGGACTTTTAACGTGCTTTTGAGACTGCAACAGGGTTAAAAAAAATATCCACGTGCCTACCAAGCCAAACACCGTGTACTCGGGCACCACATATGCCCAATTAAATCAAGTAACTGTTAGAAATGGGGTCTCTAGTTGGCAAGGGCTTGCACCTTTGTCCAAGTAGGGACCCTTCTTCCTAGTCAGGGTAAGGGAGCTCACCCCCTTGGTAGCTTGGCACGAGCAGTCAGGCTTATTCTAGAGGCAGTGTGTAAATCATTTGCACATAACCAACAGTAATACGGTGTAAGCACTACAAACGGACACCACACCAGTTTAGAAAAATAACCAATATTTTTATATACTCAAGACAAGACCAATTACGACAAAAATCCACAATACTATACTTTAAAAATGAATGCTTGATAAGGTAACTTCTTTGCAGGAATAACACAAAAGCAAAGTTCGTGCGAGTCGGTAGCCCCGTCCGGGTCTACCGCGATGCTGAATTACACAGAGTCCAACAGTTCCAGCCGACCGCGTCGCTACGGGCCAGCAGAGTCGTGAACAGACTCGGTCACAGTACCTTTCTCGTGGTGGCTGGTACGGAGTGTACGAGCCGGTCGGCGTTCGTCGCGGTTGCGGTGCAAGACGGAGCGATGCAAGGTGCGGTGTCCCTCGATGCGGTGCAGGCAGCGGCTCGATGAGCGTCGTGCAGACGGAGTCGGTGAGTCCAAGGCGTGCGGTGCAGGGCGAGACGGTGTACGATGCGGTGCTGACAGGTTGCGATGCAGGCGACCAAGCCGGAGTGCGGGAGCTGGCGTCGGACAGCGGTGCGAGTCGGAGCGGTGCGTCGCAAACGTGCGAGCGGTGCCCCAAATGCGATGCGGTCACGACTGTTGAGCCAGTTGCAGCGTCCGCGTCGGTCGGGTCCGGCTGGTTCAGTGAAGCGATGCGATGCGAACTGCGGTGCCCACAGGTCACGGTGCAAGCAGCGGCTCGGTGTGGACGGCGTCGGACGTCGCCTACGGTGAGACCAGGGTTGCGATGCGAAGCGGGGCGATGCGGTCTGCGGTGCAAACAGGTCACCGGTCAGGGATGGATTCGGTTGACGGAGTCGGTTGCAGTTCCCTTCCTCTGTGGCAACTGAAACAGCGTTCCAGAAGCGGTACCCAGAGGCTTGTGAAGTCTTTGTAGTCCCTGAGACTTCTTAACAGGAGGCCAGCTCGGTTTCAGGCCCTTGGAGATACTCAGCACAAGTTTGTAGCAAGTTCAGTCCTTTCACTGCCCAAGACAGAAGCAGCAACTGCAGGCCAACCCAACAAGGCAATAACTCAGCAAAGGGGCAGTACTCCTCCTAGCAGCTCTCCAGCTCTTCGTCTTGACAGGTTCCTTGATTCCAGTGAGATCTAAATTCATGGGGTCAGGGCCCCAATATTTATATCCCAAATTCCTTTGTTCTCTGAAGGCAGAGAGGCCTTTGCCTAGTCCAAACCAGTTCTGGAGCACTTTGTTGACAAGTCTCCGTCCCTTCTTTCAGAGAGTAGGCCAGGGACATCAGACGCACCACAGGAGGTGGAGCCAGCATTGTGGAGGGAAGGCACTGTTCTATTCAGGGCCCAGGTGCAACTCCTCCCACCCATCTACATGTAGATCTTGCTATTCAGCCCTGTGCTGACTCACCCTGTCTCCTGGCATCCCCCAGCCCCTGTCACTCACACTCCAGACAAGGAATACACAACCTCGCAGAGGCAGGTTTGGATGGTTAGACAAGAAAATACCCACTTTCTAAAAGTGGTATTTTCAAACACAGAATGTTAAAACCAACTTTACTAAAAGATGCATTTTATCATTCTGAGTCCAGGCATACTAAACTCGAATTTCTACCATGTTCCCTAGGTCAGTTAGGATTATAAGCTGTAATAATCAAAACCGCCCGTTCTGGCCTATGGGGAACAGGTAGCCTTGCAATAGTGAAAAACGAACTAGGCTGTAATTCACTATCAGGACATGCCACACACACCAGGGCATGTCCTACCTTTCGCATACAACGCACCCTGCCCACAGGGGTACCTTGGGCCTACCTTAGGGGTGACTAACATGTAGAAAAGGGAAGGTTTAGGGACTTGCAAGTGTGTGCACTTGCCAAGTCGACATGGCAGCCCCAGGCTGCGCACAGGCTCTGCAATGGCAGGCCCGAGTTACACTTTACGGGCTGTTTGCGTGGGTGGCACAATCCAGTGCTGCAGCCCACCAACAGCATTTGATCTATAGGCCCTGGCACTCGTAGTGCACTTTACAAGGGACTGACACATAAACCAAATAGGCCAATCATGGAAACACCAATCCATAACACATTTTATACAGGAGCACTTGCACTTTCCCACTGGACAGCAGTGAGGAAAGTGCGCAGAATCATTACACCAGCAAAAACAGAGTCAAAACCGGGAGGTCAGAAAGCAAAAAGTCAGGGAAACATGCCAAAAGATGCCAAGTCTAACACATGTCCCCTCCAGCTGAAAGTAGAGCGAACTACCCAACCCCATTGGAGTTCTCTTCACTAAGGCGGAAGAACCTGGACAGACCATCTGCGTTGGCGTGTTCTGTACCAGGACGGTGTTCCACCGTAAAGTCCCTTCCCTGTAGGGAGATGGACCACCTCAGCAGTTTGGGATTCTCACCCCTCATTTGCATCAACCATCTGAGGGGCCTGTGGTCTGTCTGAACCCGGAAGTGAGCCCCAAACAGGTATGGTCTCAACTTCTTCAGCGCCCAGACCACAGCAAAAGCTTCCCTTTCTATGGCACTCCACCTCTGTTCCCTGGGGAGTAGTCTCCTGCTAAGGAAGACTACAGGCTGATCCAGGCCCTCTTCGTTCAGTTGTGAGAGCACCGCTCCCACACCATGCTCTGAAGCGTCAGTCTGCACGACGAATTCCTTGGAGAAGTCAGGTGCCTTGAGCACGGGCGCCGTGCACATGGCTGCCTTCAGGGCATCAAAAGCTTTCTGGCAGGACTCAGTCCGGATCACTTTCCTGGGCTGCTTCTTAGAAGTCAGCTCTGTTAAGGGAGCAACGATGGTGCCATAGCCCTTAACAAATCTCCTATAGTAGCCGGTGAGACCTAAGAAGGCTCTCACCTCTGTCTGGGTCTTGGGGGCTCCCAAGCCAGAATGGTGTCAATCTTGGGTTGTAGGGGCGCCACCTGGCCGCTTCCTACCTGGTGTCCCAAGTACACCACAGAACCCTGCCCGATCTGGCACTTACTGGCCTTGATCGTGAGGCCTGCACCTTGCAGAGCCCTCAACACTTTCTCAAGGTGCTGTAAATGTTCGTCCCAGCTGGAACTGAACACAGCAATGTCATCCAGGTAGGCGGCACTGAAATCCTCCAGCCCAGCCAACACCTGATTGACCAACCTCTGAAAGGTGGCAGGGGCATTCTTCAACCCAAAGGGCATCACCCGGAATTGGTAATGACCTTCTGGGGTTGAGAATGCTGATCTCTCCTTGGCCCCATCGGTTAAGGCAATCTGCCAGTACCCAGACGTCAAATCAAACGTGCTGAGGAACCGGGCAGCTCCCAACCGATCAATGAGCTCATCAGCTCTGGGGATGGGGTGCACGTCAGTCCTGGTGACGGCATTGAGCCCACGGTAGTCCACACAAAACCGGAGTTCTGGAGTGGCACCGGGCGCAGCAGCCTTTGGGACCAAGACCACTGGGCTGGCCCAAGGGCTGTGGGAGGGCTCAATCACCCCTAACGCCAACATCTTAGAGACCTCCTCCTTGATGCTGGCTCTGACCCGGTCAGTCAACCTGTAAATCTTGTGCTTCACAGGAGGGCTGTCACCAGTGTCCACGTCATGGGTACACCAGTGAGTAACACCGGGGTCAGAGAGAACAGTGGGGCGAACTGTCCCAACAACTGGTGACAGTCCCCCTGCTGCTCCTGAGTCAGAGTAGGGGAGAGGATCACACCTTCTACTGACCCATCATGCTCCTTGGTAGACAGGAGGTCAGGGAGAGGCTCACTCTCCTCTTCCACCCCATCATCTGTCGCCAAGAGCATACTCACTTCGGACCTCTCGAAGTGGGGCTTGAGGGTGTTCACGTGAAGGACCCTCAAAGGGTTCCTTGGAGCTTGCAAATCCACCAGGTAGGTGACGTCACTTTTGCGCTCCACCACCTCATATGGCCCAGTCCACTTGTCCTGCAAGGCACAAGGTGCCACTGGGGCCATGACTCACACTTTTTGCCCAGGTTGAAATTCGACCAGAGTGGCATTCTGGTCATACCATCTCTTCATTTCTTCCTGGCTTGCTTCTAGGTTCGCCTGAGCGAGTTTCCTGAAGCGGGCAGTTTGGTTTCTAAAGGCCAGCATGTAGCTAAACACATCCTGGGGAGTTTTCCTGGGAGCTGCCTCCCAGCCTTCCTTTACCAAACTCAGAGGTCCTCTGACAGCGTGGCCATACAGGAGCTCAAAGGGGCTGTACCCAAGAAGGCACCTTGGGTACAGCCACCTCTGAGGCACCTCCCTGTATGCAAAGAGTAGGCATGGCAAGAGGACGTCCCACTTACGCCTCATGGGTTCTGTTAGACCCTTGATCATGCCTTTCAAGGTCTGGTTGAATCTCTCCACCAGACCGTTTCCTTGTGGGTGGTAAGGAGTGGTGAACTTGTAGGTTACACCACACTCCTTCCACAGGGATGTCATATACTTGGATATGAAATTGGTCCCCCTATCAGAAACCACCTCTCTGGGGAATCCCACACGGGAAAAGATCCCCATTAACGCCCGGCCCACCACTGGCGCCGTCGTTGTCCTGAGAGGGATTGCCTCTGGGTACCGGGTGGCATGGTCCACCAAGACCAGGATGTACCTGTTGCCCATGGCTGTCTTGGGATCCAGTGGCCCCACAATATCCATCCCTACCCTTTCAAAGGGTGTACCAACAACAGGAAAAGGTTGGAGAGGAGCTTTGACCTTCCTCCCACTCTTACCACTTGCCTGGCAAGTTTGGCAAGACCTACAGTGTGCATCTGACTGCCTTCGCATTTGGGGCCAAAAGAAGTGGGTGACAAGCCTGTCAAAGGTCTTGTCCTGCCCCAAATGTCCTGCCAAAGGCACGTCATGAGCCAGACAAAGTAGGAAGGTCCTGAAGCGCTGGAGTACCACCAGCACACGGGCTGACCCAGGCTCAGCAACCTTAGGCTCACTGTATAGGAGACCACTCTCCCAGTAGATCAGATGTGACCCGGACTGATTACCAGCTGCCTGGTCTGCAGCCTGCCGCCGCAGACCCTCCAGAGTAGGGCACTCGTTCTGCTCCCTGCAGAACTCCTCCCTGGTGTGACCCCCTTCTTGCTGCCAATGGGTCAGCTCAGAGATGTCTCCCAGTTCGGCTACCTGCTCCCCTGTAGGCACCGGGCGTCCCCCTCGAGGTCCGCCTCCTCCCGGTCCGTGGGAACTTCGGGGCCGGTTTCCCGCGCCCCTGCCCTTTCTCTTGGCAGGGACTTGGGCCACTGTTCCAGGCTCCAAGTCCTCTTGATCACCCTTTCTGGCTGCCATTGACCGAGTAGACACGCATGCCCACTCTGGCAACCCAAGCATCTCCAAGTGAGACCTGAGCTCAACCTCCTTCCATAAGGACTGCTCCAGGTCGTTACCTAGCAGGCAATCTACAGGCATGGTAGGGCTCACAACCACCCTCAAGGGACCTGAGACCCCCCCCATTCAAAGCGAACCTGCGCCACCATACACTGGCGCTCAGAGTTGTCTACAGCAACTACTTGGTGGAATGCCCCTGGGACTACCTGCTTCTCAGAGACCAGGTGACACTGGACTGAGGTCACACTGGCTCCAGTATCTCTGAGAGCCTCTACCCTGTTCCCATTGATGGTCACCCAGGTGCTATATTTCTTTGTGTTAGGGGGCACCTGGTTTCCTGGGACCATCTCACTGTCCCCTAGTGAGACAAGGGTCATTTCTGCGGGATCCCCACCCTCCTGTGGGCACCCCTCCTCCCCAAGCGCTAAACTAGCCAACACTTTGGACTGTCCACCGGTGGGTGGCTGTGTCCCCTTTGGGCACTTGGGGTCCCCCTTAAAGTGACCTACCTGGTCACATGCATAACACTTGCGGGGGCCGGTCTCAACAGGCTTCCCTGTAGAGACCCCTTTCTTCTTATCACCGGGGGGCTGGGAACCTTTACCCTGGGTACTAGTTTGGGGCCCTTTAGAGAACTCCTATGCTTTACCCTTGTCCCGCCCACTTTTCTGCTGGGGACCCTGCCCACCTTTGGCTGAGTCTCCCCCAAACGCTTTCTTGTGGACCCTGGTACTCACCCAGCGGTCCGCCTCCCTAGCAAGCTTCCTGGGGTCAGTTAGCTTACTATCCACTAGGTGCTGGCGCAGATCTGCAAAACATAGACTAGACAAGTGCTCCCATGCAATCAAGTTATAGAGCCCCTGAAAATCTGTTACACTACTGCCCTTCACCCAACCATCCAGCGACCTGCAGAACACATCCACACATTCCAACCAAGTGTTGGCATCAGACTTCTTACTGGACCTGAACTGATCCCTGTACTTTTCAGGAGTAAGACCATACTTAGTGAGAAGGGCATCCTTCATGTCAGCATAGGTGAGGTGATACCCCTTACCCAAAGCTATCAGAGCATCCCTTGCTTCTTCAGGGAAAAGTGGCCACAATCCTGCTCCCCAATTTTCCTCAGGGACCCCATTCATGTGTATGGCTGCCTCATAACCCTGAAACCACCTTTGTATGTCATCCCCTTCTTGAACTCCTTGCCTACATTCTTGGGAATGTGCACAATCCTGTCTGCCTTTCTGGACGAATTGCTGCCACCATCTGAGCCTGACTTACTCCTAAGTTCTAGCTCCTTCAGTTCTCTCTCATGCTCTAAGAGCATCTTCTTCTCCTCCATGGCCAATCTCTTCTCCTCCCGCTCACTCTCCAGCCTGAGCTTCTGCAGCTCAAACTGCCTTGCCTCCCGCCTGTCCTCAAGCTCCTCTGGGGACAGACTGCTGCTGCCTGACCTGGCGGGTTCCCCCTCACCCAAAAGCACATCCACCCTGGAAATAGGCTCCTCCACCTCCTCACTGAGATTACCAGGCTGCCCACTGGCATGTCTGGCTGCTACCCAGGCCCTCAGCGCCTTCTGTAGCTCCTCCTTCCTTGTGAGGCCTTTAATTTGGACTTTCAGGTTTTTACAAATTGCTCGTAGCTCCTTTACGGCGTAGGATTCCACCCTATCCTCCTCAAAGATAACTTCCAGAGATGCAACGGATGATGCAGTTGATTCAGGCATGACAAAAGTAGTGAGTTGAAAACTGGCAAGATCAAAAATAGGCCAAAAGATAAAGAACCAGTATGTGGTACGTAATGGTCTGCGATATGGTAGTAGTGCACACCAATCACTGTAAGTCAAGTGCAAACACAAGTCCTATCCTCACCGCTGACAACCAATGTTAGAAATGGGGTCTCTAGTTGGCAAGGGCTTGCACCTTTGTCCAAGTAGGGACCCTTCTTCCTAGTCAGGGTAAGGGAGTTACACTCCTAAAATAACCCCTGCTCACCCCCTTGGTAGCTTGGCACGAGCAGTCAGGCTTATTCTAGAGGCAGTGTGTAAAGCATTTGCACATAACCAACAGTAATACGGTGTAAGCACTACAAACGGACACCACACCAGTTTAGAAAAATAACCAATATTTTTATATACTCAAGACAAGACCAATTACGACAAAAATCCACAATACTATACTTTAAAAATGAATGCTTGATAAGGTAACTTCTTCTTTGCAGGAATAACACAAAAGCAAAGTTCGTGCGAGTCGGTAGCCCCGTCCGGGTCTACCGCGATGCTGAATTACACAGAGTCCAACAGTTCCAGCCGACCGCGTCGCTACGGGCCAGCAGAGTCGTGAACAGACTCGGTCACAGTACCTTTCTCGTGGTGGCTGGTACGGAGTGTACGAGCCGGTCGGCGTTCGTCGCGGTTGCGGTGCAAGACGGAGCGATGCAAGGTGCGGTGTCCCTCGATGCGGTGCAGGCAGCGGCTCGATGAGCGTCGTGCAGACGGAGTCGGTGAGTCCAAGGCTTGCGGTGCAGGGCGAGACGGTGTATGATGCGGTGCTGACAGGTTGCGATGCAGGCGACCAAGCCGGAGTGCAAGAGCTGGCGTCGGACAGCGGTGCGAGTCGGAGCGGTGCGTCGCAAACGTGCGAGCGGTGCCCCAAATGCGATGCGGTCACGACTGTTGAGCCAGTTGCAGTGTCCGCGTCGGTCGGGTCCGGCTGGTTCAGTGAAGTGATGCGATGCGAACTGCGGTGCCCACAGGTCACGGTGCAAGCAGCGGCTCGGTGTGGACGGCGTCGGACGTCGCCTACGGTGAGACCAGGGTTGCGATGCGAAGCGGGGCGATGCGGTCTGCGGTGCAAACAGGTCACCGGTCAGGGATGGATTCGGTTGACGGAGTCGGTTGCAGTTCCCTTCCTCTGTGGCAACTGAAACAGCGTTCCAGAAGCGGTACCCAGAGGCTTGTGAAGTCTTTGTAGTCCCTGAGACTTCTTAACAGGAGGCCAGCTTGGTTTCAGGCCCTTGGAGATACTCAGCACAAGTTTGTAGAAAGTTCAGTCCTTTCACTGCCCAAGACAGAAGCAGCAACTGCAGGCCAACTCAACAAGGCAATAACTCAGCAAAGGGGCAGTACTCCTCCTAGCAGCTCTCCAGCTCTTCGTCTTGACAAGTTCCTTGATTCCAGCAAGATCTAAATTCATGGGGTCAGGGCCCCAATATTTATATCCCAAATTCCTTTGTTCTCTGAAGGCAGAGAGGCCTTTGCCTAGTCCAAACCAGTTCTGGAGCACTTTGTTGACAAGTCTCCGTCCCTTCTTTCAGAGAGTAGGCCAGGGACATCAGACGCACCACAGGAGGTGGAGCCAGCATTGTGGAGGGAAGGCACTGTTCTATTCAGGGCCCAGGTGCAACTCCTCCTACCCATCTACATGTAGATCTTGCTATTCAGCCCTGTGCTGACTCACCCTGTCTCCTGGCATCCCCCAGCCCCTGTCACTCACACTCCAGACAAGGAATACACAACCTCGCAGAGGCAGGTTTGGATGGTTAGACAAGAAAATACCCACTTTCTAAAAGTGGTATTTTCAAACACAGAATGTTAAAACCAACTTCACTAAAAGATGCATTTTATCATTCTGAGTCCAGGCATACTAAACTCGAATTTCTACCATGTTCCCTGGGTCAGTTAGGATTATAAGCTGTAATAATCAAAACCGCCCGTTCTGGCCTATGGGGAACAGGTAGCCTTGCAATAGTGAAAAACGAACTAGGCTGTAATTCACTATCAGGACATGCCCCACACACCAGGGCATGTCCTACCTTTCGCATACAACGCACCCTGCCCACAGGGGTACCTTGGGCCTACCTTAGGGGTGACTAACATGTAGAAAAGGGAAGGTTTAGGGACTTGCAAGTGTGCGCACTTGCCAAGTCGACATGGCAGCCCCAGGCTGCGCACAGGCTCTGCAATGGCAGGCCCGAGTTACACTTTACGGGCTGTTTGCGTGGGTGGCACAATCCAGTGCTGCAGCCCACCAACAGCATTTGATCTATAGGCCCTGGCACTCGTAGTGCACTTTACAAGGGACTGACACATAAACCAAATAGGCCAATCATGGAAACACCAATCCATAACACATTTTATACAGGAGCACTTGCACTTTCCCACTGGACAGCAGTGAGGAAAGTGCGCAGAATCATTACACCAGTAAAAACAGAGTCAAAACCGGGAGGTCAGAAAGCAAAAAGTCAGGGGAAACACGCCAAAAGATGCCAAGTCTAACAGTGACCCTCAAAGCAACGAGTCACCAAGGAATAAATTTTTTCATCGCGTGTCAAACAAATTTAACCACAGAATGAGATGCTCATATTTACCTACACTTTAGAAGCCGTGGGTAAAAACACAAGTTCTAAATGTGATGCAGAAGCTTGTAGGTGCGCTCACTTAGCAGCATTGGAAATCTGGAGGGAAAGAAAGCGACATGGTTTACACCTATGGGAGAGGTTTTGGTTGCACATTAACGGTTTTGGTTGCACATTAACGTTCTCGAATAAATGCAAGGCCCTCTAGCAAGATAGTCGCGTTGTTCGGGCAAGGATGCCTTGCCTTTGAAGTTTGTGCGGGAACAGCGACCTAGTACTCTATGACCGAAGAATGGAAAATCTAAGGTTCAAAATTACACGAGCAGACCCCCGCTGATAACACCTACACGAAAACAGGATGTCGAGCCAGCAAGAAAGTGAAAGCGACCACGAGCAGGCAAATGTAAACAAGCGCGCGCGGCCACGCTAATTGGAAACAGATGGCCCCTGCGCGCCGCTGCTCGCTCCCGCAAGGTGGATGCCGCCACAAGCACGAGTGTTTGAAAAGTGCAGACCGATTCCAAAAGGTCATCTCCTAGAGCAGCGCATGCGCGCTGCGCTAGGCTCGACCTAAAAATCTGGCATCAATTCAGGGCCCACAGGCTGCAATTGCAAGTTCAACTTTCAGGAGAAAATCCCTGTGACTGTTCTCAAAAGGTGAACATGCACTTGCTAACCCATTTAACCATGGGCATTCGTTATTGCCATACGATGGTGGCACAGTCCACATGGGTAATTCCAGAATGGAGAGTTCTGTTTAGGGGCGTAGATGTAATGGAAAGTTTGGGAACACCCACAAGCTGAAGGGTTCGTGGGTATTCACAAATGTTTCAATGACCAACTCCTGGTCTCGAAATTGTCTGTGATTTACTCATGCCGAGGGTGAGAATTTATTCCTTGTTCATGGTGAGAATAGGAATGGAAAATATCTAAAATAGGTGAGTGTGTGGCCGAAGGGGTTTCTCCACAAGTAAAAGATTTTACTGAGGAAAAAAGTGCAATATCATATATGCAATGCCACATTCAAATGTACAATTGTCCACTACAAACAATTACATATGCGGAAAGCGGTTCTGTGTTCATAATTTGTTATACATAAAACATTTCAAGGAGTAAACTTGAAATCTTGGAAATTTCGTAAATTCCCTGAAGTAGTTTTGGAAAAATGTGTGGATTTCTGGTATTCGCAATGGGCACCCTTACAAGGGAGTAAGCCCACAGGTGCAAATTTACAAATGTCTTTGAGAATCAGGCCCTCTGCCTTTTTCAAAAGCCCCAAAGTAGTAAGGCTCCGACTTCCTACAGAAGTTGGCATCCTATTACATGTGTGTTTTTGCATGTGTGAATGTGTGTCTGTGTGTCCATGCGTGCAAGCATGCAGAGGTACATGTCTGGGTGCATGCGTGTGGGTTCAAACGTGCGCATGTGTGGGTGTCTATCATGGCTTTTTTTTGTGCATGGGTTTGTTGGAAGTTGCTGTTATGGAGGCGAGTCATTTATACCGAGGTTGAACTTAGGTTTGGCTAAGCAGACTTAAAAGAGAAATATGAGATCCAGTGCTTAATTTGAGCCAGTGGTTTCCGGGGGTCGGCACTGACACTTAATTGTCAACACCAGCACTTATGACAGCTGCCACATGGTGGTGATGTTTTTACAATGAAAAGATGAGCAGAAAAACAGTTGTTAATTCAATATACATTGAAAACAACTAATTCTAGCCGCCCAAGCCATACTTATAGCTTTAGAGGCAATGAACAGACTGAAATGTCACACTTGTAGCAGTGTGATGGTTAGTAGATGTGCTGGTGCTGTCATTGGCAGCGCTAGCAAGGGCGTTGGGTGGTGCAAGCTGTGATGGCCTTTTGACGAGGGCCCTGATACGTATTGTTTTTTTTTTTACAAATTAAGCACTAATGAGATCTACACTTGCCATAGAAATTAGTTTGAAAATAAGTAGGAAGGCAAAAAACGGAGTCACATTTGACACACCTGAAGCAAATTTTACAATCGAATGTAAAGTTCTCGCTGAGTTTTGATTGAATACCAAGTGACAGAATCAAAAAGGTTTTATACAGGGACATGTTAAGGATTTTTGGAGCCCTGGGCCAAACATAGTTTGGAGGCACCTGTTAGGAACAGCTTTAAATTTATGATCCAATTTCAGCTCTTTTGTGCCCTCTCGGTCAGGTCACGGACACTGTACAGGCAGACTGGTCCAAATTCTAAACGTGTTTCCATCTAATATTCAGGGAAGGTGATGTGTGTTTTTAATATTGTCACATAGCAGCAGCTCACTAATATTATTTCAAATAACCTGTGCGCCCCCTGCCATTTATCATATGTGAGTTCCTGTTTGTTCTAAAAGAAACATTTCTATGGATGTTGCATGGTGTTGAAAAACATAAGCACAACATTTATCTGGAAAATGTCTGTAATAGACTCCCACACATTACCCGTATTAAAAATAAATTAAAGAAAAATGATATTTAAAATGATATATGATTAAAAATTCATTCAAGGTCTTCAGGGAAGGACTGCGTGGAGAACAGAGCTGGATAATTCAGAGGGCTCCCTGCCTTGAAAGGCTGGGGCCCTGGGCCAGAGCCCACTTTGCCCTTGCCTTAAAACGTCTCTCTCTGGGAAAGAGATGTCAGAGGTTAAATGAGATGATAGCTGACTTGTCAGTCCTTGCTTTCTGCACGTGTGGCCTCTGGAAGATAGCACAGAGCATTCCAATTACACAAATCAATCACACAAGTTGGCCTGGAAGCCCCTTCGACTGTGTGGCTCAGGCAATAAAGTCATGACTGTAAGGCCCTGTTTCCCAAACCTATGTACTAACTCCAGGTGGTATACCGTCTCAGGGCACTAACAGTAACCCCTTGTCTCCAGGATAGCTAATTCTATCTGGGCTAGGTTTCTCCAGATGTGCACCCGGTGAAACTGCTGCAGCCAAAAGGGTATGAGCTGTGTGCAGTAGCACAGCATGGTCCCCGCCCAACCCCTACAGCACCATGAGAGGACCAGACAATGCTCCCTCTGTCTTCTTCGACCCTGCCCTGATCCCCCGCCACTCTCCCATTGACACTTTCCACCTGTTCTGAGCAGGTGAAAAATGCCAGCATTTTACCCCCAGGAATCGGTGGAAAACTCACGGAATAAAGTCCAGTATTGCAGGGTGCATGTGATCATTTCACATGCTGTGGAGAAAACTCGAAATCAGAGGAATTTGTGGAGCGATACCAGTTGGGATCCATTATTCCATCACTCTGGTATCCCAGCACCAAAATCTGGCAACTTGTTTTCAGGGCCTAAGAAAGATGCTGTGCCAGTAAGTATTAATACTCCTCATCAAAGGTGTATTAGTGGGGCTCACGTAGAATTATAGTCCCGTTGCTCATCATGGGGTGAACCCTGGTTCTTCTCCTTCAGTTACATCACAGAGAGCAGACAGTGAGAGTAAAGTATGCATGTGGTCTGATCAAAGTTTTATTGACTACTACTCAAGCCAATGGCTGAAGGTTATGGAGCAAAACAAGCTATTGGCTGAAGGAGGCTCACCCAAAGCCCATTAAAGTAAGTGCAAAATACAGCATGGTTGCCATGAATGCTGTAAGAGCCTTACATGTCAAACCTAAAAAGTGCGCCTCTAGACTGTAAAATCCAGCATTTTACATTTTACAGCAGAGTGCTGTCCAATACTTTAACCGAGGCACAGAATGATCCGGCATGCACGCTTCACTGTTGGACTGGCAAACCACTGGCAGCTTCTCTGATCTTACCTGTTGTTATGTTCTATATTCTTTATAGAGTTGTTCTGCTATATTTCTTTTACGCTCCCACTAGGATGCAATGTACATTTCCACAAAGTCTAGTGGCAGTGATAAGCAACCGCTCTCTTTTGTCCTACTTTTTGCACTTCAGTGACCAAAAAATGGACAGACTCCCTTAAAAAGAAGCTAAGAGTAAATCGGACATTAATTGGACATTAGACAATTCATTTTACAGGTTCCTTGATTTTGTGGTTGTTTTTGTTATGGGGTGCATTGATGGCGGAACGGATCTAAGTACATCCACCATCAGCATGGATGAGACCACTTAACCCATAACTAACTAGACAGATACAGAGTTTAATTTGTAAACAAACAAAAAAATATATAGTGCAAAGGTCCAAAGTTTTACTTAGAAGCCTCCCATCAGTGCCTCGAGTGAGATAAAGGCGCAGGGGCGTGTGGGGAGATGGAAGAAGGAGGGATAAGGTGGAATCAAGACTAGGGGGCCGATTCCGATGTCGGACGGACTCAGGTCCGTCCGACATCGTCCAGGAGCCGTAACCGACCGACCTGCTGTCGTCAGTTACGGCCCTGCAAGTACGATGCGACCGAACCCTGTTCGGTCGCACTCGTATACTTCACAATGGGAGCATGCATTCCGAGCGGAATGCATGCTTGCATTGTGAAAAGCAGGGGTGCAGTTCATCCCTGCACCCTGTGGCCGGCACCCCAAAGTGCCTGCCACCGGGTGCAGGGATCAACAGAGGGGCACCTATGGTGCCCCCAGGCCGCCATTCGGCGGGCTCGCACCCATGGGTGCCCTACTGGGGGCCCCCAAAGACAGTTACCGACTGCCTTTTCGTGCCGGAAAGACCGGCACGAAAAGGCAGTGAAATACTGCCATCGTACTCCCTCGGTCGTGAAGAGGCGGCCGGGGGAGTACTGAATGATTCCCGGACGGCGGACGGGCTCTCCGAGCCCGTCGTAAGCCATCCGGAAATCCGAGTCGGATTCCTTTCCGACCGAGCCCATCGGAATGGCTCGGTCGGAAAGGAATCCGGCCGGCACGTTCCGATTCGGTCGGAAGGGCTCCGACCATCGTTCGGTTCCCTTCCGGCCGAAATCGGAATCGGCCCCTAGGTGTCCTTTCGCTGTGCTGACGAGCAACTCCTAAGAAAAACCTTGGCCCCTACGCTTATTTTATTTACAAATTGAGCATTACACAGATTATTTGGCTATCATTTCAGAGGCAGCAAATCAGCTGTCATAAATATTTTTTCAAGTGTTTCTTCTTTTATCCTTGTTTTAATTAGTTCAACGTTTATAATGTAATCAAAGCATAGAAGCCAGTAAACAACAAATTATCATCAGGCAACAACTTGATTTCAATTTATAAAATTCAAATTACTGTACTAAATTAGACATTTTTAATTTTAATCACTTTTAAGTTTACCTGTTCCAGAAGTGGAAATTTATATGCACATCTTATGGAGGTAGATGACAGGGACACTGGGACACAAATATTAATACTGTTCCAGGGTGACGTAGACACTGACACTGAGGCAAAGAAAAACAAATGCATACTAAGGTAGAGAGACAAAGTTAGTGGGATAATGGGATAAAAAGGAATGGAGAGCGAGACAGGAAAACCTCTGTCACAGTTCTTGCGATGGTGAGACCTGAATATTGGGACAGGAGCACATGGACATTGGGACAGGGGCACACATACACAAACTGTGGGCAGACACACTATACACGGAGCATGCTGCAGGCAATAAGCTGTGAGGAGTTTCTGTCCGGCAATAGTTCTACCTTGAAGGTAACGGAAACATTGTCATCTGCACATGGCATAACCACCAACTATGGACCATGCCCAGAAGTTGCAATGACTAACCATAGGCCATGCAATGTGTATATTGTGGCCATTGGACATGGGCACAAGCATGGTCAAACCATCTGCATGTTCTGTGCTCTACGGTACCTGGTATGGTTGCAGACCAAGTCCTTCAAGTTCTATGTGCATGGGTAATGGGCATAGGGTATGGACAAAACCCACACTATTTGCCTAAATTCTGTAAGGCTCCAGCACATGCCATGTACTGTGGCTTCATGGATATAGGTACTGGGCACAGAACATCAGTAGCCAATGATCTGAGTCCTCGTGGCGTTGTCTGCAAGTATTGTCAGATTATGCCATATGCACAACATGCAAAGCTTGACTGCAGGCCATTCGTGGTTGGAACTGATGCTTATACTGGACACGAGGAAGGAAAAAGTGTCATGGAAAATTGCGATACCAGAAAGAAAAGACACCTGTGCAAATTACTTTAGAAGGGCCACCCTAAACTGGGAGTGCAATAGAATACCATTTCCACTGCGCTCAGATCCGCAGACGAGTTTTCAACTGTGGAATCAGATTCGGCTCTTTAACTGGGAAGACCTCCAGGGCACTCTCAATGAGTCAAGCTGGCAAGAGAAGGTAGAGGGAGGGGTTTGGGACAACCAAGGTTTTATGACAGTACTCTGATACCTCCTTCCAACAAATGTGCCCATAACATGTCTGTACCTCATGCAGGAGAATCCTTAGGATGGCTCTGGGAACAGGAGTCAAAAGAAAACGTAAAAAACAACCAAGTTAATGGTGAAGAATGAAAAGTAGAAAAAAACATCTAAATCTGAGGCTGTGGTCTGAATGGCTACAGTATCACTATTAAGTTTCAACTAGCTTTGCCCGTCCCCACCGGCTCATTCATCTTGTTTCCTTTAACACAGTAATTAGTCAGGCCAAGACATCAACTCCTCCACCTCAAGCTTACCCTACCTCGTGCTTCTCCTTTATGCTGATTGGCCATATCAAGATGTGTCTTGCGCATCCGGGGAACATGGGTGCGAGTCTCAGATGCTTACAATAAGCAAAAATAGATTTGTACTCTGTGAAGTTTGATGTTATTTTCTTTTGTTTCACTGTGTCTGAGCCCCTTTATTTGCAATACCATATTTCCTTTCCTTCTATGTGATGGTTCCTGACATCCAATTATATTAATAAAGCTTTCAATTGTTTTTTATCTTCATCATTTTGCTATGTGAACAACTGTTATAGTTTAACTCATTAGTCTATTTGCACTAATTGCTCTTTCAATATGTTTTTTCTACTGTAGCGATATATCAGGATGGGGAACACCTCTGCTCGCCCCATCCCTTGGTCTTCCTCTTCATGCTGGTCTGCCATATCCAAACACTACTTGCACATCTGCACAGCAGCTTTGCCTAGCAGGCAAGCAGCGTGCCTATCTTGGCCAGTTTAGATCCAATTGGACCCAGGGCAGGGCAGAGCCACACCATATGCCATTGCGGATACTGTTTCCAGTCCTGGGCTTTCATGTGACAAATGGATGCATTAATGGGCTTAGCAGTCTTGCTTTGCTTCTGTTGAGCAACTAGACCAACAAACCTGATAACTCTGAATTAGCAGATAAAATCAGAGAGAAGGTGGATCGTTAGTTGAAGTGGATGTAGTCCTCTTCAAAGTAATATTGGCACTATTCCTTACTAGGTCCAGTTAGATCTTAATAATTTAAACCTGAGCTCAACGCTTGGTAGATTTAGCAAAGAGCAGCCTTGCTTAACTCAGGAGAATTCTGAAAAGCATTAATCGGTACCAAAACAGTTATTAAGTAAAAGACACAATACAATAAAAATCGCACTCCAATTTATAAAAATAGAGACAATTCTAATGAACAAATATGCACCATAACAACAAAGATCTGAAGTAGGGAACCAGAGATATGATTTTTTAAAGTTTTAATTGTTTCTAGTGCGAAAAAGCACAAAGCGCCAGCTGTGAGTATCTCGTCGTGCTAGACCGGATCAAAGTCAAAAGTTAAGCCCGACTGTGATGGAGCGTGGGTCGGATACAGAGACCAGGTTAGTCATGGTGGAAAGCTTACCTTCTGACTTAGGGCTTGATTTATAGTTCGATGGGCGGGTTAACTCCGTCAGAACCGTTACGGATATCCCATCCACGTATTACAAATCCATTACATCCTATGGAACTTTTAATACAGCGCACGGAACATCTTTCATATTTGTGATGGAGTAATCCGTCTGCTAAACTCTAAATCAGGCCCTTAGTAATTTCTGGAGAAAAGTCATCGTTGATGAGGTTGGCCGAGGGTTCGGTGACAGCTGGATCCAAAGATAGACTTGCCAACAGTGGCCGGCAGAAGAGCAGGACCTTGGTGGGAGCCTCAGCTTTGGCAGGAAGTTTGAGGCTCTCGATGTCAATGCCCGTAAAACTCAAGAGTGGGCGAAATGCAAAGTCTGGGCCCAGGAAGTCTGGGCCCAGGATGCTGCTTGGCCTTGGTCCTGGTGAAATCCTCTATGTTCGGACTTAGCAACTTTTCTGTAAGTCAGGATCCTTTCAGCGGGGCAAACCAGCAAGTTTAGTTTGACTGGCAGTTCAAAATTGGCTCGGTGGTGGCAAGGTGGTAACCTCTGGTTCTTTTTGCAAAATGTTCAGATAAAGTTTCTAAGTGCCCAGTCTTGCAGTTTTGAAGGAGGAAAGAGTACCCTCAGACACTGACCAAGGGTCCGGTACCATTTGGGAACCACTTGGGGGGGTATGACTCAATCCCCTAGAAGGTACCAGCAGGGTCCAGGGCAAACCTAGTTGGAACTGGTGAGCTGGGATCAGGACGGATTTGGGCTTCTTGCAGCTTTTGTGTTCCTGGAGCTGATCAGAAGGGTAGCCAACTGGCCATTCGAGTCTGCTCTTACGTCCTGTGTACAAGTGGGGAGCAGGTCCAGCCCTTTAGGTTTTTCTCCACAGGTTCAACAGAATGAATAGTAATTCTTCTGTTTTGCACAGGTCCCGAGGTGTTCTGAAGAGGGTACTGAGGGTGCCATTTTTATACCCAGTGCCAGCTTGTGGGTGGGGAAAACACCTGGCAACTCTCTGACCAATGGAAAGTTCTCAGTGGTGCCCCTACCGACTTTTGCAGCACTTCAAGTGTGTTGTGCTGTAATCTAGCCCACAGTGCCCCTCTCAACCCAAAACCAATATGGCAGTACCACTCTTACCCTGTGAAGAGCTCCCTGGTCCTACATAGAGGTGTGGCTAGTTCAATGGGCAAATCCTCCCTTGGGGTTACTTAAGGCTAGTTCTGGGGCAGTCCCTCCCTCACTGTGATTAGTACCCAGTTGGGTACCAGGACAAGGAAGGAGCAGGCCTAGGTGTGAGTTACATCTGCTTGTGACAAGGTAGGCACCTTTTGAAGTTTAATTAGGTTCCTGGGCACAGCCCAGATTGCCATCCTATCAGGGAGAAAACTGTGAGAAGTTGGCCTGGCATATGCTGTCCACTAGTTATAGTGGGCACCTTGCACCAGTCCAAACGACCCTTATTGATGATAGGTTTAAAGACAACCTTTATTGAAAGCTATCCTAGTGGTAGCTATGGAGAGCAGCCTTCAGGCTAAGTCTTGAAGGAGTGTAAAGCAGCTTGGTTTACCAGATTATAACCTCTTGAATAACTAAATGAAAGGAGAACCACACAAGATATATATAAAATATATGTATTTATTTCTAAACACTAACTACTAATCCCTTTATGAGATTAGAGTTCAAAATACACAGTATCACAGTATTAAAACGACAGTAAATAGCACAATACACAGTGGGCTCGAGGGGGAGACCAAACCATATACTAAGAAAGTGGTATAAGAACCACGACTTGACTAGACACAGTGCCTAGAGCACGTAGAATCGCTGGGACCCGAAGGAACCACCCAAGGTAGTGACACAGGAGACCCACGGGGGACGTGTGCAGTGTGAGAACACAGCCGCGAGCGCCGTAGGATTCAATGCGGAAAGTCGCGGTTGGAATTTTAAAGATAAAGGACACTTAGGAGAGGACTTTGAGCAAACCCCTTTAGACTTAAGGGGTTCTAGGGCCAACACCCACGTGAGCACCAGAGTACTCGAGTTACCTCACCCAGGGAAGCCGGGTGCATAGGTGTCAAAAGGTGTCGGGAATCGTCGTCGTTTTCAATGGCGATCTGCTGCAAAGTGCTGCTGCCGTGAAGGAGAAAAGTGTCCGGTGTGATCCAAGCCTGGATCAAAGATGTAAAGAACCTGAAAGCAGAGGGGACAGAGTCTGGGTCACTAGCCAGTGACCAGGAGCGGAGCAATCAAATGCCCACCGATATTGGGTGCTTCAGGTGCAAAGAGGTGAAGCTTGACTCTGCAGCCACGGGGTCCCGGAGACGTTGACGACAACCAGGAGCCGGATTTGAGCTGTCCCACAAAGGATGTCGAGTGCTGGGGTGTTGGTGATCGGATTGACCACAACAAGCCTTGGCAACAGCAACCCACACAGGAAGAGAAAAGATGCTTCTGTGCGGACCAGCAAGGTCCTGGGGACTCCCCAAGCAATGGAGAGTCAGGGCACATCTGGAGCAACCAGGGAAGCCTAATAAAAGTTAGAGTTGCCTTCTTGGGGACCCACAGGTCAACGGACCAGGGATCGCAAAGGGACCTCAAGAGGACTCACAAAATGGCGGCCCACGGAACACTCGTTGAGTGTAGGCCTGCAATCTTCGGAGCAATTACTGCTCAGGGTCAGGGCTACAAGTAACCCAAAGCTCAGCCTCAGGGGTTTCCGGAAAGCTGATGCTTCAGCAAAATGGTTGCAGTGTCCAGGGGTTCGGGTTGCACGGTCTCCACGAGGGATATGGGCCTCAGACTTGCTGTGGGCACAGATCAACCTCAGAGACCTTGGAAAACCCACCTCCTGTGTGGCAATATTCTTTGGAGTCCGTCGGAGCTCGGAGATGCCAACTGGTCAGTTGCGTTAAAGGTGCCTGCCTTGCAGGTGAGTAACTCCTTTACTCCAAGGGAGATTCTTCAGTCATCCAGCGTAGTGTAGATCATCAAAGTACTTGGTTTCTGGTATCAGAGTTTAGTCCAGGTGTAATCTAAAGTCCTGTAGTCAGGGTTTCCTACTTTATACCCAAGGAAGGGGTGGGACAAACTCTGGGGACCCACCTAGGGGTGGGTCAGGAAAGAGGGGTGGCTACACCCATTTCCTTTGTCCAGTTTCGCGCCAGAGGAGGGGCTGTGTGCCCCTGCAACCGGTTTGAGCTGGACTATGCACAGGGACACCAAATGTGCCCCCAGTGCAGACTTCAAAGCACTCTGAGAGTGCACCCACCCAGCCCCAATACACTAAAGACTGTCTGGGAGGTGGTCACACCTCCCTGTGACAGGAAACCTATTGTCCAGGCCTCCCCTGCCGGAGTTTCGTCCAGCAGCAGGAGGGCAGACTCGTGTCTGTGGCTGCAGCATCCATTTTGTGATGCCAGGGCTCTGTTAAGCTGGTACCGGGTATACCGGTGCTGTCATGTGGCTCCCTCTAGAAGGGAGGAATCATACCTCCCACCCCAGTATTGGGGTGGGAGGTATGATTCCAAGGTGTTTGACACCAAACACGACAGTTTTCCATGCAGCCATTCTCAAGTTAGCATTTACCGCGGGGTTATAATGCACTTAAGAGTATATGGTCTGGCTGCATCACAAACAACCCCAGAATAAAGATTCCGAAAGCTGCAGAGGGGCTCTACTTATGCATGGGCACCCTCTCACATGAAACCTAGCACCCTGCCTTCAGGATTGTTAAGGCCTGCCATAAGGGTGACTGATAGGTTTACATGTGCAGTGATATGGAGAGATATAGGGAACCTATATCTCAGTAATGGGTGCATATACCACCTTACACAGGCTGCTGTAGCAGACCTGTTGTGTCATTTTAAAAGGCTTCCCAGGGGTGGCACAATACATGCTGCAGCCCCTGGTAGGCCTCTGGGGTACCTATGCCCTGGGTACATGGTATACCATATACTAGGGACTCACAAGGGTACTCCAGAATCCAATCTGGAGTGTACCTAAAGTACATGCAATCAATTTAAGGGGAAAGCAGATAGGCTGGGGTCCTGAATAGCAGGATCACAGCCAAACTAAGTCGAAAACCTGCAAAACACCAGGAAAAAAGTGGGGGCAACCATGCAGTCAGATTCCACCTTCCTACATAACCCCCCCCCCAAACAAAAGGAGATAAGGCTAACCTTGTCCAGTTGAGCCTTTATTGACTAAGTGGCCATATAAGGAAGAACCTGCACTAGCATGGTTACCCCCTGTCTTATGGTCCACTAAGCAATTCCTAACACCAAGGGTATTGGATGATCTCCACCATTTGGAATTACTACCTGTGGTATGTTTTGGCAAAGTAAAAGGCTGGTGGGGTGTCTGAGTATAGAAGTGAGGCCCTAATAAAGTTGGCCTCAGCTTCCTCAGATCACTGGTCACCATGGAGGCCTTTCTTTCCGTGACTGAGTTGTATCTGACCCTAAGGGTCAACCTCTGGCTGCCTACAGCTGGGGGTTGGGTCCCTTTGGCTGGAACACTGGAGGGACAGGGTAGGTTTGGAACCACTTGGTCCCAGGTTTGCCTTTGCCCAACAGAATCCATCTGGGGGAGGTCCCTATCTAATGGTAAGAGGGTTCCCTCAGTGTGCTGAGGAATTTTCACCTTGCTAGGGCTACTAGACTGGGTGCCCCTAATCTGTGGATGAGGGGGTTCCTCTGGACAGGGAGCCCTTAGGGGTCCACTGACCTCCCTGACCTCTGCAGCCCTGGGCTGACAGAGGGAGGGTAGAGAGGGGCAGGTTACCTGCTCCAGACTGGGTACCACCTCGGAAGGGTCCCCTGCCATCAGGGGTGTTGCCAGGCCAGGCCTGACCACCTCTGGGGCAGTTCCTTCACTAGGGGTAGGATCAGTTCCCTGAGGAAGCTGACCCTTACCTATTGTCTGGGGGGAAGAAGACTGTTCTTCAACCCTTCTGCTCTCTTGTGGAGTAAAGTGGGCCATTCTTTCAGGCTCCACTTCTCCAAACTTTTCCTGAGATGGGGCTGAGGCCCTAACAGCCCCACCAACCTTCTCAGAGAGGCCCAACATTTTTAAATGGGCCTGGTATTCAACTTCAGCCCAGGCTGAAACCTCCAGATCATTGCCCGACAGCCAATCTACAGGCAAGTTTGGGGACACTGCCACTCTCTTTGGGCCAGTGACCCCTCCCCAGCTGAGATTGACTATGGCCATGGGATGATCTGTTCTGATACCATCAATGTTGGTCACATGGTACTTGAACTCAGGTAAAAGCTGTTGAGGGGGGACTAGTTTCTCTGTCACCATGGTGACACTAGCCCCTGTGTCCCTAAATGCCAACGCCTTCTGACCATTGATTAGGGGCTCCTGTCTGTACTTGCCCAACGTATTGGGACTCATAGTAAAAGTGGCAAATCCCATGCCACCATCACAGACTAAGGAGGCCTGTGAGGAGGACCTTGATAAACTGGGGTCCACCTCAGTTCCCCATGAAAATGCACCTAACTTTTTGGGTGCATTACTACCACCTGGGGGATTACTACTTGTAGTACCAGGAGGAGTGGTAGTATTGCTGGGAGGAACATTTTCCTTATTGCTATCCTGGGAGCAACTGGGGTCATTTTTCCAGTGGCCAGGCTTCTTACAGTTATGGCAATAAGGTTTCTTTTTGGGGGAGGAAGGAGTTTGGGACCCACCCCCAGGAGAGGACTTTTGGGGCCCTGTAGTGGATTTATCCTTGGATTTATCCCCACCTTTCTCTTGGGACTTGGTAGAACCTTTCTTCTGGTCACCACCCTGATTCTTTGGCTTTACTCTGGTTCTGACCCACTTGTCTGCCTTCTTTCCCAATTCTTGGGGAGCGGTCAGATCAGAGTCCACCAGGTACTGGTGTAAAAGCTGGTTTTGACAATTATTAAGGATCTGCTCCCTCATAATCAAATTGTACAATTCTAAAAAGTCATGCACCTTGCTGCCATGTATCCAACCTTCCAGAGCCTTAGTAGCACAATCTACAAAGTCAACCCAGTCCTGAGTCTGTGCCTTTTGGGTGTCTCTGAACTTTAACCTGTATTGGTCAGTGGTTAGGCCAAACCCATCAATCAGAGCACTCTTCAGGACTTTATAATTATCAGCATCCTCTTCTCTTACAGTGAGGAGCTTGTCTCTACCTTTGTCTGCAAAGGAGAGCCACAAGATTGCTGCCCACTGCTCCTGAGGGACCCTCTGTACTTTACAGGCCCTCTCCAGTGCAGTTATCCATTTGTGGATGTCATCCCCACTCTGGTAGGGAGGGACAATCTTGTTCAGGTTCCTATGGGGATGAGTCTCTTCTCTACTCCTAGGGACACTGTTGCTGCCACCATGGGGCTCTAGCCCCAACTTCTGTGAAGCTTTCTGAAGCTCCAGGGATGCCCTGTCTAAGGCCAATTGCTCTCTCTTGATTCTTAGCTTAGCTTTCTCAAACTCAAGCATTTGGCATTTCTTCTCATAAGAGAATGCCCTTTTATGAGAAGCAGAGGACCCTATAGAAGTCCCAGAATGATTAGATTCCTGAGAAGGAGATCTTGATCTTCTTGGTAGACTATTAACCCTTCCAGGTGGGGTAAAGAGAACCCCACTGGGGTCTCCTTCCTCACCTTCAGGAAGAATTGGATTTTCCAGGTGGGAATCATTTTGATCCCCCTGGCCAGCATCAGAGTCTGGGTCATAGTAGTTTTCACTACCTGGCCTTTCCTCTTCTACTGCCCCACCCAACCTGCCTGCCTCATCAGACCCTGGTGTCTTTCTGAGGTCATCTAACAGCAAAGCCTCTATGAGGCGTTGAGTGCTTGAATGTCTCCCTGTTTTCAGTCTCCTAGAGGTACACATATTTCTCAATTCCTGGAATGTGAGATTGTCGTACCTAGTGAGCAAGGAGTCACTGACTTCAGGCCTTGAAGACATTCTAGTGTTGTGTGGTGTATGCACCTACCTACTCTAGTGGGAACTAAAACTCTCTTGAGTTGTAGAAAGGGTGTGCTAAGCCCTTGACACACAACTCTAAGTTCAGTAGAACTTACTGTATTCTAAACTTGATTTATATGTACCTATGTACCTATAGTGGTTTTCAGTTAGTCACTTCAAAGAGATTATCTGGTAAAGCAATAGCAAGCTTGAATCCCACCGCTGCCACCAATGTGAGAAGTTGGCCTGGCATATGCTGTCCACTAGTTATAGTGGGCACCTTGCACCAGTCCAAACGAACCTTATTGATGATAGGTTTAAAGACAACCTTTATTGAAAGCTATCCTAGTCGTAGCTATGGAGAGCAGCCTTCAGGCTAAGTCTTGAAGGAGTGTAAAGCAGCTTGGTTTACCAGATTATAACCTCTTGAATAACTAAATGAAAGGCGAACCACACAAGATATATATAAAATATATGTATTTATTTCTAAACACTAACTACTAATGCCTTTATGAGATTAGAGTTCAAGATACACAGTATCACAGTATTAAAACGACAGTAAATAGCACAATACACAGTGGGCTCCAGGGGAGACCAAACCATATACTAAGAAAGTGGTATAAGAACCACGACTTGACTAGACACAGTGCCTAGAGCACGTAGAATCGCTGGGACCCGAAGGAACCACCCAAGGTAGTGACACAGGAGACCCACGGGGGACGTGTGCAGTGTGAGAACACAGCCGCGAGCGCCGTAGGATTCAATGCAGAAAGTCGCGGTTGGAATTTTAAAGATAAAGGACACTTAGGAGAGGACTTTGAGCAAACCCCATTAGGCTTAAGGGGTTCTAGGGCCAACATCCACGTGAGCACCGGAGTACTCGAGTTACCTCACCCAGGGAAGCCGGGTGCATACTTGTCAAAAGGTGTCGGGAATCGTCGTCGTTTTCAATGGCGATCTGCTGCAAAGTGCTGCTGCCGTGAAGGAGAAAAGTGTCCGGTGTGATCCAAGCCTGGATCGAAGATGTGAAGAACCTGAAAGCAGAGGGGACAGAGTCTGGGTCACTAGCCAGTGACCAGGAGCGGAGCAATCGAATGCCCACCGATGTCGGGTGCTTCAGGTGCGAAGAGGTGAAGCTTGACTCTGCAGCCACGGGGTCCCGGAGATGTCGACGACAACCAGGAGCCGGATTCAAGCTGTCCCACAAAGGATGTTGAGTGCTGGGGTGTCGGTGATCGGATTGACTACAACAAACATTGGCAACAGCAACCCACGCAGGAAGAGAAAAGATGCTTCTGTGCGGACCAGCAAGGTCCTGGGGACTCCCCAAGCAATGGAGAGTCAGGGCACGTCTGGAGAAACCAGAAAAGCCCAATAAAAGTTAGAGTTGCCTTCTTGGGGACCCACAGGTCAACGGACCAGGGATCACGAAGGGACCTCAAGAGGAATCACAAAATGGCAACCCACGGAACACTCGTTGAGTGTAGGCCTGCAATCTTCAGTGCAATTACTGCTCGGGGTTAGGGCTACAAGTAACCCAAAGCTCAGCCTCAGGGGTCGCCGGAAAGCTGATGCTTCTGCAAATGGTCATGGTGTCCAGGGGTTCGGGTTGCACGGTCTCCACGAGGGATACGGGCCTCAGACTTGCTGTGGGCACAGATCGACCTCAGAGACCTCGGAAAACCCACCTCCTGTGTGGCAATATTCTTCGGAGTCCGTCGGAGCTTGGAGATGCCAACCGGTCAGTTGCATTAAAGGTGCCTGCCTTGCAGGGGAGTAACTCCTTTACTCCAAGGGAGATTCTTCAGTCATCCAGCGTAGTGTAGATTGTCAAAGTACTTGGTTTCTGGTATCAGAGTTTAGTCCAGGTGTAATCTAAAGTCCTGTAGTCAGGGTTTCATACTTTATACCCAAGGAAGGGGTGGGACAAACTCTGGGGACCCACCTAGGGGAGGGTCAGGAAAGAGGGGTGGCTACACCCATTTCCTTTGTCCAGTTTCGCGCCAGAGGACGGGCTGTGTGCCCCTGCAACCGGTTTGAGCTGGACTATGCACAGGGACACCAAATGTGCCCCCAGTGCAGACTTCAAAGCACTCTGAGAGTGCACCCACCCAGCCCCAATACACTAAAGCCTGTCTGGGAGGTGGTCACACCTCCCTGTGACAGGAAACCTATTGTCCAGGCCTCCCCTGCCGGAGTTTCGTCCAGCAGCAGGAGGGCAGACTCGTGTCTGTGGCTGCAGCATCCATTTTGTGATGCCAGGGCTCTGTTAAGCTGGTACCGGGTATACCGGTGCTGTCATGTGGCTCCCTCTAGAAGGGAGGAATCATACCTCCCACCCCAGTACTGGGGTGGAGGTATGATTCCAAGGTGTTTGACACCAAACACGACAGTTTTCCATGCAGCCATTCTCAAGTTAGCATTTACCACGGGGTTATAATGCACTTAAGAGTATATGGTCTGGCTGCATCACAAACAACCCCGGAATAAAGATTCCGAAAGCTGCAGAGGGGCTCTGCTCATGCATGGGCACCCTCTCACATGAAACCCAGCACCCTGCCTTCAGGATTGTTAAGGCCTGCCATAGGGGTGACTGATAGGTTTACATGTGCAGTGATATGGAGAGATATAGGGAACCTATATCTCAGTAAGGGGTGTATATACCACCTTACACAGGCTGCTGTAGCAGACCTGTTGTGTCATTTTAAAAGGCTTCCCAGGGGTGGCACAATACATGCTGCAGCCCCTGGTAGGCTTCTGGGGTACCTATGCCCTGGGTACATAGTATACCATATACTAGGGACTCACAAGGGTACCCCAGAATCCAATCTGGAGTGTACCTGAACTACATGCAATCAATTTAAAGGGAAAGCAGATAGGCTGGGGTCCTGAATAGCAGGATCCCAGCCAAACTAAGTCGAAATCCAGCAAAACACCAGGAAAAAAGTGGGGGCAACCATGCAGTCAGATTCCACCTTCCTACAAAAACCTCTCCCCACATCCAAGTCTTTTGTCCACTGTGTGGGAGCAATACACATCTCACCACAAGAGAGCCACTAACAGTCAGATTACACAGAACACAGCCAGAAAAGCACAATGGCACAGGCAAGAAAAAGGCATCTTTCTAAAAAGAGGCATTTTCAAACTAGTAATTTAAAATCTGACTTGATCATTAGATTGGATTTTAAATTCCTATTGAGTCCCTGAATCATGGCTCTAGCTATTCACAAGTTTAAGGTATGCATTCTAAGGGACTCCTCAGAAATCGCGATTTTGCGATTAGCAAAAAAAATAAGCAAAATTGGCACGTTTGTAAAAAACCTGTGATTTTTACAAAAATAGCTGCAACATATTGGCAGTTAAAAAAACATTAAGGTTGATCCTCCTTTTGTTGGCTCTGCACTGGCTGAGTCAATACAAGGAGGGTGAATGACAGGTGTCAGAGGCGTTAAATTCCTCTGTTAGCCACCTGTTTTGATTATTTGAAAAAACACAGAGCCCTCCTCTTCTCCCAAGCTCTCTAATTACCTGCCTTTCTTGCCAGGCCTCCTCCCTCCCTCCTCACTGTACTTTGTTTAGTGGCACCCAGCACCCCTTGACTCTTTTTTTGTTGTTGCAATGTACAGCTTTCCAATACTGGTTGCGTTTGCGCTATATATGAGCCCCAGTTACACAAGGTCACATTTGTGCTTTTTAGGCAAAGTGATAGGATGCGGGGACTCGAGCCCGGTTTCCCAGTCCACAGCTCTGGCCATAACAACACATTCTCTCCTCTATACCCCCATCTCCTCCCCTCCTCTCTCCAGAGGCTGCCGAAACATAAAACACTCCTTTCCCAACAACTCCAGGAGACTTGTTCCACCCCCTCTTCACCCTCATTGCCCCCAACCCTTCCCGAGTCTCCCATGTCCCTGCCACTTCACTAACCCCATGCTGCTCTGTTTAGCTTTGGAATAGTCGTAGTTGGATGCCAGAGAAAGCAGTTTTTTTCGAATGTAGAAATACACTCTCTGGCATCAGACACCCTCCTGTTCAAAGGCGCAGTGCTGCTGGAAACTCTGCCAGGTCACAGATTGTGACTTGTCACAGTCTCCCGTAATGCAGACCAAAGACCTAGCAGTACATAGAACATGTACCTCACAAATACTGAAAATGTTGGGGTTTGGGATCGCAAATTTTGCTTTTTTTTGCTGCAAAATTTACTATCCCAGGAAGCGAAATCCTGGAGTCTGTATAATGTAACCCAGTGCTTTTCTATGGGAAAGCAAGGCTTGACACAGTGAAAATCAACTTAGGGGATTTTGACTTCCAGGACATGTAAACTCAAGCAAACATGTCTTACTTTCTAAATAACAAGCACCCTGCCCTATGGGCATTTAGGGTCTATCTTATGGTTGAATTATAAGTATTAAAATGGCAATGTTTAGGTCTGGTAAAGATTTACTTTGCCAGGTCAAATTTGCAGTGTTAAAACTGCACAATAAGGCTTCAGGTGCAGGCTTGAAGAAACGCTTTGCATTGTCACTATAGTGGTGGCAAAATAGGTGCTGCAGTTCATTCGGGCTGGACTGTATCCATGAGGCACAGGGTCAAGACTGATTTGTATATAGCTGTGTCTGAACTGGGGTGGCGAAGTGAGCTAAAGAATGATGATGGATTCAACCCAGATCTGTGACTGGGGGCGAGTGTCTGAAAAGTTTCAGCGCTCCGTCCATCATCTCCTTGTGTTTGCTTTGTTCGCCCTAAGTTGGCAGGGTATGCCCAGACGTGGGTCCCTTGCTCACTTTGCCACTGGATTCAAGCTAGCCTGGCTGATGAGGGCTGTTAGCCCGAAACCGGTCCCAGGATGCTTGTTTCCGGTCCAGGGAAGACATGGCTTGGCAATTCGGGCTGGACTGTACCCATGAGGCACAGGGTCAAGACTGATTTGCATATAGCTGTGTCTGAACTGGGGTGGCGAAGTGAGCTAAAGAATGATGATGGATTCAACCCAGATCTGTGACGGGGGGCGAGTGTCTGAAAAGTTTCAGCGCTCAGTCCATCATCTCCTTGTGTTTGCTTTGTTCGCCCTAAGTTGGCAGGGTATGCCCAGACGTGGGTCCCTTGCTCACTTTGCCACTGGATTCAAGCTAGCCTGGCTGATGAGGGCTGTTAGCCCAAACCCGGTCCCAGGATGCTTGTTTCCGGGCCAGGGAAGGCATGGCTTGGCAATTTGGGCTGGACTGTACCCATGAGGCACAGGGTCAAGACTGATTTGCATATAGCTGTGTCTGAACTGGGGTGGTGAAGTGAGCTAAAGAATGATGATGGATTCAACCCAGATCTGTGACTGGGGCGAGTGTCTGAAAAGTTTCAGCGCTCAGTCCATCATCTCCTTGTGTTTGCTTTGTTCGCCCTAAGTTGGCAGGGTATGCCCAGATGTGGGTCCCTTGCTCACTTTGCCACTGGATTCAAGCTAGCCTGGCTGATGAGGGCTGTTAGCCCAAAACCGGTCCCAGGATGCTTGTTTCCGGGCCAGGGAAGACATGGCTTGGCAATTTGGGCTGGACTGTACCCATGAGGCACAGGGTCAAGACTGATTTGCATATAGCTGTGTCTGAACTGGGGTGGCGAAGTGAGCTAAAGAATGATGATGGATTCAACCCAGATCTGTGACTGTGGGCGAGTGTCTGAAAAGTTTCAACGCTCCGTCCATCATCTCCTTGTGTTTGCTTTGTTCGCCCTAAGTTGGCAGGGTATGCCCAGACGTGGGTCCCTTGCTCACTTTGCCACTGGATTCAAGCTAGCCTGGCTGATGAGGGCTGTTAGCCCGAAACCGGTCCCAGGATGCTTGTTTCCGGTCCAGGGAAGACATGGCTTGGCAATTTGGGCTGGACTGTACCCATGAGGCACAGGGTCAAGACTGATTTGCATATAGCTGTGTCTGAACTGGGGTGGCGAAGTGAGCTGAAGAATGATGATGGATTCAACCCAGATCTGTGACTGGGGGCGAGTGTCTGAAAAGTTTCAGCGCTCCGTCCATCATCTCCTTGTGTTTGCTTTGTTCACCCTAAGTTGGCAGGGTATGCCCAGACGTGGGTCCCTTGCTCACTTTGACACTGGATTCAAGCTAGCCTGGCTGATGAGGGCTGTTAGCCCGAAACCGATCCCAGGATGCTTGTTTCCGGTCCAGGGAAGACATGGCTTGGCAATTCGGGCTGGACTGTACCCTTGAGGCACAGGGTCAAGACTGATTTGCATATAGCTGTGTCTCAACTGGGGTGGCGAAGTGAGCTAAAGAATGATGATGGATTCAACCCAGATCTGTGGCTGGGGGCGAGTGTCTGAAAAGTTTCAGCGCTCCGTCCATCATCTCCTTATGTTTGCTTTGTTCGCCCTAAGTTGGCAGGGTATGCCCAGACGTGGGTCCCTTGCTCACTTTGCCACTGGATTCAAGCTAGCCTGGCTGATGAGGGCTGTTAGCCCGAAACCGGTCCCAGGATGCTTGTTTCCGATCCAGGGAAGACATGGCTTGGCAATTCGGGCTGGCTGTACCCATGAGGCACAGGGTCAAGACTGATTTGCATATAGCTGTGTCTGAACTGGGGTGGCGAAGTGAGCTAAAGAATGATGATGGATTCAACCCAGATCTGTGACTGGGGGCGAGTGTCTGAAAAGTTTCAGCGCTCCGTCCATCATCTCCTTGTGTTTGCTTTGCTCGCCCTAAGTTGGCAGGGTATGCCCAGACGTGGGTCCCTTGCTCACTTTGCCACTGGATTCAAGCAAGCCTGGCTGATGAGGGCTGTTAGCCCGAAACCGGTCCCAGGATGCTTGTTTCCTGTACAGGGAAGACATGGCTTGGCAATTCGGGCTGGACTGTACCCATGAGGCACAGGGTCAAGACTGATTTGTATATAGCCATTTCTGAACTGGGGTGGTGGAGTGAGCTAAAGAATGATGATGGATTAAACCCAGATCAGTTGACTGGGGGTGAGTATTTGATTAGCTCAAGCGCTCCGTCCATCATCCCCTTTGGTATCGCTTCGGTCTGTACCCATGAGGCACAGGGTCAAGACTGATTTGCATATAGCTGTGTCTGAACTGGGGTGGCGAAGTGAGCTAAAGAATGATGATGGATTCAACCCAGATCTGTGACTGGGGGCGAGTGTCTGAAAAGTTTCAGCGCTCCGTCCATCATCTCCTTGTGTTTGCGCAGTTCATTAGTGACATTTAACTTACAGGCCCTGGGTACACTGGATGCCATATTCTAGGTAGCTATGGGCAAAATAAATGTTCCAATCAGGGTTTGTAGGCGATTTAAAATGTTTTTAGTTGTCATAACACCTGCACTGGCGCCTGGTTAGCTGCATCCCAGTGTACACAGTCCAAAAACTAACAGCAAAAATAGTCATTTTCTTACAGAAACCCACAACTGGAAACAGTGTCCATGAATGTAAAGTGTGGTGGTCACCCTAACCCAGGGAGCAGACCAGCTAGTCACATTTTGAATCACAGCAGTTCTTCTCTTATTCAGCTTTGCCCCTCAAGATCCACTATCCAAAATTTGCTTGGCAGACATCTGCATATTGCATGTCATGACTTCAGGAAAGAGAGGTAATCTTATGATCCTACGCATCCCCTTGTTTTTGCTCTTGGAAACCACAAGGCAGGCAACATAGATGCACATTCCATAGTGAAACATGCTTTTGGAATTTCTGATACCAGTATTCGGGAACTGTTAAGTATCTTCCAGATATCACACAATTAGCTTTAATCTTTAGCCAATCTCAAAATTACTGAGAGTTTCCCATATGGGAACTGCAATTTTAGAGCAGAATAACTTGGTGACAGGAAAGTAGGTGGCTGCATCATTATCAAAGTAGCCTTCACTGTTTTAATGACCTTCATGCCAGTTATTCTAGGAACTGATTCATTTTCATTCAACTTTTGCCTTATTGTGATTTTGGACTTACGGAACAGCTTACACATTACTTTCACGTTATCCTCAAATTTGGAGAAGAAGCTGCTTCACTGGTGATATCCTGCTCTAAACTTGAACTAATTAAGGACTTTAGGTACTAGGCGGATGATAAGCCAGGTGAGAGGTTTGTTTGTTTCACACCTCTTTCAACATAAAATGTCTTCTTGATCCCCTCCAAAATCTAAAACTTCATTGGTCAGAAAACTCTCTGATCAAAGAATTGATAATCCAGATGGTCATTTGGTGGCACGATTTTTCATTAAGTTTAATATAGTCAGTGGAGTATCTCCTCATAAGACAGTAAGATAAATTACCAAACACTGCAACCAGTCACAAATTGTGCATGATTCTCTCATAGATTCACTGTCAACTTCTGCTTCAAGTAACACTTCTCAGTTGTCATCTGAACATAGTTCTGCTCATTATATTTTGATTACTTAAGCTGTCGATACTTAGCTCCTCTTAAGAAAGCACTACTTTGTTGTTGCCCTATGCTGAAGCTAGGATAACCTAGCCACTAAGAACCTAGGTTTCATCAAGCTTGGGTGATATTGGTGCAATTCATAGCATGTCTCCTATAGAGGAAGATGTAAATGGTCCTTACAGTAATAGTAAAAAATACTCTAGGAGAACTGCAAAGACTTTTATTCCACCAGGTAGTCTATGGTACAGAACAACCTTAAATTTATTTGTAGAACGACTGAAGACCTGATGGATCACTTGTTTTGTACCCACAGCGTTCCATCACAAGAATGTTCTGAATCCTTAAACCTTTGCTTAGTGAATGACATGATCATTCAAAATTCCTGTTGCTGTGCTTTCTTCTTGTCTTATATTGTTATCCTACAGGCCTTATTATTGTTATTAATATTATTTATTATTATTATTAATAAGTTTTAGATAGCGAAGCTACCCCATTGGGGTTTCCCAGCGCTAAAACGTCAGGTCTGTCCAAGTCTGACTCACTCAGAAAAGGCAGGTCTTCAGCTGTCTTCGAAAGCCCGTCAGCGAGGGACAACTTTTCATGGGGTTCTGGGAGGACGTTCCACCGCTTGAAGCCCTGAAACGCAAAAGACTGGCCTCCCATGCGTGTGCGTTTGACTATGGGGACAACGCACAGGTAAAGATCACTGGAGCGGAGGGAACGAGAAGGTTTGTAAGCTCTAATGAATTCACGCAGATATTGTGGGCCAGCCCCTGCTCTGCTCTATGCACATAGCACAGGGCTTTAAAGTGAATTCTCTTCTCCACTGTAAGCCGGGGAAGTTCCCATAGTAGACAAGAAGCCGAGACACTTTTCGAGAGTCTATAGAGCATCCTAGCTGCTGAGGTCTGGAACACTTGCAACCATTTGATGGAGGCTTTATCCAACCCCCAGATACAGTACGTTGCCATAGTCCAATCTTAACATAATGAGTGCCTGAACCACCGTCCTTTGAGCTGGGAATGGGAGTAGCCAGATGATTTTCTGCAGCCATTTCAGGACAGCAAAGTATGTGGCTGCCACCTTCGTCACTTGGGGCTTCATGGACAGCTTGTCATCCAAAAGGAAGCCGAGATGCTTGACCTTAGGGGCTGGATCCGGAAGAGGCCAATGTTGAGGACCACACAGGGACGGATTCTTTCCCAGCACCAGTACGTCGGTCTTGTCTCCACTGAGTGTAAGTGAATAGTTATTCATCCACTTCATGACCAGGCACAAGCAGGAGTTCAAGGCCTCAGAGCTGTGGTGCTGCGCTGATGACAGGGAAAAGATAATTTGCATATCATCTGTGTATGAGAATAAAGTAAGGCCACGACTTTCCACCAAGTCACCCAATGAGCACACATAGATGTTAAATATTGCAAGACTTAGGGAACATCCTAGAGGAACTCCTGAGGTCAGGGTGTGCCACTCAGAGGAGGCAGTGGCTGAGACACATGAAAAGACTGGTCCTTTAAGAAGGATGTCATTCAAGACAGGGCCGTTCCATGAAGTCCCAAATCGGCTAGCCTCTCTAAGAGTGTGACGTGGGACACATTGTTGAAGGCCACGCTGAGATCGGGTAAAATCAGCGCGGTCGTCTCGCTCCCATCCAAGAGCCGTCTAAGATGTTCTGTGACTCCTAGAAGGGTGGATTCGGTACTGTGTCCCATCCTAAACCCTGATTGAGAGGGATGAAGGAAGTCCTGGGACTCCATAAAACTGGAGAGTTGTCTGCTGACATGTTTCTCCATTATTTTGGCTATGATGGGAAGCATAGAAACTGGTCTATAATTAGAGCAATTGTCAGGGTCTATGTTAGGTTTCTTCAAAAGGGGCCGGACCTTGGCATGTTTCCATGCCTGTGGAATCTGCCCCTGCGTAAGAGATGTATTAAGAGTCCCACCAGCAACTGGATAGTGTCCGAATCGAGGAAACTGAACTTGGCAGCGGGAGAGGATCTCCAAATGAGCCAGATCTTATTGATGTCAGTAGTGATAGGAACATAAGCAGGTCCAAAGTATCCCAGACATTCAGTTTATGATGAAATTGTGGAAGTTGGACCAGTCAGGTCCTTGGTGGCAGGAGGCCCCGCTATAATACTTGGTGGGGAGACGTCCTTCCATTCTGTCGTTAGTGACAGCTGGATATCTGCCACCTTTTTAACAAAAAAAATAAGTCAGTTCCTCGCACTGATGCTGCGACAGTTCCGGCTTTGGTGAAATCCTGATAGGATTCAAAAGATCCTTCACCACTCTGAAAAGAGTTTTTGGGAAATTTTGAGCTGAGTTAATTTGGTCCGAGTAAAAGGTGGAACGAGCCACTCTACAGAGTCCATGATAGTTTCTCAAAGCTATTTTGTATATGAGCTTACTATCCTCATCGTACGCAAGTCTTCAGGATCTCTCCAGGCCATTACATCTTGATTTCCCTGTCCGAAATGCCCCTGTGAACCAGGGAGCCTGAGGGTAGGATCTGACTTGGCAACTGATTTTAGCTGGCAGAACTCTATCCAGTGAATCCCACTACCAGTCATCAATCCTCAGCTGGCCCAGCTCAACCACTTGAGTTAAACTGGGCAGTGTATTCCTCAGTTGACTATTAATGCCTGGGATGTCTAATCGTGACCATGCCCTCAACTTGATCTGAGGCCCACCCCTCACTCTAGCTGGAATATGACATGCCCAACCTGAAAAAGGTACAGCATAATGATCCGACTACAATAATGGCATGGAAGGAGCCGGTTCCAACGATTTTATATTTGCAAAAATCGGGTCTAAAATATGTCCTGCTTTATGTGTAGGTACAGTATTCCTTAGATCCAGGCTCAGTACTCTGAGGTCTACAATCAGGGTCTGGCCAGAACAGCATGAACATTCCTCAAAATGGATGCTCAAATCCCCCAATATTATGAAATTGAAGGATCTGAGGATCTGTGGGGTGAGTGGGTCGGAAAGCATCGTGCACCAATTTCCAGCGTAACCCGGTGGGCGATAAATTAGACCGCACGATAATGTGAAGTTATGCATCAGTTCCAACGAGAAAGACATTGCTTGACATGCCGGTATTGGCAGTTCATGGATAGTACATTTATAACTGTTTTTAAACACAAAGGCCATCCCACCACCCGGTTTGCCACTCCTATCTCTCCTCACTATAGAACAGTTTAGCAGCAGAGCCGCAATAACATCAGGGATAGAGGCCTTACGTAACCATGTCTCCGATAGGATAGGAACATGGCATCAGGCACATGATCCACCAAAAAGTTATGGAAATACTGTTAGTGGCTAGGTAACAGGTGAACATTAATGCAAAGAGCAGTAAAACTTGTTTTCTAGCCCATTACATGAAATGGTGGTCGCACTACTTCCTGTTGTCATTAAACAGGCTCCATTGCCCGAGGCGCCTTGCTGTACGCCTTGTTGTATGCATTAAGGGAGAAGTTACAGGACTTACATGCTTGTTGACTTTTTAATGGGTTGAGGGACGCATGACAGGTATCTGAACAAACATGGCACAGTGCTCTTCGTTGTTCTTTAGAAAATACCTTTAAATCCAACCGGAAACTGGCAGGGTTCCTAGCCCCGTTTGGCACGGACAGGTGCAGACGGGCTTGCCTTAGGTGTGCCTTTGGCGCGCCAGTGGCATGGCCACACCTGGGCCATGCCAAAATAGTGGCGTGCACCTCAAACAATAAGCAACTAGCCCACTAACCATGCGCTGCACACATCTCTGTAATGGCTGCCTGAAAAGTGTCACGAGCAGGGCACTTAACTCGTGCCACCACGCACCTAAAAAATTACGTTTTTTTAAAAAATACACAAATTCCCCCCAAACACAAAAACATACAGCATATATGCCGCAAAGTTAAAAAGACTTTAGTTTTGAAGTTTAAGTTTAGAAAGTAGTGGTGCTCAACGAACACCCTACTTGACACTGCACATCCGCGCCATGCCTAAATAGGGATGTGCACCTTAAACCATAACCAACTGGCCCGCAAACCGAACGCTGCACACATCTCTGTAATGGCTGACTGAAAAGTGTCATGAGCAGGGCACTTAACTCGTGCTACCATGCTCCTAAACAATGCCGTTTTTTAAAAATACACAAATTCCCACCCAAACACAAAAACATACAGCATATATGCCGCAAAGTTTAAAAAGACTTTAGTTTTGAACTATTCACAAAGTTTACAACCAAACTTACTTGTTTTAGGTTTGCCAGGAATTCACAAAGGGATTCCTGCCATGGTTAAACCTATTTACATATGCAGAGAACTTAACCTCAAGTGTGGAGTTCTTTGCAACGTTAAGTCCCATTGATGAAGTGGAAAAATGGGGGTCAAATGCATGACTAACCTTAGACGTCTGCAAACACCAACCTACATATATTTTTGGGACATTCACAAGTGCTTTTCCTTCCCCTTTCCAACATGGAAGCAATAGGATCCTTTACTCCAGTCAACAGCTGGTGTAAGTCCCTTTCCAGGGTAGGAAGGAGAATGGATAATCATAGATTTATTGAGGGTAAAGGAGAAGGGCTTTCTTTTCCATTGGAAAAAATATTTTCCTTTCAGAAAAAATTTGCACATTGGATCCTTTTCACCTGTGCGGAGTTCTCCACTATGAAGACCTGCACACAGAGGGAACAGAAACCCAGTGGAAATATTGCTTAACCTTCCCAGACATATTCCTGGAAACCTGCAACTGATGGAGGTTTCCAGACATAAATATTTGAAAGTATGTGAATTCCAAAAAGTAGGAAACAGTGGCGGCTGCTCTGCTAAGGCGGAGAGCATCGCCCCACTGCTCGTTGAGCGGTGGAAAATAAAAATAAAATGATAATAACAAGAAGTCATTATCATTTTTTTTCCTTTGTGACTTCGGGTGGGGCGGGGCTGGCTCTCCACAGAGGGAGCAGGAGTGGTTTGCACACCCTCCCAACATGCGCATGACGCTTTGACCAGCCCTCTAGGGCTGGCCAAACCATCATGCGCACTTGGCATGTTCTCCATTGGGCTGTGTTGCACAGCTCCATGGAGAACATGCCCAGCCTCCCCAGGCACTGCCAGAGCAGCCAAACAGGCCACTCAGACCAATCAGGACGCTGCTCTTGCAGCGTCATGATTGGCTGGCAGAGTCCTAAAGCCTGGGTGCTTCCAGTGCAGGCTGCAGGCAGCAGCCAGGAAAAAGACAAGAAGACTGAGGAGAGGCGTGGGACGGAGGCAGCGGCAGCAGCAAAGCAGATAAGTTTATATTTTTGGTTTTTGTCTTTTCATCCCTCCCCCCACCTCACCACCCCCGTTCAGAGGCAGCCGCCAATGGTAGGAAAAGTACATGCAGGTAAATATCTCCGCCTGCAGTTTTCCTACTTGTCATATGACTCATACCCTTATTTCGAGAAGCTTTAATTAAGCCTAAGTCTGAGTCCTCCGCCCTACTGAAATTTCTACAGCTTATAAACTTGTCTCTTCGTGTGCGCATGAGAAATGTGATCAATGATTACTTGGCCCAAGGGATGTGAAGGGCTCAATTTTAGATTGTCCAGTTGATTTCGATTTAGAAAAAGAGCCTCTCCAACTTATTTGAATGTGCTGTTGTTCTGGACACTGCCCAAGGCCTCTTTAACCTGGAAATCAAATCGGTATTATTGATAGCTTTCGACAAACTCAGTATGAAAGCTATGTCTTGGGATGTCACTGCCCTGATTCACTGTGGTCAGTCAGCAGCATTTGACACTGTAGATAATGTCATTCTCTTGGCAGGGGCGGCTCGTCCTCAAGAGCGGAGGAGCGTTGCCCCGCCTGCTGCAAGCGCAGCAGGCACACACGCACGTCAATGCCATTTTACTTATAAGCGCAGTGTGAGTGCAGAGGGCGGGCTGAATCCTGCGATTGCAGGATTACAGCTGCCCCTGCAGTGCGCGTGTCGGGTTGGCCGGCTGGTTTGCTACAGCCAGCCCGACATGCGCAGTGCACACCCCATATTTTTATAGTTGTAGCCGCCTCTTTCTCTTGGTTCTTCCCCATTCCAAGGAAGTCACAGACAATGCACATCAGTGTCAATACATTCTTCTCCACAGTGAAGGTAACTAGATGTTAAAGAGGACAGTTCTGCCTTTTAACCAGTCCTCTTTAAATCTAGCTCAGCCTGTGGTGAGGCTAATCTGCTCTAGAAGCTTTTGTTTTCTACTTAAGATGTAAGCCAATGAAACCCCGCTTGTTAATATCCTGTGGGGGGATATTTCATTTGCAACATCTTTACAACTATGTCGTAAGCAGCTCTAGGAGTGAAAAGACAGCCATTGGTTCTACCTTAACTCAGAGAAGTCTGAGGTGATGCTGGTAAAAGGTAGGTCTGATATATACCTGAATGCCTGTTGACCCATTGAGAAGGCACTTTGTTCTTCCGTGTGTATCAACAACTTAGGAGTCCATTTTGATTCTGCTTTTTCCTTGAACTCTCAATTTTCATTCGTTATTTTGAGCTGCTTCTTCCCGCTTCAGCAGCAGAAGAAAATTATTCAATTTCTTAACGTGTCCCTTATCTGCATGCACCTTCATTCATACACTCTCACCATGTTACTACCGTCTTACACTGCTTATTTATTAGCAACTCCAAAACCAAATACGCCTAGTTTCCTGGCCTTGATTCCAGAAAATGCCTCCTTCTTCCACCACGGTTCAATTCCTTTTCTTTATCTCACTCTTAATTCCTGCTTTCTCCATTTGCCACGGTTTTCCTATCTTTCTCTGTCTTGCTCTTGTCAAAGCTTGATGATGAAAAATAAGTCCCTGGCAAAACAACTGCAACCACCATCACGAATTAAGCACTGCCCTTCCGAGGAACAATACTCTTTCATTTTACAGACAATAAACTAGCCAGTGTAACAAGTGTCAAGCCTCAAAGAAGACGTTATTTTCCACGTCCAATTAAATACGCGAGAGCGCTATACACAGCTGAAACCAGATAGTGGCCATCCGTACCTGTCCCCACGCACTTTGAAATCAATTTTGCGCGCGCAGCCCTTCTGGGTGACGCGTGGAGTGTTTTGAGCAAGAGGCCTTGTCAGGCACGCGCACTGGTCCCCGGGAGTCGGGTGAAGGAGGGCCGCCCTCTTCAGCGCTTCCTCCGGCTGCAGCGCCGAGTCCCACGAGGCCTGTCAGGCAATTTATGGAGAACGGCACTTATTGACCAAAAATAAATTGAAATTCAAATACTGGCTCTCCGAGGCCGCAGTCAATGTACGAAATCCTGCTTTTGCCGTTTACAAGCCAAGTTTCATGCCCCCACTCCATCTCTCCGCTTCCATTGCCTTAATCAGAAAGCAGACTCCATTTTCATTACATTCCCTTAGCGCTCCGTGCCGCGCACGGCTGCCTCATGCAGAAGCGCAAATTGCAGTATAGGAAGGTGTTGATAACAGTATTTCAGCTCGACTGGATGCGGCCATGTACGCATATATAATAACAGCAGGGTTTCTGTCGAGGGGTTTCAAATGTCACCATAGAAAGCAGCACTAAAGCTTGATGGCACTCAGACACCTGCGAATGAAAACATCCCTTGTGAGCAAGGATATACAACTTTACATTGTACATAGTGATGTATATTTTCTTCCGCAGGCACCACAACCAATCATAAATGACAGGAAAAGTAAGGGGTGAAGACATTGCTTAATTTGAGCCGGTGGTTTCCGTTGCTCCGCACTTAATTGTCAACACCGGCGCTTGTGACAGTTTGCCATAAGGTGGCGCTGTCTGAGATTACCACAACAGTCAATTGTTAATTCAATATACATTAAAAATGACTAGTACCTGCAGCCCAAGCCATTCTTATAGCTTTGGGTGCCTGGAATACTCCGAATTGTCACACTTATAGGAGTGTGAGTAGTTGTGTTGTTCCTATCAGTGGCAGCATGGCAGGGGCAATGTGTGGTGCAGACTGCAGTTGCCGCCTCACGAGAGCCCTGGCTTTAATTTTTTTGACAAATTAAGCACTGGGTGAAGAGGTAGTGTGCAGCAGACATAAACAAAATTACCTTGCAGGTGCCCCCACTTACTAAATACACCTGGCATCCTGCCACCATCCCCATAACCATAAGTTGCGAATTTCAGTGGTTTGAGCCAGAACCATAACTCCGTTTTTTCTTTGAATTTCATCGTTTTTTTATGAAGTACTTTCTTTCCGATCCGAGTGTCAGGATCAGGAAGACTAGATTACAGCAACTCTCCTGCAAGATTTAAAAAGGGTGGACATTTTAGAGAACAGGGAGTTGGAAACTGAGCTTTGCAGTAGCAAGAGCACATAACACAGTTTCCCTACAGATCCTCACTTCCTGAGTCATGTGAAGACTTCCGCAGTGCTTAATTTGTAAAATATCAAGTGCCAGGGCTCTGACCAGGAGACCACTGCAGCTTGCACCACCCATGGCCCTTGTCATCGCTGCCAAAACAACTACTAACCATCTCTCTCCATGTATATGCGACAGTTCAGATTATTCCAGGTCCCCAAAGCTAAAGGAACGGCTGGGGAGGCCGGTATTAGCAATTTTAATGTATATTGTAATCCTAAACAACCGTTGTTCTGCTTATCTCTAAATTACATGAGCAGCGCCACCATGTGGTAGACTGTTCTATGTAGGGTGTTGACAATTAGGTGCCGGTGCCGAGCACCGGAAAGCCCCGGCTCAAATTAAGCACTGGACTTCCGGGTCATTATTGGTAACACTAGTATTTAGATCAGGGGTCTCTAACCTTTTCTGTAGTCAGAGCTACTTGTGATCAGTGAAAATCATTGTGAGCTACTGAAGGCCAAGCAACTCGTGCATTGTTACTAAACACCCCCATGCTCAACTTCATTGAGTTTAGGCCTAAAATCTATAATGCCACATACTATGATTTAAACAAAATATTTTGACTCAGGGCACTATGACAGGGCTTCCATGTGTGTCAGTAAGAGCGTGGTCTGTGGGAATGTATGAATATGCGTGCGTATGGATGGGATATATATGTATTGTTGACTGAGAGCCTGTGCCGTATCTACTTATGGCACAGGACATACCTTTCACCATATGTGGCACCGTTAAATGTATAACACAAACGTACAACCATTTTTGTAAATGGGAGAAATTTGAGTGCAGATAAATGTTCTCCAAAACTGTTCATAATATGGAACATTTTTCTGCACTATAAATTTCTCCTACTTAAAAAAAATGGCTGTATTTTTCAGTTATAAATACGGCACCCTGTCTACCATCAAATGGGAGCAAGATGCCTGCTGTGTCTAATGTGACACTTTGAAATGGGAGAAAATTAAACTGAAGAGTTAACTTTACATTTCTATGTATTCCATAAAAATCATCATTTAAATTTTCTTAAATTCAAAGTGAGGAAATATGCTTCATAAAACATTAAGACGTAATTGAAAGTGGAGAAAAACATTAAGACTTAGGGCCTTATTACAAGTTTGGCGGTCCTCCTGTAGGCCTGCATCCCTGCACCGACAGGAGGACCGCCAAGCCCGTCGTGCACCCGCCTACCGGATTATGAGTGTAATACAGGGCGGGTAGGCGATGCTGTGGTGATCCCATGGCGGCGGCTGTGTAAGGCTCATAGAAGAGCCTTAACAGCAGCCTGCCGCTGTGACTGCGCCTGCAGCATGTTCCTCCATGCCATGCAGGAACAGAGGTGCAATTCCAGGGGGGCACAACATGTGCCCCCCGCATGCACCCCCAGGCCCAGAAGCGTCAGGAGGCCCCCTTAGTTGCCTCTCCACCACTCTTTTCATGGCGGGCTCACCGCCATGAAATGGGAAGGGGAAAGCCAACTCGGAATATGCTCAGCTGTGCCGCAGGGGCACCACCAGCATATTCCTGCCCCTTTCTGCTGTGTGACTGCCGTGGGATCCTGGATCTTGGTGGTAATAAGTCCCTTAATGTTCCATAGAAATATTTTTTTTCATTTTAAGTTTTTCCCATTTGAAAAAAGGCTGTATTTTTCAGTTTTAAATGTGGCACAGTGTCTACTGGTCACTCGGAGCATGATGCCAGCTGTTTGTAAATGCAACTTTGAAATGGGAGAAAATTAAAATGAAGAGTTATTTAATGATTAAGTTAACTCTTCATTTTAATTTTCTCCCTTTTAAAAGCATTCAGAAACATCATTTTGTTCTCATGCTCCAATATTGAGTTGACAAGGACTTTTATTTAAGAGTTAAATACCTTAGAGCATTAATTTTTCACCTCTGTGCCCCAGCCTGGGTCATAAAGCAGATGCCAGCACTGCCCATTCTTAGGCCCTGCGATCTGCAGTCTGATGATAAAGTAAAATAAACACAGCCTCCCCTTAACTTTAAAAGGAAAATCCAACCCAGTACTTATTTAAAAATTAACTCAAGGCTTCAAGCTACTCTGAAGGTGTCTGCGAGCTACTGGTAGCTCTCAATCGACCGCCATTTACCATCCTTTCATCTTTTTTGTTTTTACCCTTTGTAGACCCTCATGATTAGGGTATCCATTACTGTCTTTCTTTGGCCCCTTGTTCCATTTTTGCCTCCCTTGTGTGTTCCTGATTATGTTTTCTCCACAACTGGTGGCCTGCCTGTCCTTCCATGTCCTTGGGTTTCTGCCTGGGGTCCTGATCTGACAGGAGCTCTTTACAGCACAATCCGCCAGTATGATGGGTCAGCCCTCTAACCCCTCCTTGTTGTTATATTGGACTTACTCAATTCTGTCATTATCCCACCTCTAGTTGGTGTACCCTTCTCACACAATAGTTGGTTTCTTCTTTCCTGAGAGCTTCAAGGATACTGGAAAGAAGGCTTAGCCCACAACACCATGGCGAGTTCACTTAAAGGGCATTAGGGTACTGGTGTTCTCCCTTTGCTCTTCCTGCTGCCTTTTCCTGTCCCCGAATTTCACTGTCAGGTGTATTTTGTCATTATCAATTAGGGGACATCAGTAGGTTTCTGCTGGTCTACTTGTTCCGAACTTGACACCATGCTGTGCATGGCCTTTGGTGATGCATAGCGGGATTCAACAGTGAAGTTTCAATTATTGAAACCTTGTATTGACCTAATAAGTTGGTGCCTTTTTTACTTGTGGTGGACTTCCATCTTCCCCAAATAATAATTCAGTTTCTTACAGGTACTATATCAAGAAAAACAAAATCGACATACACAATTATTGCCCCAAAAATATTTTAAACAAACGTATCGCTAACCCTATACATAAGCAGTAAAGACACAAATATCAGTGACAAAATATTGCTTAAAAACTTATAAAAGTTAGCAATATTATATTCAAGAAAGAATTAACAAATATTGCTACACATTTAAACTAAGGTAACATAACAAAAACACTAAAGCCACATATCAAACCCCAGAAAATCAACATAATTCTATATAAAACAAACTATACTAACTTAAATATATATATACATATGAAATAAGTGAAAATGATATTATTTAGCACCCGTTTGTAGGTTGTTGGGAACACAAAGTCACCTAGAAGCGCTGCGCATCTTGAAATCTGATTCAAGACCATTAGTTGCTTGCGCAGTAGCCAAGTTTCTTGGAAAAATGTGGATAATTAGAAGGCACACACTAAAGATGTGATATGGCGTGCCTCATGGTTCTTCCTTTCCATTTTCCCAAATCCTTTAAACGAGAACCAGGCAGTATCATTAGGCTTTTGTAATGTAGCACATGGTTTTTAATTGTGATTTTATAGCGGGATCTCTAATGCACCTTACCGGGGTTTTCCCCTCGGCCATCAAACTTTTTATTTTTTATAGCTGTTGTTTTAATTGCTTTTTTTATCTGATTGCCATATTTCCTATTATCAATTTTTATAATGTATCCAGTGAATCTTTTTCATGTATTCAAACTTGAAGTTCTGTACTGTAAGCACTTGCACTATTACGGTCGTAATACATTTTAAGTATTATTGTAACATATCCACTTTCGCAATTCTGTACTGTATGCATTTGCACTTTTATGGTCGGAACGACCGAAATAAAGTTTGATTAAATAATGTGATATTATTATACATTCAGGGCCTGATTCACAAAGGTAAACGTACACTTTACGACTGCGGATCTTTACAGCAGTGGAGTGTCCACACTTGTGGTGGAGACTCCGCAGTCGTAAAATAACTTTGTGCATTGGGAAAAAATGTAAACTTACACAAAAGTGTAAGTTTACCTTTGTGAATGGGGCCCTAAATATATACTAAAAACATTAATTAGTGTTTACAATAAATGGAGCAAAAAAAAAAACATTCAAACTGGTCTCCAACCAACCCATCAAATTACAGTTAAAAGCAGTTAACGAATACCAACACTTTTGCTATTTAAAAAAGATACTGCACAAAAAGGTCATAAAATAAAAATTCACAAAATATGGTTTGTGAAGAAAAATTGCACCAAGATAGTGTTACTCTGCCAGATTGCAAACTTACAAAAGAAGACTTCAACACTAAATACTACAAGCAATGTAAGTTTGACCCAAAATGAAAGCTAAATACTTAAAAGAATGTTTAAATAGCAAATAAGTAAAACTATACTACATAATTATTTCTAAAAAATTACAGATGAATCTTCAACAAGAAGGAAACAATGCTTAAAGTAAAATAAAAGAAAAGCATAGACACCAATGTACTCAAAATACAAAAAAAAATCAAAAGTAAATATTGTAACCAAAAAGCAAACCTAAAATTACAGTAAAAATAACACTTTAATATATTAAAAAAAAGAAAGTACAACAAACAAACTCATTTTAAATTAAAAGACAAACTGACACAACTAACAAAGCTCTTCCTCTCAACAGACTATAAAGAAAACTGTGGCAAAAACGACACCAAACAAGCCTGCAAAGCAAAAATGTTCATCTAAAATGAAGTAAAAACAATAGCCAGAGCATTTATTGATATGTGCACCTGCAATGTAAAAAGTAAAAATAAACATAATTTCACATATTCTTTTAAAATAATACTAAGGGCCTGATTACGATGGCGGTCGTACTGCAACTGACGGCTCGTCGGATGCGGTCCGACCGCCATCTGCTGCTGCGGTCAGACCGACGCATTACATTGCGTGTGGTCGGAGGCAGCAGTCGGAGGGACTGTCCGATGCTTTCGGGATTATGATGTCGGATTCCGACAGCCATTCCATGTTGGCCTTTCTGACATGGAAAGGCTGTCAGAAAGCAACATTGGGGGCCCCTAGCAGGGCCCCATTCCCTCCTGGCCCTCCACATTTGGGTGCCCCCCTGAACACACCGTGCAGGGATGTTTGAAAACATTATTTTTTCATTGGAAGCTTGTGCTGCAGGCCTTTTCCGCCCGCCGCACAAGCTTCCATTGAGAATTGGATGTTTCCGACCGGTCGCATTCAAATTGGGATGTCGGAACCGCCGACCTAAGGTCGGGCGGTTCTTTTCCTGCAGCGGTGTCCACCCGACCTCGTAATAAGGCCCTACGATTGTCTTTATTCTAAAACCCACAGATAGAATTTTAGAAACAGCAAACTACATCATATCCCTAAACGGTAAGGTGCTATTAAATTATAGAGGATATCCTTATAGTAAAGACAGCACCAACCGTGGGAAAACACACTATAAAGGCACCAAATAATATTCAAACACATGCCATCTCAGGACTGCTACTAAAAATGAAATAGTTGAAGGGGTGGGGGAACACAACCATCCTTAATAACACAACCACCCTTAATGTTACTCAAGTAAAAGTCAGAAATATTTTAAAAGCCCCAAAAGAGGCTTGTACGAGCTCCCAAGAGCCAATAGGAACAATGCTTACAAATACTATAAAATACCTTCCTATGCAAACAACAGGAGAACTCCCTGGAATACCAACCCTGTTAACATTAATTATCAGAACATGTAGAACAGCCTGGGAAATGCCAATAGCATCTAAAAAATATGAAGATCTAAACATATTGCAACACTTACTTATCAGTCATAAAAAGATACCTTCCCACTATAAGACAACCTCAACAAGATAAAAGAATGATCATTTCTGCTAACAGTAACAGTTTTCTAACCTTGACGTAATGTAACACATGAATGATGGATAGAACTCTTCAGTCATGCTCTGCACCATTGAGTCAAATGTACAGAGTACATGGTCAATATCAAAATACAAACATCCCCTTAGTGTATGTTTTGTAACCTAGAAAACAAAGTGCAACTTACAATGCTTGCATTTATAAAGCAACAAACTAACAACTATAACAAACAAAAAAATCATTATAGATTTGAACAGGCAATGATTTTGACCACACTTAAAATCTACCCACACACTGCAATTCAGGAATTTTGCTATTACTTTATCCAGACTGAAGTATACAGAGAAGTGATGTAAAGAATTCTTGAATTAATTTCAGCCACTGGTGATTACCCGGGCCGCATCTCAGTCATTGTTGTATTGCACATCACGCCACCTCAGTATGGAACCAGCCATATGCAAATCAGTCTAGACCCTTCTCCAATGGGAGCAGTCAGGCCCAAACTGCTAGATCAGGCCCTCCCTGAACTAGAACAATGTAGTTATTTATTTATTTTGAAAGTTTTATATAGCGCTGGCTTGACCCAGAGGTATCAGAGCGCTTTACATGAGAGGATAATATAACGCAAACATGACATACAAATAGATGAAGAGATAAAGAAAACAAAGTGTGAAATATACAAAAACAAAATGAATATATAGGTGCAAGAGCTATACACTTCAAGTAACTAGGTATATGATGTTCGGGGGATGGACAGATAATACTGAACAAAATGTAACATGGTGATTGGGGATCAGTTGCAGGTCGCAGGTTAGGACCCCTAGTGATAATTGGGCCAGACATGGCATATAAGTGAATAAAAGATAATGACAACAACATGTGAAATATACAAATCAGGTAGATAAACAAAATAAACAGTTAAATAAATGAATCAAATAGATAAGCATGGGCAGAAGCTATAGAACCCAGGACTGTGCCACAGGTTTGCCCCGGACGTGGGTCCCATGCTCACTGTGCCACTGGAACCAAGGTAAAACCGACTGATTTAGCCCTAATCAGGGCAAAACCAGTCTTCGGTTGCTTATGTATCGGTTCAGGACCTGACTTGGCAGTTCGGGCAGGTCTGTTCATATTTGAACAGGATCAAGACTAATTTATATATGGTTGGGTCCAAACTGAGTTGCATGGTGGGCGAAAAACAACGGACTGGAATGTGGTCCTGAGCGTTTGGCAGTGGCTGAGATCAATTCAAGCATTCTATCCATCACCTTATTTTTGTTGCAGTTGGCACCCTAAGTGTGGCAGATATGCCCAGATGTGGGTTCTGTGCTCACTGTGCCACTGGAACCTAGCTTTACTCAAATAATGAACCATAATCAGGGCAACATGGGTCTTGTCTTGGTTTGCTTGTGTTCTGGTTCATGAAGCTCCTGGCATGTCATTTCGGACTAGACTGTTCCTATTGGACCAGGATCAAGAATGATTTGCATATAGTTGGTCCAAACTGAAGATGCATGGTGGGAGAAAATCGATGAACTGGAAAGCAGCCCAGAGTGATTGCTAATGTCTGAGAATAACTCAAGCATCCCATCGATCACTTTGTTGCTTTTGCAGTTGATGCTCCAAGTGAGATGGGTATGCTCATACATGGGTCCAGTGCTTACTGTGCACTTGAAGAAAGCTATACCTGATTGATGAGCCCTAATCAGTTTGCAACCAGTCTTCGGTTGCTTGTGTTCTGGTTCAGGAAGGACCTGGCCTAGCAGTATTGGCTAGACTGTTCCTATTGGAGCAGAATCAAGACTGATTTGCCCATGGGTGGTCTGGGAGGCAGACTGGGATGCGGCACAAAGGATTGCCAGTGGCTGAGATTAATTCAAACATCACATCCATCACCTTGATGTTGTTGCAGTTACGCCCTAAGTGTGAAGGATATGCCCAGACATGGGTTCTGTGCTACTGGAATCAAGCAATGCCTGAGAGCCTTAATCAAGCCAAAAGCAGTCTTGGGTTGCTTGTGTTCCGTTTCAGGAAGGACCTGGCCTTGCAGTTTGGGCTGGACTGTTCCTGTTCAAGCAGGATCTAGACTGATTGTTGTTGCTGCTGTTGGCGCCCTAAGTGCAATGGGTATTCTCAGACTTGAGTTCCTTGCTCACTTTGTCACTGAAACCAATCTATACCCGACTGATGAGCCCTAATCAGGGCAAAACGGGTCTTGGGTTGCTTGTGTTTCAGTTCTGGAAGGACCTGGTTTGGTAGTCGGGGCTGGAGTGTTCCTAATTACCCAGAGCATATGGAGGCATCTCCAAAAATCCACTCTGAGTATAGGATGTGCATCTGACCTAGAATTTGCATACTAAAAGCTAATAGCTTCATCGTACGTCCCTGTACAAAAGTCACTAAACAATGTGATATGTTAATTGAATCCCCGTTACCAACAGTATGAAACAAAACTAGCTCCCCTAATGGACTATTTTGAGAATATTTGGGTTAGCCACCTGCACTGATCATGCAACAGATGACAACCCAAGTATCACATTACATGGTGGAACATCTATGACAGCACTATGTGCCAAGAAGCAAAGACAAACAACAGAATGGAAGGTTAGCACAATTCCTTCCAAGGAACAATAGGAAGAAACCACCTTATATTGTACCTAGTAATTCCTAGTAATACTTAAAAATACCAAAGCTACCACTAGCTAAGAATGGACAATCCCTAAGCAAACTCAAACCAAAATTCTCCACACGAACTAAACTGATGCATAAACTCCTGATTGATTACGCCTTGATCTTTATCGCTTACCCATTTGACCCCCACTTCATCTAGGACACTACATTCCAGAGTGTCTTTCCTTGCCGGGAGTCGATGATATGAGCCAGCTACCCGAGTAGAGTGAGTCGGCATTCTTTCCAGTTACCACAGGAGTACGGGCTCCATAAACCTGTTTTTAACTCTTCCTGCACTCATGCTCTATCGCCGTTTTCCTGCACGAGCGATTCTGACACTGTTGTGAAGAGTACATGTTGCAGTTTCTCTAGTGGACTAATTTAATGCAACTGACTATCGTCCACTCCTGCATAACCATTGTGTTTTGTATTCCTAGGTTGGCTGATCCGATTTACAGGTACTACACGTAGCGTACTGTCTGTGGTTTATCTGTTCTACCCGCTTAGACAACCACTAATAGTGTAGATCACACTGTTGTATTTGGTCCTGAAGATTTGCCGTCTACCTTGACACGAGGGCAAGAAACATGTTGACCACCAGATAATGCGCAATATCCTGTAACATTGAGGCAGGGGTGCGCTACATTCTCCTTTTTAATCAGGATAGGAGCCAGGTTCATTAAAATTGTTTTGAGTGGACTCCTACTTCCTGTTTTAATCTACACACAGTCTAGTGACCCACTTCACACACATCTACACTCTTTTTTAGGCCCCTCACACCCACTGCACCAATACGGCATGGAATAAAAGATCTCCGCCAAAGAGCCCCTCATAGGGTGCCCGTCGGGTATTGCAGCGCCAACCTGACGAGGAGCACGCCCTATGATGAAGCATGACACCTAGCTGGCTGGGTGTGTGAGGGCACTTATTCCGAAAGGAGGAATTCCCCCTTTTTCTCCCTACGTTCAGTGTACATTGTTTGACACTTAATCAACCTAGTATCCCTTCCCCTGTCAGGAACTGCATACCCATCGTGTTGGATTACTTTTGGGCACCTATGCTGGACCTACATAAAAGCCCACAGTCCCTCTTTTTTGGTTACACAATTACAATGTTATAACACACAATTATATATTTTTAACAATGATATTGAATAATATTTTAAGAAATTATAATCTTATATGTGTCAGTCAGTCAAATATACTTTTATTTGATTTCTGGCCCAGGATATTTTTAACACCATTATATGTAGGCCCACGCCTCCCCAGTAACAGAGCAAGGTTACAACCCAAGTCAAACAATTATATCAGTGTCAAAAGCCAGTTCACACAATCACTTAGTGCCCAGCTAATAGTGCTACCAAGGGGATCATTAATTGAGGTTCTTGTCTACTGGGCACAATCACCGGCGGAGGAGACAAATTTTCTGCTCAACTATTTTGATAACTCTACAAAGGTATTTAATGCTTACTGGTGAGGGTACCCATAGCAATGTCAGGTAGTACCAAAATTCAAAGTGAAATATGCCGGAATTAAACAGTTGTGTGCTGGTTGGGTACCCACTGGTCTGCACACACGAAAATTAAATGCAGAAGCTCAGCTAATATGGACTAGGATCTGGTAATTATGGTTACGGTGCAACTGTGACTTCAGATGCCTGTACCTCAGCAACCATAGTGGCAATGGACATTGTTTGAATAAAATCAGAATGAGGGAAACCTGATGCAGCTATTGGGGCCTCAGCCGAGAGGCTGATGAAAAGTTAAAAACTCTCTGTTCGTCTGGATTGAAGATATGGTACACCCAGAGATCCTGAACAGAGACTGATCAATATTGCAGTCCTGGGTAGAATCACTGCAGCTCTTTAAACCTGAGATACCTCTTGATATCTCTGTGTTATTCTGTTCCGCTGGGTTATAAAAGATCCTTTTGGCTCCTGAGCATGTAGTCTCTATGACAACTTCCAAGGTAAGTTTTCACTCAGGTGTGACTTGTGCTGATCTTCCTCTTTATCAAGGGCATACTTCTGTGTTCTGTGTGCAGTTCAGTGTCCTCTAATTACAAGTAGGCAATGGCAACAGGGTACCTCCCGAGAATAGGGATTGTCTCCAACTTCTAAGGAAAGACCGTAGACAGTGCCTAATTTGAGCTGGTGGTTTCCGGTGCTCTGCACCCGCACTTAATTGACAACACTTATGACAGCTGCCACATGGTGGTGCTGTTTGTGTGATTTAGAGATAAGCAGAACAACAGTTGTTTTATTAATTCAATATACATTAAAAACAACTAATACCTGCCGCCAAACCCATTCTTATTGCTTTGGGTGCCTCAAACAGTCTGAATTGTCGCACTTGTAGCAGTGTGATGATTAGTAGTTGTGTAGGTACAGTGAAGGCAGCGCGGACAGGGGCAATCGGTGGTACAAGCTGCAGTGCCCTCCTGGCGAGGGCACTTATTTTTTCACAAATTAAGCACTGCATTAGCAGCAAGGTTCCAACTCCTTTACAGAATCTCTCTACATTGGTGCAGTAGAGTCTTATCCTAAAGCGCAGATGAATGCAGGTACCTTGGTCCAGAGGGCCAGTAATAATTGGGCTTTGGAAGCACTGGAGTGAAACACTTTCAAGACAAAAGTGTCAACTTTCTTGCAAATTCACAATATTCTCCCAATCATACTCCTCCATGAAGGCAAATGTAGGTCACATTGGACAGAAATGGTGAAGATTGTTTCTTAGTTGTATTCCAGCTGCATGTACGTAAAACGTAGCATTGTACATGGTTGAAACAAGATATACCATCAGACTGCCTGAGCTGTTGTTTCTTGGAGCCTAATTCACAAAGGTAAACTTACTGTTTTGTGTAAGTTTATATTTGTTTTGGAATTCACAAACTTTGATTTAATAGTAAGTTTATGACTGTGGAGACTCCATAGTCGGGGCGTGAACTGCGCACATGAAAAGGTGGGACATGCCTTCTTTTTATGTGCAGAGATCTCCGCCCCAACTGTGGAGCCTCCACATTTGTAAACTTACTATCAAATCGGAATTTGTGAGTTTCAAAACAAACCAAAACTTACACAAAAGTGTACATTTCCCTTTGTGAATCAGGCCCTATGTTTCTAAGTGACAGCCCCACAACATTTACAAAGGGTGAGGGTCAGTGGAGCAGGACAGAAACTCATTTTTGTAAAAAAGGGATGGTAATGTTCATCCGACCCACCAGAGAACTGCAGCTTTTGCCATGTAGGTTGTCACATATGCAAAAAACATATGAGAAACAGCAAGAAAACCATCATTTGTTTGCAGATTCAAAAAAGTTTCCCAATGGAGAGCAATCACACTGCACACAGTCGACTCGACATGTTATACACCCAGCCACAGACACACACACAAGCATGCCACTCCGAAATCTCACCCTCAATGGAAGGCAAGGGTCGCTGTTGCAAAGAACTGTACAGAACCTGTATAGCTGACCAATAGAAATCATAACAAACTGACTTAAAAACTAAAAAAAATCATATCTATGATTCCCTTAATCTGATGTTGACCATTTTTGTCCCGTTTTTTTAAATTTTGTCAGCACACTACATAGGCCGTTAGAGAGGAGTGGATTTTGCTCTCTGAATTTGTACATATGTCTCTTGCTGAGCCTGTGACACCCTCTCTAGCGCTCTGAGGCCACTAAATCGTATGATTATGTGGAAATTACAATACTGTACCGCATTGTCCATTATTGAGGTATGTGGTTTTTTCAGAATCTTTCCTCTAATTAAAGTGGAAACAAACCGATGACACACAAGGGTGTGACCACACGTATAACTTTGCTTCATTTTACTCTTTTGCCAGGATTCGGTCCATTACCAATACATGAAGGGTGCACAGAAACGTGTACCAGCACCTTATACTACCACTAGGAACGACATGAAGGGACCCTCAGCCAGGGACGCCTTGTATCTTGAACCCATTTCGGGACGGAATTAAAATCGAAACTAAGGTTGCTTTCTCTACAGCCCTAAGTGGCAATTAATGCTGGACACCGCAGGATACTCGAATACAATACTGAGTCCTTTTTGTACATATTTTGTCTCATCTCCTGTAGGATCTGCGGCGAGAACACTTTAGGTATTTCCCTTGTGTTGAATAGTCTCATCTCTATTGGTAGTAGGCAACATTAAGGGGATGTCAACTTTTTGTCTTAACAATAATAGACTCACCGTGCACTAGACAACGAAAAGTCACAATTTTACATGTGTATGTTTTCTCCCATTGACTATGACATTACAAGTGTGATGCGATTCCGTAGAAACTATGACTCTACATAATATGTGCACACATCACTTGTGAACCACCAATGCACCAGTTAGTCATAGACCGCTTTACTGTTATTGTACATTAGCATGGGTTTCCACAGGTTCTGGTAAGCAACATGAACCGAAGTGTCTTGGGTGCTTTTTTCACAGTGGTGAATGAGATATTAGGAACGATCTCTGTTGGGTACTTACAATTCCCATATTGTTTACATATGTTTCTTATCCCTGAAGGAGTCGCGGCTTACAGCAGCAAAACGCGACGAAACACGTGTTGGCTAAGACTTTATTTCATTTGACCACGTGAAGAATAAACAATTTGTGTTACGAGATCGAGCTACGGATCAAGATTGCTCTCACTGATTACCTACGTTTTATATATACTGTTTAGCGTGTGCAAGGGATTGTGTTGTTGTTTTGCTTAGTGGTTTTGCCACAATTAAGGTAGAAGGGTGGTTCTCCCTACCCCTTTTTGCACCGCTCACATAATACAGACATGAGTACACTATCTGCATACTGCCTAGGCGCGCCATTACCCTACGTCACCACCCACCTTGCAGTTTCAAATAGTATGATTAGCATCACTTAAAAAAACCCTAATTAAAAATTGCAGCACATAAACTTTTCTAATGCTCACTACATAGGTTTGTGAATTATTTTATTGGTTTATTTCTTGACTTTAATATGGGTCTCATGCTGCTTTAGCAATTAACACCCATGTCTCTGGGTGAAAACCTACTGCTTTATATGACTGATGCCAGGGGTTAGCTGCAGGTTTTCTAAATGAAACAGTGTGTTGGCCTAGCAAGAAACTAGAGGGCACATTATGATGGCAGTCGGACGAGCGTCCGACCGTCATCTTGGCGGGCAGGTGACCGGCCGACAATGTGTTGGTGGTCCCGCCCACCCTATAACGATACGACTGCCATGCAGTCCCTTTTCTTCTGCGACTTCTGCTGTGGCCTTAAAAAGGGCTGCAGCACAAGCCGCAGTAGAAAAAGGCACTTTGCAAACATCCATGCACCGTGTGCCAGGCACCATGTGGTGCCTGGAACAAGATGAATGAATGTGTGGGGGGACACCACATGCGCCCCACTGACCACTTAGCAGTGGCCCAAGGGGGCGGGTCCCTGCTTGGGGCCCCCAAAGTCTGTTTCCATCTGCCTTTTCATGACAATGGGACCCCATGAAAAGCCATTTGGAAAGGGACATCGTGATTATGATGACGGTGCCTGAGCATGCACCGCCTCCATTCAGTATCACGATTCCGCTGCCACCCCGATGGGATCAGTAGATCCTGTCGGAGGCATTGGTCTGTCCCCTGAGATTCAAGGGTCTGGCCGCCTGCATCGTAATGCGGCGGTCGGCCTGCAGGGCTGTCTGTCAGTGGGACTGCCACCGACGGCCTGTCGGTGGGGGTCCCACTGGCATCGTGATGATGTCCTAGATTACTAACTTGGTTGGAACCCTCCCACAAATGAACAATCCAGAATCTCATACCACCCGTTTCTAAGTGGGGGATCTAGGGTCATGAATGTGATCGGACCGGAGTTCCCCAGTTGACCACAAAGTATGAACTTATGCAAATCACATTACTCCCCTGCACTGTAGTTTTCCTTTTAGCCTTAATGCACTGATGATAACACAGACAACTCTGAAATTAAAGAACTACAGACTTTAAACACATTGAAACAAAGCAGGGAACATGCACCTTGTTGCATGTGTGCATTGAATGTATTTCCTCCATGATGAAAAACATGTAAGTGTGACAGCAGCAGCCCTTTCAAGTACTGTCATGGTCTCCCATGGTGAAAAGAGAAACTTTTTCTTCTCTTTACCCTGGATTGATTGGCTATGACCTCCTGACCCTAGCATCAATAAACTCCTTCTTCATCAAGCATTCAGTGGTTCTTTGTCTACTAACTTAAGTAATAAAATATGGGTATCTCTGCTTTTTTGCCTATGGTTTTAATTTTATGATCGCAAGTGTAGTTTGCTTGTTCACTTTTGTATGCATGAGGATAATTGTGGGGCTATGCCACTAATTCTTTTCCTTGTATATTTTTTTAATGCTACGGGAATGCTGGGGCATATCCTTTAATTTATTTTTAGGTATCGCTGTTTGCATAATGCAGCAGCAGCCAGCCTTAAAAGGTGGCATGTGAAGTAGTGCCCACCAGTCATGGGGAAGGACACAGGAGGAGAGTGGCATGCTGCTTTGCATTCTCCCACGGCTACATCTTGGCAGTAGAACAGTCTCTGGAAATAGAAATGCGAGGTGGCCAACTTCAGATCGTCCGGAGTCTGGTCTGTGTGGGATAGCAGCGGAATAGCCGCCCAGTACCAGACATCGTAGAGTCACATTATTGTAGCCTAAATAATATGAGCCAAAATATTTTATAGGTATGTATGCAGGTACGTATAGATTTAATATTTACAACTGCACATTTACGTGCCATATATATCTCTATATCTATATATATATCTATATATATATATATATATATATAATATATATATATACTACTTCAACGTATATTGATGTGGTGTTAAGAGTGCTAAATGTATACTTACCTATATGTACCTTAATATTTAGGCCACGATATATTGGCTCCAGTGAGCCGATTCTCAGTGCCTGATAAGAGCTAATGCAAACCTCGGTCCTACATTGGCAATACCTTCAGATGGTCATCTAATGAGACGAGGAGGAGGTGGGATCTGGAAGGTGCACAGCACATTAGACTGTCATTACCTCCTGTGGGCCTCACTGTCCCTCATATCCCTGTCTCCCTTGTTTCCAGCCTACCCTCAGCACCTCAAGTTCTCCCTGACCCCTGACCTGCTGCCATGGTGGTGCTCGGCCTACTCAGGGCAGTGGAAACAGACAGCTGCAGCCAACGCTCCCCTTCACCTGAGCTCTGAGAAGTCCAAGCACCAGGTGGCGGGTGACCAAGGCCTGCAGATCCATCGTTGCTGGGACCAGCAGCTACTCTTGTCTTCAGTTATGGCCTGGATGACTTGCAACTGTCAGGCTGGTACTGTCACCATGAAAAATCTAAGCCAGGACGAAAGGGTGCCTCAGGTAAGAAATCACCACTGTTGTCCACCAACTACATTGGGAAGGTAAGAAGAAAGTGTGGCAAGGGCAGTGATAGTGATGGTTTGAGTGAATGGCTCCTTGTATGAGTGTGTGATACAGACCCAGTATTCTGTGCTATGGCAATGTCCATTGCAGAAAAATCCACAGCAATAGGAGCAAAGTTTATGTGTAGGTTGTTAATGTGAAGTTTCTTGTAACTTTCTTCTACAGGAAAGTTCATGCTATCGAAAAAGCAATAGCTTTCCTGTTGTGATTCTAAAGTGCCACTGCGGGGTTTGTGGCAATTACATTCCTCAGCCAGACATTTAGCTTAGGGACATATTACTACATTTTACATATTTCATAGTGCAATAAGGTATGATGTGATTAGTTGGTAATATAATGCATTTAATGAAGTTCTGCTGGTTGATGGCAAGGTTGGTGGAGATCATACGCAACCTCCCTAAATCCTCTTCCTAAGAAGTCAGAAATCTGGAGATCATTTTTAATTCAGATCTCAACCACACAGATTAGCACACAGTTGTCAAGGGAAGAAACTATTACCTCCCTCTCTCCTCCGGAAAATCTTCATCCTCCTCCATACCGGCCACTGCAGTGAACTTAAGTATGCTTTGGTTATGGCCCGACCTACCACCTGTAATATAGTCGACACCAGCCTCCAAAACAAACTCATCACCAGACTGCAAAAAATGCAAACTGAGGCAGTCCATGTGTGCATGCACCTATAAAAACAAGACCACATAAAGCCAGCATTGAAACCTCTTGTAGGAAAGTGCCCTTTGAGACATGGTCACCCCCACTTTTTGCCTGGTATTTGATGTGCTTTCGACTGAAAGTGCACTGGGTTCCTGCTAACCAGTCCCCCAGTGCCAGACCTCTTTCCCAAAACCGTACAATTGTTTCCCCCAATTGGCAATACCTTTGGTACCCTCTGTAAGTCCCTAGTAAATGGTAACCCTGGTATCTAGGAGTGAAGGTCCCTAAGAGGGTCCCTAAGGGCGGCAGCACGAATTGTACCTCACTAAGGGCCCCTGCACCGAGCTCAAACTGGCACTGCAGGCTGCATGCCTTGGTGCAGACGAAAGTGAAAAGACATGGCACACTGCCTGTGTGCCATGCAAACTGACACTGCATGCAGTATAGGTAAGTCAACCCTACAGCAGGCCTTACAGCCCTAAGACAGAGTGCACTATACTACAAGTGAAGGCATCACTGCACAAGCAGGTGTGCCCCTGTGCTGTCAGGTCCATTGCTGCCAGTACAAGTGAACAGAGAGACCATTTTACAAGCATGTGCTGGACACTGGTAGAAGCTAGTTCCCCAGCTAAATGATGGCCTCACTGTAAAAAGGGATGTTTGGTATCAAACATCTCTTATTAATAAACTTGCGCTGATGCCAGTGTGGGATTGAATAATACATGCACACAGAGGGCACCTTAGAGGTGCCCCCTGAAAACTTACCAGCCACTGGTGTGCTTACTGACTGGTTCTAACCAGCCTGCCACCAGAGACGAGGACTGCCAGCACTTCTCCAAAGACCCAGGAACTCCTTTGGAATAGCAGAGCTGTTCCCCTGCATCTTGCAGGAGCTGTGAGTTCCAGGATCGCAAAAACCCGACACCGGAAAGCACCACTGCAAGCGAGCTGCTTAGCCCGAGCTAAAGTGGGCCAACGGTGCCAACGTAGTCCCGAGATCCTGATGACATATGAAGAAGAAGGACACTGAAGAGCCGCAAAACCAGTAGACTGAGGTAGAGCAACTGACTTGGCACCAGCCGTGCCGGCCTGTCCTCTGTTCCCCATCGAAACTGCACCAAAGACGTCTTGTCCTTTAGCTGCTGTGCCTCCAAAGCCTGGAGGACTGCCTGCCTTCAATAAAGACTCAAGAACTCCCATGGAGCAACGGAGCTGCTTCCCTGCATCCTGCGGGCACCCTAAAGAAGACTGTGAGTGCTGCTGACCGCAAAAACCCAACACCACAAAACACCACTGCACCCTTGCTTCCGAGCCCGAGCTGAAGTGGGCCAACAGTGCCAGCGTGGTCCCCTGGTCCTCCAGAGAGAAAGCCCACCTTGGACCTGCCCACTGTGTACTTCCTGACGCCCCCCCCCCCTGCAGCCTCTGTATGCAGGCCCCCTCTTCTGCGAGTGCACCCAGTAATGAAAATTAGACAATTAAAGACACCTCTGCACTTCTCACCCCTAGAGAAGAGGACCGAAGGCGTTCCCACGTCCCCGAGCATCGCAAGCGTTGAGCTCCCCTGTTCATTGCCTGACTGGTCCTCCAGTCAGAGCCTGCAGCCTCTTTTCCAATGAACCGATCTCCAAAGACTTGAATGAGGCACCTGATGTTGTAAGGCACCTCTGCACCCGGACGCCCCAGTGCCTCCCGAGGTGACCTGTTGGTGTTGCATTGGACCCTGCCCCATACTCACCTGAAGACCTGGGGAAGGGGTACGTTGTTGTCCTGTAAGTTGTTGTTAAGTGACCATATGCAACGTATGTTTTCTTCCTAAGTTAACATTGCCCCAAAGTGCCTCAATTACAATTTAAAGTATCAAAAACCTGTTTTCGTCCAACCTGCTATGTTAAAATGTTTTGCACCTTATCCCTGAGCACACACTTTGAGTAAATAATACCATTAATTAGGTTATTTCAATGCAAATACAATCAATATTTGTTGGTTTCTTTATTTTCAATCTTCATTCAGCCTTTAGCCAGCCTTTAGCCAACACTTGTTTCGTCGATTGGGGTGTTCCCCTCGACTTCATCAGGGCTATATTCCTGGCAAAATCGCTTGTCCCATTAACTAAAGGGATGCACCTTATCTGATGTCTCTTGTTCTTAAAGCATATTTGAGCTCAAACGCTGTACTCGGCAGGAGACCAGAATACATAGGACGAGTGTTGGCGTCCTTCTAGATTGGAAGATATAGGGGCTACACATATACTTTAAGAAGAAGAGACATCAGATAAGGTGCAGCACTTTTGATACCACAATAGTTAACGGGACATATTGGAAGTCCTCACTGGGACGGAATTAGAACCAGCACAGAGATATTACCAAGCGATTTTGCCAGGAATACAGCCCTGATGAAGTCGAGGGGAACACCCCAATTGATAAAACACGTGTTGGCTAAAGGCTGGCTAAAGGCTGAAAGAAGATTGAAAATAAAGAAACCAACAAATATTGATTGTATTTGCATTGAAATAACCTAATTAATGGTATTATTTACACAAAGTGTGTCCTCAGGGATAAGGCGGAATATTATTAGGACTGTATTTTTTTTTATTTTACAGAGTTTTATATAGCACGAACTTGACCCGAGAGTATCGGGTATCAGAGCGCTTTACACGAGCACCAGTTGCATTTCATGAGGACACATTCATTTTTTTTGTTAGGCACGAGGAGATTAAGTGATTTGCCCAGAATCACAGGATGTTGAGCGCCCTTGCCGAGACTCGAACTCAGTTCCCCAGCTTCGAGGTTGACTGCCCTAGCCGTTAGGCCAACTCCTGTCTGTATGACGAGGTCCTGTTAAGGGGGTTGTAGGGTGATTACCTCCTCCCTTTGAGCACCTACAGATTGTACGGCAAAGGAATGTACATACACTACATACAGTGAGCGCCCAATCAGTCACTCACCTCAAATCCACCCTTTTACAGTCTCATGTTAAAAAGTACTTACCAAATTTAGATGATCTTGGTGCCTAAAGTTATATAAAGATAAGTGTTATTTTTATAAATTGGTGTGAATCTCCTTATTGAGTTGTGTGTATCATTTATTGGCTGTGTGTGTGCTGCAGATGTCTAACACTCCTCTCTGATAAGCCTGAGGTTGCTCGACCACACTACCCCTTAAAAGAGCACCTTGGTTTTGCTAGAGCAAGCCTCTGTCCACTATTAAGGGAATACCTGGACTCTTTGAACGGTATACCTCTTTTTGGTATACCATATAAAGAGCCAGCTTCCTACATCTCTCCATTAGCTCCCTGGTCAATCCAGGATCAAGTGGAAGACTCCATGCATTCTGAAAAAAGCAGATTGGGGAAAATGCCTGATTAGCTACAAAATCTGTCATAAGCCTTCACTTCAGTCACGACGCTATGTTATGTTGATTTTTAAAGCGCACTAATCGCCCGAGAGGGTATCCAGGCGCTTAGGCAAGGTGTGTAGGTGTGTGGTCCCAAGGTGCTTATATGAACAGCCAGGTCTTCAGCTTCTTGCAGAACTCAATAAGTGAGGAGGAGCCTTTGATGTGTTGAGGGAGGTTGTTCCATGCCTTGCGTGTGATGTAGGAGAATGAGCGTCCTCCTGTTTTGCTTTTGTGGATGCGGGGCGTGTGTGCAAGTGAGAGTGAGGCAAATCATAGTTGTCTGGCGGGTTGGTGAAAGTGTATGTGGCTGTTCAGTTATTCTGGTCCTGTTTTGTGTAGGGCTTTGTATGTGTGCGTGAGAAAGTTGAATTGTCTGCGCTTGTAAAAGGTGAGCCAGTGAAGCTTCCTGAGGTGCAGTGTGATGAGGGTGAGGCATGGGAGGTTGTGTATGAGTCTTGCGGCTGCGTTCTAGTTTCTCTGGAGTCTGTGTAGGAGTTGTTTGGAGATTCCATCATAGAGAGAATTTGTTGTTCCTGGGAGAATCTTATCACATTACACAAATTGAAGAGAGTTAAATATGGCAAAAGATCCTTTGGGGTCCATAGCCTGAAATTATGAAATAGCTTTAGCTATTTCTCTCATTAGAAGCTGACTATATTCAGTTGAGAAAACTACTGAACACCAAATTTTTCAGATAAGCATTCAATGAATTCCAAAAATTCATAATTAAGTTATCGAAGATCTAGGTTCAACATGGGTCAGCACCAATGAGTGCACGGGTTGCCCAGTACCAAGACTGCCTAGTTTTTTATGCCGACGTGTGATATCCTGAGCAGAGCAGAATGCTCTGCATGTATTCATGTTTCATAGAAACAAAATGTTACTGGGTTCGATAATGCTGGAGTCAGATGGAGGGACCCTGGATGTTGATGGAGGTTGATGGAGATGAGGATGGAGCGTTGTAAAGATTGAAAGTTATCTACTTATTTGAAATACTTTAGTTCAGCGTATGTGTATTTCTTTACATTGGTGACAAGCAAAAACCTGGCTAAAGACAACGATTCACGACTATTTGGTTAAGGTACTGTGATTTTCATGAACCCATTGATCTATTAGCGGTTTTCAGGGTCTGCTATCTTTGTTCCCCCTTGACCTTTTACATTATTCATATACATATCACCAGGATCTATATTGTGTGTTCATTTGAGTATCTTTGTTCCTATCTTTTTGACTCTTTACTGCTTCAATTCTTTTTATGTATATGAGGAGAAAAATAAAAAGGCAGTGCAATGCTGAAATCTTCTCATTGTATTGCTTGCCACTGTCGTGAAATCACCGGGTGTGGTATCTGTTTTGACTCCAACATGGTACTATGCTCTCAAGTGGATAACAAGAAGCAAGTTAGTACAAGGCATTTGAATGGCTATTTGGCTCATATCGGTCCATATCATGTTAGAGCTTCTCTTACTGGCTCTCATCAGGTACTAGGTTTCCATTTTGATTCAAGTCATTGATTTATAGTATTAGAGTCACATTTAAAGAATTATTGCCTGATATAAAAAATAAAATAATGAAATATTTGCATTGAAATTCTTATATAAGTTTAATACTTTTTGCTTTAATCTGTGATTTTTATTTAACCACTTTTTCCTTCTAATGTATGGCCTGGCATTTTTTCAGATGCAAGGGTATGCTTACACTTAGGGTCAAGATTACTTGAAGTGGGGTTTTAATTCTTCCAGATTAGTTAACTATATATTACTACCATGCAGAATGTAACAACTCCTCCATTTTTCCTAACATCGCCACGTGATCTTGCTATAAGTTGGGGTAAAAAGGTTTTTCAAGATATATCAGAGTATATGGTCGTAACCTTAGTGCAAAAAGAAAAACCTCCTTGCTATTACATCTTTTAGACCCAGATGGTCAAGAAGTGTTCAATTACTTAACTGAACTGTCCAATGAAGAAGCTACTGGGTTAAATGAGTATGAAGTGTGCTTACAGAAATTAGATAACAATTATACGCTGAAAGCAACGACCATATTAAAGAGATTTCATTTCGGCAAGGGAATGGAAATGACAGGTGAATCAGTGGAGGAATGTGTAAAGGACTGAGAAAGTTAGCTTTGTGATGTAAATTTGGTTTGAGTGTGGATGAGAGTGTTAGAGACCAATTTATATTGCGATATGATAATGATAAAGCCAGGAAAGAGTTGTGGTTATGTGATGAGCCTTCCGTAACAGAAATCATTGCATTAGCAAAAAGGCTAGAACACAGTTTGGGTTGTGTGCATGAAATTAAGAAGAATCGAATTAGCAATGAGGCTGTGAATGTTATTGAGAAAAATGTGGAAATCAGAGTGTATATCACAGAAATACTTTAAAGATGAAGGTCAAAGTCATGTTTGTGTTAAACAACAAACTAGTTTTTTTTCTTTTTTTTAACTCTTTGTATTAAGTAGTTGCTCAGGTCACATTTGCACTTATAATACAAGGCATAGACATATATCAACACTTTATTCCCATACTCCTCAGAAATACCCTCGTCTCTGATGGTTCGCAGAACCCGGGGTCCCCCTAACCTACATATATATACTGTCCTATTCCTATATCCTCCCTCCCTCTGTTTTTGTATCCACTATACTCACTCCACCTACCCCAAACTTTACTCCATTTTTGTGGGCATTCTCTGGCTTTGTAGATTACCTTTTCTGCCCCGGAACACCAATCTAAGTCGGTTTCCCATTCCCTCAGGTCTGGTATCTGGCACACTCCCCATTTTTTGGCTCTATTCCTTTTGGCCATAATTGCTGCTACTTTCAACCATATTAAAGTGTACTTGGGCCATTTTTCTTCTCCTGTGACACATAATAGTAGCAATCTCAGGTCTGTTGGGATTACCACATCAGTGACTTCAGTCATAACTCTCGTCACCTCTCTCCAGAAGACTTGGATATATTTACATTCCCATATGATGTGAAAGAAGGAACCTATTTCACCACATCCTCTCACACAATACCTAGACACATCCCGCCCCATTTGATGCAATAGTGTTCTGGATGCATATGATCTATGAAGTATACGCAGCTGGACTAGACGAAACCGGGCCCTTATAGCTACTTCGCGTGGGCTCTGCACTGCCTCCTCCCAGTCATCATCTTCCAAAAGTCCTAGCTCTATCTCCCACGCCGCCCTCAAGGGGTCCACCGGATTGGGTGAGTTGTACATTATTTTCTTATATGTTAATGAAGTGGCCTGCGTAGCCATTGGGTCCATCAATAATCTGTCTTCTAATGGCGAGTAGTCAGGCAGAGTCACACCCTCTCTGAGATATTGGCGAATAGCAAGGCTTAGTTGCATATATCGATATCGTTCTGTCTCTGTCAATTCATACTCCCTTTTAGGTCTTCAAAGGTGTGCTGACTCTGTCCCCTCCACATATCCTCCAGCCTTTCAATTCCCAAACTTCCCCATTTTTTAAAGAATCCCCTTAGGGCTCCCACTTCTGACAGTTGATCACTGTCCCACAATGGAGTTTTCCCCAGTCAATTTCCCTTCCCAGCCTATGTGTTTTAGCACTTCTCTCCAGGCTCGTACTACTGCTGTGTGTGTGGCGGGAGTTGTTTTTCAGGTCGAGCCTCGAGTAGCGCGCAAGTGCTGCTCTGGCGAGACTTTAAGTAAGGGGGTTTCGAAAGCTGACCACACGCTCGTGCGTCGTGGCCTTTTTCGGGCGGTTACGCGCGCAGGGCCGACATCTGTTTCCAATTATCGTAATTGGAAACAGATGTCTGCCCTGCGCGTAATCGCAGGCAAAGGCCATGACGCACGAGCGTCTGGTCAGCTCTGCAGGCTGCCGCGCTCGCTCGCCCCCGCTCCTCTCTTGTTTTCTTTGAGTTCTGAGACTTGTAAGGCTACTCTATAATGTAATGCAGAAGACAACTCCCAGAATTCCGGCCTCAGAGCAACATCCACTAACCCTAGGCAGCTCACTTAAAACGTCTTTCCTAAAATATGTGTAATTTATTCTGGTGCTTGTATAGCGCGGTCTAATGCCCCGTGGCCAGGTTTGCGCTCTATAAAAATGCAGAAAAATACAACCGAAGCCTTCTCTTAACAGCTGGCGGACTAGTAAATATCGCGAGATCTTGCGCATAGTTAGGTAAAATGAAACAAGGGGTGTGTGTGTGTGACGTCCTCGAGTGGGCGGGGCGATAAAAGAGGAAGCCGCAAGGTGTTTGCTGCCCTCCGGTGGACAACTCATAGAGATGCATGCCTCCGCTGAAGCAGAATCGCTAGTGAACGAAGCACATGGAACGGCTCGCTCGCCCGCCCCCCTTCTCTAAGGAAGAAAGCGATCCCCATTTCGAATAAGACTGTTCATTAATGTACAGGAAACTCCCTGCTGCCTCTGGGGCCATTATTGCTAATATTAACCAAATGGACAGAAACAACAGGGTTAATTGGGAATTTAGGAGATTGGTGATCGCTCTCGCTTTTCAGTGGCTGCTATATTGAGCTAAAAGCATCCCGTCATTTCCCCCAATTAGGAACACAAAGAGTAACCGCTGTTTATGGTTGCTTCATGTGACTGGGACTTTCTGGTGACATGACAGTAAACAACCGATTCTGGTGGCAGAGGAACAGAAAAATACAAAGTAGATTTTTAATGACATGATTAACAACATACGCTAACCATTATGTTTGTAGAGCAATAGTTGCCCCCTCAGGGTTCGTGTGGTGCTAAATGACTGCAGCGCAATATCTGCGGGTGTGATATAATTTACATATCAATGCATGTCTCGTTGGGAATACTTAAGTCACACAAACTACAAGTCCCAGAATGCTTTGAAGTGTTAAACGAAAGTCGAGGGCTGGAATGAGGTCACGTAATCGTCTAGTAACCGCATGCAGGGTGCATTCACACACCAACCTCGGAAAAATAGCCATGACCTGACATATTATATCTGTGTTGGCGAAGTAACTGCATAACATAAAGCCAACGGAGGCGCAATTTGACTTTTTAGTGTACGCATCTCTGCAGCCATCGTGATCATAATAATGCTTGTTATTACATACGTTTGCACAGTGGACAAAGGGAGTGTTTTACAGCTGCTTTCTCAGTTAAGTAATCCTTACCACACCACCCTCCGTAACATGTATTTCACAAACTAGCACCATCCCTGGTGCGCTGCAATGTCTGTGGGCAATTTCTGTTGTTCTCAGTGTACATCTCTCCTTTCTTAACTGTTACTGCACGTCCCTGCAGTTTACTTAAGTGCACTTCCTGTGTGGGCGCTTTTTAGTGTAGTTCAACCTACGTACTCCACGGCCTCCTAATATGTGCTCAGCTGCAATTAATTATTTATTAAAAACCTTTGCTGCACGTAAAACAAGCATTGGCATAGCCAATAGGTCTCGCCTTTGGGACCTTATAAGTGTTTCGCCATGCAACAGTTGATGTTGTTGTACCAAGGATATTGTGCTGCATAACTAAATACTTCTAAGGTCCCAAAAGCGAGACCTATTGGCTATGCCAATGCTTGTCTTTACTTCTACTGTATAATGCTGCCGGATATCCCCTTTCACCCATAGCCCAATGATCTACCCTGAAAGCTGGATCCCCACGGTCAGTAAATGCCCAATCGTTCACTACTATCAACTGTGAGGCCCAGTAATACTTACATAAGCCCGGGACTGCCAGTCCTCCCTCGTACACTCCCCGCTGGAGCTTACAAAGAGCAATTCTAGAGCTACCTCCATCCCATAGGAGTTTTCGCAGTTCACTATTTATATCTCGGAACACCTTCTTAGGTGTTTTATACGGGGTATTCTGCAACACATATAGCAACCTAGGCAGGGACATCATTTTGAAAATGACTGCCCTGCTCATCAGGGACACCGGTAATTTTCGCCAAAGCTCCACATCGTTCCCTAGTCGCTGTATTTGGGGATATAGATTGTCTGTTAGGAAGTCTTCTTCCTTTGTGGGTATCTGGATACCCAGGCACGTGAACCTTGTCTTAATTACCAACTGAGTGGAACCCACCAGTCTCTGGGGGACTGTCCCCATCAATGGGAAGAGGAGGGATTTATTCCAATTTATTGTGTACCCCGAATAGGTACCAAACAGGTGGAATATTTGGAGCATCCTATGTTCTGATCTATACGGTTTGGTCAAATACAGGAGTATATCATCTGCATATAATGATATTCTATCTTCCCAGTTGCCCCCTCCCTGCATGCCTTGTAGTTTTTTATCGTTTCGGATCCATGTGGCTAATGATTCCCATGCCAGGGCAAAGATCATCGGCGAGAGCGGGCAGCCCTTCCGTGTGCCCTTTCCGAGCTGAAATGAACGAGACACCTCTCCATTGACATTCATCCTTGCCTGGGGATCTTGTAGGAGTTTTACCCACGCCCTGAAATTTGGTCCAAAGCCCAGTCACAACAAACTAGTCTTAAACAATTTATGGGAAAGTGTTATAGGTATGGTAAAATAGGTCATCCAGCTAACTATTGTCTAGGATAGAATGCTATCTGAAGAATATGTGGACTCAACATCACATGCACAAATGCAGTAAAAGTAGACATAATAAAGGAACGATAAATGAGACTGGTAAAGATGAGGATGATTTTGATGAGATAATTTTACAGGAAAGAATAGTGAGGGTCAGCATGATGAAGTGCTGGTCGAAGGATTAAAGGTCAAGGTGTAGTTTGATTCTGGAGCAAAGTTAATCATAATTTCCCACAATCATTTATGAACGTTATAAGTGAAAAAGTCAAATGTAATAAGCCTGATATAAAACCTACTGGTTCTGGAGGTGAGCCTATCAAGTTCATTGGGAATTTCGACGGTGAATTGGAAAATAAAAGTAAGTTTTCAGCTAGGGAAACCTATGTGGCATGAAAGCTAATACTGTTATTAGATGGGTTAATCAAAGAGGTTTTGGCACAATTTTTGATCCTAATCCTGTACCACCCATTAGGTTGAGAGATTTTAATTCTCTTGAGATAATTGGTCACAAAACAAATATCTAAGGTAGGGTTCTTATGGAATTTCCAGAAGTTTTTGTGAGAAGCTAGGCTGTCTTAAATGATATATTCACACAATGAAGTTGAAGGAGGGTATCACTCCCATTGTAAGTCAAGTTTTCCATATACCCGTAGAAGTAAGGTATTCGGTTACAGGGGGATTGAAGAAACTAGAAGTTTCAGGCATAATTGAAAATTGAACAATGCATTATAGTAGGTGATAGGTTTCCTATTCTGAGTATTAATGGCTTGTTGAATATGTTGGATTTTGCCAAGAAGTTTTCCACTCTTGATTTAGCGTTTGCAGACCATCAGATCCAATTGCACGAACGTTTGATGGATTACACTGCCTTGTGACTCCTGAGGGGGCATTTAAGTTCAGAAGGATGCCTTTTAGACTAAACTCTACCGTTTCAGTTTTTCAGTGGAGAATGGATAATATATTGGGTGATTTAAAAGGAGAAACCTGGATGATGTCTTGGTCCATGGTAACAATATTTAGGAGCATGGTCTGAGAATGAGAGCTGATTTTAGTAGGTTCAGTGAGCGAAGATTAACTTTGAAAGTAGAAAAATTGTAATTACATAGAGAGTAATTGAAATTCTTAGGTTATACATTGTCTAAAAACGGTTTGAAACCTAAGACAGAACTGATCAAAACTGTCAGTAAAATGCCGGCTCCAAAAAAGAAGGATGAGGTAGATTCTTTCTTGGTGTTAATGGAGTTTTACAGTAAGTTTCTGCATTCATTTCAGAAAAAGCTGCTAGGATGCAAAGGTTGCTTTATAAAAGGTGGAGTTTCCTATGGGGTGTGAGTGAATTTGGGAAGTTAAAGAAAGAGATAAAAGGGGCACAGAGTTTACAGAGCTATTGTCTAAAGTATGAGAACATAATATGAATGGATGGTAGCACTAAAATATTAGGTGTTGCTTAGATTCAAAGAAATTGTAATATGGATAACACTACAACATTTATTTCACATAGTTTAAAAGATGCAGAAAAAAGATATGCGGTAATCAAGTGAGAAGCTCTTGTGGTGTTTTGGGCTATTAAGAAAATGCAGAATATGGTCTGTGGTAAGATATTTACTATTGAAGCAGATCACAAGCCCCTAAAGCAGGTATTTTTAAAGAAGGGAATAGGCAATATTTCTATCTGAATAAGCAGGTTGTTGCTTAGCAGGTGTATGAGTTATGTATTTTCTCTGGAGATGTAATGTTGTGGCTGACTGCTACTCAAGATTGGTAGATGCTGGAGAACTGAAAAACGAGACTGATGATCAAGAAGGAGAAAATATCTGTGTCATATGTGCCGGTGTCATTCATCTCATGGATTGGATGAATGAGCTAGTAGAAGAAGGTATTCTTCAGAAAGTTATTAAGCTGGTTAGAGCTGATTTGGATGCCAATGAATTTGTGTGGTAAATGTGGTATCTTACTGGAATGTGAAAGATAACTTATCTGTGAGCCAAAGAATAATAAATAGAGGAACAAGATTGATTCCTTCTGTGTAATTGTGAGAAATTGCTGAGAAAAGCAAATGTTGGTCATCAATTCATTTGTAGGACAAAAAGGGATTATGTATGAACTGTTGGTGGGCTGGGATGGATAAGCAGGTTGAAGGTGTTGTGAGCGAATGTTTGGAATGTTCAATTGATAAAATATATACGACAAGAGAGCAATCCATGATTGTTAGGCGCTTTCCAAAAAGCCCTGGGATGATGTACCAATGGACATTGTCAGACCTGGAAGTGGTGCGATTTGAGGACCGCATCTTGGTGTTGGTTGATATATTCTCTAGATGGCCGGAGATCAAGTTAATTAGTGATGTCAACACCAGGGGGCACATTTTTGAACGTTTCATGCAACGCAGGGCAGCAACCTTGTATGAAAGAGCAGAAATATGCCATATTAAGATGTGACAAACTTCTGCTCCCTCCTAGCGGTGGTGCACTGTGTGTTGTCTAGTGCCAACACAGGCACCCATGTACCATAATGCAAGGGTGTCTACATTACGGGCAGGGTTGTTTTTGTGCAGGGTTACCTTCCTGCACAAAAAGCAATCCAAGGAGGTATTTTTCTCTTTCTACTCCTTGATAAATCTGGCTCTAAGAGTGTCATTGGTTTATTTCTGCCTCAAATATTTAGTAGAGGAGGATTTCCCAAGTCACTTCTTACAGATAATGGAGTACAATTCAAGTCCGAGAAAGTTATCCCATTTTTGAAGGCGAGGAGTACAATTTATAGAATATATTCTCTATACCACCCAGAGGCAAATGGTGTGGTTGATGGCCTTGAGTTGTGCCTAGGCTCAGGTAGTGAGCGGGGATTGGGTTTGGGTTGGTCTGAGGGGGGATCTAGCAAAGTAGCTGTAAGTTTTGTGTCTCGGGTAACAGGTTTGAAGAGAGAATGGTGGTGAGTGGGAGCTGGCGGATGCCTAATTATTCGGCATGTGTATTGTTGGATTTTTACTGCTAGCGGACTGTCTAAGGTGGACATAAATATGTTGTCCTACATACTGAGTACAAAAATATTACCCCATAGGTGTTAAAAAATCTACACTCATGGGTCAATATTTATAACAGACAATATTTCTGTATATGGATCTCTGGGATACAGCCATTCATGGTATTACAAGCTTGAAGTCCTGCCTGAGCTTTAGTGATCTAATATCCTAATATTTTGTGCCCAGCACACATGAAAATCATGTGTGCATGCTGAAGCCTATAATTTTCACAATGATTCTGGGGTCAAGAGGCTAGCTCTATGGTCTGAATGAACAATCCAAGAATGCACTCTAGTCGACATGGGACCATTGTCCATGTCATTGGTCATATGCATTAAATGCCATTGCAGAGTACCATTTTTCTGTTTGATAGAACTGAACAAACCTTTCTTCTGTTCAGTAATAAGTGTGGTGCATAAAGTCTCCATGTGTTGTGTAAGGTTCTGATTAAATGTAACACCGAGACTGTGTGTGCGTGTGTGTGTGTGTGTGTGTGTGTGCGCGCGCGCGCGTGTGTGTGTGTGTGTGTGTGTGTGTGTGTGTGTGTGTGTGTGTAAGACTTGTAGCAGAACTTCATATTGTTGGCGAGTGTGTAGCTGCAGGGACCAGTCTCATTTTGGATACCCTTGGTAAATCTTAGCACAAGATGGGGGCTGAGGTATAGCCTCTCCAGACAGTGGAAGTGTATTGCTTGCATTCCTGAGTTTGAGGTTTAGCCTCTGGATTAAAGTGGAGAAAGAGAGGGGAGGAGAGTCAACATAGTCTGGTATTATGGGGAATGAATCTTCTACATTGGGCCAGTTGTAGCCTGTTAGGAACGATCTGATGATTATCTCTTTGGAAAGCTGCCTTTGGGTTGGTAGCGGGCACGGGGAGGGGAGGAAAGTCAGCGATTATGCTTTTCAGGAGAGAGAGGATCTAGACAGGGAATGCCACCTTGTCTCTCGCAGGAGCACCACTGCTCAAAGCTGATGACTACCAAGTGCAGAATCTTCCCTCATCATTGTGCTTATGTTTTGGCTGCTTCAGTTGCATCCAGCATTGTCAGAACCTGATGTAAGAGCCATTGCATTTGGCAAACAATGTGTCTGCTTTGTAAAAGGCAAAATGTACCATGAAAATGAAATGCTCCAAACTGGTTCCTGGACATTGAGAGTGGGAAGAATGTGTGTAAAAGTGGGACCCAAACTATCCCACTTGGATCAGAGTTCCAAGTTCTACACTGACAAAGGCAGGGTCTGGCAGTTTTAGACATGTAAAAACATGTAAAGCTGTAGTTAGTGTAGAAAATAAAAATAGGGTCACAATTTAAAAAATTTGGAATTCTCTGCGGAGATTATGGGTAGCTGGGATTACCCATATTGGCCAGAATGTTTGCACTAAAAACCTGCGATTACAAGTTTGCCCCACAGAATGATGAATAACTGTGCAGACCTGGGTTTTCCAGATGATATTCCACCCTGAATTCCCTGTTCCACAGGGTTTAATGCAGACATTTACCACCTACTTTATGCAGATGGTAAATATCTGTGAGGGCTCCTGTGTGTTGTGGGTGGGAGATCGAAATGGGGTAGAACTAGTGGATGAGTGGAGGGGTGGATTTTACTTGACAAGTTTGAGCACTGAATACTCCCCCGGTGCTGTTACTGAGGGTCGGGCATGGTTTGGGAAATGGGTTCGGTCTGCAATGCAGGCCTTTTGCAAATTAATTGTATTTGGCCATAATTCTGACCTATAAAATCAAGTCTGGTGTTCCTGCGCCTGTGAATTCTGCTCTGCACACAATACTAAGATGTGGTGGGTTGGCAACTAGGGTAGAACAGGTAGGGCAACTGCACGATCACCCGGGCACAGGATTCCATTATAATGATGATGATGATAATAATAATACTATACACACACACACATACAAACACACACGCACACACCCTCCTTTCAACACTTTTAAGCAGAGGGTAGACAGCAGTAAAATGAAAAGCGGCCCAAATTACTTCATCCGTTACAGAAGACTCTGAGACGTGATTAGGGGCAGGTTTGGACAGGACTTTGGGGCAATCAGGCAGTGCCCAAGGGGCTGGTCTGACAGATCAGTGTGTGAGCCAGTTTTTTGGCTGTTTTTAGGCCTGTTTTATGGTCTGGTGGAAGGGTGACCACCCATCAGTAATTTTCACGGACTGTCCGTAATTTAACCCTAATGTCTGTTGTCCATGATGGATGATTTAACGGATGGCATTTGTCCATAATTGTAGCCTTTCAGCTAAAGGACAAGAGTTCATTCTGGCAATTGAGCTTCCCCAGTTGGAGTGGAAGGGAGGGAGTGCCCTGTGCTGTGATCCCACGGGGGGGAAGACAATAAGAAACACGCCTTCAGGGTGCCTGCTTCCCGAAAGAAATGCAAATGTGCGCAACTGGAAAAAATGCAAATGTAAAGGCTGCTTAGGAACCGATATAGGCATTAATTGATGGAGTCACTTTAAGCTTCCTGATGGCAAAGATTTTTTCTTTTTGAGAGGTACTATAAGGGTGTTCAAGGATGATCTGTGGAGAACTGCTTTTAATTGACAGTTATAAAAAATGCTTGCACTAGATACAATCTGCATATGACTGAAATCTATACTTTAGAAGCACTTTTTATCTTTAATCTAAATTTATATGTGCATTTTGTGGCAGCCTATATTATACTGTGTTTAATGCACGTTTAAAACAATGACACATTCATAGTGCTTTCAGGGACCTCGTAGCACAAAAAATATGCAAGTCACTTTTCTCTGCTGCAGCAAACATGATTCAATTCTATGGGCCTCTGATTGCGCACATAGACATATGTAGTGATCTCATTAACCAAGGGAGCTTTCATAACATAAAATAGTACATTTCCCACTGATTGGTTTAACTTTCATTTATTTTTTTATTTAAGGTGTGCGTTATTTTATTTGTAGTTACTTGATGGTGAAAAATCAACAAAATGGTACAGAATATTTTGTTCTTTTTAGCCTGCCCTTTAATTCCGCCTCCTTTCTAATTGGCCCACTGCATTATCCATATGCTTTGTTGTGCACCTCGACTGCTGCATTAAATAGCTATGTAATGACTGAAAAAGCCAGTGATATTAGCATATGGTGTCCTGCCTTCCCTTTCCTTCATTGTGTACCCTTTTCTTTTGTAGATATTGCGTCAGATTAACATGTGAACAGTATTTATTCAACATAGTGTACTATTCATCTTATAGTTCCTCATTTACAATATTTTGACGCACAGCAGCGCAACAAACCTTCCTGCTGTGCTGCTGTGCGTCAAAAGAAAAGGGCAGGAATGCCCTACACCTTCAAGATACGGTGCATTCCTGTCTTTTTTCCCTTCGCTGGCGCACAATGGGCTGCCATGCGTCAACGCAAGCACCCTTGCGCCATGGTGCAAGGGTGTTTGCGTTGGAGGGGTGCTTGTTTTTGAGCAGGTAGGGACACCTTCCGGCACAAAAACAATCACAAGAGACGTTTTCCTCTTTCTATGTGCGCTGCAAAATGCAGCGCACATAGAAAAATAAAAAACGAGGAGAAATAAAAGTATTTCTTCTTGTTGCGCCTCCCTTACGCCTCCCCTGGGGATGAGTAGGAATCTGCGCATTCCCAGGTTTACAAAACCCTGTAAATCTGGGAAGGCGTTAGGTTCCATGGGTGTTGCGTGGGAATGCCCACAGCAACACCCATTGAACGCCCCTTTCATGCAGAGTAATAAGTGAAAGGGGGTTATTTACAAGGCCATGAAAAGCCACGCAGGGTGGCGTTGCATGGCCTTGTAAATATGGGCATGCACACTGCGCCATGGTGCGTCAAAAAAAGTGATACACCGGCAGCGCAAGGGGCTTGTAAATTAGACCCACTGTCTTCTAGTTTTAAAGGGGATTGAGAAAAAGAAATTACCCTAGTCAGTGGCTTACGTGTACTATGTGTGATCGGGAAACCTGGGTTCAAGTCCCGGATTTCCTGCATGACTAAATTGTGTGACATATCAATTTACTTCATGTGTCTAATTTAGTTGAAAGTGATATTTGAGAGCACTTTCAAGTAATTCAGTTTAGATGGACTGTGTACAAAATACTCACTTGCATATTTTATTAGCCTGTAATGTTCCATCATCCATAACAATATTATTGGCCATGATGTAAGGGACTCCAGATAATTAGTTCACTTTGTTCACTGGTGGTGTTGTCAAGAGGGAGGGTAAATGAATGATTTAAAGTTCATGGTTAGAAACTTTCACTTTATATAAATGTCAATGCAATGTTGTGATCTAATATACTAAATTGAAACACTACCATATTTTTTAGAGCCTGTATCGTTGTATGCCAAAAGAGGTTACATAGGAGGATAGTAGCCAAGTACATAGCAACAGATTCCATTGTACATTTACGGAAGAACAGTGCTGGGCTACATACATTGATGAAGAGTTGGCACACAATTTTAAGCTTTTCTGTATAACAAACCGACCCATATTAAACTGTACCTTCCCACCCCTCCTTTGTGGGGATAGTCCAATATTTTAGCCCAGTCCGTATTGTGCAGAGGTTTGGCCATGTCATCGCCGAAGTAGTATGGAGAGAAGCCCAGGAGTGGTCTCCATGTCACAGGAAAGGTCTGTACAACCATTTTATCAGTTTACCGCCATTGCCAATGGTGTAGAGCATGGGTACTCGCAAACATTTGCCCAGGAGCCACAAAGTACGGTCTGTGGTGTGACCGAGGGCCGCACTGATGCCAGCAGGGTGGCGGTAGGTGGTCTGGGTGGGTCAGGGATTGTGTAAGGAGGTCCAAATAAATGTTAAATAAACAGGCAAGCATTGATGTGCAGGTTAATAAATGCTTGCCTGTTTATTTAACATTTGTGTTGTGTTCAGCCACTAAAATGCAGCATGTGCTGCTGTTCACCAGTGGGGCCGCATGTAAAGGTCAAGAGGGCCGCACTTTGAGTATCACTGGTGTAGCGCATCTGGTACACTTCATGTGGGGATGGTGCTAGGTGGCGGACATGAAATAGGGCATTTAATGATTGTTTCAGGTGTTCGTAAGTAAGGAGTTGATCTGGGTGAAGATTGTAATCTGCCATAAGGGTTTGGAAATCTAGTAGCTCACCATCAACAAACAAATATCCCAATTTTGAGAGGCCAAAGCATGCCACTGATGGAGTTGCCCTGAGCGTAGCCGTCCTGTGCGAGTGGGAAGACCTAGCAAAAGTAGTGCAGGTACATAGGGTTTCTTCATGTTAGTGAGTTTACAGGTTGTGGTAAGGCAATAGAAAGCTGTGTGGAATAACCCTGGGTGGAGTTCAGTAGAATGGTCAGTAGGAAATAATCAGTAGTGCAGTAAGGCCTCCTTAAAGTCTTTACGGATTAACCCCATTTCATGCAGGGGGGCGGGCGGGCTGACAGCCAGCGAGCCACCCATTGGAGCTGTGCAGCTAAAAAATAGCGTTTCAAGTCCAGAAGGGCTAATCCACTCACAGTCATGGGTAGCTTTAGAGTGGAAAGAGCTACCCAGTGGTGCCCCAGTCTCCAAATCAGACATGGGACATGTCTGAAGAAGAAACAAGGAATGAGCAGCAGAAGGTTTGCAAAATAATTCAATAACCAAGGTAGCACCACCATCTTCACTAGTGCCATGTGGCCCATTACTGAAAGAGGAAGGGAAGACCAAAAAGCAAACTAGGCTCCGAGGGGCCACGTCTCTCAGCCCAGATTTCCACCCTGCAAATTAGTGGGGGAATGGTAGATATTAACACCTAGGTATTGAAAGGTAACTGATTCCCAGTTCAGTCTGGGGTCTAATTGTATATAAAGGGGAAAACATTACCATATGTTAAAGAAACACTTCTTAAATGTTAATGTCTTTATCATGTTCCTTTTGTTTGTGTCATTTACATCCCAAATATTTTGACGATACTATGTGTACTTTAGCACTTAATGATGAGCGAGACCACTGGTTCGGCCTTGACTCGACTGCAAAACCATTTTAAGACATGGACAGAGTGGGCAATTGCCCAGCACAACCTTCCAAGGGGTCTGGCCCCAGCTCACCCTTCACAAGCACGACCAGCAGACCATTGCACCAGAAGAGTCTGCCAGGGTGGTGGGTGCTGCTTGTTCAACCACTTGACAGTGCCTCTTCTATTTCTCTCCTCTATACTGAGATAAACTCCCCAGGTATGCAATACTTTCTGATACTCCTGGCGGGCCCCTCTTGTCTGATTTTAGGAACTGTCCCACCTTGTTGTTCTCTTCCTTATTTATCCGCTTCTTGGCAAAAATCCTTTGAATCGTTTGCTGTGGATCTTCCTTCTGTTCTTGATTTCATCCTCCTCTTTAATTCTCTTTGATTGGTATTCCGGGCTCCAGTCTGAGGTAAATGTACAGTCCCAGACTCACACTCTAGTGCTGTGAGACTACAGACAAGTTACGGGTACCTCACATCCTGACATTAGGTGTGAGACTGTCACCCCCACCATCTGCTCTGCTTCATAATTTTTAGGTCTTGCGCCTAGCGTTGCAGTGCGTAGCACTGCTCGTGCAGCGCGAGACCTCTTGAATGGGGTTTAAAAACTGACCTAGGAATCGCACACGCTCGTGCGTGTGCGATTCGTTTTCCCCCCGGCTATTGGGCTTTGCGTGCGTCTTTTTAAGAAAGACAGCACGCAATTGGGCAAAGGCGGGCGCATGTCCCGCCTTTGCCGCGCCCATTCCCACCGGTGGCTAGCACGCGCAGCAGCGCGCGTTTGCCTCGCTGCCGTGCTCCCTCCCCCCCCCGCTCCTCTGTGGTGCGCGCGCATCACTTGTTTTCATTTGCATTTAAAAATGTGCCTGTGGGCTGCAAAAGCGAATCTTTAACCACTATGATTGCCATCAAATGCGTCATTTAGTGTAAAAAATATATACGTGGCAGTCCATCGTCATTTAATAAACACTACTTGCATGGGGTGTGGGAAAATGTGCTCTGCATCCGCAACAATAATCTTTGATTTTCATGCTCCGTGTACCGTGCGTCGTTCAGTGAAAGCATTCTTCACAAATCCTTACATTGGGGGCATTTATCTTTTCCCTCTTTGTTATTAAATAATCAATGCGCAACAGCAACTGAAATTCTTGTCTTGTCGAAGCTATAGTGACGTAAATGAACTAACTGGAGGCATGAGAACAATTGAACACGATTTGACCTTTCTCTGGAGTGTCTGGCAAGACTTATGACGCAGGTCAATTTAGAAACTCCAGAATACATCCAAAATGATGGCATTTTGTAAGGGGTGGATTGATTAGGTCAGCAGTGCCAAAGACCCCATCAGCTAACGGCCCTAACTTCCAGTTAACCCTATATGCGTGTGTCACCTTCAGTCAGAGCTGGCCAGCCAATAGCTGCGGTGGAATTACCAAACCTATGCGTACTATGTTAAAAGTAAGAAACGTCTTATTATAAAACAGCGGGGCTGGATGGTGGTGTGGCATACAAACAACATGGTGGCATTTGGTAGCTGCGTAATGGCACGAAGCACTGGTTTACTGACAGCTCGCACTGCTCTAAAGCAACAAGGCACATTTGCCGTACATATATCTGCGTTGCAAAGCGTGTTTTGTGCCCTTGTGCTTGCCGACTACTACCAACCCTTCGTGGATGACATGTTTTCGTGGTATCACAATTATTTCTAAGTCCTTCTCTAAAGTGGTAGGAAGCGTAATTTTCAACTTTTTAATTTCCACATAAGACATTACCGCCTGCTCAATATTCATAGACTTAAAATATGCCATAGCCTTAGATGTCGTTTCTAACTGGACCCGTTACTCTTTGCTTGACTGCAGTAAACAACCATAATGTCCTGTGCTTGCAGTAGGGTCCATGGCGTCCTTGCTTTGCCATCAACGTTATAACTCCAACAGCGAATGGCTAACGGATTGTAAAATGACGTACACGCCTGGGTAAAATGTTTCCCTGCATAGCACCGTCTGCCATATTTAACCTTGAATCGACGAATCTACGGAAGCATGAAAAGGCGGGGCACGACATGGGGTTTGCTCTCTTAAGGTCACCTTGCTGTTAATAGAATGGCGGTTCACAAAGGGCAGTGCCATTTGCTTACATTAGCTCTCCCAGGTGGGCACATTTCCCAAGGGAATCCGGCTATCGCCTACACGCATTGGGTGTTTTAAAGAAGCCAGAAAACAAAAGGCATACAAATAGAACGGATTAATGCATCCTTCAATGCAATTTCAGCAGGAACTACATTACAGCTTATAGACGTGCTGTACTGTGCATCCAAATCCCTCGCAGGGCATTGCGAACATGTACTAAATGTTCTAACAGCCAGTTTTCACAGAGGAAATTTTGGTTGAAATATAAAATCTTCTTCATGGCTTTTATCAAATATTTTTAATGTTATGGCAAGTAACAATAGGAAATAAACATATAAATTGTTCGGTAAAAAGTAAACACCCGTATAACGCAAAGGGCTAATGGCATTTAGCTAGTTTATAACTATCTTCATAGTTTGCAGGTAAGAGTTCGAAAGTGACTATACGTCCGCCCAATCAATTAGGATGGGTGGACATATAGCCATTTTTAGGTCTCGCGCCTAGCGTTGCAGTGCGCAGTCCTACTCGCGCAGCGCGAGACCTCTTGTATGGGGTTCTGAAAGCTGACCACACGCTCGTGCGTGTGATCAGGCTTTCGCCGGCAGGCATTGGCTTTCGCGCGTTTTTTTGTAAAAAAAAAGGCCCGCGATTGGGCAAAGGCGGGCGCATGTCCCGCCTTTGCAACGCCCATTCCCATCCGTGGCTAGCACGCGCAGCAGCGCGCGTTCGCCTCACTGCCGCGGCCGCGCTCCCTCGCCCCCGCTCCTCTGTGGTGCGCGCGCACCACTGGTTTTTTCCAGATAGTATCTGAAATAAGTTTTGCAGCTGCTTTTAAATGTGTTGAAGTATTGAAGTATTATGCATTGCACTATGTTCACTATGTTCACACAGTATAAAAATGTCTGCCCCATCTTTAGGCCGCTCCTCGGACTTCTGTGAGGCAGAACTCCCGTGTTTTCTGCTGACTGTCTTTGGCGTGGATGTACGGAGGAATGTTTGATTACAGTGTAACAGGTTTGGTGGCGAACTCCAGATAAATGTACACCATGCACGCAAAATGTTCCTTTGGGCTTTCAGTTCAGCTACTTGCAGCGGTGGAGGGCTCTGCTCTTCGATGTACTTCCTGACAGACTGCTAAGTTTGAAGTGCCTGTCGGGCACAGGTTGCTCTTTTGAAACTTTCTTAGATTTTTCACTGAGGAACAGTGCCGATGCCAACAATGAGAATAGCACTGATGATCCCAATGGGACTAGTGCCGATGCCAACAACGAGAATAGCACTGATAACCATGGGACTAGTGCCCATGACAACAATGAGAATAGCGCTGATGCTACCAATGGGACTAGTGCCGATGCCAACAATGAGAATAGCACTGATGATACCAATGGGACTAGTGCCGATGCCAACAATGAGAATAGCACTGATGATACCAATGGGACTAGTGCCCATGACAACAATGAGAATAGCGCTGATGATACCAATGGGACTAGTGCCGATGCCAACAATGAGAATAGCACTGATGATACCAATGGGACTAGTGCCGATGCCAACAATGAGAATAGCACTGATAACCATGGGACTAGTGCCCATGACAACAATGAGTATAGCGCTGATGATACCAATGGGACTAGTGCCGATGCCAACAATGAGAATAGCACTGATGATACCAATGGGACTAGTGCCGATGCCAACAATGAGAATAGCACTGATGATACCAATGGGACTAGTGCCCATGACAACAATGAGAATAGCGCTGATGATACCAATGGGACTAGTGCCGATGCCAACAATGAGAATAGCACTGATGATACCAATGGGACTAGTGCCGATGCCAACAATGAGAATAGCACTGATAACCATGGGACTAGTGCCCATGACAACAATGAGAATAGCGCTGATGATACCAATGGGACTAGTGCCCATGACAACAATGAGAATAGCGATGATGATACCAATGGGACTAGTGCCGATGCCAACAATGAGAATAGCACTGATGATAACAATGGGACTAGTGCCGATGCCAACAATGAGAATAGCACTGATGATAAGAATGGGACTAGTGCTGACGCAAACAATGAGAATAGCACTGATGATAACAATGGAACTAGTGCCCATGGCAACAATGAGAATAGCACTGATGATAACAATGGGACTAGTGCCGATGCCAACAATGAGAATAGCACTGATGATAACAATGGGACTAGTGCCGATGCCAACAATGAGTATAGCACTGATGATAACAATGGGACTAGTGCCCATGACAACAATGAGAATAGCACTGATAACCATGGGACTAGTGCCCATGACAACAATGAGAATAGCGCTGATGATACCAATGGGACTAGTGCTCCTGACAACAATGAGAATAGCACTGATGATAACAATGGGACTAGTGCCGATGCCAACAATGAGAATAGCACATACCAATGGGACTAGTGCCGATGCCAACAATGAGAATAGCACTGATAACCATGGGACTAGTGCCCATGACAACAATGAGAATAGCGCTGATGATACCAATGGGACTAGTGCCCATGACAACAATGAGAATAGCGATGATGATACCAATGGGACTAGTGCCGATGCCAACAATGAGAATAGCACTGATGATAACAATGGGACTAGTGCCGATGACAACAATGAGAATAGCACTGATGATAACAATGGGACTAGTGCCCATGACAACAATGAGAATAGCACTGATAACCATGGGACTAGTGCCCATGACAACAATGAGAATAGCGCTGATGATACCAATGGGACTAGTGCCGATGCCAACAATGAGAATAGCACTGATGATAACAATGGGACTAGTGCCCATGACAACAATGAGAATAGCACTGATAACCATGGGACTAGTGCTCCTGACAACAATGAGAATAGCACTGATAATAACAATGGGACTAGTGCCGATGCCAACAATGAGAATAGCACTGATGATAACAATGGGACTAGTGCTGATGCCAACAATGAGAATAGCACTGATGATAACAATGGGACTAGTGCTGATGCCAACAATGAGAATAGCACTGATGATAACAATGGGACTATTGCTCATGACAGCAATGAGAATAGCACTGATAACCATGGGACTAGTGCCAATGACAACAATGAGAATAGCCCTGATGATAACAACAGGACTAGTGGTGATGATAACAATGAAAATAGCTCTGATGATAACAATGGGACTAGTGCTCATGACAACAATGAGAATAGCACTGATGATAACAATGACTATAGCACTGATGATAACAGTGGGACTAGTGCTAACGAGAACAGTGAGAATAGCGCTGATGACAACAATGAGACTAGTGCTGATGACAACACTAATGACAACAACGAAAATAGCGCTGATGATAACAATGAGACTAGTGCCGATGACAACGAGACTAGTGCCGATGACAACGAGACTAGTGCCGATGACAACAATAAGAATAGCGCTGATGATAACAGGACTAGTGCAGATGGCAAAACTGCATGATTAAGAGACTGTTACTCAGGGTCCGCACTGCTCATTCATAGGAGACACTGTCCTGGACTCACATGCCTCTCATCAGTGTGCACACTGGTCTTTAACCATATTCCTCCAACAGATTCTAGCACATTATTACAGGTTAATATGTTCCTTGTGAGGCCTCCTGACTCCTGCCATTGGGATTTAAGTTCTGCCACTATGTTGATTATAATTCCAGTGCTGGAGCATTGTGCTTTTGGTTACACGAAGCCATCTCATGCTTTACCTGTACTTGTTTGGTTTTGTGAGTAACGTTAAAGGAGCCAGTATGCGCTGTGGAAAGGGCTTTTCGGTAACAACAAGCATTTGCAATGCAATAGGTCTCGCATTTACGCGAGTTTGACCTATTGGCATTGTAAATGACAATGGCTTTTATTTATGTTTCAAAAACCAAAACATAAATAAAAGGCAATGTCATTTACAATAAAAATAGCTCAAACTCTCGCATTATTACAGTTTGCGCTATTGGTGTTGCATTATTTAGCAATGCCAATAGCTCAAACTTTAATAATGCGAGACCTATTGCATTGCAAATGCTTGTTTTTTAAGGTTTAAAGTCCATTGGAGGTTGAGGTGAGACAGATGTTTTTGTTCAACTTGTCTAATCTAGCAGAAGGTCACTTACCTTCAAGTTTCTCAAAATGTTTGCCATGGATTTTAAAATGTGTAGAAACATAATCAAAATGTTGCTGTTGCTTTCTCTCCAAGAAAGATTGGGTACATTTGGGTAGGGGTGATGCCCTTGACACCGTGGTCAAGGGCATTCATTTACTGTTGATGTAATGTGCCACCTGAATGTAGCATACCTAGAGGCAATCACAAAAAGACCATAGAAATGAGTAACAATAGTCCACGCAGTGCGGGGAGGCCCGAGCTCCAGGAGGCCCTCCCTGGCAAAGTGCACGGGCAGAAGGCCGGTGGCCTGAGAGCGCCTGACTGGGTCCGGAGCTTTGGGGGCCCCCTCCATGTACTTTGCAGGGGGGCCCCCTCAAGTTTTGTTACGCTACTGGACCATAGTGAATAAAGAGTGCTATGTACAAAAAAGTAAATAAATGCACTGATAAACTAGAGGGGTATGGCCTCTCCTTGGATATGCCTGTAAAATTGACTTTTTGACCCGATTTTTTGTTCTGAATTTTGACCCTTTCTCCTGAATGTTGACCCTTTGTCCTGAATTTTTTACAGCCCTGTCCAGAATTTTCCTCCATGCCAGGCGGTCACCCTGTCTGGTGGCCATGTTGTTATTGTTGATTTTCCTAATATTACTACAAACATTGCCTGCAGTAAACATAAATGCATGCTGGCTCTTATACCTTGCACAACACCTATACATGGTGTCTTTACAAGCTGAAACCTGCTAAGATATGCAAATATGGGCCACTTTTTTTAAACATCTGATTCGCTACTGAGGGCCTATTTCTGTCCCAGTCGGACCCTCAATAGGGGGGCAATTACGGAGTAAAAGTCACTGTTCATAGGGCGGCAGTTCAGCGCCTCGATGTCCTCAGTTTAGAAGGCGCTTGATAAATCTAACTTGTTGCGGAGGCTCTCAGACCATACCACTTTCCTTGGGGCGGGGTGGAAGGCTCTTAGGACAGCATCTGTACCCGGATGGGGGAGAGACACTTTGCATTCTTTCAGGTGGTACCTAGCTAGTGGTGCCTAGAAGCTGTGGAGAACGGGATACGGCACCCACCCCCGCTCGCCGCCTCTCACATCAGGCAGGTACTGCGTGGATGCTGACAGGCGTGGGGTAACCTTCCAGCGTCGGTGCTCCGAGGCACCCTGCTGTTGCAGTGGGTGGTATCCATCTACGGACGGGGGAAGGAGGGGAGACAAGGAGCGAGGAGGAGGCGGGGGGTGGAGGAGAGCGTGTGGGCTGGCTCAGTACCTCAGATGCAGAAGGGTCTGCGGTGCCGCTGACTGGTCGCCTCTGGGAGAGGACACGGGCTGCATGGAGCGCGGCATGAGATGGGAGATGCAGGGATGGTCCAGGGTGCCAGGGTGAGGAGGAGGAGGAGGCCGCGGAGGCATCTCTGGCTCTGAACTCCTCATCCCGCCGGAGGAGCTGCTGGGCAGCAGCCAAGAGGTAAGAGGGGGAGAAACCTGTTGGCAACGAAGAGGGAGGGAAATAAGGGGTGGGAAACGGGGGCGGTGGAGGGGTGGGCATCTTTGTCTCTTTCATAGAGCGATGCGGATTCAGAAAAATGAAGAGATGTGCAAAAATAAAAATGGGAAAGAAGAAAAGGGAACGAGAAGTATGAAATTGGCATAAACGGAATAAAGGAACGAAATTTCATCTTCGGGTTGAAAAATTGCAACGTTTGCAGCAGTTTTTACACGCAAAGCACGCCAATTAACAGCCACAAACTGATATTGGATATTCAAGGAAAACAATTAGAAGGGCCGTGTTAATTCATAATTGTGGAAAAAAGACTTGTGAAATTGTAAACTCATTGCACTTTGACTTGACAGACTCTGGAAGAGGGGGACGCGTATTATGGTGATGCCAAGCTGTGCCTTTTCATAACCCAGAAGGAAGCGGACGTGGGTTTCCATTTAGATCCGTATTCTTTCTTAATTATTGTGCACATCTAATTAGAGAATGCGCCTTGGTTTTATATTGTGTCTCTGGCGCCACCTCCTGGTAGAATCGATACTTAACACTGGCGTACTGTTCGACATTAGTTGTTGGGCATTATCGAATTTACGACTAGTGGGGCAATATCACAATGAGTGACAAAGGCAACATGCACAGAAATGTAAAGGAACCCAGTCTGAGGCTCTGGTATTTGTCACTGATTAATGTTTCTTGGGTGGGCTTTCAGGGATCGATGTTTGCAGTGTTTGAGGTTATTTTTGGTGATGTTACATACATCCTTGAGTCTGATAAGTAGCTCCCTTTTTTAGGTTTGGTGGACATAATTGTATAAAATGACAAATATGTCAATTATTGATCTTGAGTAGCAAATTCAATCTGAGACAGTTGCAATGTGCAGCTGTTGGGTATCAGCACAGGAAAAATGTGGTTCTAAGATGTGACATTAGGTGTAAGAGGTCTGCGTCAGTATGATCTGACATTAAGGGCCTATTTACGAGTGAGTCGGTTAATTCCGACCCATGCTTAAGCCCGATTACGAGTTTGAAGGTATTAACACATTGGATAATTATTGGAATCGTTAAATACCTCAATCTTTGTTAAATTTCTACAGGTCAAACCTGCAAAAGCATACGGTATTTGTGGTAAAGACCAACATCCGCATTTTATTACCCACAAACTCGTAATAGGTGTTATTTATTACACCTGATGAATAACGTACCCCGTGGTATAGTTATTTATCTGGTGCGTTAAACAGCACCTAAATTCATAATCAGGCACATAGTTTACGGCACAATAAGGTGCAAAATCATCCTTGGTGTGCCATCAGCATGGACGAGGAGCTTTCAGATGTACAAATCACATTTAGGTGCAACATCATTTTTTGGGTGCAAAATCACATTTAGGTGCAAGACCAGTTTTAGATGAAAAGTCATCCTTGGTGCAAAACAAAGAGCTTTGTGAGGAAGCATTGAGGAGTAAAATCACATTTAGGTGCAAAATCACCCTTAGTGCAACATCAGAAGGAGTTCAGAAACTTTTATAGGAGCCTTAACGACATTTGGTGCAAAATCATGTCTAAATACATCATCAACAGGATTGTGGAAGCAAGAGTTGCCATGACTCCACGATTAAGCCAAATGGTTCTGTATGGTATGACTCGTATGAGCCAAGAGTTTTTTTTTCATGTGTAGAAGTAGCAAACAAAGAACCAGAGCATATGGGGTTAAGTCTGAGTAATGAGATTAAATCTAATTTAATAGACTCAGTGACTATAAGTCCAACTGTTTTCCAATATAAAGTCGTTGCAAAATAGAGCCTATGAGACAGTAATCTGTGATTTCCAAACTAGGTAGAACTATGGTTTGCCGGCGAATTTCCCAGGCTAAGCGCTGAACACCACAAGAAGATTTCTGTTGAAGAAACAGACCATTAGATGTAGACAAAAGAACATATTGGCCTTCAGCTGTTATGCAGCAGATATATGTTGCAGTGGCGTAGCTAGACCTTTTGCCTCCCGTGGCGGTCCCTGCTTTTGCCGCCCGGCAGCCGCGGGTAAGGGTGAGAGGGTGCTGGTGATTCCTGCATTGGCCGCCCCGCAACAGCCGCAGCTAATGGCAGGGGAGGAGGCCACCACCCCCAAAACTCGTACTGCCTGTGGCGGACCGCCCCCCCCCCTTGTTACGCCACTCATATGTTGTACGTCCAGCTCTAACTGCCTTGTTATAACGAGCTCCACTAAAGTGAAACACACCAAGAGACGGCTTTATGAACATGATGAAAATAACAATAGATGCTTTGTAAGAATATTAGCAATCAAGGTTTATCATTCTGAAGACATTGCAGCTTTGCATAGAACTTTGACCAACCAGTGTCAGAAATTTCTTCTATGAAGGTTTGAAAAGGCACTGGAAATGAATGCCTTTGCAAGAGATTGCTTGGCTTAGTGTGCGGAGAAGAATACATCTATTTTACTTGCAAGACTGCCCTAGCTGTTGGCGTTATACAGTACATTTGGAAATGTATATGAAAGGAATATTTTCAGCCTTACAGCATCACACCAGGAGAATATGTTATGATGTGAGCATTAATAGAGGAACCTGCCTAAAATAATAGTCTGATCTATTTATACCTACATCTATATCTATCTCTATAGCCATCTATCTATCTATAACAGTGAAAACAGGCTTGCATACACACAGGCCCGGCTCCAGGAATTTTTATTTGGGTGGGCCAAGGGTGCATTTGGGTGGGCCGCTGAGGGCCCAATTTGTCGCTTCTTGTGGCAGCCTACAAGCCCTAGATTACATCATATCTACTTGCAAACAGTCATCGTGATACAACAGATCGATTCTGTGTGTATACAGAGCATGTGGAGAGTTATTTGAAAGTAAGAGCAATGTCTGGACCTAAGTGCAAACCCTCAAATTCCAACAGGCCAGGATTCAACACAAGTACTTCCAGGCCCGATTATCCACTTTTCATCCATCCCTCTCCTGTGCACCCTATCTCACAGCTTACCTTGGGCCCCAGCCCCATATCAGCCACCATCCAGCTCCACTTTCATTTTTTCCATAAAAAACATTAGTAAAATCACCTTCAAACTTAAAACTTTGAATATAGCAGTAAATATAATTAGCTTGCACTTTAAAATATGTTCCACAGTTGCCCTAATGACCTGACTGCTAATTAAATAAAACCGAAAGGCCATGACAGGGCCAGCTTTAGCGCTAGTGCGAAATACTTTTTTGTCGCCTCACCAATGACCTCTTTCTCCGCAGATACCATTACTACCACCCTCCAACAGTGCCCTTCATCTTTCTGTAGCCACTCTCTCATATACATTTCATTTGTTGCATAGCGCTACTCATATCAGTGTAGGGTGTCACAGTACTTTACACCACGCACACATTATACAGAGACAATGAATCATACGAGTATGTAAATCAGTCTATAGGGAATGTCACATAAGCCAAAGAGGATTACAAGGTGTAGGAATCACGTCATCCATACTGGTGGGCAGTATATTTTAAGAGGTTTTGGGCTGTGGAAGCACAAACTCAGGATGTAAAGGATACCCCAGTGGTTTGGGGTTGGCTTTACTAATAAAAATGTATATCGGGCCAAACTCTTTTTAGCAACATTAAAATATTGAAAGATTGGTGAAGTTCTAACTATACCATTCATGCTTGTATGCAGCTCTTTGATGACAGTTCATAGGTCACTGTCCTATGTTAGGATTGTAACTCCTGAACTGCAAGTAACACAAGAATCTCTGTGACAAAGACAGTAACCCACAGAGCTATCCACATAAACTACAGCTTATCTGTAACAAAACTGCATATATGGTAGATGCTAGTCATTTATTTTTATTGGTGAAATCATGGCAATCACATAATTCTTGTATAATGCAATCACAATTTACTATTATCCTATATGCAGTTTCCTCAGATGTGTGCATGTGTTGTGCTAAAATATTCATTATTAAGGTGCAACTCAAGTAAAATGACTATTATCATAGGACACTGATATGATATTAACCTAACTATAGTGTACCTGGAGTGCGGGCTTTCCCTTGCTGAAGGATTTTGTACATTTATGATTGATGCAGCACCTGCCCACGTGGCATCTGTGCCCCGGGTGGCTGAGTCCCATGTTTGCAGAGGAAAGGATTTTTGCATTCATATTTGACACATACATACACAGATGAAGATGGCCTCTGTCTCCTGATATTGCTGGACCTCTTAGCTACCTTCAATACAGTCAACCATTCCACCCTGATACGCACCCTCAAGTTGTGGATTGGATTCACCAGCAATGCCCCACACTGGTTCTTCTCCTACCTTTCAAACCAACACAAATTCTTTCACATGGGATCCTCCAGAAATGCTGTTCAAGACCATACACTCTTCCATCTGGATGGTGGACATGCCCTTCTCCATGGCCTCCCAGACTCCAACCTGGTACCCCTTGGGGTATCCTTCACATCTCAGCACATTTCATCCAGGGCCTGAAGAAATGTGGTCACATCACACTCATCCTGATAGAACTTCATTGGCTCCCCTTGCCGGCCCACACCATCTTCAAAACCAGCTGCATCATTTTCAAAGCCATCACAACCAGTATCCCCTCTTATCTTGCAGACAAGCTCACCATCTCTTCTGGTACTCGGCCCCCACGCAGCCAGGACACCATCAGATTGCAGATGTGTAAAAAAAGAAAAAAAAGATAAAAGGACTTTTCCATCCATGCACCCAGGATCTGGAACAACATCCCGGTATCCATCAGGTCTGCCACAACACTGCTCCAATGCAGGAAAGTGTTGAAATCTCCTTTTTAAAGAACGTTACATCACAATGCATTAACCAGCCACAACTCAGCTTCCTATCCTATTACTTGCTGACTTTAAGCATGAGTGTGTGTGTGTGTGTGTGTGTGTGTGTGTATATTACACAGTGGTGTTCCCCACTGTGTAGTTATAGGTAGGTTATGGCTTCCATAGGAATTGCATTTTTGTATCATTAGTAACTTTGGTGCCGTTTGACAAATCTTCTGGAAATTTTCCAGAAAAAGTTCACCCACCGTAGCTAATTTCTGAAGAGTTTGCATGTGATCCTTCAAGCAGGGGGCCAAGAAAAGGGGGAGGCATGATTTTCATTATTTGTTGTAAATCAATTCAGCTGTTTTTGAGAAATTATTGTTTAAAGAATAGTGATATCTGAGCTGTCAGTGTCCAGATATGTTTTGATTGGCCAGTCAATTCTGATTGGCTGGCCACAACCTGAACAATATGCTGGTTCAACCATTACTGAACTCAAAATGAATAAAAAAAATATAAGGGTGCAAGGTGAGCACACCCTGAACACATGGGGTTTGTGGGAGAGGGGGAACAAAAGAGACACTCACTTGACAGCTGGCCACAACATGGACAGCATATTGTGGCAGAAAATACAGGACTCGGGGACATGGCTTCCACTGAAATGCATTGTAGTGCATGCCAGATTTTGATGGTCAGAAAAAGAGCACATATAAAGTGTGATAATAGATTTTAATCACAATGTAAATCATGTGTTGGTGGTACCATCTAAATTTTAGGAACTGTGGTGTGTTCTACAGTGATTTGAGCCTGTACAAAATGCTGACCCTCTGCTGTGATTTGATGGACCATCATTGAAAGAAAACTGTTTTCTCTCTTGACTTTCTCATTGAGGTTATGAAAGGTGCTCCCTAAGCTAAAATTAGAGCACACTTTCTATAAGTTCACACAATCTTCCTCCGCCATCTGAGAATAAAGTCTGATATTCTGAGTAAAATATGTACTTCCAACAGGAGCAGCAGTCTGTCAATTGATTCCCCAATGTTGTGCTGCAGATTCCCACAGTGTCCCAATGAACAAGAGTGTTGGCATTCTGTATTCATGATAAAAATGTGGCACACCTGAAGCAATTTTGAGGGGAACCACAGCTGTAAAGCTTAAAGCATTACAGTCAGAAATGAACAAGAGGGAGGTTGTTTTGTCATAGAAATTAAGGTTAGAGCTCTAGAAAGCTAAAATGAGGACACAATTTCTATGAGTTCTCAAATATTTTTTTCATCCATGTCAGTAAAACATTCTGACATGCAGACTGAAAAACGTACTTTAACACCAGAAGCAGCCTGTCAGTAAACTCCCATGTGATCAACTGCAGCTTTAACACAAAGTTCTAATGAACAACTAGAGTGCTAACAATCTGTATTTATGACAGACGTGTGGCACAACTGAATACCATCTCGATGGAATCAAAACTGTAAAACTGAAAGCATTTCTTACTAATCATAATTCAGTAAATGAAAAAACGGAGGGTTTTCTTTTTTATCATAGAAATTATAGTTAGTGCTTTAAAAAATTAAAATAAGGTCACAATGTCGGTGAGTTCTCAAATATCTTGCTCACCGATTTCAGTAAAACATTCTGACACTCACATTCTCTAGAAAACAAAGCAGTGAGGAATCTGTGTAGACTACATAGCACATTTGCGAGTTTTTGCAGCCACATGCACTTTAAGAACAATGTAGATATATATAAACGCAATCAATTTGTGTTTAATTGTTTGTCTAAAAAATAGAAGATCGGTTGCTTAGCTGCAGAAATTCTATGCTCTTAGAAGTAATAGACTTGGCGTTGTGGCATAGATCACTCTCTGGTTTGGATGAAAGCAGCAGCAGCTGATCTAGGCCCTTCAGACATCAGGGGCTCTCCATCCTCTTGCATCGTGTTTAATCACACCATCCACTTTTCATTTCCTTTCCACTGTCCCCTGCATCTCTCCGCTCTTCTTCTATGACTAATTTCTCCTCTATCTTTCTATTCTGTTACCTCTGAGCTTTTACCACATATTTTTCAACTCCATCCCCACTTTCTCTTCTCTTTCCCATATCCTTTCCATTCTCCCTATCTCTCCACTCTCCTCTCTATTCCCTTCCTGCCTGTATCTCTCAATCCTTAATTTGCTCTTTCCTTTACCTCTCCTCTCTTCCCTTTATCTATGCTTTACTCTATCACTTTCTCTCCTCCATCTTCTGCAACTCTTCACCCCTTCAGTCTGCACTCTCCAGTGAATTTGACCATCCTCCCATGTATACTTCTATACTGTCCCGTATCTCTACATTCTCTCAGTCCTTCCCTATATCCTTCCAGTCTCTTTTCCTTATCCCTGGCATCTCTCCTTCCAATAATTAACAACCCGCTCCTCAGAATCAGCCCATTCACCTCATCATTTCTTTATTCTTTGCTGTACCTCTGTTCTCCATTGTATCTTCATCTTCCCTCTTGTTTTTACCCCGGTATCTTTCCAGACAAATTCATCAATTCTCCACTCTTCCTTGCATCTCTACTCTACATTGCAATCTCTCTATTCCCCCCACATCCTTCCTTTGCTCCCTGTACCTCTCGCCTTTCCTTCATTTCCACTCACCTCCCGGTGACTGTTGTTTCTGAAACTCGGTCTCAGACACTACAAAATAAAATGATGCATGAGGGCTGCGCTGCGGGTGTTTTATTCGAACCCGTGACCACTCACAAGTGTTAGAATTCATAAACTGCTCATTGTGCTTCAAAGTGACCCACCGAAGGACTTAGACAAAGCAGAAGAAATGTCAGAGCTCTCAAGTTTTCCAAATCAAAGCAGAAAAAATGTCAGAGAATAGGACAAGTTACAACGCAAACATTTACAACGCATGCCTTTACAACGCGGTTTTTACATCGCAACATCCATTACAACGCATGATTTTACAACGCATGCCTTCACAACGCATTTTTAGAAACTACATTTACAACGCATTCCATTACAACGCAGACCATTACAACGCATACCATTACAACGCATAAAACGTTTAGGGCAACAGTAGGGTAAGTGTTGGATAGTGTAGGGGTAAAAATTACTATTCCCACTCCAGTGAGTGCAACAGTAGGGTAAGTGTTGGATAGTGTAGGGGTAAAATTACTATTCCCACTCCAGTGAGTGCAACAGTAGGGTAAGTGTTGGATAGTGTAGGAGTAAAAATTACTATTCCCACTCCAGTGAGTGCAACAGTAGGGTAAGTGTTGGATAGTGTAGGGTTAAAAATTACTATTCCCCATTACTTACCTTATAATGCGTTGTAATGACATGCGTTGTAATGGCATGCGTTGTAGTGACATGCATTGTAATGGCTGCGTTGTAATGGCATGCGATGTAAAGGCAGTTGCGTTGTAATGACTGCGTTGTAAATGTAGTGCGTTGTAATGACTGCGTTGTAATGGTTGTTTCCCATGTCAGAGCTCTCAAGTTTCCCAGGTCCACAAGGACCTCATCAGGTCCAGGGTTTGCTTTGCATACGGGATTTGTCATCCTGTTTATCCCATTATCAAATCAGGACTATAAGGTCCAGAATTCAAAGCACAAAAACTTGACTGGATGAGATAGTCAAGTGAGTTTCCTTTCACATAATACTACTAGCCCAAGCGTCCCATTAACTCAAATCAACACCACAGCTGAGTCTCCAGGTCACTAGTGCAAACAGGGCCATCTTAACAGTATTATAGGCCCCAGGGCACAGCAGTGCACTGGGCCCTGCCTACACAACCACTCACAGGAATAAAAATGTTTAACATAAAATTTGTGTTAAATTCTGGTCTGCATGGAGCCACTATGCTCGTGGGGCTCCTGAGCAACTGCCAGCATGCCCATGCGTTAAGACGGCACTGAGTGCAAAGGTTCCTATCTTACAGTGGCACCAGTAGAGAGCTTCCCATCACCTCACACCAACACTTTTATCGAGCTTCTCATCCCTGGACAGGGACACCAGTTCTCAGTGATACCACCTTCCAATCCGAGATGCCTATGTTTCCCCAGTGACACCATCACCGATATTCTTGGACCCATGTCCTCAGTGGCGTAGCTGGCCCTATGGCCGCCCGTGGCGGTCTCTGCGTTTGCCACCCGTGGACGCATTGAAAAGCGGGGGGGGGGTGCTGGCGAGATTCCGCCGATTGCCGCACCCAACGGCAGTGTAGAGCGGGGGGGTTCGATTGCCGCCCCAGGACAGCAGGTACGAGAGAGAGGAGGCTGTTCTCTGCCCCCAAAACTCATGCCGCCCAGGGCGGCCCGCCTCCTCCGCCCCCCCCGCACCCTTTTCTACACCACTGCATGTCCTCATCTTTTGTCATCAAAACAAGAGTCAGATTGCATAGTCATATGGCAATGTTTAAGGCCGAGACTGCTGTCCCCACAGATGCGGGGACAGACGTAGAGAAACAGAAGGAGGGGGCCGGGGAAGCTGGGCAGAGAGATGTGACAGAGGGAGGGACAGACATCACGTGGGACAGTGACAGAGAAATGAAGAGGGACAGAGACAGAGCAGGACAGGGACAGAAAAAAGGGACATGGAATGTGCAGGGGAAGAGAGTAGGTCAGATGTACAGGTAGGCACAGAAAGATCGGGAGATTGAAGTGATAGGTATAGATAGATACAAATTGATAGAAAAGTATAGCTAGATAGATGCATAGATATATTTAGGGATACAAAGCCAAAAATAGACAGATAGATAGATGCAGATAAGTAGAGATATATAGGTATAGACAGAACATAGATTGGTATGAATAGGTGTAAATAGATACATATAGATAGGTAAATAGATTTAGTATAGGTAGTAAGGTATAGAGAGGTGAAGAGATACAGAAAGATGCGAAGTGTCGTGTAGATAGATAGCTATAGTCTAGATGGGTAGGTATAGAATGAAATACATAAATATAGATAGATATGTATAGATATGTATGGATTGATAGGTATATAAAGACAGATATAAATAGATTGTTTACATGTGAACTGAAAAGCTTCACTCACAGTGCCGTTTTTGTAGCTATTAAATAGGTCTGGCGTCAGCCAAGACCTTTTGTTTTTACAAAAATTATATGCATAGTATACTTATTTACTGAGGCTTTCAACCAGCCATCTTCATCCATTGGTCTGTTGTTGTGTTACTCACATTTTTCTTCCGCCTTCTGCAACACCCAACATGGTTCAGCCCACTTCAGCCACTGGGTAACTTCACTGTGAGTGATGACATACTTCCCTTTCAGAACGAGCACTTACACACACAGGAAGTAGCTGATTCAGTTCCAGGGATTACAAAAGCAATATGTTTCTTGAAAGTAAAAAATATGTTTGCTTTTAAGCATTGCTTTTTTATACACTCTCAAGGACCCCAGCTTTAACATTTTACAAAAGCCATTGATAAAACAAGATAAACATTGACAAAGTCAAAAAGTTGGTAGTCAACGTCAGATGTGTTGGCCTTACCAATGCTTGTTTTCATGTGGTTTATATGATCTGGCTGCTCCCGCGTCTGCCTCAGGCCCGTCTTGGTCTCTATAACTGCCCCTCCAGTCTCCTACGCCCAACCCCTTCATCCCACACACCCCCACCCACCCACTCCCCTGCCCATCATAAACATAGAGCAACCTGGTCCCTAGCACTCTTTAAAAATTGTGCCTGCGGCCTGATAAGTATACGGATCGGCTCTCTAGCCCTCTGGGCCCCGGTGCAACAGCACCGGCTGCACCGCTGATATTTACACCTCTGATAAGATGTGCCATTAGCTTCCGTAATAGTAACACTCGGTCCATACAAAATTTAAAATTGTGAAAACTGTAGCAAAGATAATATATTATTCCATTGACGGTCTTTTTGAACCACTGGCCTACACATGGGAGGCTTTGTAGTTTTTTGACACTCTACTAAGTCAGCTAGTCTCTGTGAGTGCAACACACTTTCTGAACATTGGACTTGTCCAGATAAAAGCCGGTCACTGATTAGAGTGAATGACAGGAGGGGACTTCCTATGTCTCTTTCCCTGGGACTCTGAGGGACTTTACATGCGGTGCTTTCCTGGCCAGAGATATCTCAGTTAGAGAGTGTTGGTTAGTTTTGCTTCCTTCATTAATAACAGTGAAAACCTTTCCTTGTTTACTTGCCTCAACCAGCCTCGCCAATCTTTGTAATTGTTCAAGAACCTGATTGAAGAATGTATGTTACCCCCTCAGCTTTTTCCAGTTAATCTTTAAAAGGTGCCATTGCTCCACAGCCCCTGAAATAGTTTTATTCTAGTTCTTTCTCCAGGTTGAACAAGTCAACATTAAAACCCACTGGCAAGCACCCCCACATTACATTCCTCTTTAAGAGGGGCTGCTTCTCATTTGTCATACTATTCCCTCCTTATAAAAGTAAAAAATGCCAAACAGTATGTGTTAATTTAATTCATCCATCAGAATAACACCTTCTGGTCAGTGTATTTCAGGGGAGAAGAAGGCTGCAAAGTGTTCTTCCAAAAATATCTCAGAAGATCAATTCTGTGAGTGCATTAGAGCCGAGCCTGCTAGGTTTGGCTGGATCCTTTATGTGTAATAGGCACTTGATTGGCATGGCTGGATCCGCTGTAACCTTAATACAACCAGTGCTTGATTAATAAGGCTGGATCTGCTATGAATTCTTTGGACTTACTTGGACCTGGACTCTCTGTAAGTGCACTGAAATCGGTGTCTGGCTTGTATGTTTGGACTGAAATCAGTGTCTGGCTTGTATGTTTGGACTGAAATCAGTGTCTGGCTTGTATGTTTGGACTGAAATCGGTGTCTGGCTTGTATGTTTGGACTGAAATCGGTGTCTGGCTTGTATGTTTGGACTGAAATCGGTGTCTGGCTTGTATGTTTGGACTGAAATCGGTGTCTGGCTTGTATGTTTGGACTGAAATCGGTGTCCGGCTTGTATGTTTGGACTGAAATCGGTGTCCGGCTTGTATGTTTGGACTGAAATCAGTGTCTGGCTTGTATGTTTGGACTCTGTTGGTGTGTCTGACCAGGGTCTTTGGATCAGCATGAGCCCACACTGGGAGTATAGTAGTCAGTTCTTTTTGTTCAGTTTGGACTCTATCACAGTATAGTAATGTAAGTCTCTCCTTGGTGCCGGATTGTATCACATTAGAGTCTGTGTTTGCATCCTATGGGGCATTTTTACAATGAAGTGGCGGAGCGTGGCGTTAGCCTCCTTGGCTTAACGCCACGCTCCGCCACTTCAGAAACACAGGGCTGCACCATATTTACAATAATACGGTGCAGCCCTGCGTTCCCCCCTGCGCTGACGCTAAATTTAGCAGCCTAGCGTCAAAACAGGCACCCTTGCACCATAGTGCAAGGGTGTCTGCGTTGAGGGGAAAATTGTTTATGTGCAGGAAGGTGACCCGTCCTGCACATAAACAATCTTTAAATGGTGATTTGACACTTCTATTTGTGCTGCTTATTGCAGCACACATAGAAGTTACAAAATGTCATTTTTTTTAAAGATTGTTTATGTGTAGGAAGGGTCACCTTCCTGCACATAAACAATCAATGGCCTTTTGCTGTTTCTATGTGTGCTGCACAACGCACCACACATGAAAACAGCAAAAACGAGGAGAAACAAAGCATTTCTCCTCGTTTCGCCTGTTTAAGACCAGGTTTTCCCTGGTCTTCATTTTTGCGCTGACTCCTATTTACGATGCCCTTGTAAATAGGGGGCAGCATCAAAATCAATGGGTCTTGCGGTGGAATACCCACCGCAACACCCACTGCCCACCCCTTTCACGCTAAATACAGCGTGAAAGGGGGCCTTATTTACAAGGCAGTGTTAAGCTACGTTAAGTGGCTTAACGCTGCCTTGTAAATAAGGCAAAGCACATACCGCCACAGGAACGTCACTAAAAGTGACGTTCCTGTGACGATAGGGGCTTGTAAACATGCCCCTATGTTTGGAATCCTCCTAAGTGTAATAGAGCCAATGTCTCTTTATTGAGGATGGACCCACCTTTAGAGTGTCTTTGGAGTCAATAGTGTGATCGCTATTTTGGGACACGCTCACTGAGTATTAAAGCCAGTTCCTCTCTAATGAAGTTAGGACGACTATGAGGCTATTTTTAGAGTTAGTGTCTGGTTTGGTATGTCTTGTTGTTGTTGTACAACTTTATTGCAGTCATTGATAATATTACCAGGATATCAAATCCAAAATGTGGTCATGGAGGAGTTAATAATGGTAAATCTGCCCTTATCTTTAAAATATTTCAGAGTCGATATCCTGGTCGTGGTGGAAGCGTAATCGATTTTGGTGACCCTCCTCCATCTTCACAGATTCCCGCACTACCAACCTCCAATTGTGCCCCTCATCTCTTCATAGCCCCTCTCTCACATTTATTTCTTCTATAGCGCTTCTCATACTAAGCAGGGTGTCGAAGCACTTTGCATCACACACACATATTATACATAGACTATAAATCATACAAGTGCGTAAATCAATCTATAGGAAATGTTACATAAGAAAACAAGGGACTCAAGATGTTGGAGTCACATGTCACCCATACTGGTAGGCATTATATGTTGAGTGCTTGGCCTAAAGAAACACAAACTCAGGATTTTAAATGTAACACAGTGATTGTGATATGTATACTAATAAGAATGTATCACCACCCATTGCTTAATTTGTAAAATATTAAGTGCCAGGGCTCTGACCAGGAGGCCACTGCAGCTTGCACCACCCATCGCCCTTTTCATCGCTGCCAAAACAACTACTAACCATCTCTCTCACATGTATATGCGACAGGTCAGATTATTCCAGGTCCCCAAAGCTAAAGGAATGGCTGGGGAGGCAGGTATTAGCAATTTTAATGTATATTGTAGTCCTAAACTACCGTTGTTCTGCTCATCTCTAAATTAGATGAGCAGCGCCACCATGTGGTGGACTGTTCTAAGTATGGTGTTAACAATTAGGTGCCGGTGCCAAGCACCGGAAACCAATTAAGTGCTGGTGCTGAGCACCGGCTCAAATTAAGCACTGTCACCATCGAAAGGAACCATTTTTAGCAACCGTAGAATGACGAAAGATTGAGAAAATAATAAGTACTTGCCTTGCAGTTTGCATGCAGCTCTTTGATGCCGTTCAAAGATCACTGTGTTATATTGGAAGGACAGTGACTTATTAACTGCAGGTAACAAAACAGTCTCTGTGGAAGAGAAAGCAACTCACTGAGTATCTACAAGAAATACAAATACGTGATAGGCATGTTACAAATTGTGCTTTGCAGCAGGTACATTAACCCTCAATGCTACTTTAAGATGTTTGAAAGCTGTGACACAGATCTCTCCAGCAAGTACATTAATCACCAGAGTTATCTTACCTTCATTAGCAGCAGGTGCCTTTGACCCGTAAGATATTTAAACATCTTCTCTTTAAAATCTGGGTCTCTTTGCGACCCAATTAAGTAAAGCCAGCGAACACATTGTATGATAAAGTGTTCTGCCTCAACTAGCATGGGCTTACTCATGACCGGGTGGCACGCGGCATATCAGCGCAGCTAATTGTGTGATGGCTGTGTCGCAGTGGCGTAACAAAACTTGAGGGGGGCCCCCTGCAAAGTACAGGGGGCGGCCCCAATCTGGAATCAGTCAAGAGCTCTCTGGCCAGGGTACTGTGTTGAGGGGGGTCCCCTGGAGCTCGGGGTCGTCCCCGCACCGTGGGGGCTGCGAGGGCCTATGTTACACCACTGCTGTGTCGGGTTGCAGGTAGTGACTGCTGAAGTCACTGGAGGCACTGAGCAGCGAGTTGTCGAGTGTGCAACATCCTTAATGTAATTTGGCACCTCAAGTTTAGATCCTTTTAAGGCTAATAAAATAAAATGAAGACTTCTGTTTAATAGGTGCACCTATTTTTAAATCTTAATCTTAGTTTAAAATTCTTTTTATTATTATTATTATTGTTATATTACTATTATTATAATTTTTATTATTAACTGACAGGTCGTAGCTATCCCACAATGTTCTCTAATTTCCCAGATCATGAGGGTGTGGAATCTTCCACATTCCATGCTACATTCCAAGCTCAAGTGCTAGAATTTTAAAATCCATTAAGCAGAAAATAGACCTGCAAAAACCTCAAGTGTGGATTGAATGGCCATACGTAGTGGTCAGGGTCACTAAATCTTGGCTTGTTCAGAATGATGAAATAGCTCTTATTAGGTCTGGCTTGACATTACAAACTGTTGCCAGACCTTATGTGATGAACCTAAAAAGAGCTTTCAAATGTTTTACAGAGAGGTGTTTCTGATCCGTTCACGCGTTGATGGAAAGGAGTACACGTTTTGATTGGGCAGAAGTTGTGTGCGTCCTTAGACAAAAGTGCTTCCCCTCCAGCAGCAGTATGGCAGCCTAGAGGTGTCCCACTAACTTGGATAAAGGGTCCAGCTTACAATGGGATAGAGCTAGACCACTAGGAGTCACACACATGGAACTATAAAGATAGCTAAGTAGATAATTTATAGTGTTCCTTTTTCTCTGCCAGCAGCACAGATGGGAAGAGGGCGGTCATGAGGAAGGTATTGCCGTTCTCCAGCACCCACCTCCATAGTCACTAACTTTAGACTTCAGAGTTCCATTTTTTGTTTGAAAGCAATATGGGATACCTAGGGCTAAACTAATTGAATTGGATTTTCAGGTCTGGCTTGACAGCTCAGCTTTTCTCTCTCCTTGTGTGATCAACAAAAAAGAGCTTTAAGTGTACTACTGAGTAGGTGCTTAAGCTCCACCCACATCTTGCCTACCTTGAGTGCAGGATTTGATTGGGCCAAATTTGTGTACTTCCACTGAAATGACTGCTTGCATTGCACTTTTAAGCTGTAGCAAAGCTTATATTCAATAAAGCTGGACTAGGTTGGTAATAGTGGCATATCATGATCATGGCTATATCTGCTTATTATTAACCCTTTCGTTGCTAGGCCGCCCCCAGTGCTGAGCCCCTTTTTGGCTATTTGGGGCAGTTTGCGCTTAGGCCTCCATAAATCTTTTTACACATAAGGGATCCACGCCAAATTTGTGTCCTTTTTTTCCCAACATCCCGTGGATTCCAAAGGTACTCAGGGTTTGTGGATTTCCTTAGAGAGGACTATGGAAATAGCCAAAATACATCTAATTTTTGAGGGTTTTTTTCCAAAAATAGGAAAAAAGTTCTTTGGATAAAAGTGTCTGGTTTTTTTCTCATAAAAATGGCATCAACTAACAGTTTGATGTGCTAAAGTCACCATGTTCCCAGCTTTCAGGAACATGTAGAGCTGTATCCCCCCCCAAATCTTTTTACCCCAGTTTTGGTATTTTTTAAAGAAGTAGCACATTTTACATATTTTTTGTGCTTTCAACTTACTTCCAAGTTTGTGGTTCAAACCAGTGTGAAATCCATGAGTGATCCAGGAAAACTATTTATTTAAAAAATGTAGACAAAATTCCGAATTCAGCAAGGGGTCATATGTGTAGATCCCTCAAGGTTTTCCCAAAGAAACTAACTGTAATATTGAAAACGAGTAGAAAAAAAACAGACATTTGTGGCAATGTTTTCATCTCTAACTTTTTGTCACGATGGCCTGTTTACAAAAACAATGTACCATTATGTTCGCTGGACCATTTTTGTTGTGTAGATATATAGGGTTTGTAGGTACCCAGAGCCCACAACTGAGCTGCACCATACAATGATTTTTCATATAGTGAATTATGTAGAGTGAAAAATAGGTATCGAAGTAACCTATGTACTTCTGAAATGGGCACTAGATATGGAGTTTAGGAGCAGTGGTTAGTGGGTACCCATACAATCATATGATTTAGAGGGTATTTTTCAAAATGTCTTCTTTCTTACACACTGGCTTACGTTTGGAAGGCAAAAATACAGCAAAATTCAATTGGTAATAAAAATATCCTACTATTCCATGCTCACACATGTCTTTTGAAAAAAATGGTACCTCACTTCTGCGGGTAAGCCTACTGCCTGCAACAGGAAACGGCCCAAAATGCAAAATGGATGCATCACATTTTTCCACTCAAAACCGAACAGTTTTTTGCAAAGAGGGTAGCTGTAGATTTTGGGCCGTAGCTCACCTGGTAAATCTAGCAAACCTGTACATTTTTTAAAACTAGACATCTAGGGGAATCCAGAATGAGGTTACTTGCATGGCTCTCAACAGGTTGATTTACCCAGAATCCCTTGCAAACCTCGAACTTTGACTAAAATACAAATTTTCCTCACATTTCTGTGATGGAAAGTTCTGGAATCTGCCGGGAGCCACAAACTTTCTTCCACCCAGCAGTGCCCTAAGTCTTCTGATAAAAATGTTACCTCCCTTGTGTGGGATGACCTAGTGCCCACAATAGGAAATGGCCCAAAACCCAACATTGATACATCACATTTTTCCTCTGAAAACGGACCTGTTGTTTGCAAAGTGGATAGTTGCAGAATTTGGGCCGTAGCTCAGCCGGCAACTAGGGAAACCTAGCAAACCTATACATTTTTGAACACTAGACACCTAGGGGAATCCAGGACAGTGGTGCCTCGCATGGCTCTCACCGTGTTGTTTTATCCAGAATCCCTTGCAAATCTCAAACTTTGACTAAAAAACAAATTTTCCTCACATTTCTGTGATGGAAAGTTCTGATATCTTTGGGAAGTCACAAACTTCCTTCCACCCAGAATCCCCCACAAGTCTTCTGTTAAAAATGGTACCTCACTTGTGTGGGTAGGCCTAGTGCCTGTGACAGGAAACGGCACAAAACGCAACATGGATACATCATGTTTTTCCACTCAAAATGGACCTGTTTTTTGCAAAGTGGATAAATGTGGATTTTGGGCCGTAGTTCAGCCGGCACCTAGGGAAACCTAGCAAGTCTCTATATTTTTTAAAACTAGACGCTTAGGGGAATCCAGAATGGGGTGACTTGCGTGGCTCACATGAGGTTACTTTACCCAGAATCCCTTGCAAACCTCAAACTTTGATAAAAAAACACAAATTTTCCTTACATTTCTGTGATGAAAAGTTCTGGAATCTGCATGAATCCACAAACTTCCTTCCACCCAGCATTCCCTTAAGTCCTCTTCTAAAAATGGTACCTCACCTGTGTGAGTAGGCCTAGTGCCCATGACAGGCATAGGCCCCAAAATACAATGTGGAGACATCAACATTTCCTGTCACAAACATGATTTGATTTGACAATAGGGGTAGCAGTTTTTTTTGGGCCAGGGATTGACGGCCACCCAGGGATGACCCGAGCCCAAAAAGTGCAGCCATTCAGCATACAAGTAGGACGATATTGGGACTTAGTCTAACTCTGCTACCCATATATATATATATATAAAAAAGCATCCAAAATCAAAATTTCCCTTCTTGCCAAAAGGATGGGGATGCTTTTGTCCCTAGGGGGCAGAAAGACTGTTGCTGTCATACTGGAGGTGGAGGCTAGGCCCGATGTGTGGGCAGGTGGGCAGGCTATCCCCACACCTTGTAGCAATAAAAAAAAACTCCCTGGTGTGTAGTGGGCTTCCTGCCCTCCCCCAGGGCAGATTGGAGTTAAAGATCTCTTATCTGCCCCTTGGGGGGCAGAAAGACTATTGCGGGTCATTTGAGGGGTAGGGTTAGGTCCAATACCTAGGCAGGCCGCCCCCACCCATTTCTCCTCAAAAAATGGACCCTAGTGTCTAGTGATCTTTCTGACCACTCGGGGGCAGATTGCATGTAACAACCTCCAATATGCCCCCGGGCGACCAGAAAGACATTTGGTCCTGGGGGTAGGAGGGAGCACTAACCCATGGTGAGGGGGCCACTGTCCCCCTAAAAATCCACTCTCTGGAGGTCTAATGGGCTTTCTACCCCCCCCCCCACGGGGGCAGATTGGAGGAAAACACCTCCAATCTGCCACGACGGGGGCAGAAAGATGCTGTGGGTCGTTTGGGAGGGGTGGGGGCTAGACCCGATGCTTGGGTGGCCGCCCCCACCCATCTATTCCCCTATAAAAATCCCTGGTGTCTAGTGGGCTTTCGGCCCCCCCGAGGGCAGATTGGAGGTAGCAACCTCCAATCTGCCCCAGGGGGGAAGAAAGAATTTTGGGCCTGGGGGAGGCAGGAGCACTAGCCCATTGAGAAGGGGTTGCTCCCCCCCCCCTAAAAAACGACTCCCTGGTGGACTAATGGGCTTTCTGCCCCTTGCCGGGGCAGATTGAAGGAAAAAACCTCCAATCTGCCCCCGATGGGGGGCAGAAAGACTGCTGCAGATTTTTGTGGGAGGGGTGGGTCTAGGCCCGGTGCCTGGGAGGGCTGCCCCACCAATTTAGCAAAAAAAAACAATCCCTGGTGTTTAGTGAGATTTCTGCCCCCCGCGGGGGCAGAAAGACCTTTGGCCATGGGGGGAGGTGGGGAGCACTAGCCCATTGTGAGGGGGCCTCTCCCCCTTAAAAAACCATTCCCTGGTAGTCTAATGGGCTTTTTGACCTCCCGCTGGGGGCAGATTGGGCGAAAACACCTCTAATCTGCCCCCGACGGGGCACAGAAAGTCTGCTGGGGTTTTTTTTCTGTGAGGGTTGGGGACTAGGACCGATGCCTGGGAGGGCTGCCCCCAACCATTTAGGGAAAAAAAACAATCCCTGGTGTCTAGTGGGCTTTCTGCCCAGGGGTGCAGAAAGACTTTTTGGGCCGGTGGGGGAGCACTAGCCTATTGCAAGGGGGCAGCTCCCCTCCTCAAAAAAGTGTCTCTGGTGAGCTAGTGGGTGGGGCCTTGCTTTGGATCGCCCTCCTGTTGCGATCTTCAAGCAGGGATCCACTAAGGAAAGGTACCATTGGGAAGGGGAGACCCTCTCCTTTCTAATGATACCTCTCCCGTCTGAATCAGTGCTCAGAGAGCTGAGATATGCCCCCGAACACCGATGCAGTGAAAGTGAAATGAGCTGATCGGATTTCACTTTCACTTTCTCTGAAATTATGCCAGTGGACCATGAGAAACTGACTGTCATTTCAAAGGGAAAAAAACAACCTTGGGGGCTGGGGAAGCTCTTCCCCAGCACCCGAGGCTGAATTTAGTGAAAGGAAATCCCTTTGGTGCTTCCACCACAGGGATTTCCTGCCTCGGAAGCGAGGACGGCCTAGAGCCGTCCTCAGCACATGAAGACTGGCACGGAAGGTGGCGTGGAGCCGTCCTCCGCATCGAACTGGTTAAATGTTACGATAAAGGCACTAGGCCTCACTAATTTATTTTTTAAACCATATGTTAAAGTCAAAAGGGATTTATGTGTGGATTGTTATTCCTCTATATCACTGCATACAGCCAGGGATTTTGTTTCATGGAATTTCAAAGATTACCCTTAGTAGGAAAAGGTTTTGGTGTTGGTTAACCCCTGTGACCCACCGTGGATATAAAAGATTTCCTCAGTGAGAATCCTTGTTAGGCCTTTTTAGGAAAGATTATATTTTGCTTAGCCAGTTAATTTTGCATACCTTTCTAATTCTATGCCTGTGTACCGGAAGGTTACCTTGGGGAAAAGCTTACTGTCAAACAGTAGGCCTGATTTCGTTATGGTGTCAAGCAATAGGCCTGATTGGTGCACTGAGAAACGTTATCTCCAATGCTATAGACCCAGTACCTAATTTGAACCGGTGGTTTCCGGTGTTCGGTGCCAGCACTTAATTGCCAACATCGGCACTTATTTCTTTTTTCTTTTTCCAATAAGCTCTGCTGCTTATCCGGGTGTCCAGGTCGTCCCTGCTCCACCTCGCGCAGTCGCTGGTCCGCAGTCTCTATGTCCTGTAAGAGCGTCCTATGCACCCCCATCATGTTGGTAATACAATGGCCCCATAGCACAGCCTTAAAGGCATCCCATTCCACAGCAGTCGAGGACGCCGTGCCAGTATTCTCGAGGAAATATTGAGTAACGCCATCCCTCACCACCTCACGAAAGGCCTGGTCTTCTAACAGTTCTGGGGCTAAGCGCCATGTCGGGATTGTGGGGCGCGTTTGGGCCCAGTGTATCCGTAGGAGCAATGGGTTATGGTCTGAGATTGTTCGAGTGAGGTACTCACTATACTTGACTGCTGCGTGAATATCCGGGGAACACAGTATCGCATCTAAGCGAACATGAAGTTCGTGCAGTGCTGAAAAGAAGGAATAATCGCGCACTCCCGGGTGATGTACCCTCCATGTATCAACTAACCCCCATCTATGTTGCCAATCCCTTCTAGCCTTAGAGATCTTATGAATAGGGGCACCTGGAAGAGGGGGATGAGACCTATCCAGGGATACGTCAGGAATAGAATTAAAGTCCCCACCCATAATCACCGACCCAGTCAGATATGGTGGCAATTTCCCAGACAGCTGGGTGAAAAAAGCGATACAAAAGGGGATGATGGACGGAACGTTTGAGCCAATCAAACACTCACCCCCAGTCAACTGATCTGGGTTTAATCCATCATCATTCTTTAGCTCACTCCACCACCCCAGTTCAGACATGGCCATATGCAAATCAGTCTGACCCTGTGCCTCATGGGAACAGTCCAGCCCGAACTGCCAAGCCATGTCTTCCCTGGACCGGAAACAAGCATCCTAGGACCGGTTTCTGGCATTCCAGCCGTCATCAGCCAGGCTTGCTTGAATCCAGTGGCAAAGTGAGCAAGGGACCCACGTCTGGGCATACCCCCGCCAACTTAGGGCGAACAAAGCGATACAAAAGGGGATGATGGACGGAACGTTTGAGCCAATCAAACACTCACCCCCAGTCAACTGATCTGGGTTTAATCCATCATCATTCTTTAGCTCACTCCACCACCCCAGTTCAGACATGGCCATATGCAAATCAGTCTGACCCTGTGCCTCATGGGAACAGTCCAGCCCGAACTGCCAAGCCATGTCTTCCCTGGACCGGAAACAAGCATCCTAGGACCGGTTTCTGGCATTCCAGCCGTCATCAGCCAGGCTTGCTTGAATCCAGTGGCAAAGTGAGCAAGGGACCCACGTCTGGGCATACCCCCGCCAACTTAGGGCGAACAAAGCGATACAAAAGGGGATGATGGACGGAACGTTTGAGCCAATCAAACACTCACCCCCAGTCAACTGATCTGGGTTTAATCCATCATCATTCTTTAGCTCACTCCACCACCCCAGTTCAGACATGGCCATATGCAAATCAGTCTGACCCTGTGCCTCATGGGAACAGTCCAGCCCGAACTGCCAAGCCATGTCTTCCCTGGACCGGAAACAAGCATCCTAGGACCGGTTTCTGGCATTCCAGCCGTCATCAGCCAGGCTTGCTTGAATCCAGTGGCAAAGTGAGCAAGGGACCCACGTCTGGGCATACCCCCGCCAACTTAGGGCGAACAAAGCGATACAAAAGGGGATGATGGACGGAGCGTTTGAGCCAATCAAACACTCATCCCCAGTCAACTGATCTGGGTTTAATCCATCATCATTCTTTAGCTCACTCCACCACCCCAGTTCAGACATGGCCATATGCAAATCAGTCTGACCCTGTGCCTCATGGGAACAGTCCAGCCCGAACTGCCAAGCCATGTCTTCCCTGGACCGGAAACAAGCATCCTAGGACCGGTTTCTGGCATTCCAGCCGTCATCAGCCAGGCTTGCTTGAATCCAGTGGCAAAGTGAGCAAGGGACCCACGTCTGGGCATACCCCCGCCAACTTAGGGCGAACAAAGCGATACAAAAGGGGATGATGGACGGAACGTTTGAGCCAATCAAACACTCACCCCCAGTCAACTGATCTGGGTTTAATCCATCATCATTCTTTAGCTCACTCCACCACCCCAGTTCAGACATGGCCATATGCAAATCAGTCTGACCCTGTGCCTCATGGGAACAGTCCAGCCCGAACTGCCAAGCCATGTCTTCCCTGGACCGGAAACAAGCATCCTAGGACCGGTTTCTGGCATTCCAGCCGTCATCAGCCAGGCTTGCTTGAATCCAGTGGCAAAGTGAGCAAGGGACCCACGTCTGGGCATACCCCCGCCAACTTAGGGCGAACAAAGCGATACAAAAGGGGATGATGGACGGAACGTTTGAGCCAATCAAACACTCACCCCAGTCAACTGATCTGGGTTTAATCCATCATCATTCTTTAGCTCACTCCACCACCCCAGTTCAGACATGGCCATATGCAAATCAGTCTGACCCTGTGCCTCATGGGAACAGTCCAGCCCGAACTGCCAAGCCATGTCTTCCCTGGACCGGAAACAAGCATCCTAGGACCGGTTTCTGGCATTCCAGCCGTCATCAGCCAGGCTTGCTTGAATCCAGTGGCAAAGTGAGCAAGGGACCCACGTCTGGGCATACCCCCGCCAACTTAGGGCGAACAAAGCGATACAAAAGGGATGATGGACGGAACGTTTGAGCCAATCAAACACTCACCCCCAGTCAACTGATCTGGGTTTAATCCATCATCATTCTTTAAAAAAAGCCGGCTGCTCCGTGTTGGGTGCATATATGTTGCTTAGCACTATATCCCTGCCATTAAGTCGACCCGCGACCATCACATATCTCCCCTCTGGGTCCACCAATTGTTGCGTAGGCTGGAAAGGAACCCCCGCCCTAATCCATATTAACACTCCCCGCCCGAAGGCAGAATAAGCTGTAGAGAAAAGCTGACCCTGCCATCTACGCTGCAGGGCGAGACCCTCTTGTCGTGTGATGTGCGTTTCCTGGAGGAAAGCGATCTGAACCCCTCTACGGACTAAGTATGCGTGTACCTTATGACGGCGCACCATTGTATGCATGCCCCTGATATTCCATGATATACATTTTAATTCAAGTAACGATCCCATGATAAAGCAGTGCACAGTACCCTAGAAACCTTTTTAAGGAGATACGCCAAGGCCCCAAAAACATCCCAATACTAAACAAGAAAAACCCACAACACTCCCTCCCCAGAACAGGCACTACAACGCTAGTCCCCATCCAAACTCACTACACACTCAGTATCCTCTAGTAGCTACAGAGGATCTAGGGGGAAGGTGGCTACAAGCCGACGCTGCTTTGCAACAGAAACAACAACCAGAGCAGCGCCCATGCCTCTAACAACACCAAGTGCCCCGTGCTTAGAGAACTACCCCTGCCACCCTTCCATCCCAGCAGCATAAAACAAATATAAAAAGTCAGAGCATTGCCTGCAATCCCGGGAATAGAATAAGCGACAGCCCAGAGGAAAGAGGGAGAGCGAGAGAGAGGCAATACTAGGCATCAGAGCAATCAAATAAGATCATCTGCTGTCTACGGAGTAACATGTGGCAACTTAACACTGTCATCTTGGGATTAATCCGAGGCTGCCCCAGCAGAGGCTTTCTCCGACTCAGTGTCTGTTCCAGACGGCATTTTATGGTCCTGCAATAGTTCCGACACCACTGTCAGTGCATCAGATCTCTCCTTCTCTGTCTGGGAGGCACTAGGTGTCCGCAGGGGGTTGCGGCGGTGCCTTGTCCGCCTGGCTCTTTGCGAGCGTTGCTCCCCCGGGGGAGGCGTGCGTCGTCGCTCCGTCGGCCCGCGGCCTGTCTTGTAGGATTCAATCCAGTCCCAAGCCTCCTTGGGATCATCACAAAAGTGAGTCTTACCATCCAAAACTATCCGCAGTCGAGCCGGGAACATCAAGGAGTACTGGAGCCCTTCATCACGCAATGCCTTCTTGACAGCTAAAAAGGACATGCGGCGGCGCTGGACCTCCAACGTATAATCAGGGAAGATCGACACTCTGCTATTATCCACTGTGTACGGCCCAGAAGAGCGCGCCTGTTGCAGCAAAAAATCCCTATCCTTGTAATGAAGGAGACGAGCAACCACCGGCCACGGGGGCCTCCCCGGCGCCGGGGGCCGGGCAGGGACCCGGTGAGCCCTCTCCAAAGTGTAAAATTGGGTCTGTCCAGCAGGGGCCACCACGTCTCGAAGCCAGCTCTCCAGGTAGTCAAGCATATTAGATCCTTCCACTCCCTCCGGGAGCCCCAGCACCCTTATGTTATTCCTGCGGTTACGTCCTTCGGCATCCTCGGCTCTTTTCTCCAGCGTTGTAACTCTGTGGGAGATATCCCCCATCTGAGCAGTGAGGGATTGCTGCACCGGTGCCATGTCCGCCAGAGAGGCCTCCGTTTGCTTCACCCGGTCAGCCAGCTTGGAATGTTCTGCTTGTAGGAGCCCCAGCCCCACCGCCACATTAGCAATGTCCTGATGTAAAGTGTCTTTGGTATCCGCTATGGCCTGCAAGATCTGGGCCAACTGTTGCTGGACTAAGTTGTCGGCCGGGGGTTCGGGTGAATCTTGTCATCTGCGGTCCGACGCTGATTCCTCCTGGTCCTGGGGAAACCCCGCCTGCTTGCCCCTGGGTTTCCCCATGCCTCCAGGAGTGCAAAGTCACCAGTCAGGCAAAGATGGATCAGCGGCGCCCAGCAGCGCAGGCACCAGGACAGGTGCGAATCTCAACTTTGCGGAATAGTGCGAAGTCATCGGCCAGGTAGTGCCCCCTCCTATTGCCTGTGCGCTGCACTAGTGGCCAGGCCCCAATGTCCACCACGGGCAGACCCCGGTCAGTGCCACCGATCTCTCCGATGTCGCTTGCCCCGCTTCCCTCCGGGCAACACACGCAACACTGGATAACACCACCCAGGGGCACCAAGCATCCGCAACTTCAGCCGGCCAATGGTCGCCCCCCCCCTCGCTATACAGCGAGGTCGCCGAGTTGAAGATTCCAAGCAAGGGCGCCCAGGGCCCACAGCAGTCTGTTCCAGGCAGCAGGGAAGGGCGCACGGTATTAAGGAGGGCAGCCCCAAATACGATCCCCAGTACTCCGTCAGACGGAGCGGCACATTCGTCAGCTAGCACTTGAAATAGCAGCCTAACCTGGGTTATCCAAACTCCAGCCGCCCGGGGTCAGGAAAGTCTTAACGGCACCACGATCTGTGCAGGCTCTGCTGCGTTCCAAGGGCGCAATGGCAGAGGGCACCCACCTCCAAAATGGCGCCGGCGTCCGTGCGTAGCACCTCCAGTCGCGGCAGGCACCCCCCAGGGGGTCCCACACGAGGATGGCCCCTCCGTTGCCCACCCAAAGGGAGTACCACCCCAACAAAGGCCTCCGATCCGGCCCAAGGAGGTCATCCGCTCGTTATGCGGAAGTTCGTTGCTTCAGGCACAGCGTCCGAGGCAGCACGCCGTGCGAGAGGAGCACCACCCGGCTCTCACCTAGCTCGTCCCTCCAGCGCTCGGTCAGGCAGTCCGGCCCCCCGTTTCTTCTCCGGGGTCAGGTAGGCAATCCCGGGAACCAGGAAGAGCTGCTATGCGGCCTCCGGGCGCTCCCAGTCTCCGAGCGCCGCCATCTTGATATCGCGGAGCCAAAGCCTTCGTTTCCACGCAGCACATTATGCGCCGCGCCTCAGGTGCCCGGGAGCCTCAATTGTCGAGCCCAAAGGTTACCCAGTGGCGGCGAGTGGCGGTAAATGCCCCCGGCACCGGGATATCAGCAATTGTTCAGGATAATCGGCAAGGCCGGCGTGGAGCTCCGAGCTCACGCGTCCTTCTCCATCGGCCTGCAAACCACGCCCCGCCAACATCGGCACTTATGACAGTCTACCACATGGTGGCGCTGTTTGTTGAAATTAGAGATGAACACAACAGCTTTTTATTAGTTCAATATACATAAGAAAATTACTAATATCGGCTGCCCAAACCATTCTTGTAGCTTTAGGGGCCTGAAATAGTCTGAATTGTCACACCTGTAGGGGGTTATGGTAAATGTTTGTGTTGGTTTTGTTACTGGTGGGGATGGCAGGAGCAATCGGTGGTGCAAGCTGCAGTGGCCTCTTGATGAGGGCCCTGGCACTTATTTTTGTACAAATTAAGCACTGCACAGACCTGGTCTGCTTATTATGAATGCGTATCCGGCAGTCATTGGAGAGACGGACGTCAATTTCCCTCTGATTTTCATGCAGGTCCCGGGCTCATCCGCCTCATTTCTCCTTCCCCTTGCCGCACACACGCAGCTTTACTCAAGCGTGTCCTTTTTGGGCCCTGCCCCCCCTGGCATTACAGGGACTACCCTCCCGTGCCACACGGATTTGAACTGTTTCCCAGACCCCGTGGTCTCTCCCTCCAGACGTCCCTATCTCTGCGCCCAGTTCTTCACTACCTTCCGGCCCTGAAGAGTCACGGGATTACCACCCAATGTGACGAAACACGTGTCGGCTGGTTCTTCTTGTGCTTTATTTCATCATTAAATAATTATGACTCACACAACTGATGTTGATCTTGAATTGGGCTACTTTTGAGATTTTGTTTTGATCTGTTATCCCAACTACGTGTGCACAGGACATTGTTCATGCTTATTATGAATATTATGACAAAGGCAATTGGTCTAGCTTATTTATCATGAAAACCTTTTCTTAAAGCTAGTAAACCTTTAACAGTTGGTTGTTACAGGCTATAGACAAGTATTTTGTTATATGTAATCTCACATGTTGCCGTAGTAGGCAAGGGTTTTGGAGTTGGCCACCCACTCTGACAAACCCTAGGAGTAGACTACTTTCACTGTCATCATTCTTGTTAGGCCCTATTGAGAGGGTTGTATATTGTTTCGCCAATTGTAATTCTGTACATATTTGTAATTTTAAAACTGCTGTGCAATTCAGGAAGCCTGTGTGGGGTATAGTGTCAAACCAATGACATAGGCCACAGGCCCTATCCGTTCATGGGAAAAGCTTACATCACATTCCTTAGGTGTGATCTGTTTATAATGAAAGGCTATGACAAAGCAAATAGGCCTTACTTAGTCATTGTGGAAGTCCGTGCATTAAAGGGGATAGGCTTCTAAGAGTGTATTGTTGTTACACTCAGCTAAAGCCTATATGCAGGTATTTGATTAGACGGAATCTTGTAGATTACGCAGTAGGCAAGGGTTTTGGTGTTGGTGACCTACCTGAACAAGCCAATGGGAGAGGATATTTGAAGTACGGTAACCCATAACAGGGTCTATTAGCTGGGACTTTTATTGGTGTGACAACTGTAATTTTGCACATACTCGTAATTCTATTACAGGGTACCTGATGATTCTCTTGTGGCAAAGCTTATGTCCAACACAGTAGGTCTGGGTTGATAATGGAGCCAAACAAATGACAAAGGCTTTCGGCCTGCTTCTTTATTATGAAACGTTAGGATAAAGGGAATATGCCTGTCATATTGATTGTCAAAAGCATATGTTCAATTCAATAGGCATTTAAGGGTAGATTATTACTATTTATTAAAGCTCACAGATATGCTTTTTTGTTGCATTAAATCCCACAGATTACCTTGGTAAACAAGGGTTTGGGTGTTGGTTACTCCCACTGCACTGTGAAAATCCTTGTTAGGCCCTTTTAGGAGTGAAAGTATTTTACTTTACTAACTGTAATGTTGTATACTGGCAGTTTTTTGACTGTATGTTGATGGTTGCCTTGTGGTTAAGCTTAAGGTAAATACAGGAGGCCCGACTTGACTATGGTGACAAGCCAGTGATACTAGGTAGAGGCCTGATTGGATCACTAGAAAAAGCTATTTCAGATGCCATAGCACTGATCTGTTTATCATGCATAGGTCCCATCAACGCAGTAGGCCTGGAGTATTGATTGTGAAAAGTATATGTTAAGGTCAATAGGCATTTAAGGATGGATTGTCATTTGTTTGTATTAAAGCCTGCAGATAGATATTTTATTACATGAAATATCACAGATTACTTTTGTAGGGAAGGATTTTGGTGTCGGTTGCCACCTCTAACAAACCCTTGAGGTAGATGATTTGCACTGTAATAATTCTTGCTAAAATCTCTTCTTAGCTGTCTGCCAGGATCTTGTGTTAAAAAAAATAATTAAATAAAACATATTGATACATGAGTGATGTGCAGCAAGGGAAAAAAATATAGCAAGACAACATCCTGGAAAAAGCAAGCACATCTAGGGAATGTAAGATGAAAAAAACGTGAAATATAAACAGGCACTACATCTCTGAAATGAAATGTCTTAACGTTTTTTACAGTCATTTTTCAGAAATCGATCAGTGGCTTTGCCAGTAAAGTTACAGACATGAAATTAGGGCCCGGCAAAGACCTGTTTCCTTCTCGGTTTTTAATTTCTGCCAGGTCTGAAACTCAAAGGATCATAGCCCACTTAAAGCCCTGTGTCTGGGTATACAGCTATTCATAATGTGTTTGTGAAACACATGTGGGAATGAAGTTACATCTTCAGAGCACATTGTACGAATTGGGATCAATGCAGTGCAGCAATGTAGGCCTCACCTACGGATGAGAACTTCCTGAAGAGGCACCAGTAATGTTATGGCACATTGCATGACTGCAGCACCAACATTACAGTGTGTTGGTGCACTCAAAGCCCGAATTGTGCACAGTGCACTCTCGTATATGAACCGATACAGCTTCAGTCCCCAGCTGACTGCTGTTGCCAGTCACTCAAATTCACCCTGGACACCTCTAAAACACATCACTAGATAAACAGAGGCAACTTGGTTCTAAAAGAATACTTCAGAATAACAATGCAAGCTTTATCCTCTGGATGGAGGTAACTTTCTGCTACTCAGCCTAGCCAATACCACTCGAGCACCCATTGAAGGCACTGCAGCACATCAAGTACCTGTGGAAATTCAACTACAATACTCTGAAGATGAAGGAACTTCATTCATTTGCACCTGAAGCCCACATCATCTTCAAGACCAGATGCATTCCTCGCAAGGCCACCAGAAACAGTCTCCCCTAGCCAGAAAACTATTTTCCTTAGCAGGCAATGCTAAACCTTCAGGCACGACATTGATAAAAGAGACAAAATGTGAAAGAAAGAAAACACTAGAAGGCATTCCTTCTCCGTCTATACTCCAGTGGTATCGAGCAGCATCCCCACTAACATTATAACTGCTCCAATGCTGGGGCAGTTCAGAAAGAAGTTGGTGATTCACCTCTTCAAGGTATGTGACTCCCTCGGGAGTAGGCCTCTACCTAAAATTTACTTCGCTGTAGTGTCCTTGAATTGTTCCCATGGACACCCTCCCTTTTGTTCTGCACTCCATTGCTTCCTAGCGAGGCATGCACTATACATATTCCTAGACAAGTCTTCTTTTACACATGATGACAGATCTGGTACCCACTTTCTTCTGGTTCTGTGAATGTGGTCTTTTGCCATTGTGCATGTCCCAGCATGAAGAGTGATTCTTTTGTCAATGGGAATAGGGTGTCATGTATTCAATTATCTAAGTCCTGTTTGAGGACTTAATGTGTTATGTGTCTCCATGGGGTTTTGACTGCAGCTCCTCATGGGATTCATGAAGTGGTCTGTGGAACCCTAGGGAATGTGGGACAGCATTGTGTAGAGCTGAGATATACTCCACACACACATGCATGTTGCTTCTCATGACATAGGCTAAAGTGGTTTTAGCTGTGCTTTCTCACTTGCATCCCAACACTTTCACCTACCATTTGTGTTTGGCGCTGGGCAGCCTGGACCTTTTCCTCCTGGTATATATAATGCTGAATCCGTGCAGAGTACTGTGATCATTTATGATCGGTGCACCAATGGCAGTGTGCTGCAGGATGTGTGTGAGGGTGGATCATGTGCGATTTGTGTCATAGCTTGTCGTCGGGTGTATCTCGTTTGAGTCCGATTGGCAATATGCAACCGATGTGCATGAAGGTGCCACCATTTTATTGTGAAAGGAAAGGAAGATGGGTATATATTTAATTGTTTTATTTAATTGTTTCACCATACTTTGCTGAGTTGTGGTTGTTTGGTGAATTTGGGGGTCTTATTATTTAGCTGGCTTTGCTTTACCACTTGCTTTAGATTAACTCCGGGTAGTTGGCAGATAAACTCAAGGGTGTAAATTTCCCTGTTTTTCAGAGATGTTGCTGGCTTGTAATTGGCAATAAATTTACCACACAAGTTTTTTTCCCACATAGAATAAATCTGCGAGCTGTGTTTTATTGCATGCAGTAAATATCAAAATCCATATTTTTCGCGTACAATTTTTATTTCACGTGATGAATATTTTATGAAGATTTCAGCACCTAATCCAGGCATCTCCAACGAGTAGCTCGTGAGCCACTGGTAGCTCTCCAGCTACCTCTAAGTAGCTCTCCTATGTGCAGACCAGCCTTCTAAATTAGAGGCTATTGCTTGGATGAATTAAGATATGTATTCCAAAATTGAAAAGTGAGTATTCAAGATGAAAATGTGTGTATTTTCAAAGCTCATAGGATAATGTTTGGAGAAAAAAGGTTGAATGTCCAAAACATATCTACATTCCAAGTTGATAAAACCTTTCTTGCATTACTGTTGGCAACCCTGCCTGATGCACTGAGGTCATCAACGCTGCCAGTCTTGTAATGTTGTCTATAAAGCACTAATAATATCTGTAGCTCAGAATAATTGTTATTGACCATAAGTAGCTCTTGTTACAGAAAAGGCTGGAGACCCTAATCAAATGGAGCCCACAGAGGTGCACTATTTTGTGAGTCAAGCAGTAATGACATTACCACTTGACCCTTAAGCGTTGTCTAACTGTTCTTAATAGGACAGCCCTACACCTCAGGCTTTGAAATAAATCCAGTGAAAATGACCTTTGTATGACGAGGAATGCAGTGTGACATCCTCTCTACACACACCAAGAATTGTTGAGGACCTTCCTATAAAATCCTACTTCCAGACCCCTTATGGGGGTTTTGATTATTTGTGGAACATTGTGACTTAGGCACCTCTATCCGTCACCATTGATATCAATATAGGCTCGCTGATATACCAAAGAAACATATTTTAATTCTGGTGTAAGCTTGACAGAGAGCATGGACTGTGTCTAAATAGGCTATAGAGAAATGACCTTCGTTCACCCTCTGCCTAATTGATACATTTACCTGCTGAGGCAACAGTGGTGAAAGAGGCGGAGTGAGAGAGTTTGAATACTGCTGTCTGCACATCTTTTCGATTTTCTGAGGATCTCTAAGCTTTTGGTCAAACTTTGACATCAAGAATGAGGGAGAACCTGCCCTGGGTTGCTAAGTGCATGCCGTGGCACTCTGTAACCTCAAGGTGTCCTGACCTAAGCGACCAGCACTCTTGGATGGCTCCATATTTAGGGGCATATTTACAAGGGGATTGCGTCACAGGAACATCACGTTTTACAGCGTTCCGGTGGCGCAGTGCCCTGCACCATATTTTCAAAGTGGTGTTAAGCTACTTTCTTTTTTTTTATAGTTGTTTAAAATATCGAATTTTTAATTAGCGGTATGTATTTTAGTTTATATATTTTTTTTTTTGTAACTTTGTTTATTGGTATTTCCAAATAAATGCAATATACATTTTATGCAACGACTAACATGCCAGGTGTACATGTTCTAGATATACAACAGTTCAAGATACACATACTAATCTTTAGTCATCATGTGCCCACTACAGTGGTGTTAAGCTACTTTGCGTGGCTGAACGCTGCTTTGTAAATATGGTACCCTTTCACGCAGTTTTCTGCATGAAAGGGGCGTGCAAAGGATGTTGTTGTGGCCATTCCTCCGCAACAGCCATTGCTTTTTGATGCTGCCCCAGATTTAACAGGATCTGTAAATCTGAGGCAGTGCCAAAACTAATGCCATGCAAAAGCAGGCGTTAGGTTAGTGCAACGAGGAGAAATACTTTTATTTCTCCTCGTTTTTGCTTTTTCTATGTGTGCTGCTTTCTGCAACACTCATAAAAAGGGCAAAACGCCTTTAATGATTGTTTATGTGCAATCATTTAATAATGGCGATTTGCTACTTCTATGCGTGCTGCAGAATGCAGGTCACATTGAAGTAGCAAATCACCATTATCTATTGTTTATGTGCGGCAAGGTACACCTTCCTGCACAAAAACAGCTATTGCGCAAGGGTGTCTGTGTTGGCGATAGGCAACTATTTTTAGTGCCAGAGCACGGGAAAACACATGGGTGCGCCATATTGTACGGCGGACCCTTCATTTTTTAAATGATGCAGCTCTGCAAAATTTGCCGCAGCGCCATTAACTTGTAGATATGCCCCTTAGTGTCAGAGTCAGTGTGTGCTTAGTGTGTATGGACTCTTTGTAGGTGTCTAAGAGAGAGAGAGGGGCAATACATTAAGTTAAAACATAGTGGGTACACATAGAATGTCAAGTTTAGATGCGACTGCAGGATGGAAAGGGGTTAAGAAGGCATTTGGTCCCCATTTACGAAGGGGATGCCCCATGAAGCACCATCCACCCTTTATCCACCATTACCCACTTGAAGTGTTTATGAGCTAGAATTTGCTTGTTTTTTTTTTAACACACCCGTCTTCTGTCTGATAAATTGGTTCAGGAAATATATCCTTCCCAGCAGGTAACTGGTAAGGCTGGACAGAACTGGTCATTTTCTAAGACTGGTGGCAGTAACCCTGCTTGGTAAGACTGGTCTGCGTGGGTGTGTGAGTCTGAACCAGCTTGACGTGACTGAACCAAGTGCAAGTGTTTTCTCGAAGTACCTGCTGGTTAAGGTTGACCCATACTTAATGACCAGGTTGTAAATTTGAGTGTGGGCGATGAATTGAATGCTCAATATTTAGAACTACAACATGCCAAAAAGTGGCCAGAGTGAGATGAAAGGAGGCTGTCATGCATGGTCACCAGGAGACCACCCAAACTTTAGACTTACATCTAAAACAACAAGTAACAGATTTCCTATGAGCAAAGACCTGGATTCACTGTGAGATACTTTACCAATGTTGCACTCAGTGATGACCGGTGCAGGTAAGAGTGGTGGGGCGGGGTGGGGAAAGACGACAGACGATGACAAGGGAAAATAAAAAAATAAAAGAATACCACTTACCTTGCGCTTGTCGCCAAGTCGGCAATGCGGCAAGTGCAATGTAAATGGTTATCTTTTTTTAAAATGTTATTTTCCCTCGTCGTCGTCTGTCGCCTCTCCCCCCCACCACGCCCCATTGCTCTTACTTACCTGCACCGGCTGTCACTGGTTTCATTTCTCTTTGCAGACAGGCCCTTCTGTGTCCCAGACAGTAAACAAACACACTGTAAATGTTCTCAGTATTAAATTCTTCTTCCTCTTTTTGTGGTTTGATTGGAAAATTGCCCTCAGGTACACAATGGATTCAACTAAAAGCAATCTACCATTAAGCAATCGTGTTTTAAACAGGGACAGGCTAATGAGCATTGCTGACAGAATCCTTCTTTCACCAGTTGGATGCTTTCCAGCAGTGCAGCTGAAGCGGCCAGCTTGTTTTCTGAGAGACAACATAATGTTGTGGTGTTGCGTAGTTCTTTATCGCCTGGAGCAGGAAAACAGTGTCTGGCCGATTGGCATCAACACAAGTACAGGAAGAAAGCAATTGAACACAGCAACATGAGATAAGTTACAGGAGGAGCTTGACAAGGTGGCGAGATACTGAGAGCTGGCAACATGGCTGAAGTCAACTACTTGAGACATCCCCCGATCCTCAGCTGCCCTGCTAAGTGCCACGCATCACAGGTCAGACTAACACAAGATGTTAATCTCCCCCGTATTCCCACACTGAAGCACTTTGTCATGCTATTTGAGGGCTCCTTTGAGCTCAGCATCAGTCCTACTTTGTTTTTCACCCATTGGAAAAAGTTATTTATTTATCAGTGCAGCTGCTGTAAATGTCTACAGCCGCAATCGATAATAAGGAGCCGAGTGAAACATGTTGCACCAATGGGGATACTTTCTGATATGTAGCTTATTACAAGGAGTTTTCTCTTTGCTTTATTTACAATTAAGTTGCACTCTGTCACACAAAAGTCATGGAATGTCACTCATAAGCACATTTAAACCATAATAACGTCACATACAGTTCGGGCATACAAAACGAGTTATATTATATTGCGGCGACAAGGCTGCACTGTAATTATACTAACTTTCCCATTGCATGGAAAGCTAAATGTAACTCATGGACTACAGCTTAAGGTTGGCATCCACTAGTGTGACAATGAAAACATGGCATCAGGCCTACCATTGTAGCCTGCCTGCAACAGTGCAAAACCTGCAGTGCAACCTGTTAAAATCACTCTTTTTGACAGATGAAAACCTTCCATTTAAATATTAGCAAGTCACCCCAAAGTAGGCCTTGTAACCCACAAAGCAGGATGCATTGTATTTCAAAGTAGGACTTGTAGTAAATTAATGTTTCCATATCCCTAAAGTGACGAGACCCTAAAAGCTATTTTTACCCTTGTAGGCCTAGTTGTCATATGTAGAAAACTAGAATATACATTAAAATACTAATATTGTATCTCAGAAATGGCACCAGCTAGAAAAATATAGTTAAAAAAAGATTTTAAATATTATTTAGATTAAATCCAATTGTGAAATCACATTTTAACAAATGGTAAGGATATTGGATTTGAAAAGTTTTCTCATTGGTAACTTTAAAACGTTTTCAAACTTCCCTGCTTCCACAACCTAGCAGGGCCAATCTACTTGTTGTATCCAGCATACCCTCTATTGTGGTTGGCCTTATATCACACCTAGGTCACGGTCTACCGCAGTCATTGACCACAATTGGTGCTCTCTGAGCTTCTTGGTGCTATTTTCTCTTAACTCCTGTGCCACTAGACCTTCCCCCTCCAGTGCTAAGCCCTTATTTTGGCTATTTGGGGCAGTTAGGGCTTAGGCCTCCATAACTTTTCATCCACATAAGCTATCCACGCCCAATTTGCGTCCTTTTTCTCCAACATTCTGGGGATTCTAAAGGTACTCAGGGTTTGTGGATTCTCCTGGCTGGAACTGAGAAATTACCCAAAATACAGCTACATTTTGGGTTTTTGGGAAAAAAGTGCTGCAGAAGAAAGCGTCGGGTTTTTTCCTGCAAATGGCATCAACGAAGGGTGCTAAAATCACCATCTTCCCACCTTTCAGGAACAGGCAGACTTGAATCAGAAAACCAAAATTTTCAACAGAGTTTTGGCATTCTAGTGGGAGATAGCCCATTTTTCCAATTTTTGTGCTTTCAGCCTCCTTCCAGTTAGTGGTGGAAATGGGTGTGAAACCCATGGTGGATCCCGGAAAGCTATACAGTTCAGAAAAGTAGACAAAATTCTGAATTTAGCAAGAGGTCGATCCTTCAAGATTTTCCTATAAAAAGTAACAGTTGAAAATAAAAAAATATTGAAATTGAGTTGAAAAAAGCATTCCACGTTTTCATCTGTGACTTCCTCTTACTATGGCAGATTTTCAAAAGCAATATACCATTACGTACGCTAGACCCTTCTCGTTGCGGTGATATATGGCGCTTGTAGGTTCTCCAAGAACCCGAGGTACCCAGAGCGAACAACCAAGCTGCACCTTACAATGGTTTTCCTTGTGTACCTACTATACAGAAATTCATATAGTAAATTATAAAGAATGGAAAAAGTATATGAAGGAAAACTCTGTTTTTATGAAATGTACACCAGGTACTGAGTTTATGAGCAGCGTTTGTTTGTACAGCTCTGAATTTATGTGTTTCAGAGGGCATTTTGTAAAATGTCTTCTGTGTTACACACTTGCTTACATTTGAAAGGCACACTGTAGAGATATTCAATTGGTAATAACAAATGTTCTACTATTCTGTATTCCCACATGTCTCCAGATAAAAATTGTAACCCACTTGTGTAACTGGGCCTTGCCCCTGTGACACAAACACCCCAAAACATGGCCTGGGAGACATTATATTTCACTCAGCAGATTGCATGTTTTTTTACAGGGTGGCTAACTGTGGTTTTTGGGCCCCAGCTCAGCCAGCACCTAGGGAAACCTACCAATCCAGCACATGTTTGAAAACTATACATCCTAGGGAGTCCAGTTTGGGGTGACTTGCATGACTCACACCAAGGTTTTTTACCCAGTATCCCCGGCAAAGCTCAATCCTTGCCTAAAAAACACAATTTCCTTACATTGCTGTGAGCAAACGTCCTGGACTCTACATGCAATCACAACTTTCCTACCACCCAGCATTCCCCCAGGTCTCCCGATAAGAATGCTACCTCACTTGTGTGGATGGGCCAAGTGCCAGCAACACTAATAGGCGCCAAACGCAACGTAGGCACATTGCATTTTTCCACTGCTAAACGATGTGTTTCTTGCAACGTGGGTAGCTGTGGATTTTTGGCCCCAGCACAGCCGGCTTTTAGGGAAACCTACAAAACCAGCACATTTTTTAAAACTAAACACCCGGGGGAGTCCAGGGTGGGGTGACTTGCAAGGCTCTCACTGTTTTTGTTACCCAGAATCACCTGCTAAGCTCAAACTTTGCCTAAAAAAACACATTATCCTTGTATTTCTGTGAGGAAAAGTCCTGCCATCTACAGGCAGCCCCAATTTTTCTACCACCCAGCGTTCCCCCTATAAAAATACTACCTCACTTGTGCGGGTGGGCCAAGTGCCTGTGACAGACACGACGGGGCCAAACGCAATGTAGGCACATAGCATTTTTCCATTGAAGAACAATCTGTTTTTTGCAATGTGGGTAGCTGTGGATTTTGTGCCCCAGCTCAGCTCGCACTAAGAGAAACCTACCAAAAGAGCATATTTTTGAAAGCTAGACAACCGGGGGAGTCTATGATGGGGTATCTTGCATGGCTCTCACCAGGTTTTTTTACCCAGAATCCCCTGCAAAACTCAGACTTTGCCTAAAAAACATATTTTCCTTGCATTTGTGTGAGGAAAAGTCCTGGAATCTGCAGGCAGCCACAAATTTCCTACCACCCAGTGTTCCCCAGGTTTCCCAATAAAAATGCACCCTCACTTGTGTGGGTGGGCCAAGTGCTTGCGACACTAGCGGGCACCAAATGCAAAGTAGGCACATCGCATGTTTCCACTTAAAAATTATGTGTTTTTTGCAATGTGGGTGGCTGTAGATTTTGAGCCCCAGCTCAGCCAGTACCTAGGGAAACCTACCAAATCAATCCATTTTTGAAAACTAGACATGCAGGGGAGTTCAGGTTGGGGTGACTTACATGGCTCTCACCAGGTTTTTTTACCCAGAATCCCTGCAAAGCTCAAACCTTGCCTTAAAAACACAATTTCCTTGCATTTCTGTGAGGAAAAGTCCTGGAATCCGCAGGAAGCCACAAATTTCCTACCTCCCAGTGTTCCTCGAGGTCTCCAGATAAAAATGCTACCTCACTTGTGTGGGTGGGCCAAGTGTTTGCGACACTAGAGGGCATCAAACACAACGTAGGCACATTGCATTTTTCCACTGAAAAACAATGTGTTTCTTGCAATGTGGGTAGCTGTGGATTTTGGGCCCCAGCTCAGCCGATATCTAGGGAAACCTACCAAACCAGCCCATTTTTGAAAACTAGACATCCAGGGGAGTCCAAGTTGTGGTGACTTGCGTTGCTCTCACCAGGATTTTATAACCCAGAATCCGCTGCAAAGCTCAAACTTTGCCTAAAAACAAATTTTCCCTGCATTTCTGTGAGGAAATGTCCTGGCATCTGCAGGCAGCCACACATTTTCTACCACTCATCATTCCCCCAGGTCTCCTGATAAAAATGCTACCTCACTTGTGTGGGTAGGCCAACTGCCCACAACAGACACGAACGGGCGCCAAACACAACGTAGGCACATCACATTTTTCAACTGAAGAACAATGTGTTTTTTGCAATATGAGTAGCTGGTTATTTTGGGCCGCAGCTCAGCTGGTACTTAGGGAAACCTATCAAAACAGCACATTTTTTAAAACTAGATACCCGGGGCAGTCCAGGGTGGGGCGACCTTTGTCGCTCTCACCAGGTTTTGTTACCCATAATCCCCTGCAAAGCTCAAACTTTGCCTTAAAAACACATTATCTTTGCATTTTTGTGAGGAAAAGTCCTGGAATCTGTAGGCAGCCATAAATGTCCTACTACCCAGCGTTCCCCAGGTCTCCTGATAAAAATGCAACCTCACTTCTGTGGGTGGGCCAAGTGCCCGCAACACGTACGGGCTCCTAGCTCAACTTAGGCACATCGCATTTTCCTCTGAAAAATGATGTGTTTTTGCAATGTGGGTAGCTGTGGATAATGGGCCCCAGCTCAGCCTGCACCCAGAGAAACCTACCAAACCAGCACATTTTTGAAAACTAGACACCAGGTAGAGTCCAGGGTGGGGTGACTTGCGTGGCCCTCACCAGGTTTTTGTAGCCAGAATACCCTGCAAGTCTCAAACCTTGCCTAAAAAAACACAATTTCCTTGCATTTCTGTGAGGAAAAGTCCTGCAATCTGCAGGCAGTCACAAATTTCCTACCACACAGCATTCCTCCAGGTCTCCCAATAAAAATGCTACCTCACTTGTGTGGGTGGGCCAAGTCCCCACGACAGACACGAACGGGCGTCAAACGCAATGTATCGCATTTTTCCACTGAAGAACAATGTGTTTTGCAATGTTGGTAGCAGTGGATTTTGGGCTCCAACTCAGCCAGTACCTAGGGAAACCTACCAAACTAGTTCATTTTTTAAAACTAGACACCCGGGGGAGTCCAGGTTGGGGTGAGCTGCGTCGCTCTGACCAGGTTTCTTTTACCCAGATTCTGCAGGCATCCACAAATATGGTACCACCCAGTGTTTCCAAAGGTCTCCCAATAAAAATGCTACCTCACTTGTGTGAGTAGGCCAAGTGCCCACGACACGAACGGGCACCAAACTCAATGTCGGTATGAAGGAACGTGGGTTGCTGTAAAATATAAGTTCTCCTTTTGGGAATGCAAACACACAGATATTCTTGGCAGGTCACCCTCCCTGTGCTTGCACCCAATTACAGGGGTTCGCACATTGCGACATGCTGAATTAATATTCATTTGGCAGGTCATTCTTCAAGACCCATGCTGGATATTTTGCAATGCAAGCTATTAGTACACAGGTCGAATTGTAAAATAAAAGCCTGCTCTTGTGCACAATTCACAACCAATTTTTACAATCAGTTTTTTCGTACATCAGACCCCTAGGTACATATGATGCAGTATTTATATGATAGCCATATTAAGGTGGTGCACAATATCTTTTAGACATCTTGGTCCTAAATAATAGGAAACTTCAGGGATATATTGACATAGCTGAAAGAAATTGAAATAGATTTGATACTTCATGCTAAAATGTATTTATTAATTAATAAGTGCATTTGTATGTAAATGTAGTCATTTCTACCACGCGTTAACTCATTTTGCCATCTCTTTTCTGTCCAGGTTTGAGGGCACAGTCATTAAAATCCCTTTGTGCTATAAATATCTAGAGTACCAACATGCGATCTGCACACAGATAATTTAGCAGAAAGATTAATTATTTACAGGATTTGACACATGCATATTATATTAATAATACTTGGCTCCCCGGGGTACACAATACTATCAGAAATCTTCCCTCAGTCTCTCTATAATTTATGGCATTTACAATAAGCCTTTTTTTGTAAAATTATACAGCAGCGTGTTCCTGCACCTTATCATTTTCCATGCCTCTGACAAGCAGCATCTGCAAAAGAACTTCGCAGCTTGTCCACAGTGAAATCAGTGGGACTACTAAAGGGAGATTGTACAATATGAAATTTTGACATAATCTGAGCCCTGCCAGTCCTGCTCTCTAATCTATGTCTGCACTGTGAGGTGGTACAGGGCTTGTAAATGTCTGACAAACTTAAATATGGGAGTGGCCATTTTAAAGGGGCAATCCATTGAACGGTGCCATGATAGGTTTTGCACCCCAACCAGCGAACAAAGGGACACCCTAGAACTTTATTATTGGTGATAATGCAATATAAGGTAAAAAAATTGATTCTTTCTTTTCACTCGATGGTCCCTTTAAGGGGTCTTGACTGGTGCTATAGAATTGTTTAACAAGCTCTGGGGCCAAAACGTGTGCACTGACATAAGGTCAAATCACGAGTCAGGCGGAGCAATTTCCCTGTGTGGGATACCCCTCCGCCTGATCATGAATTTCCTTGTATTCGTGCACCCGGTAGCCCAGGGTGCAGGGACACTGGACCCAAGTTTACTGGACATAAATTCCAACTAGTAAATTTGCATGGCGGACGCTTTGATCTTATGTTACATTCAAATTATGTATAAAGCGCACATTCACTGATCTGGTTTCTTGGTGCTGGATGCAGAAGGTACTTGTAGCTCATCAACTCATTCATATGCCTGGGAGAATAACCAAGTTTTCAAAAGTCGTCTAAATCTAGGATAAGAAGATGATGATCTAATATTAGATGGGAGTGAGTTCCAGAATCGAGGGGCCAAAACGGAGAATCTAGCCCCTCCTTGCCTCTTTTTTTGAAGGGAGGAATGACCAAAAGGTTGAGGTGCGAGGACCTCAGATTACAAGCAGGGGTGTACCTATGGATGCGTAAAGAGATAAACTCAGGACAAGTGCCATGCAAGGATTTAAAGATGTTACATCCGATCTTAAAGGCAGAGCGCTGTTTCACTGGTAACCAGTGGAGTTTCCTCATCAGAGGAGAAATATGGCGTTTTCTTGGCTGTCGGAAAATCAGTCTGGCCACCTGATTTTGTACCAGTTGTAGTCTCTTTATCAGGTATTCCGGGAGACCAAAATGAAGCGAATTATGGCAAAAACAGGCAAGCCTCATTGCCAAACCATTGCCAAGATTTTTCTTTTATCCTGTCAAACCTTTCTTCCCTTTCTCTCCATTCCCATCCACCATTTCCCCACCCCTACCCTGCTGAGATGCCTCTACTTCCATTTACCAACTGTGGAGATACTGGCCGGTAACAGTTGTTTAAGCCGCTGAGAATCTCAATAGGGTATTCGACCAAACTTGTATTTAGGGCCAAAGAAGGGGCATTTGCACACTTTTTAGAGAAATAACACTGTCCGCAGGACATACAGTTTTGGCGAGAGGGTAGCTTGGGCTCAGAGGTAGACTGGAGCTAATTGCCATTTTTAGGTGGCAACCTACCAAACAGTACGGCTGTCTGGTCTGCTAAAGAAATATTGGTTACATTCAGAAAGTTGGCCAAGGAATGCATTCTGCCCATTGCTTGCAATTGACTTTGTGGTCTGTAACTCACGTTTTCTTGTTTTTAATTTGCTGGCTTTATTTGTTTTAGGTTGTCCAGCTTGGGTTTGTACCTTCCCTTGCCTAAACCTTATTTACAGTATCCTTCCGAGTGCTCGTGAAGGAAGTGACCCGATTAGGGCTACCCGGGTCACTCGCGACCACCTCTCAGCCTTCCAAACAAATGAAGAGTCGGTCAGACAGTAGAGAATACAAACCAAAGTTATTTATTAGTATTCGCTCGAGCGGAGTCCAGTCTGACCAGCCTCCTTAGAAAGCTGCCAAGGGACTGACCCTTACCAACATAACATCAGATATTATACATTTCCAATACCCAACAGGACCCGCACAGACTGGAAATTTCCAGTTGGAGCAGGTTAACAAAGGAGGCACAGAAGGATGAGCTACACTCCTGGGACCGGGTACATGCTATCTCAGCTTCAAGGTTATTCTGCCCGGGCCCAACTCTCTAAGAGAGTGGGAGCAGGCTACCTACGAGAAAAGGCATGCAAAAACAGAATGATCTATTCATTAGTGCAGCAAAGCTCAACCTTGAATAATAAAGAGAAACAATCGAGGCTGCTTTCTGCTGAGGCAGACAGTATGAGACAGAAGCTTCATTTCGATCATGGTACAAAATGGCGGCTGAATACAAAATGGTGCCGCAAATGCTAACTTAACTCGCACAATGCTAGAAGGAGTCAGCCAGACGCATTCTCAGTCTAACAGACCCTCCTTTTAGCATTTGCTAACAATTTTGTCTAATGCTATATGCAAAGTAAAAGGACTATTAGTATATGCCAGTACACACATTATTAATATTCAAAAATACCCTCATCAATAGCCATGAGTCCGTGGACAGCCTGCATCATCATGCCCGAAGACTTAGCATCATGTATTGAGGCCTTCGGAATGGGTGTTAACTTTCCAACACAGTAAGCACAGCAAGCAGGAAGGCAATGTACGCATAGACAACATGTGAAAATGACACCTGCAATTGCTATCAGAAAGATAAGCATCTTCCATCCCCAAGAGGCTACGAAGCCCCAGAAAGTGTCCAAGTTCCATTCTCTTGGTGGATATCAGATGCAACTTCTGTATTGCAGCGTATACATTAGGAGCATGGTCCGGTATGTACACACAGCAACTACTGCCGATCATGCGACAAGCTCCACCCCAATCTGCTAGGATGACGTCTAACACCATCCTGTTCTGTAACGCAACAAGCCTCGCAGCCTGAAGCTCAGCTGTAATGTTGGTCAAGATCCCTGCCGTGGTATTAATGACCCCTTCCACCACCCTAGTGAGCCTACGGATATTAAGGCTATTGGACATGGGCCCCAAAAGGGGACAAGGTCTTTCATAGCATCAGTGAACTGCTGCAAAGTAGTGTCTGTCTGATCTATGTCTTCTGTGTCAATAACTCTCCTAACACGAGACAGATGGGCACTCCCACGCCACAATCGATGATCCCTATGGTAGCTAGATGGTGCTATATACACTGGGAGAAGGAGGAATGAGAGATAACATATTCCGGCCCATCCCCGAAGTGTAATTGCAATTACTCTCGCCCACTGGAACTGGTCCAAATCCTTGAACACAGAAACCCGCTGTTGTGTTTAGCACCGGCATTGCTTCATTGTGAGCAATATTGCGTATCTGGAAGGACTTAAAATATTCAGTGACATTAAACCCCTGGAAATCCAACATTTCATTTTGAAGCCATGTTACATTTTGTTCTTTCTCATATATATTCATACAAGCTGTCAGGGACAATGTAGCAGGGGCCCCTTGTTCTCCTTGGTGGACACGTATATACTCCAAGACAGTGTCATAATCAGCTAATGTCATATTTATAGTATCTAAATGGAAATGAGTATATACCATAGTAAACAATTGGAACCATACCTCGCAACTCCTGAGGTAGGAAAAAGGCATGGACAACAATACATCATTTTTGTGGGTCACTGAAGGGAGCAGTCCACAGATCCAACAATTCGTGACATTGGACGTGCCATGCACCTGGTGGAGCATCTGCAAGAAAACATTATCTACATGTGTTTTTCTGTGTTCACCTTTGTGAGGAGCCAGAATGACAAACATGTGCTCAGGGGGAACAGGCGTTGTACCAATCAAAGAGTGCACAGGGTATTTTTCTCCAGAAACCACATTACTCCAAGTATTGCTATTAAGGAGATCAGAACAATTACTATAAAAACTATCTTACTCCTTTTGGACCATGTGGGCCAACCAACCCCATCCCTCTCTGAACAATGTGCTGCAAAAGGCTGTTCCTCCTCAATAATTGGGTGACCATAGGGATACATTGTTGTTAGAGGGAAAGAAATGCAATGCAATGGGGCGGGCAGCACAGAAATGAGAGAATGGGCAAAAGTTCCCAGCGTCCGTCAGAGCCTCGCTGGCAGACTCCTATTGTTCATCTACGGTGGTGCTGTTGAGCACTTTCGGTGGAGCTGCGCAATCGCAGCCCTTTCTGAGGAAATCCCACGTCAGTCAGGGTAGTGCACCCCCCCTTTTCCCAGGGAAGCACGTCGAATTCACCCTGTCCAATGTCTGAACAATGCACCAATCTCCCTTTCCCAAAACTACCATTGGTACCACAGGCAAGGTACACCCTAGTCTTTTTCCTCGCAGTCCAGCCCTACTAGTCTGACTTCCCCTTTGGTGCACTGTTCCTTCGTCGAGGACGCAAATTGTACCTAGCCGCTCCAGGCACAGAGTGGTCAGCAAACAGGGGCTCAGACACAGAGCAGTCAATGGACTGGGGCTCAAGCACAGATGGGCCAGCAGGCTGGGGCTCCTGGATGGCCTTGAACTCAGGTGGCACTGCCAAGTTCAACACTGCGTCGTTCTCTTCCTCTGAGTGTGCCCACGTCAGTCGGGCATCTGAGAACGGAACGAAACGGGGCACTGACTCTGTTTCAGAATCGCAAACTCCATCAAGCACCCACTGATCGTAAGGTAAAGGGAGGGGCACCCAACGACAGTGGTTGGAATGTATCCAGTTCTTCCGGCCGGCCTCCTTCACGGCACTTCGGGTGGCAAGGAGCACCTGGGCAGGCCCCTTCCAGCGGGGCTCCAAACTTCCCTTCCTCTGGAAGTGCTTTGTTAAAACATAATCCCCAGGCCGAAGATCATGTCCTGGCCCCTCAGGCGCTGGCGGCAAGGCTTCGTGAATCTGTTGGTGAATAGAACGCAGACTTTTAGTCAACTCATACAGGTAGTCCACCATCATAGGGTATTCTATCTCGGAGAACAGACGAGGTCGCGGGACGCCCCAGACATTTGCCGGCCGACCAAACATGACCTTGTACGGTGACAATTCTGTCCTAGTGTGAGCTGTAGCTCTTGTAGACAAAAGGGCTAAGGGTAAAGTATCTGGCCACTTCAATCCTGTGCTCTCCCGAATCTTTGCTAATTTCAGTTTGAGAGTACCATTGTACTTCTCAACCAAACCTGCTGACTGGGGATGATTGCAGCATGGAACTTCTGCCTAATGTGTAGACCATCACAGACCAATTGAATGACTTTTGAATTGAAGTGACTCCCGTTGCCACTCCAAATCAAACGGGGCAAGCCGAAACGAGGGAAGAATTCTTTTAGGAGTGCCTTCGCCGTCGCCATGGCTGTGTTCTCTTTAGTGGGGTAAGCCTCAATCCATTTACTGAATGCACAAACAACTACTAACACATATATTAGATTGTTGACTCGTTCCATTTCGATAATATCCATCTGAAGGACCTCGAAAGGGAAGGAAGGCGATGCAAAATTACCAGGAGGTGTGGGGGTGCCTTTTCCAGGGTTGTACATCATGCATACCATATAGTACTTTACCAAGTGAGCAGCAGTCTTGGGGATATTGTTATTCTGCCACACGGGGTCTAGCAGTTTGCATATGCCCTTGGCACTGATATGAGCTGGCCCGTTGGCCATACTGACTAAAGGGAGGACATAGGCGTCTGGTAGCATTCATCTCTGTTTCCCTGACTTATCCGCCCAACACCCATCCTCGTCTAAACGTGCTGTACTCTCCTGCCAGACTGCTAACTCCTCAATTGTTGCCTCGCTTTGAATCTCCTTTACACTATCCAGTGTGTCCTCAAACATAGTGACTTCGGGCACCCACCTAGCAGGACCTGCCACAAACATCTTTTTCATCTTAGTTTGGGCTGTCTCCTTGGCTATCTGATCCGCAAACGCATTCCCCCTACCCACATCATCAGTGACTGCCTTGTGGGCGCTGCACTTTATTATGGCCAATTTCTTAAGGAGTGTCAGGGCAGACAGGAGTCTATGTATAAGGGGGCCATTCTGGATGCGTGTCCCATGGGAAGTGAGAAACCCTCTCTCTGCCCAGAGTCGCCCAAAATTATGGGCGACCCCGAAGGCATACTGGCTGTCAGTATAAATATTAACAGCCAGTCCCTCGCTCACTTAACAGGCTCTAATAAGGGCGACTACTTCAGCTGCCTGAGCAGACTGATAGGGAACTCGTGATGTTTCAACTACCGTATGCAGTGTGGTGAGACCGTATGCTGCAGTGGTGGTGCCATCTGGTAATTTGAAACAAGAGCCATCGACATATAGTTCCCCTTGGGGGTCAGATAAGGGAACATGAGTCAGGTCTACTCGTCCCTTCATCTCTTCTTCTGTTCGAAAAAGGCAATCATGTATGTCTATTTCTTCACTCTCAGAAGGAAGGGGCAGTAACGTGGCAGGGTTCAGAGTGGCACATCTTTTGATCGTAATATGCGGGCGAAACGAGTTAGCTCATAACCTGTCAGACATGCACTGGTAAGGTGCTGTGTCTTGGTTTTATTCAAAAGGGTATCCACAGCATGGGGGACCATGACTGTGAGGTCAGTATCAAGTACGAGCCCCGCCGATTGTCGGATAGAGACGGCCACAGCCGCGACCGCTCTTAGACAGCTCGGGAGGGCTCTTGCGACAGGGTCAAGCAAGGCTGAGAAATAAGTACACGGCCTCTGCTTATCTCCAAAGGCCTTTGTTAAAACAGAAAGCGCACAACCAGCCGTCTCGTGTACATACAACACGAGCGACTTTGCATATTCTGGTGTACCAAGCACAGGTGCAGAGCAAAGCGCTACTTTCAATTGCTCAAAAGATTGCTAACATTCATGCGTCCAGGGCAAGGGTTCATGCACATCTTTAGTGGTTAGTGCCAACAAAGGTTTTGTTAGTAATGAATAATTAGCAATCCAATGCCGACAATAAGAAGTAATGCCAATAAAAGCGCGCACGTCCCTCTGAGTCTTAGGAAGAGGCATTTTAACAATAGCACTAATACGCTTTGGGGTCAATCTCCTAACCTCCTTCGACAGCAGGTGACCTAAATAGGTGACCTCCTGTCGACAATACTGAAATTTAGAAAGGGACACCTTATGTCCATGGTGTGCCAAATGCAGTAACAATTGCACTGTACTTTGTCTACAACCTTCTTCAGTGTCAGAAGCAATAAGAAGGTTGTTCACGTAGTGCAGCAAGACATTACCTGGGGGAAGCGAAAGGGAGTCCAATTGGGCTTTCAAGGCTTGACTATATATACTGGGACTCTCTGTGTAGCCTTGAGGAGCCCGACAGAACCGAACAGATGTCGGCTATCAGGATGAATCGGAATGCTAAAGAACGCATTTTTCAAATCAATGACAGAGAAGAATTTAGCAGAGGAAGGAATCATTGTCAGAAGTGAGGTAATATCAGGGACAACCGGGAACTGAGGGACCACTATCTTATTAACTGCGTGTAAATCAATCACAAAACGATAAACATCTGGGTGGTCATCGGGGGAGTCTGAAGAAGCCTTTTTTAGAATGGGAAGTATAGGGCTATTACACACCTTCGCAGTCGTCTCTTCAACCACACCTGACTCGATGAGATCTTGTATAATTCGCAGCAAAGCTCGCTCCCCTGCTTGTGGAATTTTGTACTGGGGAATACGAAGCAAAATAGCATTGTCTTTAACTTTAATGGAAACCGGGGGAATCGTCAACCGTCCCACATCAGTATCCCCAGTGGCCCACAACGTGTCCGGCACATCCTTAAATTCAGCCGGGAGGGGTGCATCTTTGGACAGACACTGCTTAGTGCTACCAACATTCGGGCCCATCGTCATGTAAACACCGTCCGGGGAACAAAAAATTGTAGCATGTAGTCTCTTTAATAAATCCAAGCCCATCAAATTTTCCCCACAAGTTAGACGTCAACAGAAACGGCAAATCCACAGTAAAGGGACCGATAGTTAAGGCAAGGGGTTTAGAAATGGGGCTCACAACCGGCACACCAGAAAAGCCTACCAAAACATTATTTTGGCCAGACAGAGCTGCCACGGGGACCAGCGAACGAGAAACAGAGCTATTCATTGCACTTGTGTCCACTAAGAATTTCTTAACTGAGCCTTGCAAATCTGCAGTGACATAAGGACCACACTAATCTACAGGTATCTGGACTGCTCCCTCTCCCTCTCCCTGTCCTAGCTGTGAGACATCCCTGTCACCTCATCCAGATCATAATCATCATGATAATTCTGTCGTCCTCGAGGATCATCAAAATAGTTCTGGTCAGAATGACCCTGCGATGTCCCACCTTCCTGAGCCCTGTCCTGATCACTTACTCCACGACCCCGTCCACGAGAACCCCGTCCTCTAGGGGCCGCGACTTTCTGTAATAACACCGGACACTCGCTACGCCAGTGACCCTCCTCTTTGCAGTACGCGCACTGATTCGGCCCCACAGGTGCAGCATTCCTGCTAGCACGGGGAAGCTGCCGGGCCGGACCAGCACCATGACCCCTACCATTTCCCCTAGATGCCTGCTGTAATAACACCTTCGTCTTCAACTCCTTGAGCTTCTTCTCCACCTTCTCTTTCTCCTCATTTTCCCTATGTTCATAATACTGTGCCATACTCAGTATAACGGAAGGAGAGGATGTCATCCAAGTGCTCTCTGAAGCCTGCAACCGAGCTGCAATCTCTGGGAGTAAGTTCATACCAAATCTATCAACAAACAACCGGACACCCCCTTCGACTGATAAATCCTGCCCACTAAAATCCCAAAACACACCCTTGAACCGCGTGAAAAAATCATACACACTTTCATCTTTCTTCTGACGACATGCTGTTAACTTGTCCCAGTCTACTCTTCTTGGTGGAATAAGGGAGTGCATATAGGTAATAATTCGTCCGGGTAAAGCTAATATCTCGGCCTTGGGCTTCTTACCCGGCTTCCTGTCCTTGTCCCATGCTCTAATCTCGTCCCAGGTACCACCCAATTCCACAACGTGGTCCTGCGTGTGCACCTGTCGCCAAATATCCACTGGCACTAACAAACCAAAGACCATTTCAATATCTGCTAGTGTCATCACTGTCGATGAGGCAGCTTCCGTTAATTCTTTATAATACGCAGAAGGATTCTTTCTGGGGTCGGGTAACTGAGTCTTAAGGGACAAAACCTCACTCCTTTTCCATGGAGTATAAACCCATTGTTCTTGAAAACGAGCCTCTACTCGCTGTCTGATAATAGCATCATGCTGATCACGCAACTCCGGTATTTCAGGGTGATAAATGGGGTAAACTTCCCTCATCAGAAACTGGTATCCTGTCGTCGGGCTCTTCTGAAGTAACCTACCTCGATAACCAACTAACACTGCAACGTTACCAAAAACTTTGTTAGGGGCCATGTCAGCAGCATACACACGGACCCGGATATAATAAATAATCTGGGGTGCTACACCATTGAAACACTGTTCCCACAATCCATTTAAAGTAGCTGACATGTGCTTAAGGGCATGTTGCTGTACGAACGGCTCATATTCTTTCAACACACTCCACACATCCTCCACACTGTAAATAGGATTTCTGGCCCACTGGGCAGCCTGATTAGCTACTATATTTTTCTCTGCATCTCCCACATCAGATCGGATCAATACTTGCCCCAATCGCTCCTTTGCAGTTGCGCAGTCCCCGTCGTCTAGTCCACGCACAGGTCAGGCGAATTTATTCTCCACTGCCGACTCTTCGGACCAAACGGTCAAATCCAAGGGTTTCGCCGTTCAGGACCCCAGCCGGGATGACCACTGGGCGAGGCGCCGCCGGTCAGACAGGCGGGGCAGCTGCGAGTGCAAGACTCTCTCGTGCAGGGATCCCCGGTCCGCCCATCCGACCCGACGTGGCCCCGTCCTCCTCACCTGTCCGCGGGCAAAGATGGGTGACTCGCCCGATGGGGTCCCTGTTCAGGCACCAACTGAAGGAAGTGACCCGATTAGGGCCACCCGGGTCACTCGCGACCACCTCTCAGCCTTCCAAACAAATGAAGAGTCGGTCAGACAGCAGAGAATACAAACCAAAGTTATTTATTAGTATGCGCTCGAGCGGAGTCCGGTCTGACCAGCCTCCTTAGATAGCTGCCAAGGGACTGACCCGTACCAATCAGATATTATACATTTCCAATACCTAACAGGACCCGTCCAGACTGGAAATTTCCAGTTGGAGCAGGTTAACACAGGAGGCACAGAAGGATGAGCTACACTCCTGGGACCGGGTACATGCTATCTCAGCTTCAAGGTTATTCTGCCCGGGCCCAGCTCTCTAAGAGAGTGGGAGCAGGCTACCTACGAGGAAAGGCATGCAAAAACAGAATGATCTTTTCATTAGTGCAGCGAAGCTCAACCTTGAATGATCTATTCATTAGTGCAACGAAGCTCAACCTTGAATAATAAAGAGAAACAATTGAGGCTGCTTTTTGCTGAGGCAGACAGTATGAGACCGAAGCTTCATTTCGATCATGGTACAAAATGGCGGATGAATACAAAATGGTGCCGCAAATGCTAACTTAACTCGCACAATGCTAGAAGGAGTCAGCCAGACGCATTCTCAGTCTAACACTTGTCACATTTGCTGTGCATTCAAACACAGAGGCCAAATGTCAGGCGCTGTCTTCCGAGGGCGCTTGTTTACTTTTCTTTCTCTGACTTCAAAGTGAGAGGATTTATGTGACAATCATGCTGGATACGGGGGGTAGGAAATAGTTTTTTCTAGCACACGACAACATTTAAATGAACTGTGTAAGTATTTCAGAATATATCAGAATTAGGAACACAAATGAAGCATGTTTTGTTATTTCAGAATTTTGTTGGAAACAAATACTTTATTATGATCAAAACAAATCATTACACTAGGTGATGCAGTTTCCACACATTTTCGTCTGTGCACTGTATAGTTTTATTAGTAAAACAGTATGTCTGTGCAAATGTAAGGATCATTTTAATTGAATATGTGTTGTCTGTAATGGCAGTGTACTGTCACACCATGAATATACCACCCTGCACCACTCCAGTCTACACAACTGCACTCTACTCTGCACCACTCCACTTTACACCACTCCACACCACTGCACTCTGCACCACTCCACTCTACACCACTGCACCCTACGCCACTGCACTCTACGCCTCTCTACTCTACTATGTCCTACTCTACTCTATGCGAATGCACTCTTCGCCACTACACTTTACACCACTGCAGTCTAGGCCACACCAAGCTACTCTGCACAACTCCAATCTATGCCTTTTTGCAACACAGCACTCTACATCACTGCACTCTATGCCAATACACTCCACGCCAATGCACTTTACTCTGTAACACTCAACTCTATGCCCATACAATCTACGCCAATCCATTGTATGCCACTCTAATCTACTCTGCACCACTGCACCACTGCACTCTACACCACTTTACTCGACGCCATTACACTCTATGCCACGCTATGTAACTGTACTCTACCCTGCACCACTCCACTCTACACCACTTCACTCTACTCTGAAACAATCTACTCTATGCCACCCCACTCTATGCCACTGCACTCTATGCAACTCTACTGTTAACCACTACACACTGTACCAATGCACTCTACACAACTGCACTCTACGCCACTGCACTCTAGTCTGCAGCACAGTGCTCTACACCACTGCTCTCTTCACCACTCTACTCTATTCTACACCACTGCACACTGACACTCCACTCTGCAGCAGTGCACTCTCTGCCACTAAACTCTAAGCCACTCTCCTCTGCACTACACCACACTACGCTACCCCACTCTACCCCACTCCACTCTATGCCACTGCACTCTACGGCACTATAGTCTACTCTGCACCACTCTATGCTACTCTACTCTGCACAACTCTATGCCATTGCACTCTATGCCACTCAACTGTACTCTCCAGTGTACACCACTGTACTCTATACCACTCGACTATACTCAGCACCACTGCCCTCTGCATCACTCCACTCTGCGCCACTGCACTCAGCACCACTGCCCCCTGCATCACTCATCTTTACGCCACCACCCTGTACCACTTTACTCCACTCTACTGTATGTCACTGCACTCTACTCCACTACACTCTACTCTACGCCACTCTGCTCTGCGCCACTGCACTCTGCTGCACTACATTCTACAATGCACCACTCTAATCTACACCACTGCATTCTACGATGCTGCATTGTATGTCACTGAATTCAATGGCACTGCACTCAATGGCACTGCACTCTACACCACTATACTCTGAAACACTCTATGCCAATGCACTCTGCACCAGTCCACTCTACTCTGTGCCACACCAGTGTATGCCACTTTAAGCAGCTCCACACCATGCCACCCCAGTACACAACACACTCTGCCACTCCACTCTACAACACTCTGCTCTCCTCTCCTCTATGCTGCTAACTTTTAACCATGCTAAACAGCAGCCACGCTGGTGTACAACATTGCTAAAACACACTGGCAAAGCCAAAGCTCTTGCATAGGCGAGACCTATTGGCTTTGCCAATGCTTGTTTTATCTGTTGCTACTGTGTTTAAACCCAGACCATTTCTTGAGTAACAGGCACACAACTCTACACTTGCTAACCAAACTGATTTAGGAGGTAGGCTAACACATTTTTAGCAGTCTTACTGATTTTTATGTGTTTCTCTACCACTTTTTGTAGGGCTTTGGACCACATGTGCACTAAAAAATACAAAGAAACCAGTGGTGGCCGCCACAAACAAACAGTGGTGGGGCGGGGGAGGAGGCACGGGGGTGCCCCGAGGGGGAGATTTAATAATAATAAGAAAAAAAGAGACTTACCTGAAGCTGCCGTTCGCCTCCCGCGTCGTGCCTCAGTCTTCCTGGTCCCAGCAGCCCCTGGGGCAATATCATAGACTCCCTGTGCAATCCCCACGCTGCTCTGAAGCTGAATCCTCTTGTGACTATCCAATAATTGTGATTCGCTAAAGGTGCAGCCTGAAACAAAGACAATCGATTCCTGTAGCGCCTTCTTCAATTCCAATAGGTGGAAGCGGTGTCCCTATCATGAGTGCAGCAGGCACAGTGACACCGAGGCAATGTGCCTTTATGGGCCCACTGCACCCCCAAATATGGGTGCATTTCACTTCCCAAAAAGCAAAAGGAGGGCAATTTTCCTTGCTTGGGCCATGGCACCAGCCGCGGCCCGTGCAGGTAAGACGAGGGAAAATTAATTATTTATTTAATTTTTATCTCGTGGTCGTCTGTCGAATCCCCCCCAACCCGGCCCCACCGCTGTTACCTGAATGGCACCATTGCCACACCACTGATGGGAGTAGATGAAAGCACCCCTACTCAGAGGTAGTAGTGTGAGGAGGCGAGGGAGAGGCCGACAGCCACAGTAGTAGTACTGTCAGATTCAACTGGTGGATCAAAGGTGGAACAGTTGGTAAGAGCATGTTTCTTTTAGAGCAGTCCATGGACGGTGCACAATTTTGAGCACACGGTGTAAAATACCTCATAGCATGGTTGCAAATCCATAAATTGTAACCACTATTGTGAACCACTTACAAAGTGGATGGTTTGTGTGTATTTTGTGACCTAATGCGGTGATTTGGAGATTGTGAGAGGTGGTGGGTTAGAGTATATGGAATTCCTTCGAATGGATAAGGGTCTCACTCTGGGCCAAATGCCAATTTGAGCGTTCTACCACCCCCATCAACAAAGGCACGTTAGAGGGCTTTTGCCACCCATATCAGATGGCACCGAAAGCTAGCTGGCTGCAGTGGCCTTAATGTAATTGTAACTCTGATTAGAAGGAATTTATGACTGTGACCATACAATAGCTGGCCCCTCTGCAGCGACTGTCACACGTACTCGCACTTGCAGGTTTTGGTGGGGAAAGTTTAGGAAAAATGGTAAAAGACATGCGAAAGAGACATAATGAGTAAGCCACTGCTTTTTTTTTGGCAATGATGCCTCCCATAGATTTATCACTGTCATCCTGCTCATTTTGTGGAAGATGTAGATTTAATTTGTTTAACAGGTAATTGCAAGCCCCATGAGCATGAAGAGAATGCTGCTGTAGTTACTCATACATTCTTAATGAGATTAAGCCAGGCCACAGTGATCTGTCAAGTAATTTATTTTTCATGATATCATCATGATTAGAAATCACGTGACCATGTCTTCTGAGCTGGATCCCATTTCCATTTCCATGCCATGTGATGTCTTGTGTTATCCTGGTTGGGACAGTGGCACTGTGCTGTCAGTTCCCACCAGGTGTCCTTTTTGCTAATTAGTGGTTTTATAAGCCTTAACATTTTTTTGGTCAGAAAATGTTGGCAAGTATGCAATCCTTTCAAATGATGTTTCTGAGCTGCCATCTTGGCAGTGCACATGTGCTGCCAACAGCCCTTTCTTGGAAGAACTGGTCCAAGTCACCCTTCTATGTCTGTGCACAGTTGCGCGTGACATTAGGACATCATAAGAAGGCCACTGGTGCCGTATTACATAAACGTGAGCACCAGTTTTCACCAAGGAGATCTCTTTGCGCCCTCTCCCATCCTAAGGGGAAGTTAACTGTGTGCTATTGTCTAGTTGGCACACAGTTAGTGCGCCTCCAAAGAAACTCTGGGGCATATTTATGAGCCCATTGCGCCGCCGTAGCATCACTTTTTGTGACTCTCCGGCGGGGAAAACCTTGAAATCATATCTATGAGGCCATTCAAAGCCACACAAAGTGGCTTTGCATGACCTCATAGATATGGAGCAAGGCAAGGCAGTGCAAATTTCTGCGTTGTCTTACTCGGCACTAGGAAGGCATTCCATGGGCGTTGCGTGGGGGTTTTCACGCAACACCCATGGATTTTGACGCTTTCCCAGATTTACAAGACCGTGCAAACCTCGGGATGCGCCAAAACCTTACGCCTCCCGAGGTAAGGTGGAACAAGGAGAAATAACTTTATTTCTCCTCGTTTATTCCCGTTTCTATATGTGCTGCATTCTTCAGCCCACATAGAAAGAAGAACACTCCTCAATGGATTGTTTCTTTGCCCCTTCCTGCACTTAAATAATCCTCCCGACAACACAGGCACCCTTGCACCATGGTCCAAGGGTTCCTGCATTGGCGCTAGGCTGCCGAAACGGTGCCAGCACAGAGGCAAAGGACAGGAATGCAGCGCATTAAATATGGTGCCTTCCAGCCCTTTCACTTTGGCGTAGGGCAGCGCATCAAGGTGACTTACTGAGCTGCCCTGCACCAAATCCCCATAAATGAAGCCCTCTATGATTCTGCATTGCTAATCGGGCGCACTGCCAAAGATGTTCAGTCATTTGCATGGGTAATGCCCTTATGCAAATGAGGGAGTGCCCCATGACAGTGTTCAGGTGGAAAAAGTGTGCTTGGGTATGACTATTAGAGACTGCACCAGTTTCTGTATTGTAGAAGTACCAAAAGCAGAGGCAAACACTTACTGGGTCCGGGGACAATTGCAGGTTCGGACTGGGACAGAAAATAGGCCTGGGCACCAAAATAAAAGTGGCGCCCCATTAGTGAAATAGAAAGTTAAAAAAGCGGCCCATGTTTGCAAACGGGGGCAGTTTTATACTTGTAAAGACAAGCTGTAAAAGTTTTTTGAAAGGTTTGGAAGTTTGCATGGATTTGAGCTTTCTGAAAGCAATGTTTGTTTTAATATCAGTGAAATCAACAGTAAAAACCAGCCTAGCATACCATAAGACAGGCCCATAAACAGCCAAAAAACCAGCCCTTGCACTGACCTGTCAGACCTGTCATCATCACTGCCTGATTGCCCTATAAGCCAGTCCGAACCTGGACACTTCTCTAATTCGGCCTCTGATGCCTACTACACCTCAAGGACTACAAGATGCTCTTAAACGTCTAATGCTGGTAGGTTTTCACTGAGTGGACTAGTGCTTATGGTATGTGATGCAAGAAATTCTAATCTATCCACACAATAGTCTAAAAACCTCTAAGGAACCCATAAAATATGATTGGGTTCAAAGCCTATTGCACGCTCTCCCATAGAGTTGTTTGATAAGCTTTTTTGTAACATTGTTTGTAGGTTGCTTAAAGGATCAGCAGTGTGTATGCCTGTGTTTTGGATAGAGATAGCTTTTAGCACTGTTGCTCCTAGCAATCTAGACAAATCAATATGACATGCAGCCCTGCCAAGTATTAACGGTGCATGTCTGATATGTTGCTCCTGTCCAGGTTCTTTCTTTGAATTCTGGGACATGTAGTCTTGTTTATGACATCATACAACAGAACTACAAGTCTCAGAATTCAAAGAAAAAAACTGGACCGGAGCAGCACATCATGCATGGGCCTTGGAAACTAGGCAGATATGATTCATGCACAGAGAGTATACCCTCACCATATAATATGGGATATCACGCATGGGAAAAATATCACATCCACTACAAAGACCTAAGTACTACATTGCAAGGTAAGCCTAGGTAAATAGATCTGTAAGAGAATAGTAAATGTACACTTAGCTTAATGAAGTAGTGATAGGTGATGCAGAGGTTGCAACATTTTTAGTACTTTGATACCATTGACCTTGATATTGTGACATACAACCCTCCTAAAGACCGGCCAGTAAAATGAAGATGGCTCATATAAAAGGTCTATAGTGGATACAATGGAACCAGTCCCATAGGCACCGCTCAACTAAAGACTCCAGGGGCTGTAGCATGAACAAAGCGCACCCTTTCACAAACAGGGCATGGCACAGCAGAGGACTCCAGGGGCTGCAGCTTGAACAAAGTGCACCCTTGCACAAACAGGGCATGGCACAGCAGAGGACTCAAGGGGCTGCAGCTTGAACAAAGTGCACCCTTGCACAAACTGGGCATGGCACAGCAGAGGGCTCCGGGGGCTGCAGCTTGAACAATGCGCCCCTATGCAAAAACTGGGCACCGCACAATTAAAGACTTCAGGGGCTGTAGCTTGACCAATGTGAACCTGTACAAAAACTGGGCATGGCACAGCTAAAGACTCCAGGGGCTGTAGCATGAATAATGCGCACCTGTTCACACACTGGGCACCGCATAGCTAAAGACTTCAGGGGCTGTATCATGAACAATGGGCACCTGTACAAAAACTGGGCATGGCACAGCAGAGGGCTCCAAGGGCTGTAGCTTGAACAATGCGCCCCTGTGCAAAAACTGGGCACCGCACTATTAAAGATTCCAGGGGCTGTAGCATAAACAATGTGCACCTGTCAAAAACTGGGCACTGCAAAGCTAAAGACTTCAAGGGCTGTAGCATGAACAATGGGCACCTGTGGAAAATGTGGGCACCGCACAACTAAAGACTCCGAAGCTCGACATGAACAATGAGAACCTGTGCATAAACAAGGCACCTCACAACTAAAGACTCCTGAGGTAGCAGCATTAACAATTGGCACCTGTCCAAAAACTGGGCACCGTACAGCTAAAGACTCCAGGGGCTGTAGCATGAACAATAAGAACCTGTGCATAAACTGGGCACCGCACAACTAAAGACTCTTGGGTTGTAGCATGAGCAATGGGCATCTGTGCAAGAACTGGGCACCACACAACTAAAGACTCCAGGAGCTGCAGCATGGACAATGTGCACCTGTACAAAAACTGGGCACAGCACTACTAAAGATTCCAGGGGCTGTAGCATAAACAATGCGCACCGGTGCAAACAATGCGCACCGCACAGCTAAAGACTCCAGGGGCTGTAGCATGAACAATGCACACCTGTGCAAACACTGGGCACTGCACAGCTAAAGACTTCAGGGGCTGTAACATAAACAATGTGCACCTGCGCAAACACTGCACACCGCACAGCTAAAGACTCCAGGGGTTATAGCATGAACAATGCGAACCTGTGCAAACACTGCGCACCGCAGAGTTAAAGACTTGAGGGGCTATAGCATGAACAGTGCTCACCTGGGCAAACACTGGGCACTGCACAGCTAAAGAGCCAGGGGCTGTAGCATGAACAATGTGCACCTGTGCAAACACTGGGCACCGCACAGCTAAAGACTCCAGGGGCTGTAGCATGAACAATGCGCACCTGTTCATAAACACGGTACAGCACAACTAAAGACTCCACTGGCTGTAGCATGAACAATGCGAATCTGTGCAAACACTGCGCACCACACATCTAAAGACGCCAGGGGCTGCAGCATGAACAATGCGCACCTGTGCCACTGGGCATGGCACAGCAGAGGACTCCAGGGGCTGTAGCTAGAACAGTGCACACCTGTTCACACACTGGGCACCGCACAACTAAAGACTCCAGGGGCTGTAGCATGAATTAATCAATCAATCACAGAATTTGTAAAGCGCACTACTTATCCGCGAGGGTCTCAAGGTGCTGGGGAAGAATAAGGGGGGGGGATGCCGCTACTGGCCGAACAGCCAGGTCTTGAGTAGCCTCCTGAAGGTCAGCAGGTCTTGGGTCTGTCGTAGGCTGAGTGGAAGGGTGTTCCAGGTCTTGGCGGCGAGATGGGAGAAGGATCTGCCGCCGGTGGTAGTTCTTCGGATGCGCGGGACGGTGGCCAGGGAGAGGTCGGCGGAGCGGAGCTGGCGGTTGGGAACGTAGAAGGAGAGTCGTCTGTTGAGGTAGGCTGGGCCGGTCTTGTGGAGTGCCTTGTGTGCGTGGATGAGGAGTTTGAAGGAGATTCTCCTGTCGACGGGGAGCCAGTGCAGGTTTCTCAGGTGGGGGGTGATGTGGCTGCGGCATGGAACGTCGAGGATCAGGCGTGCAGAGGCGTTTTGAATTCTTTGCAGTCGTTTGATGAGCTTGGTCGGGGCTCCCGCGTAGAGGGCATTTCCATAGTCGAGTCGGCTGCTAACGAGGGCCTGGGTGACTGTTCTTCTTGTGTCTGTCGGGATCCATCTGTAGATCTTGCGGAGCATGCGGAGGGTGTTGAAGCAGGAGGAGGAGACTGCTTTGACTTGCTTGGTCATGGAGAGCGTTGAGTCGAGGATGACTCCCAGGTTGCGTGCGTGTTCGGTGGGTGTCGGGGGTGCCCCCAGTGTCGTAGGCCACCAGGAGTCGTCCCAGGCTGAAGGGTTGGAGCCGAGGATGAGGACCTCCGTCTTGTCCGTGTTCAGCTTTAGTCGGCTGCTCTTCATCCAGTCGGCGACGGGCTTCATTCCTTTGTGGAGGCTGGATTTGGCGGTGAGGGGGTCCTTGGTGAGGGAGAGGATCAGTTGAGTGTCGTCGGCGTAGGAGATTATGTTGAGGTCGTGCTGTCGGGCGATGCGTGCGAGTGGGGCCATGTAGATGTTGAACAGTGTCGGGCTGAGGGATGATCCCTGGGGTACGCCGCAGATGATCTCGGAGGCTTCGGATCGGAATGGCGGGAGGAGGACTCTCTGTGTTCTGCCGGAGAGGAAGGAGGTGGTCCATTCTAGGGCTTTCTCTCGGATCCCTGCGTCGTGGAGGCGTGCGCGTAGTGTGCGGTGGCAGACAGTGTCGAAGGCGGCGGAGAGGTCCAGGAGGATGAGGGCCGCGGTCTCACCATTGTCCAGCAGTGTCCTGATGTCGTCGGTGGCGGCGATGAGGGCAGTCTCGGTGCTGTGGTTGCTGCGGAACCCTGACTGGGATGGGTCCAGGATGCTGTTTTCTTCGAGGTATCGGGTTAGCTGTCTGTTGACGATCTTCTCGATGACCTTTGCTGGGAATGGAAGCAGGGAGATGGGCCGGAAGTTCTTGAGGTCTTTCGGATCCGCCTTGGGTTTTTTGAGTAGCCCGTTGATCTTGGCGTATTTCCAGCTCTCTGGGAAGGTCGCGGTCTCGAAGGAGAGGTTGATGACGTTGCGCAGGTGGGGTGCGATGGAGCTGCCGGCTTTGTTGAAGATGTGGTGCGGAAAAGGGTCTGACGGGGAGCCGGAGTGGATAGTGCTCATGGTCTTGATGATGTCATCGATGTTCACGTTGGCCCAGGCTGTCAAGGGGTCGTGGTCGATAGCGTACGGCGAGTCTGGTGTGTCGGGGTCTGTTGGGGCAGTTCGGGTGTCGAAGCTGTCGTGGATGTCTGTGATCTTGCGGTGGAAGAAGGTGGTGAGGGAATCGCACAGGGCTTGCGACGGCGGGATGTCGTTGGAGTTGGAGCTGGGGTTGGAGAGTTCCTTCACAATGATGAAGAGCTCCTTGCTGTTGTGTGCGTTGTTGTCGAGGCGGTCTTTGAAGGAGGTCCTCTTGGTGGACCTGATGAGGTGATGGTGGTGGCGGATGACGTCTTTGTGGGCTGCGTTGCTGTCCGGTGTCTTTTCACTGTGCCATTTGTTCTCTAGTTTCCAGCAGGTACGCTTGGATGCTAGGAGTTCCGGGGTGAACCAGCTGGCTCTCTTGCTAATGTCTCTGTAGGTGGGTTTTTTCAGCGGGGCGAGGGTGTTGGCGCAGTCGTCCATCCATCGTCTGAGGTTGCGGGCGGCGTCGTCGGGGTTGGAGGGGTCGGTTGGTGGGCTGAGGGCGAGGTTTGTCTGTAGTTGGTCTTCAGTGACTTTGCTCCAGCAGCGGCGGGGGATCTGTTGGGTGCGGTGGTGTGCGGTGGGTTTCTGGAAGGTGAAGTGGATGCAGCGGTGGTCGGTCCAGAGGAGTTCGGTGGTATGGCTGAAGGAGACGTGGGAGCTTGAGGAGAAGACGGGGTCGAGCGTGTGGCCGGCGGTGTGGGTCGGCGTAGTGACGAGCTGTCTCAGTCCGAGGTTGGCGAGGTTGTCGATCAGGGTGGTGGAGTTGCTGTCGTTGTTGTTCTCCAGGTGGATGTTCAGGTCTCCGAGGAGGATGTAGTCGATGGAGGTCAGGGCGTGCGTGCTGATGAAGTCGGCGATGGAGTCGCTGAATTGAGGTCAGGGTCCGGGGGGTCTGTAGACGAGGGTGCCTCTTAGGGTGGTGTTGGGGTCCGTGTGGATCTGGAAGTGCATGTGTTCGGCGGTGCTGAGAGTGTCGTCGGTGCTGGTCGAGACCCTGATGGTGTTCTTGTGGACGATGGCGATTCCTCCTCCGACTCCGTTGGTGTGGTCTCTGCGGGTGATCTTGTAGCCGTCTGGGATGGCTATGGCAATGTCGGGTGCGGAGGAGTTGTTCATCCAGGTCTCTGTCAGGAAGGCGACGTCCGGAGCTGACGTGTCGAGCAGGTCACAGAGCTCGACGGCGTGTTTGCGTGCGGAGCGGGTGTTTAGTAGGATGCACCGGAGGTGGTTGAGGTCCTTCTTGGCGGGTGCTTCGGCGGCTCTGAGGCAGGTGTAGCTGCAGTTCCGGCAGGTGAAGGGGCAATGTGTGCGTTTCGGGGCGGCCTTGAAGCAGGTGTGGGTCCGGCCGGGGTTGAGAGCGTGGAGTGTGCTGGCATCGTAACGGCGGCGGTCGTCGTGGCGGGTGCGGGGGGCACACGGACCAGGGGTTCTGGTGCTGGGCGCGGTCCATGGACGGACGGGCGCAGACGGCCTTACCTTAGGCGCGCCAGCGGCGCTGCCGCCATATATTGGGGGGCGGGAGGCGGGAGGCAGGGGCAGTGAATGGGCAGAGAGGGGGCGGGGCCGCAGGGGACGCAGCGGCGGGAAGCAGGAGCGGAGACAGAAGGCAAAATGGGCACGGGGTTAGGGGCAAAGCAAGGGGCAAAATACAGAGCGCACAGGGGGCAGCGAGGGGCACAGAAGGAAAAACGGGCTGACAACAGTAGGGACAGCGAGGGGCACAGAAGGAAAAACGGGCTGACAACAGTAGGGACAGCGAGGGGCACAGAAGGAAAAACGGGCACAGAACAGATGGGGCAGCGAGGGGCACAGAAGGAAAACCGGGCTGACAACAGTAGGGACACAGGCAACAGAAGAGAAATGGCAATACAAGGCAACGGGCACAGATACAGACAACAGAATAAACACAGACAGCAGAAAGAGAAATGGCAATACAGGAGGAGGATACAAACCTACAGCCTACTTCCTCAGAACGGCAGCTGGGCAGCTGGGCAGGGACCAACACAGGCGGTGCTGTGCGGAGGGGGAGCGACCTACCAACAGGTCAAGGGTCGCTCTCCTTACCGCGCAGTGGGCGCCATATATTGGGAGGCGGGAGGCAGGGGCAGCGAATGGGCAGAGAGGGGCAGGGGCCGCAGGGGACGCAGCGGCGGGAAACGGGAGCGGAGACAGAAGGCAAAATGGGCACGGGGTTAGGGGCACAGCAAGGGGCAAAATACAGAGCGCACAGGGGGCAGCGAGGGGCACAGAAGGAAAAACGGGCTGACAACAGTAGGGACAGCGAGGGGCACAGAAGGAAAAACGGGCTGACAATAGTAGGGACAGCGAGGGGCACAGAAGGAAAAACGAGCACAGAACAGATGGGGCAGCGAGGGGCACAGAAGGAAAACCGGGCTGACAACAGTAGGGACACAGGCAACAGAAGAGAAATGGCAATACAAGGCAACGGGCACAGATACAGACAACAGAATAAACACAGACAGCAGAAAGAGAAATGGCAATACAGGAGGAGGATACAAACCTACAGCCTACTTCCTTTCAACGGCAGCTGGGCAGCTGGGCAGGGACCAACACAGGCGGTGCTGTGCGGAGGGGGAGCGACCTACCAACAGGTCAAGGGTCGCTCTCCTTACCGCGCAGCGGCCGCCATATATTGGGAGGCGGGAGGCGGGAGGCAGGGGCAGGGGCAGAGAGGGGGCGGGGCCGCAGGGGACGCAGCGGCGGGAAACGGGAGCGGAGACAGAAGGCAAAATGGGCACGGGGATGGGGGCACAGCAAGGGGCAAAATACAGAGCGCACAGGGGGCAGCGAGGGGCACAGAAGGAAAAACGGGCTGACAACAGTAGGGACAGCGAGGGGCACAGAAGGAAAAACGGGCTGACAACAGTAGGGACAGCGAGGGGCGCAGAAGGAAAAACGGGCACAGAACAGATGGGGCAGCGAGGGGCACAGAAGGAAAAACGGGCTGACAACAGTAGGGACAGAGAGGGGCACAGAAGGAAAAACGGGCACAGAACAGATGGGGCAGCGAGGGGCACAGAAGGAAAAACGGGCTGACAACAGTAGGGACACAGGCAACAGAAGAGAAATGGCAATACAAGGCAACGGGCACAGATACAGACAACAGAATAAACACAGACAGCAGAAAGAGAAATGGCAATACAGGAGGAGGATACAAACCTACAGCCTACTTCCTCAGAACGGCAGCTGGGCAGGGACCAACACAGGCGGTGCTGTGCGGAGGGGGAGCGACCTACCAACAGGTCAAGGTGAATAATGCACACCTGTTCACACACTGGGCACCGCACAACTAAAGACTCCAGGGGCTGGGGCATGAACAATGGGCACCTGTGCAAAAACTGATTTGCAACATGCCACTATGTGGCCTATGAGGATTAGAGGAATACAACAGTGATCTATACTCTAGCATTTGATAGGTTTAGGCAAATACCAAAAGTGTAATTCCCAAGCTCCAGTCATTTTCCACATAGTGGGAATGGCAACTGACAATCTGGATTTGTGGATTTAGTGAGTGCGGAGGGATTCTCAAATCAGCATTCTCATGGGGTTGGTTTGGCCTAAAGGGCCTGGATTCATGGGCACTTGGATGAGTGTCAGGTGTGCCCAAACAGAGTGAAGCACATCTCTTACATTGTGCTATACATGGTAGATTTGCCGAACACAAGCAGATTGAAGCCTCCACGCTAGTCTGCAGTGGTACTTCATAGTGCGCTATCTTCCAAAATGTATAGTCTCTGGGTGCATAAATACTATCCATGACCTACTACCGGTAGAAATAAAATTAAAATGTTTTGCGAATTTTCTGGATAAGCCAAACATTTTGTGGAGAATTGGCTACCATAAGCCATCCATTAACTATGTTCATTCAAAGATATCCACCCCCTCAAAGGACAGCAAAAATGTAAGTCCCATAAACCAATACTATCTTTGAACTATTTATAAGTGGGTGGCCCCAAAAATGTGATCATGTATTTTAGGGTCTGTCTAGGTTGTTGACAGAAATCTCCATCTAAGCCCATAAGACCTATTGACACCAATTTGGAGTGCTGGCCTCGGATCACCATTAAGGTCTGAATCACTGCAAGCCAAAGCCTGGATCACTCAAAAAAATAATTCTACCATTAGATTAATTAACAGTCATGCTTTATGGAGACATTAGCATTTTGTGGTGAAAACAGAGAACATCTTCTATACAAAATTCATTCGTGGTTGTACGCTCTTGCTGTCTCTCTTCATGCGCACTCTGTACTCACGATTTCTGACTTCTGATGGGTGGTTATGTACATCTACTTGTAAATTTCCAACAGGGTGCAGGTGATGAATTTACCACCAACTGGAGCAAGTATGAGGAGATTAGGGATGCTCGCAGAGCCAACAGTGGGCGTTGGGATAAGGTGTTTGTCATCTGGTCCCTTAATGTTACTCTTACTGATGTTGTGTGGTGTTGAGTAGTCTGTCATTGCACATGATCTACAGCGGTGTACTTTGCAGTGGGCTTACTTTAAGAGCCAAACTGGCTTTAAGGCATACGCGTTTCTGGAGTTGGAAACAGAATGTGGTCGCTGTCAATTCTTTTTTTTATTTTAGGTTAGCCGCAATGGGCTCCGTGAGAGGAGATCGTTACAAGGAGTTCAGTCCAGCGGTAACCCCAGAAGGCAATGTGGTGATGAGCTTCAGCTTTGACAGCTACCAGCTGGAAGAGGAAGAACTGCAGGCAAAAGGGAGCCAGACAAAGGGCGTCCTTACCTTCATGGAACCAGGAGAGAGCTTGGCATCTGACTCCCGCAAGAGGGCATCTGCCTCAGGGGACCTCCCAGAAACCCGTAAGTGAAGGCCATGAGAATGGTTAAAAATACATTGCGAAGAATGAATGCAATAGATGAATCTTAGAATACCACATCAAGTTTAAGAATGAATGCAATCGATGAATCTCAGAATACCATAATGTGTTTAGTGTGTGCATCAGTGTGAGTCAGGTGCAATGAATGAAAAACTAATTAAATATTCTATTTGACCAATCAGAAAGGAGCTTTCACAACAGCTCAACGTACATGCATTGATAATTGAAGACATTATTTATATTAGGGGAGGGTAAAGTTTTAAACTTTGCTCTTGAAGATGGGAGAAATTTTCAATCTCTACTCTTCACTCAAATTGCAGTTTCCCATCTTAACCCACCTTCGTTTGTGGAAGAAGTTTACTACAAAGAAAAAAGAAAGGTTTTGAGTGGAATGTCTGCAGAAAGTCCTTTTATGTTACGTGTTTGTCCTGCAACCCTATTTTAGCAAATGTTTTAACCAAATACGTTTATAAAACTGAAATTGATTGGAATATAAATAACATACATAAGTTTCTGAGTCAGAAGTAGGCTATCCATTCTCATGACACAACTATAGACAATAGCAAAGAGATGACACAGGAGAATTGTTGTGTTGCAGTTATCTGTATTATGTCCTACCATGTTCATTTCTTGCATATATCTCCCTACCTCCATTGAACTATGTGTTTTGTTCTCTGTCTTGCCAACGATGAGTTGATCACCGTGAATATGATGCTATTTGTCTTAAAACCAAAAACTTCTAAGATACTTGAATCATTTCTAATAGTTTAAATGAGAGTTAGGATTCCTTTTGGGGGCTTCTATGACTGTAAAACTTGTAGGAGTTTTAGTGTGGAAGAAGTGAGAAAATGTTTAGAAAACTGCAAATACAGCAGAAGCAGTATGGAAGCAATAAGTAGTGAGAATTTTTTTTAATATTCTCTAAAGATGAGATCTAAAGGTCTGTCACAGAACTCGGGAGCACTTATTCCTTTACTCCACTATTCTATTATCCCTGATACACCACAGATCTTGAATGTATTCTCCTTTCAGTAAAAAGTAAACATGATTCAAATACTTTATGGAGGCAAGGAGAATAACTGTGTCAAAACAGAAGCAATAGTTACCTGATGCAGTGTTACCCACTGAAAGAATGGTCACCGTAAATCCTACACCTGGACACTTAAATAATGCACCAGGAGGTATCAATTCCATCATCGGGACTGCGAAAGTTAACAAACAAACCATCAACAATCCGATAAATATATAATAACTGAAATTGCTGTTATTATATTTCTCAGAACTCCTGTTGTATGCCAGGGTACTTTCAATGTACATATAGAAAAAATGGTTATCCAATTTGGATTCTGTATGGCAAGTTTCGGGCAGATCAATCAAGCAGGTTGCCTACTCCAATACAGATTTCCACTCTCCACTACAGAAAAAACTGATGAAGGGAATTACATCAAACTTGGCATGACAGTAGATCTTTACCCAAGGAAGTGGCCTTGCTTGGTTTGCTGTAAGATGTTCAGAAAGTAGTATTACAAAAGTAGTTTTGGTAGACCTCCAGTTGAGTCAAATTGTAAATTATGTTAGAGATATCTAGACCATTAATCTGCAAATGGTCAATGAATAGGGGTGTGCAGATCATCAGCAGTCCCAGATTAAAGAAAATAAACTAAAGAATATCTGATTGGACAAGGGAGCTTTTTATCTCATAATCAATTTTGGGTATGCAAACACAAACCCAAGATCACAGACCTGAAGATTTGTGATCATCAGGCCGCAACTTGAAGAAATAAATACACATTAAAGGATGCCAGTACCCTGTTGCCACATCCTGGAAAAAAATTAAGTGGCCATAAAGGGCTTGGGGGAGAATCTCTTGACACCCTGGCTGAGGTGGGGGACACACAGGGACCCTCCCTGAAATACAGAAATATGATGCCATTGCAGTGGGGTTTGTAGATCCTGAATTGGGTTTACAATTCTCAGCGTGGGCTAAGATTGGTTATAACCAATCCTAACCAAGATAACTTCAATTTAACCTTTTTCATACATATCAGCTTACTATTGGCCAAATTAGCAATTTGGATGGCAAAACCTTGCTTGAAGACGTCATTTAAGAAAGAAAAAAAGACAAAAGTGAATCCTTTTCTGCGTCCCAAGTTGTTGACAAATTCTGTTGTAGATTTTTAGATTCAGTACTTTTCCTAATTCTCCTTGTTTTTGAAATTAGAAACAGCCATCTCTTTGATCAAAGCCTGCTGCAGTCCGATTGCTAATCTCAATTTTAACCTTTTATCTCTCTCTCTCTCTCTCTCTCTCTCTCTCTCTCTCTCTCTCTCTCTCTCTCTCACTCACTCTCTCTCTCTCCCCGCCCCCTTTCTCTCCCTTTCTCTCTACACTCTGTAAAGTTTGGGAATGGAGCACGGCTCATGAGTGAATCACGATGCCGCTCTCCCACACATAACAATTATTAAATCAAATATCAAACTACTGGAGGCGGATTTTATGTCTTGAATGTAATGGTGTTGTCTTGTGTGTTTAAGTAATAAATAGAAGTATTAAAACACAGTTGAAGTTTAGGAAGTAACATCTGTCCAATGAAATAAAATCTCAAAATATGGGTAAGAAAAGTAGATCTCCATCTTTGGGTTTTCATTCCCACTTGAGGATCCAGTAAACAGTAAATGATGCTCCTACTTCTAGTGATGAAATCGTATTTGTAACATTTGTGTTCAGAGGAGTATATAATGTTACCCAATTATGTTCTCTGGAGCAATACGCATAGTTCCCCATCTTGCGGATGCATACTTCTTCATTTGTCTAGGGGTGCCCTTATCCTTTTGACGTTTGTTTGTGGTTTTCCTTTGTTTTTTTATACTTGATGAATGTGTACATGTTTCTTTTCCAAATAAGATGTCCTCTTAAACTACATTCTCTGCCAAGAATTATGTTTCAAGAAGTCAAATATTATAAAATTCGATACGATGTAAAATATATCTGCTGAGATTGTATTCAGAATATAGGCCTTTTTTGTAAAAAAGAAAAACCGTTGGTTTCATTCTACATTTAACAATATTGACCTTCCCTACTTTGGCTCCTTTTTTCTCAATAATATGTCACTTTTTAAGTAAAAAGCATCTTTTAAAAATATCTTTTGTCATAGATGATATGTCCCTAATTTCAAGAGTCTCTGTAATACTAGAAGGTAATACCAATAAAAAAAGCACCAATATCTTGAGGTTTGGTTTTTACCCAGTATGGTAACCCCACCCCATTATGATCTATGCAGGTCGGAACAGAGGAGAATGCAATAATACCGGACATTTTCCACCATTGTCAGCTGCAAAACTCAGAATATTTTATTTCTTCCTTAATCTCAATTGTTCCAGGTTTTCCCAGACAAAATTTGTGTGGGTAAAAAATGCCATGTCAGTGCTACATTTGCCCCACAAGTTAAGATACTAGTTGAGGTTTAATTAAACAAAAGTGTATGAGCAGGAGTTGAAACACATAGGCTCTCATCACAAGAGACAAGGGAATCCCAATGGGCACAAAAAGGAGTTAAAACTTTTAGATCTTTTTTGTGTCCATTTGGATTCCCTTTGCTCTTGTGATGAGTGTCTATTGTGTTTCATCTCCTGCCCATACACTTTTGTTTAATTTCCTCAGCTGCATTTAAGGGACATCTTGGAGCTAATTGTGAGAAGTTGGCCTGGTATATGCTGTCCACTAATGATAGTGGGCACCTTGCACCAGTCCAAACAACCCCTTATTGGAGATAAGTTAAAGACAACCTTTATTGAAAGCTATCCTAGTGGTAGCTATGGAGAGCAGCCTTCAGGCTAAGTCTTGAAGGAATGTAAAGCAGCTTGTTTTACCAGTCTATAATCTCTTGAGTGACCAAATGAAAGAGGACCACACCAGGTATATATTTAAAATATATGTATTTAGTCTTAAACACACCCCTCTAGTCTCTTTATGAGACTAGAGTTCAAAGCACATAAGTTACAAGTCGAATATCACCAGTAATAGCACAAATACACGTTTGAGCCCTAGGGGCGTACCAAACCATATACCAATAAAGTGGTATAAGAACCACGACTGAGCTAGACACAAGGCCTAGAGCCTGTAGAAGTGCTTGGCCCTCAAGGAACCACCCAAGGTAGTGACACAGGGGACCCACAGGGGACACGTGCAGTGTGAGAACACAGCCGCGAGCCGCCGTTGACTTCTATGGGGAATGTCGCGGTTGGAGTTTTAAAGAAAAAGGACACTTAGAGGAGGACTTGGAGCAAACCCCTTTAGAACTAGGTTGTTCTAGAGTCTATACCCACGGGAGCACCGGAGTACTCGAGTTACCTCACCCAGGGAAGCCGGGTGCATAGGTGTCTTTCGGGGTCGGGTTTCGTCGTCGTTTTCAAAGGCGATCTGCTGCAAAGTGCTGCTGGCGACCAAGTCAAAAGTGTTCGGGTGGATCCAAGGGTGGATCGAAGATCTGAAGAACCTGAAAGCAGAGGGGACAGAGTCTGGGTCACTAGCCAGTGACCAGGAAGGCGATGAGCAGATGCCCACCGATGTCGGGTGCTTCAGGTAGGTTGACGGTCGTCTTGACTCTTCAGCCACGAGGTCCAGGAGGTGTCAATGACAACCAGGAGCTGGATTCGAGCTGTCCCACGACGTCTGTCGATTGCTGGGGTGTTGGCGACCGGATTGGACCCAACAAGCCTTGGCAACGGCAAGTCTCGTAGAAACAAAGAAAGGACGTTGATACAGACCAGCAAGGTCTGGGGGACTCACCCAGTGAGGGTAAGTCAGGGCACGTCTAGAGCAACCAGGAAAGCCCAAGCAGAAGAAGAGTTGCCTTCGGGAGGGCCCACTAGCCAATGGACTAGCGACCGCGAAGGTGCCTCGAGTGGACGCACTTGGAGCTGGCTCACAGGACACTCGTGCAGTGGAGGCCAGTGATCTTCGGTGCAGTTTGTGCTGGAGGCGGGGGCTACTCGGAGCCCAAAGCACAACTTCGTGGGAGACCAGGAAGAGGATGCACTTGCAAAAGTTCTTGGTGTCCAGGGGTCACGGTTCCACGTTACCCACGACAGCTAGGGGCCTCAGCTTCGCTGGGCACTCAGGGCAGCCTCGGGGAAGTCTGGAAATCTACCTCTGGTGTTGCAAAGACTCGGCGTCCGGCGGGAGCTTCAGCGATGCAGACTGGACAATTGCTTCTTAGGTGCCTGCCAAGCAGGGGAGTCACTCCTTGACCCCAAGGGAGATTCTTCAGTCCTCTAATCTTCAAGTAGAGCGTCGAAGGTCCAGGATTTAGTGTCAGAGTTTTGTCCAGGGTAATCTAAAGTCCTAAGGACTGGGGTCCCATACTTATACAAAGTTAGGGGGTTGGACATACTCTGGGGACCCACCTATGGGAGGGTCAGGGAAGAGGGGTGGTTACACCCATTCCCTTTGTCCAGTTTCGCGCCAGAGCAGGGGCAGGTAGCCCCTGCAACCGGTTTGAACTGGCATATGCACAGGGACACCAAATGTGCCCCCAGTGCAGGACTTCAAAGCACCAGAGGGTGCTCCCGCCCAGCCCCAATACACACTATCCTGTCTGGGGAGGTGGTTACACCTCCCTTCGACAGGAAACCTATTGTCCAGGCCTCCCCTGCCGGAGTTTCAGTCAGCAGCAGGAGGCCAGACCCGTGTCTGTGGCAGCGGCATCCATTTTGTGATGCCAGGGCTCTGGAAAGAAGTTACCGGGTAGCCCGGTGTGTACATGTCTCTCCCTCTAGAAGGGTGAAATGATACCCCCGCCGCCAGGACTGGCGGGGGGTAGTATTCCAAGATGTTTGACACCAAACACGACATGTTTTGGTGCAGCCAGTCCAAAGTTAGCATTGTACCGCGAGGATATAATGCACTTAAGAGTATATGGTCAGGCTGTACCACAAACAGCATCAGAGGAGGGACTCCGAACGCTGTAGAGGGGCTCTGCTCATGCAGGGCACCCTCTCACATAAAAACCAAGCACTCTGCCTTCAGGATTGGTAAGGCCTGCCATAGGAGTGACTTATAGGTTTATATGTGTGTGCAATGGTAGTGATATAGGTAGCCCATTCCACTGTAAGGGGTGCATGCACCACCTTACCCAGGCTGCAGTAGCAGACCTGTGGTGTCATTTTGGATGGCCTTCCAGGGGTGGCACAATACATGCTGCAGCCCCTGGTAGGCCTCTGCGGTACCTATGCCCTGGGTACATAGTATACCATATACTAGGGACTTTTAAGGGCACTCCAGATTCCAATCAGAGATGTGCCTAAGGCACATGGAAACCATTTTATAGAGGAAGCAGATAGACTGGGGCCCTGAATAGCAGGATCCCAGTCCAACTAAGTCATAAACCAGCAAAACACCAGGAAAAAAGTGGGGGCAACCATATAGTCAGATTCCACCTTCCTACACTAATTAAATGTTTGCAATTACTTGCACTTAATTACTGCTGGAGATTCTCTACTTATTCATTCCCATTGATGTTACAAATGATTAACTTTATTTCACAGAAAATGTGGGCTATACTTGCAAACACAATGTCCACACAGATCCCTTTTTTGCACTCCTCTGTTATTTAGTAGTAAATGACCATGTTTAGACTTTAATCTATTCAGAGTCATTAGTGAGATTTAGATGCATCCAGGTAAGTGTCCTGAGCAGGGGTTAATTTGTAAAAACAAAATAAGTGCTCGGGCTCTCATCAGAAGGCAGCTTGCACCAGCCCATTTCTCCTGTTAGCGCCGCCTAAAACAGAACCAACTACTAACCATGAATAGAGAGAGGATGTGGCGTAATGGCCAGAGCTGCCGACTTCGGAGCGGGGGGAAAAGTTTCGAGTCTCGGCTCAAGAATCTGGGCAAATCACTTAATCTCCTGTGCCTACAAGAAGTGAGTGTGTCCTTAACTAGTGCTCAGGAAAAGCGCTCCAATTGGATCGAGTTTGGTTTGCGCTATAAGCACCGGTGTTGATGATTAAGTGCTGGTGCTGAGCACCGGAAACCACCAGCTCAAATTAAGCACTCAATTTACTCCACTTTAATATCTAGTTACATTCATCAAGATTAATCTGTGAAATCTCTTGCAGTCGGGCTCAGAGATATTTACTCTTCTTACTGTTTCTCATAAGTGCTCTTGTTATCTTGTTATTTTTATTCATTGAACTTTGCCATGCTTTTTAAAAAAAATTAACTCTTATTCAAACGAATGTTTGACAAGAGTTCTCTAATGCATGTATTCAATGATTTTGATATCAATTTTTCACTCCCAAGTAAAGTTTGAAACTCTATAAAGGCACCTCTTACAGGGGCGGACTCATGGGAAGTCAGCAGGGCAAAAGGGATGGGACAGGGAGCTGGCGAGAACTCTGGACATCAGGGAGTGAAATACAGTAATTTAGAGAGCAAAAAACCACAGCAGAGAGTGCAGCCATTAAAAGAACACTAATAAAATTGGCCTCTTACTAGTGCTATACACCAGAGAGATTACTCATCTGGAACAACACTAAGGCCCTCATTACGAAGGTGGGTGGACTGCCACAAACAGGCCGTCGGTGGCAGTCTGCCCGCCATCTAGGGCACTGGTCTGAACACTGCATTACAATGTAGCCGGTCCGTCCGCAGAGGTGGGGCCCGGGATAGTGGTCAGATTCCTAATCCCTACATTGGGGCGGTGCCTGCCGGGGCACCGCCGTAGGGATTAGGATATCCCTTTCTGACTGCCTGTTCATGGCATTCCCACTGCCATGAACAGGCAGCCAGAAAGGGACTTTGGGGCTCCAAGCAGGGCCCCGTCCCCCGTGGACCACTGGAATGTGGCCAGGGGGGCACATGTGGTGCCCCCACAAACATCCATGCAACGTGTGCCAGGCACACGGTCCATGGATGTTTAAAAACATCCCTTTTTCAATTGCGGCTTGTGCTGCAGCCCTTTTCCAGTTCACAGCACAAGCCGCAATTGGAATAGGGATGTTTCTGAATGCCTACACAGCGGTCGCATCCTAATCTGGTGAGTGGGACTGCCGAACAATTGGTGGCCGGTCGCAATCCCGCTACAATGGTGGTCAGACACTCGTCTGACCGCCATCGTAATGGCCCCCTAAATCTCAGTACTGCTGGTGTGGATGTGAGAGAACAGGCTCCTTTTTGCACTTGCCTGTGCACTGTGCTTAACTCGCTAGGTATTGGGAGGAGGTGCTGAATGACATTGTTGGGATGTACGACTGACCACTGTTTAGACTCCAAGCTTATATAATTCTTGGGCCGATGACAAATTCACATACTCACTCAGGGCTCCCCGGGGATGGATGATAACGATTCTTTTAGTGCAGCCAAATAAGAAATCCTGAGGGCATGGGGAATGTATGGAATTCCCTATCCAGTGCTTAATTTGTAAAACAATAAGTGCCAGGGCTCTCGTTTGGAGGCCACTGCAGTTTGCCCCACACATTGCCCCTGCCATGCTGCCAATGATAGTAACAACACAACTACAAACTATCACACTCCTACAAGTGTGACAATTCGGACTATTACAGGCTCCCAAAGTTATAAGAATGGCTTGGGGGCAGGTAGTAGTCATTTTTTAATGTGCATTGAATTAATAATTAGCTGTTATTGTGGTCATCTCTAAATTAGCCAATTAGCGCCACCTTGTGGCAGACTGACACAAGCGCTGGTGTTGACAATTAAGGGCCGTACTGTGCAACGGAAACCACAGGCTCAAATTAAGCACTTACTATCACAAACAGTGGCAGAATAAGATCTGGGAAATAATGGGTACAGAAAGATCTCCATGGCATTGGAACTAAGAGGGAAAGATTTTGAAAAAAGATGGAACCCATGTCTGGCACTGTTGGCAAACGAATTCATAGAACTTACATGTCCCAAATACATTCAGGTAATATGACTGATATTCCATAAAGCAGCGTTATGAGCATTATTGCAGTAGTCGTGAATGCAAGCAGAAGGTCGAACTGACCGCCAAAAATGCTCAATCCATGCATACAAAGCCCTACAGAATGACATATATGGACTCAGCCCGGTCTGAGAGTGGCCTGCGGGCAATGCATAATTTGGCCTGGTGGTTCTGGTGCTCGGCACTGGCACTTAATTGTCAACACCGGTGCTTGTGACAGTCTGCCACGAGGTGGTGCCCTCTGGCTAATTTAGAGATGACATCAACAATAGTAAATTATTAATTCAATATACATTAAAAATGACTATGCCTGCCGCCTAAGCCATTCTTATAGCTTTAGGGGCTTGAAATAATCAGAATTGTCACACTTGTAGGAGTGTGGTGGATAGTAGTTGTGTTGTTACTATCATTGGCAGCATGGCAGGGGCAATAAGTGGTGCAAGCTGCAGTGGCCTCCTGATGGGAGCCCTGACTCTAATTTTTTTTACAAACTAAGCACTGCCTGTTGGGAGGGGAGAGAAAGGGTGCGAGGGATTGTTGTGAGCTCGTCACGTTTTAGGACATTCCTGTGGCGATAGGGGCTTCGCCTTATTTACAAGGCAGCGTTAAGCCACTTAACGTGGCTTAACGCTGTGTTGTAAATAAGGCCCCCTTTCATGCTATGCTTAGCGTGAAAGGGATGGGCAGGGGGTGTTGCGGTGGGCGTTCCACCGCAAAACCCATTGATTTTGACGCTGCCCCCTATTTACAAGGGTGGCGTAAATAGGAGGCAGCGCCAAAATTGAGACCAGGGAAAACCTGGTCTTAACTTGGCGAAATGAGGAGAAATGCTTTATTTCTCCTCGTTTTTGCTTTTTCCATGTGTGCTTCCTTGTGCAGCACACATGGAAAAAGCAAAACGCCTTGGATTGTTTATGTGTAGGAAGGTGTCCCTTCCTGCACATAAACAATCTTTAAAAAAAAAAAAAGACATTTTGTAACTTCCATGTGTGCTGCATTAAGCAGCACACATAGACGTGACAAAACGGCATTTCAAGATTTTTTATGTGCAGGAAGGGGGACCTTCCTACACATAAACAATCTTCCCCTGCACGCAGACACCCTTGCACTATGGTGCAAGGGTGCCTGCGATGGCGCTAGGCTGCTAAACTTAGCGCCAGCGCAGGGGGAAACGCAAGGCTGCACCATAATCTTGTAAATATGGTGCAGCCTTGCGTTTCATGACGGCTTACGCCTCACTCCGCCATTTCTTTGTACATATGCCCCTTAATGCAATTTGCATTGGGTTCTTGCTTCTTCAGAAGTATGCATATGCGGTGTGAGAAGTTGGCCTGGTATATGCTGTTCACTAATTAAAGTGGACACCTTGCACCAGGGCAAATCGACTCTTATGGTAGATAGGTTTAAGACAACCTTTTAAAGAAAGCTATCCTAGTGGTAGCTGTGGAGAGCAGCCTTCAGGCTAAGTCTCGGAGGAATGTAAAGCAGCTTGTTTTACCATATAATCTCTTGAATCACCAAATGAAAAGACACCACACAGGTATATATATCAAATATATATGTATTTATTTCTAAATAACTCTCTACTAATCTCTTTATGAGATTAGAAGACAAACATATGCACAAATCAACGTTTCACAATAAGTTAAGCACAAAATATGGCTGGGGCCCTAGGGGCGTACCAGACCATATACTAAGTAAGAGACTTAGGGACAACGACTTGCAGGGAGACAAGGCCTAGGGCCTTCAGAAGTGCTGGGGCCTCATGAAACCACCCAAGGCAGGTAAGTAAAGGACCCACGGGGGACGCGTGCAGTGTAGATACACAGGCGCGGATCGCCGTTGACTTCAATGGGGCAAGTCGCGGTTGGAAATAAAGAGTTTTAGGATACTTCTGTAGAACCTACAAGCAAGTCACTTACAGGGTAAGTCGTTCTAGGGCCCACACCCACAGGAGCACCGTAGTGCTGGAGTTACCTCACCCAGGGAAGCCGGGTGCACAGGCGTCCTTTGGTGTCGGGTCGCGGCGTCGTTTTCAATGGCGACCAAAGAAGACTTGCTGCTTGCGGGAGCTGAAGAAGTGTCCGGTGGAATCCAAGCCTGGATTCGGAAGAAGGATGACCTGAAAGCAGAGGGGACAGTGTTCAAAGTCACTTGGCAGTGACTCGGGGCAAGGAAGATGGATGCCCACCGTCGTCGAGTGATTCAGGTCGGTTGCGGGTGCCTTGACTCTTCAGCCACGTGGTCCAGGAGGCGTCGACGATGACCAGGAGCTGGATTCGGTGTGTCCCTCGACGTCTGCAGCTGACTGCGGTGTCGGCAACTCGATCGGAGCCAACAAGCCTTGGCAGCCGCAAGTCTCGGGGAGATGAAGAAAAGTCGATGGCGCAGACCAGCAAGGTCTGTGGAACTCACCCAGCGAGGGTAAGTCAGGGCAGGCCTGGAGCAACCAGGGGAGCCCTTTGGTTTCTTTAAGAAGTCTTCTGGGGACCCACAAGCCAGCGGGCAAGGGATCGCGAAGACACCTCGGGCGGAATCACTCAATAGGGGCCCACGGTCACTCGGGACGGTGTAGGCCTCTGATCTTCGGAGGGACTCCTGCTGGAGGTTGGGACCACACGTGGTCCAAAGCACAGGTTCGTAGAACGTTGTGAAGGGGTTGCACTCGACAATAGTGCACGGTACCCAGGGGTCGCGGTTCCTCGTTACTCGTGGGGTCCACTTGCCTCAGCTTCGCTGGGGACTCACGATGGCCTGGGAGAGGTCAGGAAATCCACTTCCTGGGCTGCAGGGACTTCGGACTCCGGCGGGAGCGGCGTAGTTTGCGACCGTCGTTGTCGTTTTGGTGCCTGCCAAGCAGGGGAGTCACTCCTTGACTCCAAGGGAGATTCTTCTGTCTTCCAAAGGTAGTGGAACGTCGAAGGGCCAGGATTCTTCTGTAGAGCGTCGTCCAGGGGTTATCTGCTTTGCAATGGCAAGGTTCCCCCTCTTATACTAAAAAGAGGGGATGGACTAGCTCTATGACCCCACCTATGGGAGGGTCAAGGGAGGGGGTGGCTACACCCACTTCCCTTTGTCCAGTTTCGCACCAGAGCAGGGGCAGGTAGCCCCTGAGCTGGTTTGAACTGGCATATGCACAGAGGAGCCTTCTGCTCCCCCAGTGCAGGACTTCAAAGCACTCTAAGAGTGCACCCACCCAGCCCCAATACACTAAACCCTGTCTGGGAGGTGGTTACACCTCCCTGTGACAGGATGCCTATTGTTGGGCTTCCTCCACTGGGAGTTTCGGTCATCAGCAGGAGGGCAGCCCAGTGTCTGTGACTGGTGGCATCCATTTTGTGATGCCAGGGCTCTTTAGGATTCTACCGCGTTTCCACAGCAGGTACATGTCTTCTCCCTCTAGAAGGGTGGAATGCTACCCCCGCCACCAAGATTGGCGGGGGGGTAGTATTCCAAGATGTTTGACACCAAACACGACATGTTTTGATGCAGCCATTCCAAAGTTAGCATTTACCGCGAGGATATAATGCACTTAAGAGTATATGGTTTAACCGCATCCACAAACAGCACCAGAGAATAGACTCTGAGAGCTGCAGAGGGGCCCTGCTCAGGCAGAGGCACCCCCTCACATAGAAGCCAAGCACCCTGCCCTCAGGATTGATAGGGCCTGCCTAAGGGGTGACTGATAGGTTTATATGTGTGTGCTGGAGAGATATAGTAAACCTATATCTCAGTGAGGGGTGCTAGCACCACCTCACCCAGGCTGCAGTAGCAGGCCTGTGGTGTCAGATTTAGACTGCTTCCCAGGGGTGGCATAACACATGCTGCAGCCCCTGGTAGGCCTGTGAAGTACCTATGCCCTTGGCACCTAAGGTACCATATACTAGGGACTCATAAGGCACCACAGTATCCAATCACTAGTGCACCTAGAGTGCACTCCATGTCGCTTAGAGAGAACAGAGAGGCTGGGGCCCTGATTGGCAGGGACCCAGCCAGACTATAGCCAGAAACCAGTGCTAACATCAGAAAAAAGTGGGGGCAACATAAGAGGCAGATCCTACTCTCCTACACAACCCCCCCCAAACGCAGGGACACTAAACTAACCTTGACCAGTTGAGTCTTCGTGTTCAAAGTGGAAATACCTTGAGAGTCCATCTGCATTGGCATGTTGGGTCCCAGGCCTATGTTCCACTGTATAGTCCATCCCCTGCAGGGAAATGGACCACCTCAAAAGTTTTGGGTTTTCACCTTTCATCTGCTTTAGCCATAGGAGGGGCTTGTGGTCAGTCTGAACTATGAAGTGAGTACCAAACAAGTATGGCCTCAGCTTCTTCAGGGCCCATACCACAGCAAAGGCCTCCCTCTCTATAGCTGACCAACGTTTCTCTCTAGGGGTCAGCCTTCTGCTAATAAAAGCTACTGGCTGGTCTTGACCTTCATCATTCAGTTGAGACAGTACAGCTCCCACACCCAGCTCAGAAGCATCTGTTTGGACAATGAACTTTTTGGTGTAGTCTGGACTCTGTAAGATGGGGGCAGTGCACATGGCCTGCTTTAGGTCTTCAAATGCCTTTTGACAGCTAGCTGTCCACTGAACCTTTTTTGGCATTCTCTTTGAGGTCAGATCATTCAAGGATATAGATCCATATCCCTTGACAAACCTCCTATAGTACCCAGTCAGGCCTAAGAAGGCTCTCACCTGTGTCTGGGTGGTTGGAGCAACCCATTCCATTATGGTTTGGATTTTGCTCTGTAAAGGCTGAACCTGGCCTCCACCTACAAGGTGGCCCAGGTACACAACCTGACTCTGCCCTATCTGGCACTTGGTGGCCTTGATAGTGAGGCCTGCTTTCTGCAGGGCCTCCAAAACATTTCTGAGGTTGACCAGGTGATCCTGCCAGGAGGAACTAAAGACAGCAATATCATCTAGATAAGCTGAGCAATAAGTTTCCATCCCTGCCAGAACTTTATTCACCAACCTCTGAAAAGTGGCAGGTGCATTTTTCAATCCAAAGGGCATCACCACAAAGTGGTAGTGCCCACCAGGAGTCGAAAATGCTGTTTTGGCTTTTGCATCATCAGCTAATCTGATTTGCCAGTAGCCAGCTGTGAGGTCAAATGTGCTTAGATACTTGGCTGAGGCCAAAGTATCAATCAGCTCATCTGCCCTTGGTATGGGATAGGCATCAGTCCTAATGACTGCATTGAGGCCTCTGTAGTCTACACAAAACCTCATTTCTTTCTTACCACCCTGGGTTTGAGGCTTGGGTACCAGGACTACTGGGCTAGCCCAAGGGCTATCTGAAGGCTCAATCACGCCTAACTCCAACATTTTCTGGACTTCAGTCCTGATACAGTCCCTGACATGGTCAGGTTGCCTGTAGATTTTATTCTTGACAGGCAGACTGTCCCCAGTGTCCACCTCATGGGTGCACCAGGTAGTCTGACTAGGGGTCAGGCTAAACATATGTCTAAACTGTTGCAGAACTTGTCTGCACTCAGTTTGCTGATGGTCAGTGAGGCTGCTTGCCAAAGCAACACCATCTACTGACCCATCATCAGGGTTCTGAGAGAGCAGGTCACGGAGAGGGTCACTCTCCTCCTCCTGGTCCTCATCAGTTGCCATGAGCAAGCCCATGTCAGCCCTGTCAACATATGTCTTTAATCTGTTGACACGAAGCACCCTTAGGGGGCTCCTGGGAGTTCCAAGATTCACCAGATAGGTGACTTCTCCCTTCTGCTCAACTATTGTATGGGGGCCACTCCACTTATCCTGGAGGGCGGCTGGGGCCACAGGCTCCAACACCCACACTTTCTGTCCTGGCTGGTATACAGTCAGCACAGCCTTTTGGTCATGCCAAGCTTTTTGTAATTCTTGGCTGGCCTCCAGGTTTTTGGTTGTCTTTTTCATGTACTCTGCCATCCGGGAGCGGAGACCAAGTACATAGTCCATCACATCTTGTTTGGGGGCTTGAGAGGTAACTCCCAGCCCTCTTTTACCAAACATAGTGGACCTCTCACAGGATGCCCAAACAGAAGCTCAAATGGGCTGTAACCAACCCCCTTCTGTGGAACCTCTCTGTATGCAAACAACAGGCAAGGAAGAAGAAGGTCCCATTTCCGCCTAAGCTTCTCTGGGAGTCCTTTAATCATTCCTTTCAAGGTTTTGTTGAAGCGTTCAACTAAACCATTGCATTGTGGGTGATAGGGGTGGTGAACTTATAAGTTACACCACACTCCTTCCACATTGCTTTCAGATATCCTGACATGAAGTTGGTACCTCTGTCAGAAATGACCTCCTTTGGGAAACCCACTCTGGAGAAAACTCCAATGAGGGCTCTTGCCACCACAGGGGCTGTGGTGGTCCTCAGAGGAATTGCCTCTGGGTACCTGGTGGCATGATCCACTACCACCAGGATAAATCTGTGCCCAGATGCAGTCTGAGGGTCAAGGGGACCAACAATGTCAATCCCTACCCTTTCAAAGGGTACCCCCACCACAGGTAGTGGTATCAGGGGGCCTTTGTTGTGCCACCTGCCTTACCACTGGCTTGGCAAGTGACACAGGAGCGACAAAACTCCTTTGTGTCCTCTGACATATGTGGCCAATGAAAATGTGGAACAAGCCTGTCCCAGGTCTTGTTTTGGCCCAAGTGACCTGCTAAAGGGATATCATGTGCTAAGGTCAAGAGGAACCCCTAAACTTCTGAGGTATTACCAACCTCCTGGTGGCTCCAGGGGCTGGGTCTCTACCCTCAGAATATAGGAGTTCCTCATCCCAATAAACTTTATGGGACCCACTAGCACTCCCAGCAGCCTCAGCAGCAGCCTGCTGTCTGAGGGGTTCAAGAGAGGGGCAGCACTGTTGCTCCTTACTCAGATCTTCCCTAGAAGGGCCCCCTGCCCCCAAGAACTCAACCTGGTCAGGTTCAAGTCCCTCTGGGGCAGTTCCTTCTTCGGGTTCTGCTTCACCTCCCTCTGGAAGTGAATCTTTGATCTGAGACAGAGGGGAAGGCACTGCCTTAACCCTACTGCTCCTCCTCTTGGGAAGCATCTGGTCCATTGTTCCAGGATCCAGAGCTGGTTCAGTGTCATGCATTCTTGCTTGTGACCTGGTCACAGCAAATACCTCTGCAGGGATGCCCAACATCTCAGCATGAGTCCATAACTCTACTTCAGACCAGGCTGAAGTCTCTAGATCATTGCCCAATAGACATTCTACAGGGAGGTCTGCACTGACTACAACCTTCTTGAGGCCAGTTACCCCTCCCCAGGAGAAATTCACAACTGCCAGACTATGGTTGGTCTGGACATTGCTTGCATTGGTCACCTGGTACATTTCACCCAGGATGATCTGTCCAGGGTCCACTAGGTCCTCTGCCACCATGGTGACACTAGCACCTGTGTCCCTAAATGCCAAAGCCTGTTTGCCATTTATCAAAGGCTGCTGTTTGTACTTGCCCAGATTACTGGGGCTTACTAGGAAGGACATATCAATGTTTCCATCACAAATCAGCATTGCCTGAGTGGTCACTCTGACTAGGTCAGAATCCACTTCAGAACCCAGGGTCAACCCTACTACACCCTTATTCTGCGTACCACCTCCACCAGTAGCTGAGCTAGGGGGCACAGTTGCCTTAGGGGCAGGAGTGGTGGTGGTTTGGTCTTTGGACTTGGTACAATCAGAAGTCCAGTGCCCTTTCTGTTTACAGAATTTGCACCAGGGCTTCTTTTGGCCTTTTCCCTTGTTGGACTGTGACTCCCCACCAGATGCAGATTTTTGGGGCCCTTGTGAAGACTTCTGGTCTTTTGACTTATCCCCACCTTTCTCAGAGCCTTTAGGATCTTGCTTCTTAGTGTCACCCCCTTGGTTCTGGGTTTTCTGCCTCACCCTGGTTCTGACCTATTTGTCTGCCTTCTTTCCCAATTCTTGGGGAGAGGTCAGATCAGAGTCCACCAGGTACTGATGCAACAACTTGTTCTGGCAATTATTTAGGATCTGTTCTCTCATCATCAGATTATACAATCCCTTGAAATCAGTAACCCTACTGCCAACCAGCCAACCCTCTAGAGCCTTGGTTGCACAATCAACAAAGTCAGTCCAGTCCTGAGTCTGTGCCTTCTGGGTATCTCTGAACTTCAACCTGTACTGCTCAGTGGTTAAGCCAAACCCATCTATCAGTGCACTCTTCAGGACCTCATAATCATCAGCATCCTCCTCTCTAACAGTGAGGAGCTTGTCTCTTCCTTTATCTGAAAAGGAGAGCCACAAGATTGCTGCCCACTGCTTTTGGGGGACCTGCTGTACTCTACAGGCCCTCTCCATAGCAGTTATCCACTTGTGGATATCATCCCCACTCTGGTAGGGAGGAACAACCTTGCTCAGGTTCCTATGGTCAGGAATATATTCTCTGCCTCTAGGGACACTGTTGCTGCCACCAGGGGGTTCTAACCCCTCTTTTCTAGAAGCTCTCTGGATCTCCAGGGCTTCCCTATCCAGTGCCAACTGCTTGGTTCTGAGGGCCACTTTGGCTTCCTCATACTGGAGCAGTTTGTACCTTCTCTCAGAGGAGGTCTCTCTTAAGGAAAAGTATGAGCTCCTCTGCTGGACAAATTCTCTGCCAGAGTGATAAGAGTGGTCAGATTCCCTGGAAGGGGATCTGTGCCTCTCCTCCTATCTGTCAGTTCTCTTAGGGAGAATTCCTCTGTCCTTTTCAGGCCCCTTTGAGCCTGGCCCTTCAATCACAGAGTCTTGGTCATTCTGATTTTCATCATCTGATCCAGATACTATGACTGACCCACCCACTGATTCAGACCCTTTAGCTCCTAGAGCCAATCTAAGGTCATCTGCTGTCAGCAGATCTATCAGGTGTAGTGTTGAGGGACTCTGTCCTAGCCTCAGGTGTCTGTAAACACACATGGCTCTCAAGTCAGAGAAAGCCATGTCCTTATACTGAGGCTGAGTGGATCCACTGGGTCCACCCCTTAAGGACATTCTAGTGTTGTGCAGTGTTGTACTACCTACACTAGTTTGTGGCCTACTGATCCTAGCTTGAGCTGTGGAAAGGGTGTGCTATCCCTTGGCACACAGCTCTAAGTTCAGTAGAACTTATTGATACTAAGCTTGACTTTATATGTACCTTGAGTACCTATAATGGTTTTCAGTTAGTAATTCAAATAGAGATTTTCTGGTAAAACAATGGCAAGCTGGAATCCCACACGCTGCCCACCAATGTGAGAAGTTGGCCTGGTATATGCTGTTCACTAATTAAAGTGGACACCTTGCACCAGGGCAAATCGACTCTCATGGTAGATAGGTTTAAGACAACCTTTTAAAGAAAGCTATCCTAGTGGTAGCTGTGGAGAGCAGCCTTCAGGCTAAGTCTCGGAGGAATGTAAAGCAGCTTGTTTTACCATATAATCTCTTGAATCACCAAATGAAAAGACACCACACAGGTATATATATCAAATATATATGTATTTATTTCTAAATAACTCTCTACTAATCTCTTTATGAGATTAGAAGACAAACATATGCACAAATCAACGTTTCACAATAAGTTAAGCACAAAATATGGCTGGGGCCCTAGGGGCGTACCAGACCATATACTAAGTAAGAGACTTAGGGACAACGACTTGCAGGGAGACAAGGCCTAGGGCCTTCAGAAGTGCTGGGGCCTCACGAAACCACCCAAGGCAGGTAAGTAAAGGACCCACGGGGGACGCGTGCAGTGTAGATACACAGGCGCGGATCGCCGTTGACTTCAATGGGGCAAGTCGCGGTTGGAAATAAAGAGTTTTAGGATACTTCTGTAGAACCTACAAGCAAGTCACTTACAGGGTAAGTCGTTCTAGGGCCCACACTCACAGGAGCACCGTAGTGCTGGAGTTACCTCACCCAGGGAAGCCGGGTGCACAGGCGTCCTTTGGTGTCGGGTCGCGGCGTCGTTTTCAATGGCGACCAAAGAAGACTTGCTGCTTGCGGGAGCTGAAGAAGTGTCCGGTGGAATCCAAGCCTGGATTCGGAAGAAGGATGACCTGAAAGCAGAGGGGACAGTGTTCAAAGTCACTTGGCAGTGACTCGGGGCAAGGAAGATGGATGCCCACCGTCGTCGAGTGATTCAGGTCGGTTGCGGGTGCCTTGACTCTTCAGCCACGTGGTCCAGGAGGCGTCGACGACGACCAGGAGCTGGATTCGGTGTGTCCCTCGACGTCTGCAGCTGACTGCGGTGTCGGCAACTCGATCGGAGCCAACAAGCCTTGGCAGCCGCAAGTCTCGGGGAGATGAAGAAAAGTCGATGGCGCAGACCAGCAAGGTCTGTGGAACTCACCCAGCGAGGGTAAGTCAGGGCAGGCCTGGAGCAACCAGGGGAGCCCTTTGGTTTCTTTAAGAAGTCTTCTGGGGACCCACAAGCCAGCGGGCAAGGGATCGCGAAGACACCTCGGGCGGAATCACTCAACAGGGGCCCACGGTCACTCGGGACTGTGTAGGCCTCTGATCTTCGGAGGGATTCCTGCTGGAGGTCGGGACCACACGTGGTCCAAAGCACAGGTTCGTAGAACGTTGTGAAGGGGTTGCACTCGACAATAGTGCACGGTACCCAGGGGTCGCGGTTCCTCGTTACTCGTGGGGTCCACTTGCCTCAGCTTCGCTGGGGACTCACGATGGCCTGGGAGAGGTCAGGAAATCTACTTCCTGGGCTGCAGGGACTTCGGACTCCGGCGGGAGTGGCGTAGTTTGCGACCGTCGTTGTCGTTTTGGTGCCTGCCAAGCAGGGGAGTCACTCCTTGACTCCAAGGGAGATTCTTCTGTCTTCCAAAGGTAGTGGAACGTCGAAGGGCCAGGATTCTTCTGTAGAGCGTCGTCCAGGGGTTATCTGCTTTGCAATGGCAAGGTTCCCCTCTTATACTAAAAAGAGGGGATGGACTAGCTCTATGACCCCACCTATGGGAGGGTCAAGGGAGGGGTGGCTACACCCACTTCCCTTTGTCCAGTTTCGCGCCAGAGCAGGGGCAGGTAGCCCCTGAGCTGGTTTGAACTGGCATATGCACAGAGGAGCCTTCTGCTCCCCCAGTGCAGGACTTCAAAGCACTCTAAGAGTGCACCCACCCAGCCCCAATACACTAAACCCTGTCTGGGAGGTGGTTACACCTCCCTGTGACAGGATGCCTATTGTTGGGCTTCCTCCACTGCGAGTTTCGGTCATCAGCAGGAGGGCAGCCCAGTGTCTGTGACTGGTGGCATCCATTTTGTGATGTCCGGGCTCTTTAGGATTCTACCGCGTTTCCACAGCAGGTACATGTCTTCTCCCTCTAGAAGGGTGGAATGCTACCCCCGCCGCCAAGATTGGCGGGGGGTAGTATTCCAAGATGTTTGACACCAAACACGACATGTTTTGATGCAGCCATTCCAAAGTTAGCATTTACCGCGAGGATATAATGCACTTAAGAGTATATGGTTTAACCGCATCCACAAACAGCACCAGAGAATAGACTCTGAGAGCTGCAGAGGGGCCCTGCTCAGGCAGAGGCACCCCCTCACATAGAAGCCAAGCACCCTGCCCTCAGGATTGATAGGGCCTGCCTTAGGGGTGACTGATAGGTTTATATGTGTGTGCTGGAGAGATATAGGAAACCTATATCTCAGTGAGGGGTGCTAGCACCACCTCACCCAGGCTGCAGTAGCAGGCCTGTGGTGTCAGATTTAGACTGCTTCCCAGGGGTGGCATAACACATGCTGAAGCCCCTGGTAGGCCTGTGAAGTACCTATGCCCTTGGCACCTAAGGTACCATATACTAGGGACTCATAGTATCCAATCACTAGTGCACCTAGAGTGCACTCCATGTCGCTTAGAGAGAACAGAGAGGCTGGGGCCCTGATTGGCAGGGACCCAGCCAGACTATAGCCAGAAACCAGTGCTAACATCAGAAAAAAAGTGGGGGCAACATAAGAGGCAGATCCTACTCTCCTACATGCGGTCACTTGCAATCAAAAAATATATAGAAATCATAAGTTCAGTATGAGACTTTATTAATGATTAATGTTGTACATGATTCAAAGCAGTGACAACTGAGTTCCTAACAATCTTAACAAATCAATTTCAATTGTTGCACAATGGTCAATCTCTTCATTCAAAAAGGCTATCATACAAAACTGTAATTAATGTCTGTGCACCTCAGCTATATTAATCAATGTCTCATACCTGTATTATGCACTTTGTTCTCAGTTCTCATTTTTTCAATTATTGCACAATGTCTGGTGTCATCATTCAAAAGGCTATAATTCATTACTGTTGGTGAGTTCTATGTACTTTGGCTCAGTTAATGACACAACCCATATAAAGCACATCACTTAACCTTTTGTTCCCAGTTCTCCTTTTGATTACCTCCCATTTGTGTGCCGTGTCATTAATTACTTCTTACCGTTTGCTCAATTTCTAGCATTTCTTAGTTGTAGAACAGCTAGTTCTATTCCAATGAGAGAGGATTTGTTACCTTTTCTCACAGCTAGTCCTTGCCACACCCTGCAGTGCATCCATGTGATCTCATGATGTTGGGATCCGTTTGCTGTTTTTTTCATCTAACGTAGTGTGTTTCCCTTGCGCCGCTCTGATTTGGTATGGTAAAAGCCATTGCTCTGTCTTCCATTTTTACGCACCAGGGGGCCTATTTATGGGCCGGTTTGTGTCGCTCTTGCACCGCGCAACATGGTGCAAGAGTGACGCAAACCATACATGTGATTTATGAAGACATGCAAAGCTACTTTGCATGGCCCTGAGTGGCTCCATAAATATGGAGTAAGGCAATGTAGCACAAATCGTTGCGTTGCCTAACTCTGCCCTGGGAAGGATGTTCCATGGGTGTTGCATGGGTGTTCCCATGCAACTCCAATGGTTTTTAACACATTCCCAGATTTATCAGAACTGGTTGACCTGGGAAAGCGTAAAAAAGATACGCTTTCATAGGAGAGGCCTAACGAGAAGAAATATATTTATTTCTCCTCTCCTCGTAACTTTCTCTTTTTATGCGTGCTGCATTCTGGTCTCCACTTACCACTCAAATCACCACAGCCATCATGTCGTCCATCCACTCCGGGGCGCCCACGACCCCTGCCCCCACCATCTTTTTAACCTCAGAACCAACCCAATCAGCACAGAGCTCACCAGCATCCTCAACACCTCCATCTCCACAGCAAACTTCCTGAAAGGATGGAAACACGCAGAGATCAGAACCCTCCTAAAGAAACCCTCTGCTGACCCTAGCGAACTTAAAAATTACTGACCGATCTCCCTGCTCCCCTACCTGCCCAAAGTACTCAAGAAAGCCATCAACCAATAGTTCACCGACTACCTAGAACATAACCCCGTCCTCAATGCCTCACAATCAGGATTCACTGCCAACCACAGCAGTGAAATCCCACTGATCGCTGACACAGACACATCAGAACTCTCCTAGACCGTGGAGAAACTGTGTCCCTGATCCTCCTCGACACCTCTGTTGCGTTTGACACCGTCTCCCACCACACCCTCATCGACAGACTCTACAACTTTGACCTACAGCAAAACACCCTCAAGCGGATCGCCTCGTTCCTTACTAGACGCACACAAAGCATCCGACTGCCTCCCTTCCCGCACCAAAAGGGCATCATATGCAGCATACCACAAGGATCCTTGCTGAGCCCCACCCGGTTCAACATCTGCATGACCCACCTCACAGACATCGTCAGATCCCATGGACTCAACACAATCTCCTACGTAGACAATACTCTACTAATCCTCTCGCTCACTGAGGATCCCTCCAACGCCAAAAGCAGCTTCTGCAATGCCATGACCAACGTAGCCAAGTGGATGAGAGACAAGTGCCTCAGACTCAACTCCGACAAAACAGAAGTACTGATCTTCGGGAAAAACACCTCCGTATGGGACCACAGCTGGTGGCCGGCAGAACTCGACCTACATCCACACCTACCCCCCATGTGCGCAACCTCAACATTATCCTTGACAGCCAACTGACCATGAAATCACAGATCAATGCAGTCGCCTCCTCCTGCTTCCACACCCTCCACATGCTCCACAGAATTTTCAGATCGATCCCAATCAACACCAGAAAGACCGTCACCAGGCCCTCATCACTAGCCTCCTCACCACCTATGGTAACGTTCTCTATGCTGGAATCTCCACCCATTTCCTCAGAAGTCTCTAACCCATACAGAACACTGCAGTCAGACTCATTCTGGACCTCCATAAACGGACCCACATCACTTCACACCTCAGAAACCTCCATTGGCTCCCTATTCAGAGGAGATGCCAATTCAAGATCCTCACACAAGCCTACAAAGCTCTTCACAACCAAGGACCATCCTACATCAGCCACCGACTGAACTTCTATCCGCTCACTAGAGACCTATGCCCCTTCTCACTCGCCTTCGCACACTTCCCCCACGTTCGACGCAGCCGGGGCAGCTCCTTCTCCTACACCGCTGCCAAGACCTGGGTTGTCTCTTATTTGTTGACTTAGTTTACCACTTTCTTTTTCATTTGATGATACTTGTGAATTTGTTACAATGTCCTATTGGGAACTTATCACCCTCGTCATTGCTGTTGGTTCTCTCCTTGAACTTCTTTCATCACTGCTTGTGACTGTTTGGCAATAAATAATGGGTGTTTTTCTATTTACACAAAATTCCTGTCATGTGTCTAAGATATCTAATTTATAATCCATGGGGGCCCTTTTAAATTTTCAAATTCTCTGTTTTTCAATATTTTTTTCTATATATGGCAATTCTGTTGTTAATAGACTCTTACGTATTTTTTCCAGTGTTCTTACTTTGAGCATAATTGAAATGACCAAAACTAGAACTGAAAATAAAACGGTAAAAAGATGTGCAAAATATAGTTTTGAGACATTAAATAACTGAGCTACAGTATACAGAAACCACTAACGATAATGAATGATAGTCTTTCTGAATGATGATACTGACCATTGTGCAACAACTGAAATGTATCTGATAAGGTTGTCATGATCTCAGTTATCACTGCTTTGAATCATGTGCAACATTGATCAGTAATTAAGCCTAACAATGAAATGAATTAACACTGTGCATCGTTTGATAGTAGGAGGTCACATATACATTGTAGGAGAGTAGGATCTGCTTCACATGGGTACCCCCACTTTTTGCTGATGCTTCACTGTTTTTCGACCTTAGCCTGGCTGGGGCCCTGCTAATCAGAACCCCAGCCTAGCTGCTTCCTCTCTAAAATGGTTTCCATGTGCCTTAGGCACATCACTGATTGGAATCTGGAGTGCCCTTATAAGTCCCTAGTATATGGTATACTATGTACCAAGGGCATAGGTACCTCAGAGGCCTACCAGGGGCTGCAGCATGTATTATGCCACCCCTGGAAGGCCATCCAAACTGACACCACAGGTCTGCTACTGCAGCCTGGGTAAGGTGGTGCATGCACACCTTACTGTGATATAGGTTACCTATATCACTAAATACATACACACATATAAACCTATAAGTCACTCCTATGGCAGGCCTTATCAATCCTGAAGGCAGAGTGCGTGGTTCCTATGTGAGAGGGTGCCCCTGCATGAGCAGGGCCCCTCTGCAGCTTTCGGAGACCCTTCTCTGATGCTGTTTGTAGTGCAGCCTGACCATATACTCTTAAGCGCATTATAACCTCGCGTTAAATGCTAACTTTGGAATGGCTGCACCGAAACATGTCGTGTTTGGTGTCAAACATCTTGGAATACTACCCGCCCGCCAATTCTGGCGGCGGGGGTAGCATTCCACCCTTCTAGAGGGAGAGACATGTTAACCCTGGCCTGGCCGGTAACTTCTTTCTAAAGCCCTGGCATCACAAAATGGATGCTGCTGCCACAGACACAAGTCTGGCCTCCTGCTGCTGGTGCAAACACATTGAGTTTAAAACTGTATGTGGACGTGTGTTCATAAGAGGAAAATTCATAGCACAATCCCTGAATAAATGTAACGAAGAACTCAATAATTAGTTTGAATATGAGCCATTTAAAAAAAGCATGATAAAGATCTATAAATATGAATAATGGGTGTACAAGAGAACTGTATGAGAATCAATAAGTAGTTTATCTTGATTATCTTGTTAAATTTAACCAGATATACAAGTGCACTAAAGTTACACCCATACCAATAACTGGTTTGGCTTGTGAGGCTGGCTCTTTTGTGGTGTGTTTGTGGTTCTTTAACTGCCTCCAAGGAGCATGTTCTCATAATTGATATTTCATTGATTTATAGTGTTTCATATGTGTGGTTAGATGTCTTACCAAATCAATTGGGTGCCATTTGGGTTCTTGACATGCACATTGATATACATGCAGTATGTAGGTGAGGTGATTGAAGAAGTAGGTGCTGTGGTGGCTCAACAATAGCCATCCACTGTTCTATCGGACTGTGTAGGATTTGTGCTAGGAGTTCTGTCAGAGTATTAACAATATTACAGAGTTTCCGACTGATTGAATCAAGGAATTCATGCTTATCAACATTTCTTGGCACCCTGACAAATGAGATGCAATAAGATGCACTGTAGATGTTCTGTACACGTTGATTTGGTAGAATTTGATGTAAGAGTCTCACAGGCAGCAGTAAGGGGTAGTGTTTGGCATTACTAAGGGTGTCTAACTAAACTTTTAGATTGTACAAGCGAAGTTTTCAGTCCTCTCTTTTCAGGACTCTCAAAAGTGTGAAAGTGTCATATATAACAGCAGATAATAAATGCATAAAATTGTTAGTATATTTTATTTTCATCTATTTATTGTATTCTTCAGTGTAAACCAAGGTCTGTGAGTGTCGGAACACTGCAGGTAAGTCAATATGTTATAGAAGGTTAAACGCAGTAGAAGAGAGAAGTACATACACCACTTTCACATTTTTAACTTATACAGATAGACAATGCACCATAGGATCAGACAGAAAGCAGTGGCAACTGAAAGAGGAGAAAGAAGCCTCATTGTCAGATCATAACGAGGTTAATGCATTTTAAGACAAAGATGAACATACATGGTTATACATTCTTCTCTCCGAACATGTATTCCTCCAAAATGTAGAATTATCACTCACTGGTACTCCTAGTACGGCCGGCAGGCCTTCATTGGCGGTCCACGGACCTTGCCTTGCAGTTTCCACGGCCAGCAGTAAACACAGAAGATGACCGGAGGAGCATACGTAGTGAATACATATTAAATAGGTATTCACAACGTATGCTCCTGCGCCTTCTTCTGTGTTTACTGCCGGCCCCTGTGACGTCAGGGCACCTTCGGAAAGCTTCACAAAAGGCCCTTTAAAAGTCAGCTCTAAGCGCTTTCACAGCTGACTTTTAAAAGGGCCTTTTGGGAAGCTTCCTAGTTTGGACAAAGACAGATAGAGGCGCAGAGACAGATAAAGGCGCAGAGACAGATAGAGGCGCAGAGACGGCAGAGACAGATAGAGGCGCAGAGACAGATAGAGGCGCAGAGACAGATAGAGGCAGAGAGACAGATAGAGTCAGAGACAGACAGAGTCAGAGACAGATAGAGACAGGGACAGATAGAGACAGGGTCAGAGATAGAGACAGGGACAGAGATAAAGACAGGGACAGACAGGGACAGAGACAGGGACAGACAGGGACAGGGACAGACAGGGACAGGGACAGACAGAGACAGGGACAGACAGATAGAGACAGGGACAGACAGACAGAGACAGGGACAAACAGGGACAGACAGATAGCGACAGGGACAGACAGGGACAGACAGATAGAGACAGAAACAGACAGGGACAGACAGAGACAGGGACAGACAGACAGGGACAGACAGATAGAGACAGAGACAGGGACAGACAGAGACAGGGACAGACAGAGACAGGGAGAGACAGAGACAGGGACAGACAGGGACAGACAGACAGGGACAGACAGAGACAGGGACAGACAGATAGAGACAGGGACAGGCAGAGACAGACAGGGACAGGCAGAGACAGACAGGGACAGACAGATAGAGACAGGGACAGGCAGAGACAGACAGAAAGAGACAGGGACAGACAGATAGAGACAGGGACAGACAGGGACAGACAGATAGAGACATGGACATGGACAGACAGGGACAGACAGGGACAGACAGGGACAGACAGATAGAGACAGGGACGGACAGGGACAGACAGAGACATGGACAGAGACAGATAGAGACAGAGACAGGGACAGACAGGGACAGACAGATAGAAACAGACAGAGACAGGGACAGACAGAGACAGGGACAGACAGACAGAGACAGGGACAGACAGATAGATAGAGACAGGGACAGACAGATAGAGACAGGGACAAACAGATAGAGACAGGGACAGACAGAGACCGGGACAGACATATAGAGACAGGGACAGATAGAGACAGAGACAGACAGACAGGGACAGACAGATAGAGACAGAGAGAGACAGGGACAGACAGATAGAGACAGAGACAGAGAGAGACAGAGACAGATAGAGACATAGACAGATAGAGGGATAGAAGATAGAGGGATAGAAGATAGAGAGATGAGAGATAGAAGATAGAGATATAGAAGATAGAGAGATAGAAGATAGAGAGATAGAAGATAGAAAGACATAGAAGATAGAGAGAGATAGAGACATAGAGAGAAAGATAGAGATAGCTAGAGACAGATAGAGAGAGAGATAGCTAGAGAGAGATAGAGATAGCTAGAGAGAGAGAGATAGAGAGAGATAGAGAGAGATAGAGAGAGATAGAGAGAGATAGAGAGAGAGAGAGATAGAGAGAGAGAGAGAGAGAGATAGAGATAGAGCGAGATAGAGAGAGATAGAGATAGAGATAGAGATAGAGATAAGATAGATAGAGATAGAGAGAGAGATAGATAGATGTGTGTATGCCGGGTCTGGTGGCTCAGTGGACGAATGCGTCCGCTGCAGGGGCCTGTGTTCAACCTCATGGTCACAGTTTTTTTCTTGCCCTAGCCCCGCCCCCTCCCCACTGACCCCGCCCCCACCGGTGCGGCCCTCGGCCACAAACCACACTCTAAATTTGGCCCCCGAGAGAAAGTTTGTGAGTACCCATGATCTATATGAATCTGCAAGCCCATTTCTTTAAACCAATGGATTTTCTTGTTGTTTTATATTGCAGCTTCAGAAGGCCCTTTACCGCAGGATCGGTACCATGGAATATATTTCGCCATGCTTCTGGCAGGAGTGGGATTTCTCCTTCCTTATAACAGCTTTATTACAGATGTAGATTACTTGCATCAGAAGTACCCAGGTAGGCCTTGTTCAGGAGCACACCTTAATCTCCACTGTGATAAACTTGATTCATTGGGCTCATGTTAAAAAAAGCATTTCATGTTGTTGAATGTGTCTTTCTTTTGTCTTAGGTGTGAATTACTAATGATTTTCCAGATTTGATTCACAAAGTGTTTTTGTTATAATTCCACTTGTGTTGGTGGGCCGTGTGCCTCTGTGGAATCTCAATAAATCAGAACAGTTTTCTGTATGTTGTTGTGTCTGCTCCAGACTTTTTTTTTTTAAATATATTTCTTTATTAGGTTTTTGTTCTCCAAATCATTAGGTCACATGTCAAAAACAGCAATGACACAATTGGTCCACCTCAGCCGAGGTGGCCGACTTTACAGTAATAATACGTAATGAAAATGAGAACTGCGATCGTAACCTTGGTGAGTCCTTGTTTTCTTGGCAGCAAATTCTTTTATGTGCTGAAACATAACGTCAACTGTAGAACTCCCCCCTCCCTCCCGCCACCCCCCCTCCCTGGTGCCCTCCCCCCTGCTGTCGGGTCTAAGGAACCAGTATTCTGTACATTCTAGTGGTCATGCGGGGTGTCCCTGTGTGTCCCCCCGTCGTCCCGGGGTCACCTCCTCTGTGGAAGGCTCCTCGCCTGAACCCTCTGGTGTAGGTAGGGGGTCTTGCCCTGTTATGTCGTTCATCATCGCCCCCCATGCCATCAACACCTCGGGCAGTTTGGCATCTCTCCTGGTATTCCTAATGTGTCCTTCCTCTGCTAATGCCCTCTCTCTTAAATCCGTCCTCCACTTTTCCAGAGTCGGGCCCTGTTGCGTGAGCCAATGAATTGCTATCCGCCGTTTGGCTATAACCAGGCCTAAGACTAGGAACCGCCTGCTTATCTTTCGCTTGGGATCTCTAGGGATCAAACCCAGGAGGCAGGCACTCGGGTCTAAGGCTAGTGTCCACCCTGTGATCTTAGTCAGGTCGTCGCGAATCGCCACCCAATATGTCTGGATCATGGGGCATCCCCATACCATATGTAAGAAGTCTGCCGGCTCATAGTGACACCGAGGGCAACGTGAGTCCCTGGAACCATCTATGGCCTGAAGTCTCCGGGGGAGAGGTAAGTCATATGTATTATGTTGTACTGAATTTGCTTGAAGCGGTTGCTCACCGACACCTTCCGTACACTCTCGTGTATTTTTTCCCAGTCCCGGGCCGTGATCTCTTGCGGACACACCTGCTGCCATTTGTCTTCTATCTTGAGGGGGGCAGTCTGTTTATCGTCCCGTATCACCCGATAGAGGTGAGTGACGAGCTTCCGCCCACCAGCCATGGCGATCATGGTCCCCAGGATTCCACAGTGCCCTGGAGCCTCCGGGAACGTGGGCCATAACTGCCGTGCCGTTGCTGCTATTTTTGCATATTGTAGAAATTGCCCCACACCTAATTCGAAGGCCGTCACCGCCTCCTGGTAGGTAATAAACTGGTCATCTGGGTAAAGGTCAGATAGCATAAGGCAGCCCCCGGCCTTCCAAATCTCCGTGGACATCACCTGGTCTAAGTGCGCAAAGGACGGCATCTGCCAGAAGTCTGCCTCTGGGGCAAACGGCCGTCCCCGAATTATTCTGCGGGACACCCGATTCCAGATTGATGCCCCAAGCCGCACCAATGGTGGACCACACTCACCGCGCCCCCGGTTCGCCACAGGAGCGCCCCCAGCTGTCGGCCCCCGTAGGTGCCTTCCAGCAGGGACCTCTCCCAGGAAGGATCCGTGTCCAGCCAGGCTATAGTGTGTTGCAATTGAGATGCGAAATAATACAATTCGAGGTCAGGGACCTCCAGACCTCCCTTGCCCCAGCTACGTTTCAGAACCGCTAGGCTCACCCTACAGCGCTTTCCATTCCACAGCAGTAGGACCATCAAGGCATCCAGTTCCCGGAATACCCGATGCGAAAGTTCGAAGAAGGAGCCTTGCATGGTATAAAGGCAGCGGGGCAAGACCACCATCTTGATCAAGGCGATCTTTCCCATCAGGGAGAGCGGGAGCGTGTTCCAGAAGGCAATACTACCCTGTAAACCCCTGATTATCCTCCCCATGTTGTGCTGATAAGAAACTGCCTCATTTCTGCTAATCCACATCCCCAAATAACGGATAGTGTCATCTGCCCAAGGAAACTCGATGACTGGACGCTGGGACCTCTCCCAGTCACACTCCGGGCTAATCGCGTACAGTTGCGATTTCGTCTTGTTGACGGAAAGTCCGGAGGCAGCGGCAAACCGCGTCAGCGCCACCAGCAGAATCGGCAATGACCAGGTCGGCTGACTAAGGTATACCAACGCGTCATCCGCGTATAGCGATATGATGTGTTCCGTGGCCCCCACCCGTATGCCATGTCCTTCGAGCACCCCTCGTAGATGGCCTGCCAGCGGCTCCATTGCCAGGGCAAAGAGCATGGGGGAGAGCGGACACCCCTGCCGCGTCCCTCTTTCTATGAGTATCGTGTCCGACACGTAGCGTCCCGGGCGAACTCTCGCCGTTGGACGGGTATAGAGTAATTTAATCCAGTTTACAAACCCCTCTCCGAGACCCATTTTCTGGAGAACCAGCCATAGGTAGGCCCAGCTGATGGAGTCGAACGCTTGTTCGATATCAAGGAACACCAATGTGCTCTGTTGGGCCCGGCCCTCGAGATGATGCATTACATGTGCCAGGCGGCGGATGTTTCGCAACGTGTTCCTACCCGGGATGAACCCGGATTGGTCCTCATGGACCAGCCGCCGAAGATAAGGGAGGAGACGACCTGCCAGCACGTGACTGATAATTTTAAGATCGACATTCAACATTGAGATCGGTCTATATGAGCCGGGGAGGAGGGGATCTTTCCCTGGTTTGGGGATCATCACAATCAGCGCTTCCCGCATAGAGTCTGGGAGCACTCCCCGTTCCTCGGCTTCACCCACGATGTCCAGTAACCTGGGGATTAAGACTCCGCCGTTCTCTTTATAGAGTTCGGCGGTTATGCCATCCATCCCCGGGGATTTTGCCGTCTTCAAATGGGCGATCGCCGCCCGGAGTTCGTCCACTGTAAAGAGACCCCCCCAAGGCCTCCTGACTGTCTTTGTCCAGGCAAGGAAATTCCACTTCCGCCAGATAAGCCTCCATGCCCTCGAGGGCCTCCGGAGGCTGGGGCGCCGAGTAGGTTTTCTGTAGATGGGTCAGGAATACGCCGTTGATCTCCTGCTGGGTGTATACCAGCTGTCCTGAGGCAGCCTTGAGCGCCAGAATCGGGTGAGGCTGTGTCTATGTCCGAATCAGGCGTGCCAATAATCGCCCCGCCTTATCCCCGTCCATATACCAACGACTTCTACTTGCGGTTCTATTAAATCTGCCTAATAAATCCCACAGGTCCCCTATCTGCCGTCGCACGTCGACCCATTCAGTTGACCTTTCGCCATTCATGGGCAAGTCTTTCTCCAGGGACGCCAGGCGCTCTTCCTGTCGACCCAGATCGCGCTCCAATACTCTCCTCACCCCCATCTCAGTGGACATACAAATTCCCCTTATCACCACTTTCATCGCATCCCATTCAGTCGCCCGGGTGCCGGCTGAGCCCCAGTTGACTTCCAAGTAGTCCTCCAGTCCCTTCGCTATGGCTTCTTTATAGATCAAGTCACCAAAAGCTTCAGTGTTAAGCCGCCATAGCGGTACCTTAGATCTCAGTCGGTCCAGCGAGTAGGTAATTAATAACGGAGAATGGTCGGACAGATAACGGCCCAGATATTGTGGCACTGCCATCCGATGGACCGCCCCCCATTGGATGAAAAAGTAATCCAGTCGACTGTGGGTATTGGCAGCAGGTGTGTGGCATGAGTACTCTCGCCGACCAGGATTACGGTGGCGCCATATATCCAATAGCCCGTGATTATATAGCATCTGGCCCATCACCTCCCTAACCCTAGGTTTGGCATCCAGCTTTGGGGGATGTCTGTCCAGTTCCCCATCCAGGGCACAATTAAAGTCTCCCGCCACAATCAGTTCCGTATCCGGGCTCAGATCCAGCCGTCCCATCACTCGCCCCAGAAACCCCCCGTCGTCAGTATTCGGGGCGTATATATTTACCAGGCATATGCTACGTCCATCTAGCGTCCCCTCCACTATCACATATCTCCCGTCAGGATCCTGTTCCGCATGCAAGGCCTTAAAAGGGACCCCCGGTGCCACCCAGATCAGTGCTCCCCTAGCAAACCCCGAGTATGAGGTAGCGAAAAACTGGCCCCTCCATCTATGTTGGACATATTTGAGGCAGTCTCCCCACAGGTGCGTCTCCTGGAGCAGGGCTATGCTTAACCTATAACGCCGAAGGTAGGATGCTATCCGTATTCGCTTGACCCTATTATTGAGCCCACGGACATTCCATGTAATCAATTTGTATTCCTGTGTGTCACCTGGCATAAGTAAACAGTTGTTGGCAACGCCGCCCCCCGGCTATCACTGTAGACTCTCTAGGGAGCCTGTAGCATGACCCCCCTAGCAGTAGACTCCTGCGAGCTCGTGTGGTGGACCCTTGACTAGACCCGACAGCTCCCCAAGCAAACCCTAAACGTAAAACCCCAACTCCCCCCACCCACAGGCGGTAGCACATCATTCCCAGAACCCGGTCTGGGCCCGAGGACTCCGAACCCCGCCCCAAAGCTCCCCCCACCCACTTAGCTCACCCCCGCAACTCAAGGTAACAATGAGAAATAAACGTACTCTCCCTGGTTTACAAACCTCCCTCCCCCCCTTCTGAACTTCGTGAATCAGCCGACTGCCTGGCACTTCGCGGCCCCGCCCGACCGAAGGTCTAGCCAGGCTGTCACAGCACTCTACAGCCGGCGAGTCTAAACAGCATGTAGGCGAAACGTTGTCCCCTCCGTTCACTGGTATCGTATCCTCCCCCCCTTGAATGCCACTGGGTGCCATGTCTTTGCCCATGTGTCTTTCACAGAAGTCCGGCACCCCTCTGTTTAAAGCACTTACTCACAGTGTCCATGCCCCAGATCCTCCCGGTTCTCAGCGCCAACTCCATTACTCACGCCTCTCCGGAGCCCCCTGCAATCGGGCCAGTAACGCTGTCCGTCTCCGATGGCGTGTCTTGCACCAAGCAGAGTGGAGAAAACTGGTTCGGCATTGGGATCGCCTCCCGCTCCGTCAGGAGGGTGCCATCTGGTCCCACCATGATGCGTCCGTCATCTGTCCGTTCTGGGCCACGGTGGCGGAGCCCGTCGTCCCTGCGTTGCCGGGGCCGCTGTCGGTTACTCCGGCGCCTCTGCTCTTGCCAGCCCTGAGTCTGGTCGGGGCCCGCCAGACCCAACGAGTCCATCCAGTCCGTTGCCTCCGATGAGTTCCCAATGAAGCGCACCTGGTCGGCACATTGTACTCGGAGCCTGGCCGGGAACAGTAAGCTGTATTTGATATTGTGGCTGCGCAACCGGCGTTTGACACCCAGGAAATCATTACGTAAGTCCTGCACTTTTTTAGTGTAGTCTGGGTATATGTGGATGTCATGGTTCTCGAATCTTGGTGGGCCATTGGTGCGAATGTGGAGGAGAATCATGTCCCGGTCCCTAAAGTTGAACAAACGGGCAATCAGGGCTCTGGGTGGGGCACCCGGATTCGGCGGCGGCCCAAGAGATCTATGCGCCCTTTCCACTGCAAACAAGTTGGAGAGCTTGAGGGTCGGGAGCGCCGTGCCAATCCACTCCTCCAAAAATAGGTCAGCCGCCGGTCCCTCCGCCTTTTCCGGAAATCCTAAAAAGCGGAGATTATTCCGTCTGGACCGCCCTTCGGCATCCTCCGCCCTATCTTCTAGGCAGGCCGCGTGACCCTGGAGCGCCGCCACCGTCTCCTGTAGTTGCCGGACCTCCGTCTGCAAAGTAGTCATGTCCCCTTCCGTGGTGGTTACCCTGTCGGCCACCTTCCGTAGGTCCAGGCGCAAATGGTTAATGTCCATGGCCATGCCATCCATTTTGGCTTCGAGCGCCACCCTGGAGTCTCGAATCGCCGCCAGAATGTCCGCCGTGTCCTGGTGGGCCCCCTGGTCTGCATCTGGTCGAGGGCGGTCCACCGCCGGCGGCCCCGGGACCGTGTATTGCATAATTTTGTTCGTTTGGGCCCCCCTCAGGGGTCTGTCCTTTCCCATAGTCCGCTTGGCTGGCTTAGGCGGCGCTTCGGCCGTCTCTCCGGCTGGAGAAGGTAGCGTCGTAAAAACAGTTCAATGGGGAGCCCCCAGGGTCCGCCGCCGCTCTCCGCGGCCTGCACGCCGTCTGTATCAGGTAGGCCTCCCAACTATATCCGGCCACCGACTGTCCCCAATGCGTCTCGCCGCACCGTTGCACTCCTCACCGTATCTCTGGGTTTCCAGCCCCAGGCGCTGCTCACCGGCTGCAAGCCCCTACGCCGTCTCTCACCAAGGTGCAGCGCAGTCCGCCGGTGTATTGGTGGGCCGCTGCACACCGTGCAAGTCCCACTGTGGGCTTCGTCCTCCACTTCTGGACTCTGGTCTCTCGGGCGTGACGGGGGGGTCCCCCACCACCGGGCAATAGTCGCTGGACTCCGCGCCGGCGACCGCCGCTCGAGCTAGCCGCCAGCCACCGCGCGCGGGTCCAAAGCCATCAGGGCCCGACCTCGCCCCAGGCCCGCCTCTACTCCGGTATGCGTTGTGGGATACTGGGGCTGCGGCACACCTCGCTCCGGCTCAGATTTAGGTTGTCGGCAATTAGGCTAGTCCTGCCAGACCTTTGAGTCCTCCGGCAACTCTTACGCCACGCCCAGGCCTTCCCGGTTGGTGCACCGGTAGGCCGCGCCTCCGCGGGCTCTCGTAGGTCCCGTCCCCGGCCGTCAGTGCCCGTCCCGCCGGCCGCCTGCCACAGATTACTGGCGTCCGCCAATTACCCCCACCTGGGGCCGTATTGTGGGTCCGTATTGGCGGCCGGGCTCACGGCGGTCCAGGGTCTCGCCTGTGCCCCGTCTCGCCCGCCTCCGAGTATAGCCAGGAGGCCGTTGGAATCAAGGCCGGGGCGTCTCCCAATCCCCCGCCTCCCGCATCAGCGCTCGGCCGCCGCCGCGGGTCAGTCCGTCCGCTCTACGCCGGGGTCCCGGGGTTCAGGGGAGGATTCCGCTGGTAAACTGCACAAGATGGGTCAGCATAACGCCAGGTTTAGTAAGGATTTGCGGGTTTGGGGCAGGAGCAACGCGAAAACACGTCTAGCCGGCCATGCTGTCAGGCCACGCCCCCGTCTGCTCCAGACTTAAGTGTGATTTACTCAATCATATCAGAGAGTTAGTTATGCTTCCTAAAATCCATAACTCACAAAGCTTTTTTGTCCATGATTAATAATGTCTTACTTTTATAAATTCCAAGGAATACCTACGTCTGGAGTAAATCGCTGCATCTCATTCTCAAACTAGAATTTCAGAAATAATCACATCTAACCAGAAGTAAGAGATAACTACTCACAGAAAAAGCATTGTTGAACAGGCCCATAATTTCCTAGCTTGGCCTTCATAACAACCCAATATACCCAAGCTTCTTTTCTGACTGTACCCAGTCCTTATTTGAAAGCCTACAGTACACAAATGTGATGGGCACATATTTGATTTCTATAGTAAGAGAATGCCAAACAAAGTACATCCTGGCATGTCCAAGTCATACATTGGTGCTAATATGCTACTGCTTGGCACTCCCTTATTTCAATCTACTTTTACAAAGCTTGGTATTTCTTTCTCATAGTCGGTCATTCCTGAGACAAAACATAAAATGCATGTATCCTGGCTGGCTGTTCCTGTGACAAATGTTGATATTCCTACTGATATTGGTATGTCGCAGCTTGACCACTGCTTGTCATTCAGTATCATACCAAGATTGGTGGTTCCAGGTCATAAATTGACATTCCTTTGCCATAGCTTGACCTCCCCACATTTCATGCTGTCACTCCCACATAACCATTTGTTATTAAATGACTCAGCTTGATGTCTGATTTTTCCACTTTGATGTTGCCTTTGCACAACCTATTTATCTTTTCTAAGCTGGTTTGTCCACATTAAAAGCTTAGTGTTGGTGCACCTGCACTCTGTGTTGCTGTCCATCTTTGACAGGCCCTTGCCCCAGCTTGCTATTCCTTTGTCTGTGTTTGACCATTCCACAGACAAACTTGGTAGTGAAACTTGACAATCCCCTGCCTCAGTGTAGAATTTTAAAGTCACAACTTAGCATTCCTTTGTATTTTTCAGTCTCAATTTGGCATCCGGCTACCATCTCTATTTTCACTTTAGTTCCACACTAACTTGGTAATTGCTGATTCCGCTTTGGTATGCCCCCTTCCCTATGCAATATTTCCCATTATCCAATAGTTTTTGAAGGCCTTTGATATTCTCTTTATAGTCTGGTGGAAATCCGTGAATTCTGGATATATACCTATGATTTGTATACTCTCTATTGATATTCAAAAGAAAACGTAGGATAAACATGGAAGTCATGTATAGCATTGCATGCATACTCCTCATCCTCTGCTTACCCACAAAGAAGGGAACATCTTGAGGATGAAAGTCCATGAACCCAATCTTTAAGACAAGACCTATTAGCATGTGATCAAGGGTTGGAGAAAGGCATTAGCTTTAAATATTATTAAACCTAGGAAGGAAGAATTTGCTAAAGCTCTCTGAATCAAACTCATATTTATCCTCTGCAGAAACCTAGGTCAGGGATCATCATGGGCTAATGCTTGAAATTTCAGAGGAAGGTTTGAGTTTGTGATTGGTCCACCTCAAGAGCCTGTAAAGTCATAAGAGGAGCTGAAAGAAATCTAATGAAAACATTTAGAAAAAAGGGAGCGAGGAAGGAAAAGCTCATTAATGAGGACAATGATGAACTGCATGAGCACTAATGCTTCCCTGAATATGTCATTTTCAGTCATTGACTTCAGCCAGTTTTATTTTTTCTTATGTATATCTTTGGTACAAGAATGTAATCCCATCCATCCCCTTTGCACGACTGTGTTTCAGACCATGTCCGACCGTGTCAGCCATCCTTGGTTGGACCTGTTCACTTCAGTAAGTCTCTGTCCCCCGTTCTTTTACTCCATCGGGTTCTTCAGAAAGTCCGGGAAGACAGGGCTGTTGGTGGCTTCATTCTAGCTTTGAGGATCTTTATTCCCCTTCCTATACACCTTTCCACCTGGCCTACCTGTATGCTCTCAACCACTCCTTTTCCATTGCAGTTTCCGCCACTTTTTGAGTAGTCACTCCTTGACTGCTGCCTGGGAGTCAGGAGTTTGAGAGGAATAACTGTCAAACGCTGTGTTGTTCCCAAAAGGTGAGAAGGTTTGCATTCAACATTCTAGGTCAGGTTGTTCTCAAGGTATATGTTCTGGGCTGTTCTTTAGTTCCATAAACACTTAGTGTTTTTCCCTTTATCGATGGAAAACTGTCCTTGTAATATGGAACCACATTTTTTCATGAGTGGTTAATAGTTCTATGTGCTGGCAGTTGAGAAATATCCTGGCAGGATTATGTTGGTGGTGTATTGCTAAAGCTTCTGCAGTAAATTGCTTCACTGAAACTTGGATTTTTGACCCGTTATTGACCAGCTACAACATTACACACCAACCACATGATCCTAGAGGTGTGCTGCATTGCTTACAGGATAGGTTTTTTGGCCTAGCTGTCTCCTCTTTTTATAGTCAGTAGAGGGTATGCTTGCAATTTGAGGATCTGTTTTCCAATGGGTTAAACTTCTACAGCTCCTGGGTGGATATGTTAATAAATTCCCAGAGCATCATTCCTTTTTTCACTCATGGAATTTGCCTCTGGAGCTGCGGGACTGCCTCTTTTAAATCCTTGGACAGGATAGATCATAGGTTTCTTACCCTTAATGTTAGGTTTTGGTTGCTACCTCCTCAAACCACAGATTGAGTGAGATTGGTGCCTTGTGCTAAGAATCTTTCATCCATTTTTCTTCCCAGGTTTTCTGTTGCTTTGCAGGTGGGATCCCATCCTCCTGGTTTTTCTCATGAACCTATCTTGCCTGAGGATGCCCCACTCCATTCCAGGAACATCCAATGTGCTGTCTCCAATTGCATTTTTTTTTAAAAGTTGAGTCTCTAGTCACCTTTGCTCTTTCTGGACAAGGAAAGAAGCCTTCCACTTCCAAAGTGAGCCACTGGCTTGCCACTCATGCCACCAACACAGCTCTAGTCAAGGGATCTGCCTCCACGCATGTCTACCTATTAGGAGGATTTTGGGGGGCCTCTGTGATTTGCATCTGTAAACCAGCCGCCTGGATGCCTCTGCACACCTTCATATTCCATTGAAGATAGGGGATGAATGGTGATCATTCAGCTGAGTCTGGATCGCAGGTTTTGACTCTTGCTAGCCATTGACTGTATTTCTGCTTCACTAAAGTCTCTGGGCACTGCATTTTTCAATTTATGTCTTCTTTTTCTTTGCCTGTGGTAATTGATTTCTTGGTATGAAACGTCCTTGTTAAGTATGGACTGGGATGAGGCAGGCAAGCGAGGATGTAATGCTCAATTATTTACTGGTAATCTTCATTATTTTAAGTTCCAATTTTCCATATTACAGTCCCGAGAGCCCTCTCTTCTAGTCCTACCTTTTGGGTCGACCACAGGGAGGGCGATGGTTGGGTACCTGGGTATTCAGGACTATTTGTAGGTGTGGCCCCTATTTACAGCTTTCAGGAAGAAAGGAGCCTATGCAGGTACTACAGTTATAGTTTTCAGTTTTGGTTTGGATAGGATGGGTAAAATCTGTTTTCTGAATGAGGCGAATGTAGCTTAATAATCACTGTGGTGAGAAAGAACAGAATATGTAGTTATTAGTGAGTGCATTAAGTATTTATGACTCTTTCTGTTTATACATCTTGGAGTTCTCATTTGAATGGCTTCTGGTTGGCAGCTGGTTGTCTTATGTGTCTACTTCTTCTGAATGGCTTCAAATGGTTGCTCAATAATTACCTTCTTTCTCCTTGTTATTTTGGTTGAGGGTAAATAAGTAAGCCTTTGCTTTGATCACTGTCTTGTCATATATTAAGATGAACCAGTTAAAAAAAAGTTGCAGTAGTTGGCTCAATATGTAAAAATTAGTGCATTACGTATATGGAGATGGTCCACATCTAGTGTGCCATTGGTTTGTGGATGGTATACATGCAAATAACTAGAAATCAATCTGCAGGAGATCCATTGAGTTAGGATATCCTACTTGTCATTCTGGAGTAATGAAGAGTGGTTTGTGGCCAGTCACAATGGATTGTGCCATTGTTAATAACCACCCAAGTACCACCCTAATGCTCATATTATTTAATGTTCATCTTCAATTTCTCCTTTCATCAGAAAGATAGTAGACCTTTCTTGTATCTTCCATATGCTTGATCAAATATCGAGTAAAACAAATTCTCTTTAGAACTCCATGGGATGAGATCCCTGGTCCCCTTCATCCTCCCACTGAGGAAAGGGTTGTTTCCTTCAGCTCTCTTCTCTCCGATATCACTAATCTTCAGTTTTCTAACTTCTCTCTTATGTTATCAAGCTTTTGGCTGAGACCATCTTCCCACACAGAGGAACTGTATTGTATTGTTCTATAGTTGATTTTATCTAGGTTTCGTACCCCTAACAAGGCACCATGCTGACATTTGCATACATGACAAGTACTAAATATTTACAGTCACAATGTATAGCTGAGTAGTCATGCTTAAGGAACACTGTTAAACGCTCATGACATGTCACTTAACCTGTTAGGAACTCAAGGTGGGCCACATTTCTAGACATATACTAACCATTAAGAATCATCAGGGATTGCTCATGTTATTCCGCCCTTAGTAAAGTAAGTATTCGAACATAATCCTTTGGTGAATACCTTTCTAAATAAAGTGAGAGTTTTGCAAAACCCATAAAATACACTTCTTAATGTGCAACTAGATACGTTGAATAGATACTTGGATAAAAGTAGTTGAGCAAATGAATAATTATATTTTAGCATTCAGGCCTTTCACACTTTACCCACACAATCTCAAACCATTGCACGCCAAGCATGCTGTCCAACGTTTCATCTCGACAGGTGTAGAGGCGAGAGATTTGACTCTTTTTATGCTTAATCTGCCAGCCCTACTGAAATAATGCTGCTTAGTAAGCGAGTATTATGGTCTGGAACATGCTCAGTCCCATTACATACTGCATCTGGAGTCCACCTTTAAGTTATAGGTACAAGGCCTGTATTGACAGATTACTTTTTCTCTTTAGGTTAGTACTAATTGGCAAATGATATCACCTCAATACTAGACTATCTTAGCTGCTGATCTCGGTGATCTATCCCTGGTCACTTCATCTCGTCCCAATCCCCAAGACGCTCACATGTGCACATTCCCAATTCAATCAATTACTGTCTGAATAATGTAACAAGAACATCCTAAAGGATGACCCTGTCTGCTCACCTTGACATCTTCAAAAGCTGTCCTGAAGAAGTGCCTTCTCCAGTCAGGAGGCACCTAGAGCCACAACCCTCGCATTGCCACTATCCTCAAGCAACTGTATTACAGCCATCCTTCGATTGATGAACATTTTGTGTCCTAATGTACTAATTTGTAACTCTCCTTCTTACCTTCCTTCCACTATTCAAGCTGGTTATTATATTCATTTTACTGTTTTATTTTAATGCACCATAATCTGGATACAAAATGGAAAAAAGCATTTAAGACCATTTGTAAAACACCAGTTCTGTTTATATAATTCTGTTCAAGCGTCCTCAAATTGAGAAGGTTTAGTTTTGCTTTGACTTTTTCTGATGGGCCACTTCACTTTCTCCTTTCCAGGCACTTCCATCGTCTTTGACATGAGCCTGACCTACATCCTAGTAGCCTTGGCTGCTGTCATTCTGAACAATGCCTTGATGGAAATGCTGAGTCTACACACTCGAATCACTGTGGGTGAGTTTATGCTTTGGTGTTACTATTTGACTCGGTAGCTTGTCCAGTATCTCCTCTGATTAGTTGGGACTTCAGTAACAGTTTTCTATTTTTACATTGTTTCTGTTTCTTGGGTATTTACCCCACAAACAGGAAATGTAAGAACCACCGTTTTAGATTGTTCATATTTTTAATGTTTGGAAATGGAATACCTCTAAATAGTGCTATGTCTCTCAGTATTTCCGTAATATTTACTAATTAATTGAATCAGGAAACTGTCATTCAAAACACCTTTTACAATATGTTCTCTAAACTGGATTGTTAACTTGAAACTAAACCCGGATTAAGCCTTAGGCCTAGATTAGTTTAACTAAATTCCTAATCAGTTCTTTCAAAACCTGTACTTTCATATTGTGTACTGATTGTTATATTTATGTATTGCTTAATTCCATACTCAATGTAATATGTTACCATGTAGCAAAATATGTACTAATACTATATTCATTATTGACTTCCTTTTTAATTATTTCACTGACTTTTTGAACTGCTATTGTATCAATGTTCTAAATAGAATTCTGGATAAGCTAGATGGTCCATCTCATGTATACCATGCGTTGGTCCTTTCTAACCCACAGATGTCTAAAACAGCACAGTGTAAGGATTCATCTGAAAATATCTACCAGCTAACAAAGTTAAAGCAAGAAAAACCTTTATATTTAAATTCATCTGGAGAAATTCTCATGCATGCTATATTTGATCAGTTTGTAGTCAATTACATATACCATTGAGGCAGTTGGCTGCTGACAACACACAAAACCGGGTTCCTTTAGAACAGTTAGATTACTTACAAAGCCATAACTACCAGAATGGTTCTCTCTTTGAAAGTCAAAATAAAGCATTTGCTCCTATTTTAATATTCTGCCCGACTCCTCACCAAAGAGACTGGGAGCCTTTTTTATCTTCACTGTCTGTTCTAAAAGTGAATAAGCAATTACTATTAAACATTTATGTGCATTGGTCCTAGGAGGGGAAGAATGAAGAATGGCGTCTTATGTGCTTTCAACTGATAGGAGAAGGAAAATTTACAGATTTCAATGGAATGCGGATAATCATACAAGGGGTTTTCAAAGTCAAGTTAAATGTTCAAAGAGAAAGAACCAATTGAATGTAAATCAGCTAAGTGAATGAATGTGAACATAACTCACTTAAAATGATATATGTATGAATTGAGGTTATGACATAATAACGCATCCCTTGTGGTGATAAGAAATGTTAAGCCAATACATTACATAACTATTTTTGCCTTTGAGATGAATGGGTAATTTGTTATATTATATTGATATTTTTTAAGTTATAATTATGGTTACTGTTTGGGAACTTTTTATAATTATGGTTAGATTCACAGTTTTTATGTGGATTACATAGTATTGTAAGGGTTAGTGAAATGGGAGGCTGAAGGGTAGGATAAAGGATTAGGTTGCGGGCCAGGAAAGAAATTTGATAGGGTTAGTGTTTAGTTAGGGCGAGGGGCAGGAACTTGGAGCCTCAATTAGAGCAGGGTGTTAATGGGGTAGCTACCGACAACTGGCAGATTCCACATCCACCCTGCTATTGCTCCCCAACAACAATAAAAAGTGGGAAAAGCATTGTGTTTCTGAAGGCAGAGCTGCAGCTTGCAGTGCCATCAGAAATACCCTCACTGGCTCAGTTCTGATTGCTGATTTGGCTTCCGAAGGCTCGATCTAAATAGGGTGTGCCTTTTGCCAACAGGTTAGCTTTTTTCTCCTATCAAGACCCACCATGTATAACACGGGAGTCCTGGGCAGACCAAAAAAGATAATATCCCCATGCGCTGGGAGAAAATTCCCAGCATGTCACTGACATTGGCACTACATTTCCCAAAACCAAACTTTGGGGATTTGGCTTTGAAAGTGGAAACAATGCCGGCCAACCTACCATACCGCAATGACATGGCAGTTCAGGTGGCATTGCTTCTTTTTTCCGTTATTACTGTTGCCATAACCACAAGACTATTTTGACACAATAAAAATGCAGACATAGCACAATACTTAAAATCTGGCTGGATGGTTGCTGATGAGCTGGCAGAGGCAGTGGCTCCATTGCCCCATTTTTTGCTTACTGTCCCACCTGACCATAAATGAGGCTCATAGGGTTATTAAATAGTATAAGAATTATGGTAAGGTAAACGTTTGAGTCAAGGTCAGGGTGAGGGTCAGGCATAGAGTTAGGGCTAATGTTAGTTTGAATTAGTGTTAGAGCATGTATTGCAAAACAACATTTCTTTTGAAGGGGACATTGTAGCAGCAGCTTTCTTGTTGACAATGGAATGCAAATTAGTAAATTCATTTTAGGTCTTTCCTTTTAAGGAATTCTCTAATATGTTAATTCATTTCCATGTGTGTCTTAGTCATGACACAGATCCAGCAGGATTTGTATAGCACAAATTTAGCAAGAAAGCATGGGCGAGTTGAGCAATATTTGAGTGTCATGACTCTTGCCTGATGAGGAAAAGATTAAGTAGTGGGTTTTCACACAGGAACATTCTCTACAATCCCTGTGTCGGGCCTTCGCTGAACTGGTTTTGGTCTTGGTCTCACCTTCTTTTCTTTGATTTTGCGTGAGTAATGACTTTGAGTGGGATCTTGGTGATCATGAACAATTTAAATCCTAATTTGATGATAGAGCAAGTAACAGTTCTATGAATATAGGGAAATTAACCTAATGAGCTAGCCAATGTACAATCCCTACTCTTCACTCTCCTTCAAATTGATCCCTTGCAGGTTACCTCTTTGCCCTGGGTCCCCTCCTCTTCGTCAGTATCTGTGATGTCTGGCTGGAGCTCTTTTCCAAAAATCAAGCCTATGCCATAAACCTTGCGGCAGTAGGAGTAGTTGCCTTTGGCTGCACAGGTAAGTGAAATCCTCCAGTGAAGCAGATCAGAAGGGGAGTTGGTGATATGAAGCAGTGGGTAGATGTTCTGGGGTTAGTGACAGACAACATGGTCTGTGTGTAACCTCTAACAGGGCATCACTTTGGAAGTGCTGAGTCATGTATATTTCTTGTCATGTGGGTTAACATTCATATATTTCTTATTTCAGGAGGTCATTAAATCCCAAGCCCCGTTAAGTCAACTTCTTCTTGCTGCCTTCTAGTAAGGTTTCAAACCATTCAGGGCAACAAGTTGGTCTTGATGGCACTACAAGGCGGTGCGTTGATGGCAGCAGACATGGGGAAAAAACGAGTGTGTCTACTGTATTTAATGCAGTGACCTTTTTTGCTGACTCTCTCCATCTCATTTTGATTTTTTCCTGGAGGTCTTTCCATGTTTTCTAAACCCCTGCTGAATAAACACAGGAATGGCAAATATATGTGTTGCACAAAATTGGTGGCCCACCAGCCCGTCACATGGACTAAGGTCTATTCCTCTATTTTCTGGGAGAGTAATATCCACTTTATTTAGAGATCCCAGCCTATGTGCTAAGCTTAATGGCCTTCTTGGTATTCTTTTTTAATATATCAAACTCCCATAGCAAGAGTATGTTTAAGGAAAAACAAAAAATCTATGTCTCAATCACTCAAGGAGTTGTCTCCAAGTTTGTTTTGCCATTGTTTGTTTTCTCTGCCTGGGTCTTCTAAATCTGCTTCTACTGGGAAGGCCGATGGGTCAGGAGGATCCAGTGGCACTGTGGGAAATGTAAATGTCCTCCATCTATTGATGTTCTGAGGGAACTCCCACTCCGCCAAACTCTAAATTATCTCCTAAGTCCCTTTTTTTAAGAATCTCAGAAGTCCCATTTCTGGCAATAACAGGAGTTACTTGATGAAATGGTATTCCAAGTTATGCATTGATTCTGCACCCTTGGGCTGTCACAAGAACACTTACTTCTGGTAAGAAATCTGGCATGCAGGCTTCTGTGCAGAAACACTGATTCTCACAGTTATTCCCCATTATAAGCCACCAAAAAAGAGTAATTCTGTACCCAGGAATCACAGCGCTGTGCCGTATGGTGCAGTGTTTCTGCATCCAGAGTCGAAGCTATAATGGTGGCCATGGTAGGAGGAGGTAAGCGATGAGATACACCAGCAAGTCTGTCTTTCTCATCACAGTTGTTAGTAATGCAGATTGGCAGTAAGTAATCAAGCCATTGATGACCCCGGGCTGGTGAATTGTCTCGATTTCTCTTTTTACATAAGCAAACAATCCTTTCGAAATGCCACATCTAATTAAGCATGAAGTTCAGAAATCCTTAATCCTGCTCTATCATTTAATAACTCCTTTTCAATGAGAAATGTTTTACTGAGACGGATAGTGAGAAGATCCTCATTGAGTCTGGATTAGTGTCAAAACAGTATTAAGGGATTAGACAGCTAAGGCGAATAAATATGCTATCGCTTTCCAATGCTTACAATAATGCACCAGAGGGAAGCCATTTAGCATATTAAATAAGGAGACCTTAGTGGAAAGGAAAGAGAGGAGTGTCTACAATAATTGGAAAAATAAAAAGGCCACTGTTTAAGCAATATGAGCTAGATGTACAAACCTAATTTCTAGCAGCAAAGTCTGTGATTCCCAGAATAACAGAATTTGCAATGCACACTCAGATCCCGCAGTATATGAAAGGTACTTCGCAAGTCGAAAAGTCTTTCCAGATCTCAAAGGGCCTTTGTGACTCATTACAAATTGCACAGAGGAAGGATGTGAAAGGGACATAGCCCGCCCCTTTGCAATTCAGTAGACTATGGGCCTGATTCACAAAGGTAAACTTACACTTTTGAGTACGTTTTCTCTTTTTCGGTGTTCACAAACTACGATTTAATAGTAACCAGGGTCGGACTGGGACAAAAAAAAGACTCAAGCACCAAAATAAAAGTGGCCCCCATTGGCGAAGCATATAGCAAACAAATGGTAGTATCTGGGAAATCAACAGTAAAAAAACAGCCCACCTGGACATAAAACAGGCATACAACTGCTAAAAAACGGCCCACGCACAGAACTGTCAGATCAACCCATCGGGGACTGCCTGATTGCCCTATAGGCCAGTCCAACACTGATAGTAACTTTACGACTATGGTGATTCTGCAGTCGGGGTGGGGAACTCTTCACATAAAAAGATAAGCCTGTCCCATCTTTTTATGTGCTGAGTTCTCAGCCCCAATGCAGACTGCAGATGTTTTATCATGTGCTTGACTAAGGGTCTGATTTAGACTTCGTCACATTTGTGACACAGTATCCCATCCACCAAAGTCTAAATCAGGCCCTAAAGCTGGTTTATACGTGTTAGGCTGGCTATCCAGGTATCACACAGAAGTTCCATGCCTCATATAGAGGTAGGGAAGCTTGGTTTCCAACAGTGAAACCTCAGTTGGTTCCACTGTCGGAAAGCATGAACCGGCAGCCAATTCAGCATAGGTCTGTGTAGAAGTACCAGGCAGAGGCAAGAAGTTGAGTTGAGGGCTTTTATTACAGAACATCAATGCACCCACGACCACGGCGTCCGGCAGCTGAAGATCCCCGGCATGACTGGACGTTGCTGGGGAATCCACAGTTGGCGATCCACCATGGAGCGTGGAACTCAGATTGAGAAATAACTTGTTTGTTCATGTTGAGCCTACTATAAGTCGATCTTTCATTGGTGATTTATCCTGCCTCGTACCACCTTGTGAGGCTTGGTGGTCACAGGCAGGAAAAAACTGAAATGATCCTGGGGCTTTTGGGTTTGTTTCTCAAAATTACAAATAATGTGGTGCGAGCCACCATGGCACATCAGACCACCCAGCAATACATTGTTGCCAAACGTTCCTTGGCCATGTTGGCGGAATCACTTTCATTTGTAATTCCATGCCAGAGTGATGAGAGAATTAAAACATGGTGAGCAGGCTTCTGTTGGACTGTCTGAGGATGGGCCCTGATCGTCTAACTGAAGATGAGCCCCTTTGTTCTGAAACACAGTCCTAGTGCTAGTCAATGTCTAGACTCAATAGTTTGTTATAAACAGTGGTGTCAATACTGAAACATATATAAAATGCCAATAATTCTGTGTTCCGCTGCAGCTTATTGAGGGCATGAGCAATGTGCTGTTTTTGAATCACAGAGCTGCCACAGAACCCAGAATAAATTCAGCATAAACTGTGCTATTCATTAATCGAAGCTGTACTATGTTCCTATAATTCTGCATGTCAGGATAAATTCCACAGAAAATCATGGTCTGGTCTTCAACAAACATATAAGTTAATTTCTCTAGACAGTTATTTTGAAAATAATGTGGAAAACGTAGTATATGATGGGAAACTGGACTGGATCTGTGTCTAACATCAGCAAAGGAAGTAACGATCTCTCCATGTTCTTTCTTTTTTCTATATACCTGTCTCTTTAAGTGCAGCAATCCAGTTTCTACGGTTACACCGGGATGCTGCCCAAACGATATACCCAGGGTGTGATGACCGGGGAAAGTAAGTATCACCTCAGTTCTAACGATGCATAGGCGCTGGAAGTAGTCGAACGAGGGGGTGCTGCAGCTCCCTAAAAATAATCATGCTGAAGTTCAGAAGACCAATGAGCAATAAAGATGCATTTAAATTTTGTTTATAGCGTTAACTGTTTTTGTTCGTCCTTATACACATACCATCGTCCGCAGCCGTCCAGCTGACAAGGAGCACTATGGTAGCCTTGCAGTACATATTTTATAACTAAACAAATCCCTTCCCCCCTTTCCCTCTCACCCCTCAATCAGTCATTGTTAAACCAAGGCTATTTCTCTGAATAAGAGCCAACAGAAGGAATCCCTCCCTATTCGACTGTCCAGGAGCACCACTACTGGGGTGCATTAAGCTTAGGTCTTTTGAGTTGTGATCATTTTAGAGACTTCTTCTGGTATGAGAAAAATGGCCCTAAGGTATTTGGGGCATGGGAGTTCCCTATATTCTTGTGTAAGGAATTGAATGTAGGGGTTCTAGCTAGTCTGTCTTGTAGGATTTAAGGGAGTTCCCCACTGCTAGGGATATCTTTTTCATGACTAGCATATCCCACGGCTTATTGTGCCACACCACATGGTCAGGTGTTGCGTTCTTCCCCCACAAGGCTAGCAAGACCTGTATTGCCACCACTATAGCCACAGCCAGATGTTTACCCCTGAAAGACTTTGGTGACCCGGAGGACGAGAAAGGTATCCCCAACAAGATGGACCTTGTTTCTTTTGGGATATGTACCTCAAAGGCTCTGTTAAGATCAGTAATGACATCTCCCAAAATATTTCCCAGGTTTAGGGCATTGCCTCAGCAGATGTATTAAGGTGCCTGCTGCACTGCAACCTCACCAGCAGCAATCACCGCAAGATGTCCTCCATGTCCCAGTTCTTTCTGGTATCGTGTAACAGTATGTCAGTACTTTGCGTTGTGCTTCTCTAAGTCGCATGTTAGTTGTGAAGGTGCATGCTCTATTACATAGGTGTTTCCATTCGTTGGAGGCCAGAACCTGCCCTATCGCTGCCTCCCACCTTTTCTGCCCTGATTTTGCATTGGAGAATGGTGTCTAAAAGATACCTATAAAGTATAGTAATTAATCCCCTATTGTGTGGTCCATCTTTAAGCCACTTCTCAACGGTCGTACATGGGCGTGAAAGGTCTTCCTTCATTGTAGGATGAAGGACCCAATGGCGGAGTTGTATGTATGCAAATCGCTCAGTTTCTAGTATCCCGAATTTGGCATTTAGTTCTTCAAAGAGAATATGTGTTGCTTTTGAAATAGGGAATCCACCATGAAGCCTTCCTGTGCCTCCAAACCTTGAATGTCAATGGCTCCTCAGCTGGTGCAAAGTCTGTGTTATAGCAAATTTGTGTGTACAGTGTCTGGAACGTTGCAAAACCTGGCCTCTGTGCCACCCTATCCTATTCCACCAGGGTCCCTCTAGTGATTAGGTAGAAGTATTTAAACCATCTTCTCTTTGATCTCTGAATCCCAGGAACCTGCCAAAAGGGATTCAAGGTGATTAATTGGTCTACAAAGCACCACAGTTTGTTCGATTGATTTTTCGCACTCCATGATATATCTAAGCTGGGCGGCCTGAAAATATGACAATATGAGTGGGTCGAGAGGCTCTTTTGAGAATAGTGGGCAATTTATGTTGCCAAATGTAGGTATTGATTAATTGTTGTAGTTTTTTAACAATCAGTGGTGGAAGCAGCAACGGGAATGTCTGAAATAGATAAAGAATCTGGGGTAAGAACCTCATTTTGACAACCGCCTGTCACACCAACCAAGCAAAATGTTTGTTATGCCATTTTTGGAGGCCCTGGCAGAGATCTCTTAACAATTTAGAATATCTGAGGGCTATTACTTGTGTGGTGGTCTGAGCTAATATAAATCTCAGGTAGGTAAGTGAGTCTCTAGACCATGGGATAGGTAGGAGGCTATCCAGTGTAACTCCTGGTGTAGCAAGGGGTTTATCAGGAGCGTCTCCATTTTAGTGAGATTGATCTTACAATTGGAGACTGCCTGGAATCTGGTAAGCTCTTCAAGTACTTGTGTAGAGGGTCTATCAAGGAGAGCATGATGTTGCCCGCAAACGTTGTGAGTTTGAAGGCATCTTTGCCTATGGATGCTCCCTTGATTGCCTCGTTCTTACTAATTGAATTTGCAAATGGTTTGAGGATGAGGGCGAAGATATGGGGTGAGAGACAGCAACCCTGTCTTGTGCCCTATGTAGATTGGGGAGGAGACCATGCCTCACACCCTTATTATGGTTTTTAAATTTTGTTTTTGCCTTGTCACATTTGCTTTGCTTTCAAAGACAGAGGGAAAATGACAGGATAGGCTGTAGGGTGTAAATTGTTTCTAACACACAACAGAATGCAAATACCTGTAAATGAACTGTACAAATATTTCAAAATATACCAGCTGTTAGGAAAGCACAAATGAAGCACATTATTTATAATTCTGAACTGTGATGGAAGCAAAGATTTTAATCTGATGAAACAAATCAAGACAAGTAACTTGGTGATGTTCAAATGATAAACATTTGGTGAAATCCGATTCCAAGCACATTATTGTTTGTGTGCTATGTAGTTTTATCAGTGGAACTGCATGTCTGTACTAATTTAGAGGCTATTTCAATGGAAAATGTGCTGTCTGTAAATAAAAGTGCGCTACCACACACCATGCTTTAGTAATATATTTGAAACAGCATGCTCAAAAATGCACCCATTGACTATATTCCACATCCTTAACACTCTCCTGCTGCACAGGTGTGTTTGATTTGTTACACTTCTTCTTTGTGTGACGCTTGTATTTTTCACAACCCCTATGACTTCAGTGATATAACACTGATGGCAGCACAACCACTATGAAAATGGTTCTAGCACCATCGTAACAATGTAAAGAAGCCTAATTTCCATAAGTAAAACTATGTGGATATGTTTGCATCTCCTGTTTACTGGGTTTCCTATCAGGCTCTGGTACATGTCTTGAGCAAGTTTGCTTCAGTAGTTGAATGGTCACAAGAAAACTTCTCAGGGTCCTGGACCCACATATTCATAGTTACCAAGACTGTAAATTAATTTTCAGTTGAACCTCTATTTAAAATCCTTACAGCCAGTTGTTTGGCATATCCGCATTGTGGCGCATTGGCATAGTCGGTATCTGCTAGCTCTTATGTCAGAAGAATATATAAAATGAAGAATGCCTGGCTTACTAGCCAGACTGGTGCTGCTCCATTTTGGTGAATTTCCAAATGGGGAAAAAGCGTCCTCCTCGAAAAATGGGAAGATATTCCACACAAAAACTCCGGGAAAAAGACAAAAAAAGGGAAAAGAAAATGGCACAAGGAAACAATAAAGACAACAAGCATTAGGTGAAATGGATGAAGAGGAAGGAAGAGATATTAGGGTGTAGGTGGGTATCAAGGGAAAACGTAAAGTTATAAGTAACTCTAGAGATATTACAGTGTAGTGAGGGGGAGAGGTACTAGGGCATAAATAAGAGCAGAGGTGCTTGGGTATCGGGAGGGATTATGGCTCCAGGATATAGATAGGGGTAGATGTACTTTAGTATAGGTAGGGGTAGAGGTACTAGGGTATAAACAGAAGGCAATATACTAAGGTCTATAGGTATTGGCAGGTACAGATATACTATACAGGTTGGTGTAGGGTATGAATAGGCGCAGAGATACTAAGGTGTCTAAGGAGGTATAGAGGTACTATGATATAGACAGTGATAGAGATTTTAAAAAAAGTACCAGTAGAGGTAAGGATGTTAGAGTACAGGAAGGAGTTCAGGTACTATGGTATAGGTAGTGGTAGCAGTAGATGTACTAGAGTGTAATTAGGGGTAGAAGTGCAAGAGTGCTAGGGCAATAGGCTATATTTAGGGGTAGTGGTTGAAGGGTACAGGTAGAGAGAGTAAGGTATAAGGCGGAACCATGGTGCACGGTATAGGTAGTGGTAGATGTATGGGCTAGGTGTCGATAAATAAGGTTATATTTATGGTATAAGTGGCCATAGGCAGGGAAAGAGGAAGTTCATTATCAATAGTGGTAGAGAGGAACAAAAGACAAGTGCAAAAAACGTAAGGGTTGAGATACTATGGATAGACAGGAGACAAGGTATTAAGGTCTAGGGGTACAGGTAGCTATAGAGATCTGTACAGGTTGGGATAGGTTGGTATAAGGTATAAATAGGAGCAAGCTGAGATACTAAGGTGCATAGGTAGGTAAAGTGGTACTGTGATATAGGCAGGGACAGAGATAAAAGAGTATCAGTAGAAGTAATGATGTTAGGGTACAGGAAGGAGTTCAGGTACTATGGTATAGGTACTGTTAGCGGTAGATGCACTAGAGTATAATTAGGGGTAGAAGTCCAAGGGTGCTAGGGTGCTAGGGTACTAGGTTATAATTAGGGCTCCCGGTTTTATGGTATTTTTTTGTTGACATTTCCGTCTGTATTTATCCGTATTTATTTTTTGCTAATTTTATGTGTATTTATCCATATTTATTTTGGGTTTTGTGGAAAAACGAATCTGAAATTAGCATATTTCCACATTTATTTAACCGGTAAATATGCACTCATGCTTGAATGCCTACTAGGTTTTAGTACTGTAAACACCCGCAGAAGATAAATCAATGTACTTCTAAGAAAAGATGTAAATTTCAGTATCAACCGTGTGCATATCTACTGCTGTTTAAGCCTCTTTACTAAAAGTCCTTTCTTTTTTAGCCTCCTTACCTATCTATCCACACAGCTATTGGCCTGGCAGACAGTATTTAGAATTACTCAAAGAGCAACCCAATTTCCGTTTTTATCCATATTTAAAAATAAATACAGACAAGAAAATAAATGTTTTCTGTCTGTATTTAACTGTAAGAATCAGTAAAAACGGAAAACAGGGAGCCTTAGTTATAATCAGGGGTAGAGGTGCCAGGGTACAGGTAGAGATAGTAGGGTATAGGGAGGGTTTAAAGTGGCAGGGTGTAGGTTTTGGTAGAGGTGGGGATAAGTGCCGCGCAATAAGGTTATTTGTAGGGTATAAATGAGCATACATTGTTGATAGGGATAGGAAGGAGCAAAGGAAAAGTGCAAAAACAAAAGGGTATAGATACTAAAGTATAGACAGGAGGCGAGAGACTAAGGTCTATAGGCGCAGGTATAGAGATACTGGTTAATATAGGGTGTAAATAGGAGCAGAGATACTAAGCTATATAGGTAGGTATCGAGGTACTTTGATATAGGCAGAATTTGAGATAAAAGAGTATAAGTAGAGGTAATGAAATTAAGGTACAGGAGGGAGTTTAGGTACTATGGTATAGGTAGTGGTAGCGGTAGATGTACTAGAATATAATCAGGGGTAGATGTGCACGGCTGCTAGGGTACTAGGTTATAATCAGGGGTAGAGGTGCCAGGATACATGTATAGATAGTAGGGTATAGGGAGGGATCATGGTAGCACAGTATAGGTAGTGGCAGAGGTATGTGCTAGGTGTAGATAAATAAAGTTATATGTAGGGTGTAATTGGCAGTGGTGGCCGGTGACATTTGAAGTTGGGGACATTTGGTGTAAAAGTTGGGTATTGCTTTTATGTAGCGAACAAGCTTAATGGACAAACGTATGGTCCGGAGGAATCCTCCTGCTGAGAATTTTTTTTTTTTTTAAAGATAGGCAAATGGTGCATTTTAAAGCAAATTAATTTAGTGAGGAAGCATGGTTTATAAAGCATTGGGAACATATAGTCTTGAATTATTAAACACATTTAAAACTGCCCCATATCAGACTGCATTAATATGTTCAACAGTTACTGTAATGTGCAAATTGTACAGCGCAGGAATTTAAGGCCCTTTAAAGTGTGTGCTTGCTCAGTGTCTTGCACATTGCATGCGGCATCGACTTTGGAAGAAAATGCTCTAACCAGGCTTCGAGACTGCTGGCTGTAGTCAGTTATATTGAAATATGTGCAGACAGGTCTTTTAGTGGGATGAAAAAAGTGGGGGCTCCCTAAAATGGAACATGTAAAATACATTTCTGAGGTTTCCATAGTGTGCTACCCGACCTGGTTTCTCTCTTAGATGTAATTTCATCCAGATATATAACAAAACAACTGACCAACCGAGGCCCTTGCAGGTAAGAGCGGTGGGGTGGTAGAGCCGGGTGGGGTGGTAGAGCCGGGTGGGGTGGCAGGGCCGGGTGGGGTGGATTTCGACAGACGACGAAGAGAGAAAATGTATTATTTATTTAATTTTCCCTTGTGGTCATCTGTCAAAACTCCCACCACCGGGCCCTACCGCCCCACCCTCTTCCATGCACAAGCTGCGGCTGCAACTGACATACATCTAATACCTGCCAGTATTATTGCCTTTGTCAATGGTTGTTAGCTGTTTCAGATAAATGAGTAACAACAATGATGAGTTGTAAATAATCAGCATTGGAAATGTTTCAACTCTGAAATTGTGAGACTGCTAATTAAATATTATTGAGGCCTGTGGAAGGAGTATTGGCCTTCAGTTAGATGCACTTTATGTTAAATATGAATGCTCTTTTTCTCTGCACATCTCGTCCATCTGCACATCTTCAACCTCATATCTTTCCTCTTTGGTGCTCAATGTTCACTCTCCCCTGGATGCACTTCCTCACATCTCCCTCACTTCACCACCCCTAAATATATACTGCACTCACTCACATTTAAGCACTTTATCTTCTTTCACTTTTGCCTTGTAAATATTTTGACATCTGTGTACCCCCCTCACACACACTTACAGAGAATTACAATTGCAACTGGAATACATGACCATTGTTCTGTGTGCAATGCAGAGAGGCCGACCCACCGACAGGCACTTTGCTTTGCCTACAGCCTCCCTGCCAGAGCTCTCAATCAGAGCCCCTCATAAACACTTGGCACGACAGAAAGTATGCAATATACAAGAGTAATAAGATGCAAGAAAAAATATACAGGAACACAACATGATGAAATAGTTAACATTCTTGGGAAATACAAGATTAAGTAAAACGTGAAATAAAAGAGGAACAAAATCGCTGACATGCATTAGCTTAACGTTTTTAACATTCATTGTTCGTGAATCAATCCATGTTTTTGGCATTAATGTTAAGGGCATGAAGATAGGGCCAGTTTTAATGCCATACAGCATGTAGCTGTCTTTACTATAAGCACATATTTCTCCCTTTGCGCTTGACTCAGAAATTTGGATCAACTTCACAAGGGAACAAAAACCCTGCCAGTCTTTTGGATCAATTACATGAGTGAAGAAATACAGCAGTTCCACTTCTAAAGGGCCCAGCGACCTGCAGCCAGGGCATGGGGTGTCACAGTGGGGAGGTTGGCATGGCGAGGGGTCTCAGCACAATATACATAACACAAGATTAGCATTATAACACTTACCATTTACCGAGGACAAGGCACCAAATCACACATGCTTGCATCCAGTCCTACCCTGTGATGAATGGGAAAGGGTGCGATCTATGTCTGTGAATGACGGATATCTAGCCTCACGCAGGGATGCCCAAAATCGTGACGCTGATAGCATCAACGCCTACAGTGAATACCACCATAGACAACAATGGCAATGAAGGGCTTTAGAAAGGTAAGCCCTGCGTCATACGTCACATTGCAGAAAGTTGATTTACTGTCTGGTTTCTGTCTCCTGCTTCAGAGCGAGGCAGGACAGGCAGCCTGCGACATACAGAACAGACTCAAATACATCAATTTATTTAGAGATATTATCGTATCGCGAAATAAATCGATTGCATTTTTTTTTTAGGTAAATGTGTAGGAATTTCAGAGTGGCGCGGCCCTAGAGCCCAAATGGAGAAACCTTCCATGCTTAGGGCTAGACGTCCAAGTTTTTTTGTGTTTGCAAAATGTCCTATTCGCAGAATTGGGCCATTTGCAACTACAAAAAAGGCTTTTTTGTTATGTATAAAACCCAAATTACGGTTAGGTAACACGTTACCAAATTGCAATTTGGGTTTGTGACCAAATACCGAATCGGTATTTGGAAAAGGTGTGTTTAGGGAGCTCCCCCCAAATAACAATTTTGATTGGGTTGTATTAATGTTTTGTGACTTAAATATGGTTGCAAAGCAGTTATATTTTGCCGAATACACAAACTCATTCGCAAATAGGAATGTGTTCCCAAGGGATCCCTTCCCATTTGTGAATGGTGACAAAAACATTTGTTAAGAGTAGGTAGTGGTCCCAGGGACCACTGCCTACTCTTAAAAAATGTTACTTAAAATGTTCATTTAAAAAAAAAAAAAAATGCATCCCGTTTTCCTTTAAGAAAAATGGGTTGTATTTAAATGCTTTATTTTAAAGAGATAACAAACATTATCGTCTCCTGACTTCAGCAGGCCACCATCCCTGCGATGGTTGCTATTCAAAGTGTGACACAATTTGCGACGTTCCTCATTAATATTCATGAGGTAGGGCAAATTGCAAGGCCACTATGAATCAGGTTTTTGCGAACTGACCTATTATTTTAGAGGCAGGCTGTCAAAAAAATGGATACTGTAAACGTAAGTGCGCCATTTGCGACCACATTTACCAAATCCATTCTCAATACATCTGGCCCTAAGATCTTTGTTTAATAGCGTTTGTCAAGTTTGAGAAGGATGCCAAAGACTCATAAAGAAAGCATACAGTTACCTCTCCTTCCTCCAGACATGTAGGGGCACATTTACAATAGAAGTGATTGAGCGCGGCGTTAGCCTTCTTGGCTTATTGCAGCGCTCCGCCACTTCTAAAATGCAGGGCTGCACTGTATTTACAGCAATACGGTGCAGCCTTGTTTTTCCCCTTGCACTGGCGCTAAACTTAGCTGCCTAGCGCCAATGCAGGAACTCTTGCACCATAGTGCAAGGGTGTCTACGTTGCAGGGGAAGATTGTTTATGTGCAGGAAGGCATCCCTTCCTGCACATAAACAGTTTCTAAATGGCGTTTTGTAACTTCTATGTGTGCTGCTTAGTGCACAACACAGCCCACATAGAAACAGCAAAAACAAGGAGAAATTCAACATTTCTCCTTGTTGCGCCAAGGTAAGACCAGGTTTTCCCTGGTCTTAATTTTGGCGCTACCTTCTATTTACGCCACCCTTGTAAATATGTAGCAGCGTCAAAATCAATAAGTGTTGTGGTGGAATGCCCACCACAACACCCATTGCCCTCTCCCCTTTCATGCTAAGTATAGCGTGAAAGGGTACCTTATTCACAAGGCAGCGTTAAGCTACGTTAAGTGGCTTAACGCTGCCTTGTGAATAAGGCGAACCCCCTATCGCCACCACAACGTCGTGAAAAGTCACGTTGTGGTGGCGATAGGGGCTTGTAAATATGCCCCATAGAGTTATGGAAGTGTAGGATGCAAAGCACAACATTTGTCTTGGCACCTTTTTATAAACAAGTTTTCCTTCCATCTGTGTGATGAGGGATCTTTGAGCATTTACTATATGACAAATTAAATTGCAGATAACTTGTTCACTTTTCACATCTCTGTGCAGCATGCACAGAGATGTGAAAAATGAACAAGTTATCTGCAATTTAATTTGTCATATAGTAAATGCTCAGAGATCCCTCATCACACACATCAGACACTCTAACAAATCACCACAATAACTAATGACAATGAAAGAACCCAAAATATGCAGAAGAAAACCTAAGATGATCAACAATCTTATGAAGACATACAAAGTGCTGAAGTACAGTCAGGACATGCTGATACCATACTATAACCTAAAAAGTAGGTATTTATGTAGTTGCACTCAGCTAAAAGGTTAGGTTCAGGTGAAGACATTTTGTTGGATTGACACACCAACATATCCAGTACATGGTGATTTGAGGGAAGGGGGCATTTAATTACTGGGAACCAATCCTGGTCCATAGTATGAGTACAATAAAATCATATCAGATTTAGGTAAGCTAAAGAGGATGCAGTACTACTAGATTTATAACTGCTTACACAATGGCTACATTGCAGATCGAGTAGGGGTGATATTTTGTTCATTTAATAAAAATTCTCCACCTCCTTACCATGTAGTCATCAACCCCAAGTCATCAGTCATTCCCTCTTTTCCATGGTGCTTTAAGATACCAGTGAATGTCTGACCATTGACACCTGTTGAACTGGATTTGCTTTCCAGGTACTGCCGGGGTGATCATCTCACTCAGTCGCATATTCACCAAAATGCTCTTACCTGATGAGAAGGCCAACACCATCATCTTCTTCTTCATCTCTATCGGCATCGAGCTCATGTGCTTCATCCTCCACTTGCTGGTGAGGCGCACACACTTTGTCCGCTATTACACAGCTCGTGCCCGGGAGGGTGCTCCAGAGCCCAGAAGTGCTTCTCGTCATGGAAATGGCTACCGAGTTCATCACGACGCCATTGCAGAGGAAGTAAGATTTGTAAGTTTCTATTTTTCTGAGATACAGATATTATGTGTACTTAGGACTTTTTAACCTGTACTAGCTATGTGCATTGCATCACCAAAGTCATACTTTAAACACAACTGGAGATTCTGGCCTGGCAGGTGGTTGAGAAGCATACAGGTTGACATAACCAGGTTCCGTCAAATTCACTATTCATTCTTCATAAGGAACCACATCAGAATTTAGAGAATATGGATCCTACAGATCATCGTTGGATACCATTCTCTACTGAGTGGCTCAGTCATTATAAGCAATGCTACTTAATAAGAAATATACATGTGTGTTATGTTCTACTAAAATATTGAGTTTTTTTATATTGACTTGTACCTACAGGTACTGCACAATATTGATCGACTACCCATTTATCATTAAGGTAAATAAATCAGGAGTTAAGAACCCCTAATCTAAACTACCCAATGTTGGCCTACCTCAAAAATAAGTTAGTAGTGGATATTTTGGAGTCGATATAAGTGCAGATTGATATTATTAACCTTGATGATTTGACATACAACCTTTTGAATTTGTGGTTGCAGAGGAAAGATGTGTTTTCCCTAGAGAAAGTTTCACATATATTTAACATAATTGCATGTTCAAGTCATACAAACTTGATACTGGCTAAAGAAGGCTCATTAGCTGGATTTCTGAAGCAGAAGAAAAGAGGCTTTGAAATGGAGTCATGGCTGAAGAATATACAGAAATTAAATTAAACAAAACCACCCTAATGTATTATACTCCAATACATCTTAACACAGTTCCACTACCAAGAAAGTATCATTAAAGCTTCTAACTAATATTCCCGTAGTCCTGCTCCTGCTTCGGAAAGAATGTAGAAGAGGACATGTTAATCCTGGACATGTGGTAAATGTATACACCAGATGAAGTAAAGATATAGAGCGTGCTCTCCACATGGGACCAGCAGGAATATGGATCTGATTAACCTGAAAATGTACCTGATCCCTTATCAACATACACATTGTCTGTGAACCAGCTCCAGCTCTCTTCTGGTCACTGCAGGATGTAGGGCAAAGATATTTGTGGGATGTTGTTTATCTTCTCTTCTTCAAGTCTAAGATAATCATTTCGTAAGAACGGCTTAAGGTGTACCTTTTCAGAAGAGCATTCGAGGACCTACGTTAATTTCTATAGCGGATAATGCCCTAAGGTCCCTACATAATAACGCTCTAATCCCGTACAGATTTACTGAAATATGAGATCTCTGATGGTAATCACAAGTGGCACTTTCTATTTTTTATTTTAGAAACTGTTTGTGGTCAGAAGTTCTTCAGAGTGGTGTGCGTGTGCTACTTTCATTTGTGATCCACTGCATTTAGAGGCATATATAACAAATAATCACGCAGTGCAGCAAGTCACCTTGTGCGCTGCGAGATAGGGAAAGGGCAGGAATGCGCCGTACTTAACAATATACAGCTATATGGTGCATTCCAATCATTTTCCAGCACTGGAGTACAATGTGCTGCCTAGAGCCAACACAGGCACCCTTGCACCATGGTGCAAGGGTGCCTGCATTGAAACCAGGATTGTTTTTGTGCACGAAGGGACACCTTCCTGCACAAAAACAATCCCCTGAGGCATTTTCCTCTTTCTATGTGCGCTCCTTCTATGTAGGATTTGCATGGCACAAGGGCGACACAACTCCTACATAAATCTGCCCTTTAGTATTTATTTAAGATGGAATTCTTGGGCCATGGCTTGGAGGTTTGAGGAGTGGCAGTTGTGAGATGTTTCCTTGCTACTTGGTCCATGGTGGGTACTGCTGTGTGCCAATAAACACAAGTGTCTTGTGTTGTGGTGTTCGCTTCAATTAAATGGAGGGTAATACACAACAAAACCCAGTACCATATGAAATATATAATTATATATATATATATATATATATATATTTCATAATTTCAAGGGATTAACTGATAATTTCTAATGTGAACCATTGGTGTACATAGACATTTCAGGAGATAATAAAGGACACAGCATATTGTCACCGAACGGGTAAAAGTTTAGGCTTGCAGCCTCAATTACTCCTTCTAAGGCTATGAATCCTTAAACTGGGTTGATTCTTACAGCTCCTCCTAACGAAGGCGCTTTGAGTATGACTCTGATTTTGCAGCTAACAGCTGCCTGGAGTTAACACACTGAGAGAGCTTTTGATATAGTCTCCAAGCTTGTTGCAGCTCCACCCTTAGAAAATAGGGTGGTAAATGAAAACATTTTTATTGGTATTTTGGCAGCAACAGAAGCAGGTGGTTCATGTCAAGGATATGGATATTGACAAAACTATCCATTAGCCTAGGGGTATCCGGCTAAGTGCTGACCTTGTGTGCTAGATCATGTGTTCAGAGTATTTTGAATTTATAGGTGCACAAACGTGTCACGGTTGTATTAAATTTATTTGAAGTGGCTTAGTATATGATACCAGAGTGGAAAATTTAGTAATTTGCTCTTATATTATAGGACCAGTCAAGCCCGAACTGCTAGGCCGGGTCCTCCCTGAACCGAACCACAATCCACCCGAGACCAGTCCGCTGATTGCATGGTGCGCATTCCATCCATCACTTTTTTGTATGCTTCAGAGCAACACCCTAACTGGGAATGGTTTGCTCAGACGTGGATTCTGTGCAAACTGCTCCACTGGAATCAAGCTATACCCAACTGATGAGCCCTAATAAAGGTGAAACCGGTCTTGGGTTGCTTGTGTCCTGTATCAGGTAGGATTTGGGCTGGCAGTTTGGGCCGGACTGTTCCTAATGGAGCACAGTCGAGACTGATTTGCATATGGCTAAATCCAAACTGAGGTGGCATGGTGTGTAAAATAATGATGAACTGGGATGCAGCCCTGAGTAATTACCAGTGGTTGAGATTAATTCAAGCATTCCATCCATCACTTTTTTGTATGCTTCAGTATGACACCCTAAATTTACAAAAGCAGAAATTCCACAAAGCGGACAGAATTTGCATATATTTGTAAATTCTGCTTGAAGGAAGACATTTCCCCAAACCTGATTCTGGGAATTATGATTTGGATATTGCCCTCAAAAATACACTTGTTAAACACAGGTGTGAAAATAGGTTTTCGCCTTAAACTCAAAGTGTTGTAGGTGACTCAAAGTATTCAATAAAGGGGGTGAGTAATGCCGAGGATAGCAACCTTTTGTTCTGGGTTTTGAATCACGACTGAGTAATTTTAAGAATTTCTAACAGCATCTTTTCTCTCTTAACTACCAATGCCCCTGTTCCTTCCACATTTACTACCAAGGAGTAAACTTACATATGTGGAGATCTGCAAATACATAAGATAGAAGAAGTGGAAATGGAGATATCCAATCATCTGTTTGTCAAATATATTTTGCAGTAAGCAGGTAATAGGCCCTTGGTACTACTTCACGTACCACAAAATGCAGTTTGAGATTCAGGCCCATTTCTTTGCAAAACTCTGCATGAACGAAACACATCATGTGAACACGAAACACATCATGTGAACACGAGTCTTGTTAATTTGTTTAAGACCTAATGTTAATGTAGATTTACCACTGAACACATGTGAACTTATGGGAACACATAGGAACTCAAGGAAACTCACTGGGGCTTAAAAGCATACCACAAAAGTATTTTCTGTGAATAGGTGTGTCTTACTTCAGTCTTAAGTAAGTCACACGTGAGAAGTTCCAAGAGTAATATGTGCTTACTCATGGGAAAATATTTTATAATTGAGAAATAACTTATTTGAAGCTTTTGTCAGGATTCATCTATTTGTCAATCGGGCTGAAACATTTTTTGAACTCTGGTGACAATGTGTTGTTGCAGAGCGACCCCTAGATAGTGTCTGCTGGTCATTGATTTGTAAGCATTAGCTTGGTTTTAGTTTATTTGCAAAACTACTGATTATTCCAACACCACTAGGGCTCTTGGGAACAAAGACTATAGCAATATTAGTAATCCTTCCTTTTTCGTTGAATCTTAAAATGTGTTTGTCTCAACAACACATTGGCCATCATGCACAGTTCAGATGTTAACACACAGTTGTCTGAGAAGTCTCAGCATCACTTTGGTCCCCAGGTAGAACAAGGATGTTAAAATGTATGGGTGTCATCAGCACTTTGGTCCGAATGTGCAATCTACTGCATCGCCTCTTGTACATTGTTGCCTTCTAACGGATAGAAATGCAAAGCATCCACTGGGTATTGCTTAAGAAAGAGACACACACAAAGGGCCTATTGGCTACTTCTGGAAGGCCTCCAGGGATGAGGTGGAATCAGCCACAGCTGTGTCTCTGAAAGGCCAAGGTGGCACATGAAAGGAGCATCACTGATGAGGATGTAAGCTAGAGACCCTGAAAGGACAAGAGGGCAAACAAGTAGACGTAGGTAGAGACACTCTTATGAGGAGAGGGCCTAAGTGTGGCAAGGAGGGCAGAGCCTCTAGAGGTGCAAAACACATGGGATGCAGCTAGTCACAAAGTGAGCTAGGAATGTGTCTGATTGGACCAAAAACTGTGTCTAATTGGGCCGGAAAAAGTCTAATTTCAAGCTAATGTATTTTGGAGTTAAGCAGGTCTGGGCATAGTCAGTCACGTGTCATGCCTTTGCATATTGACAGGGCTGGAGTGAGTCAGTCATTTATTTAAAAAAAAAAAAAACCACAGTATCCTTGAAAGAGGGATGCGGCTGTACAACTGGTTTCTGGTAAGACTGGAGTATAGTCAGTTGCATATTAAGTTGGTGCATCCGGAAGGCCAGAAAGGTGGAGTCAGTCACATGTTACTGATCGGTGTCAGTAGGCCGGCGAGGCTGTGGTACAAGCCGTGGTACAGACAGTCAAATGTTAACTATGTGCCTTAGAGACGAGGGTGAGAGATGAAGGTGTCACGCCAAAAGGTTACACCTCTGCATGGTTGTCCACAGAGGGGAGAAGATGGACCTTTATCAGAGGGGCTACTGACTCATGAAGCTGCTGTGCCTCACATCTTCATCCTGCAGAGGCTCTGGATTGTGTGGTTTTATCAGCCCAGTTACATGAGAAATACAAATGTTCTGCTATCAATATAATACATTTGTAACTGGCACAAAGATGTTTGCCTTTGCCAGCCTTTAAGATTACAACCGTATTTGAAGTTTTCATTTGATTTCTAAAACTTTTGTTTATAAGGCTAGTGTTCCAGAATTCTCTTCAAAACATTTGAAAATCTGGGAAAATGTTATCTGTAAAATTGTATGCGCTTTTAATGTCTTGATGTCTGGGTTTGTTAGAAACTTTTTTACTTTCCACAAATATTTTGGTAGTTTAACTGAGACTGGAAATTATGTAACTCTATCAAAGGTTAATGCTTTAGTTTTATAATAGCTATTGGTGACATTGTTAGAATAAATACTGCGTGCCTTCAAATATTTTATAACAGTGCATAAGTGTGGTACTGTATGCGCCGTTTCAGTTCGTTTTATAAGTATCTCTCCACCTTTCCAGTAATTTTTAGTAATCTAATCAGTGTGTGCACTGGCATTGTGTCCAGAGAAGCCACTCTTTATGACGAGCTGAATGTTTTTTTCCGACCAGCTAATGTTCACACTAAATTCTCGGGGGCTTATTTACAAGCCCCTTGCGCCACTTTTGCGTCATTTTTAACATGGGAAAAGTGACGTACGGGTGGCGCAAGGGGCTTGTAAATAAGCCCCTCAGTGCTTTGAGCAGCAGGCTGTCCCACCTAATAATAAAAGTTGGCCTGGTTAGTTTGACGCACAGTAGTATGCTTTGAAAAATATATACAAGATGGCAGCCTGAGCCGACTGCTCCACGCCCGATCCACAGTTATAAGGAAGCGGAGCGCACATTCCATCGACTGTCACCCTGTGCACATCCGTCAGTGCAAGCAGTTCGCAGAGGTGTGTAATGCGATGAGGATCCAGGCCATTGCTCAATGGATTCAAGCGGATTGCTCAAATTAACAATCCCTGTGCAGCATAAACAAGATGGCGGCCGCCAGCGGCTCCGTGCTTCACGGAGCGATTCTCAACCTGAAGTATGTATCAGTGTGGGGTTTTTAGTATTGACAGGAATAATGGCGCTCAAGCTAATTCGCGCGATTCTCAACCTGGACTACTAAAGAAAAAGAGGTAAGGCGTATATATCTCCGCTACCAAACGGAAACCATCCGGAGGCGTTGTGAGTTTGCCACCTCTACTCCGCCCAAGCTTGTGTGTGAGTGATCCGTCCTTAACTCTGTTCAGCTCGCAAATCTGAGAACGCCCCCATCCGCCACCAACCCTACAACAGACATCAAGCATTCAAAACCCTGGGGGTGAGACGCAATGGGAACCCATGTTATAGGCAGTTCAGGCTGGACTGTTCCCATGAGGCACAGGGTCAGACTGATTTGCATATGGCCATGTCTGAACTGGGGTGGCGGAGTGAGCTAAAGAATGATGATGGATTAAACCCAGATCAGTTGACTGGGGGTGAGTGCTTGCAATGTTCAACACTCCGTCCATCATCCCCTTTGGTTTTGCTATGTTCGCCCTAAGTTGGCAGGGTATGCCCAGACGTGGGTCCCTTGCTCACTTTGCCACTGGATTCAAGATAGCCTGGCTGATGACGGCTGTAAGCCAGAAACCGGTCCCAGGATGCTTGTTTCCGGTCCAGGGAAGACATGGCTTGGCAGTTCGGGCTGGACTGTTCCCATGAGGCACAGGGTCAGACTGATTTGCATATAGCCATGTCTGAACTGGGGTGGCGGAGTGAGCTAAAGAATGATGATGGATTAAACCCAGATCAGTTGACTGGGGGTGAGTGCTTGCAATGTTCAACACTCCGTCCATCATCCCCTTTGGTTTTGCTAAACCCATGTTATAGCTCACAGGCTCATGATTTTTACAAAGGATTATTACTGACAAGTGACCTCCATGCAGGATAAATAATATGGCGGCCACCAGCGGCCCCGTGCTTCACAGAGCAACCCTCAGCCTGGACTACTAAAGAAAAGGGAGGTAGAGCACATACACCTCTGTCACCACATGGAGACTATCCTTCAAGTATGCCAAACACAGGAGGTGCAACTCGACAGGGACCCACGCCATAGAACATCATTCACGGAAGGCGACCTGGAGGCAAGATGCTTGTACAAAACAAAATGGCGACCGCCTTTAGCCCACATGCCACAGAACGACTCATGGCCTGGACTGTTATAGGAAAAGGAGGTAAAGGCTCAAACTCTTAGTGTGGTGCTACACTTAACCAAATAGGCTCATAAGTTCAATAGAAATTCCAAGCTTTTGAGGGTGCGCCTACCCAATTCCCTGAATAACCCCCTTATAACTACAGCACCACACAGAGCACATTCTGAATGCTCAGAGAGATAACGACCAGATTAGTTACATACACCATCGTCAAGTGCTATGACTACCTTCGGGGGAGGTTTTGAAGGTCCCGGGGGCCCCTGATTACCGCAACTACTTGCACTGAGCTTAATACTGGCAGTAATATATGTGGAACGTCTTGGTCAGCCCTTCATATTCCAACGCTCCAGTGGAACCATCACTCCAGTATCTATTTGGGACCCACAGTCGGCCTGACGTGCGCCATCTTCACAGTGTACCTCTGAGCATCAAATTCCAAGTTACTGAGGTAGTTATTGAGCTATTGGGCTATGGTTAGATGGACAAGGACTGTCAAGGGCCTCATAGTCTCCTCATAATTACCTCCAGCAAGAACGCTGTGCGTGAGACACCTCAGCTGGCGGGACTCACCTTACCCAACAGAGAGACCATACATAACTTTCATCAGACCACTGCTATGTGATACTGCGACCACTCTGAACTCCCCAATACAAGCTCAGCAGACTATTGAAGCATTGAACCACTATTCGCCTGACCAACTAGAACTCTGGCACACAAGCCCAAGTCCTTTTGCTTTCGTACAATGGTGAATCATAGGAGCAAAGAATCCAAAGACAATAAGACAAGCCTTAAACAAGCCGAGGCGGAGTCTCCCTTGCTAGACTCTCCGATCAAACCAAAATCAGACGAGGGGGCAAGCCTGGAAATAATACTGCAACGACTTGGAGCCCTGCACGACCTAGCCCAAGAGACACAAGCAAACACAGACGCCATGCATCATAATCTGAAAGCATTACGGAATGGCTTTCACAGTATCTCAGGGAGTCTAACAGAAATAGAGACAGGGATTGGAATGCTAGAGGACTCTGCATTGTCCAAGAAAAAAAGAGTTGATGCAACTACCGAGAGGATCAAGTCTGGAGGATCGCAAATGCAGAGGCAACCTCTGGATATTTCGGCTTCCCGAAAAGGTAGAGGATGACACAAATTCCTGTGTCAAATTTCTACAGGATTGAATACCACACACCCTTGGAATCAAATTTGATAAAGACTTTGAGATAGAAAGGGCTCATAAAGGTCCAATGGGCAAACCCGCTCTAACCCTCCAAACTCGTCCTCCACCCCAAGAGCTATAATATTCAGACCGCTATGTTACTGCCACTCAGAAGCCATACTTGCCTATATGAGGAAAGCCCGTCACATCCTCTGGAACGGCTCCAAAATCAACATTGCCCAGGATTACTCAAAAGAGACTGTATCCATTAGGAAAGGTTTCCTGGCCCTTCGTCTGTCCCTCAAAGGTCACAACATTCCTTTTGGATTCACTGGTCCTTCTAAATTCCATATTGTAGTCCAGGGGAAGTCATTGTTCTTTATGGACCCGACTGACCTACAAAAGTTCCTGAAAGCCTTTGAGCCTGCAGCTATGGTAATCTAAAGTATGCCAGGAACTTCTTGCGCTGATGAACAGGTCTAATATCTCCTCACTGAATTGCTACGACTAACCCATGCACAAATGAGTATTCCTATTATTTGTCAGGAGCTCCTGGCGCTGACAATCAGGACTGATGTTACCCTAAGTTGAGTTGCAGAGACTTTGCTGGTAATGTCCACTGTCTCTAATCTGTAGGACATGGGTTACGATATTAACAATGTAATCTATAGCTACTCCCCAGAAATTACATGCCCACAGTCACCTGCCCACCATTAATGGTGGAGGTCAATACTCCAAGCACGTGGACAGCCTGCAGTCCCACCTGATCTTAACAGATGCAATACATCATAACCTAATATTTCTTTGCTTAGTCCAAACGTACAGACCGATCGCTGTAAGGTTGCTGGGCACAAAGTTACATGTGTGCTATGGTGCATTCCCGTTTCTAAATATATGTATTTTGAACCATTTCAGTCGAACTGCAGGATTGGATAGTTACCCAATTTGTTTGGGACAGGCCGGCTTGTAGTCGATAGAGTCCCATTTAGATTAGGAGGAGGGAATGCACCATATGGCATTGCTAGGGATGGGTGGAGGGTGGGTATTGGTTGGGTTTTTTGTTCCAGTTTGATTGAATGTCTTGTTAGACTGGCTCTTATCTGCTCTCTCCTCCCTCTCTACTCTGTTTTCCCTCCTCGATGATTTCTCCGCTGCTACATTCGGCTTCCTGGGAGGTCCCTCGACTTACACCACCCCAACACACACATTATGCCCCAGATGCACACCATTTACAATCCCAGAGCATATCCTCTATATTATATCAAACAACATACTCGTAAACAAGTAGTTTCACTCACGTTCACAAACCTGAAACTATCCCCCCAAGACATCTTCCCCATCACTCCAATATATTCCACTTACTCACAATGGATCTCCCATTAAACATACTCTCTTTAAACACAAATGGATTTAATCAACCAGTAAAATGTAGAGTAGTAGCGGATTACTGCAACAAAGTAAAAGGGGATATTATCCTCTTACAGGAGACCCACCTGAAATCTATTCACAACGCAAAATTCTATAGCTCATGGATTACCGAGATCAGCCTCTCATAAACCCTACAAAAAAAGAACGGCGTGCTCACATTGATATCAAAAACATCCGACATTTCGGTAATATCATACACTCTTGACCAATACAGCAAATGGCTCATCTCCAAAGTGAAGAAAAGGGATCTAGAATTCTTCATTGTTAATATATATGCACCAAATGACAGCGCAGTATCCTTCTGGAAGGACCTAGGTAGACAAATAATGGACCTCCCAGACAACTTGGGTGTAATTCTGGGTGGAGACTTCACCCTTCCTCTGGATGGTAACCTAGACAGAATTTCAGCACATAAATGTTTAAGTAATAACTCGCATAAACAGATGAAAATCTGTTGTAGCAACAATAACCTGGTAAATGTCTGGTGTCTATATAACCCGGCTGGGAGTGACTATACTTTTTACTCATCACCCCATCTCTTCTTTTCGAGGATAGATTATTTTATGGTTAGCGACTCTCTACTTCATCTGTCCCACTCCTCAAACATCGAGCAGATAGTGGCCTCTGACCACAAGTGTGTGTCTCTTCAATGAACTTAAAATGACCCTTCCCCTCCACCACAGCAGTGGCTCTTAAATGATGACCTACTAGATGACCCTAACAAGAGAGCTGAAATTGCAAAGGCCATTGACCATTTCCTCATAGATCACCTTCCAGATGACACATCCTCAACCATAAGATGGGACGCCCTCAAAGCCACTCTGAGAGGCACTATGATCCACCTCATATCCCAAAAAAACAAGGCTATTGCTTACTACCTCAAGAAACTGGAGGTGGAGATTAAGACATTTAACACAAAACTCAGAGATACTAAAGGCTCTTCTGTCTTAACTAAACTCCACTCCATACAATATGAATATAACCAAATTCTTAGTCAGAGAGCACCGAAGTGGTTTGATGTAACAAATGCTGGGAGGTTCTGTAACAACAATAGAGCCAAGAAAACCTTATCTAACTACTTAAAATATGCAAAAAGTAAAACCCTCATATCAGCAACAAGGAACTCCGTTGGAGTGGTTACCTCATCAACACAAGGCATCCTTGACACCTTTAAATCATTTTATGTGAAGTTCTACAACTCCAATGAGCCCACCTCCATTTCGAAAATCAATGAATACCTTGACTCTTGTAACCTCCCAAAAATATCACAACAACATACCCTTGCCATCAATAAACCCATCACAGAGGACGAAATTAAAACAGTCATACACACTCTTAAGTCCGGGAAAGCCCCAGGCCCAGATGGCTACTTGGCTAAATTATATAAAAGCTCTGCTAGCAAAGTGACAGGTCCCCACCAGGCTTGGGCACTGAAGCTACAATCGTAGTGATTCCAAAAGAAGGGAAGGATGACCTAAACGTTAACAACTACAGACCGATCTTCCTCATTAACATAGATTGTAATGTCCTTGCTAAGATTGCAGCCCGTAGATTAGGATCGGTGATTCAGAATCTGACTGCAATTTCACAAACGGGATTCCTCAAATGTAGGCTTGCATCAGATAACATTAGGACAGTTTGGCATGTCTTAGAGAAAGCTAAATTATCCCACACACCAACTGCGGCCCTCGCACTAGATACAGAAAAGGCCTTTGACAAGGTCGCATGGCCCTTCCTCCAGGCCACACTTCACAGACACCATCTAGGGGATGACTTCATCCGCATGATTATGGCCTTTTACTCAAACCCTACAGCGAGAGTCAGGGTTAACGCCTACCTTTTCCAACCCTTCACACTCTCTCAAGGAAGCCGCCAAGGCTGCCCTCTGTCACCACTACTTTTTTTGCTTGTTATCGAACCGTTAATCTCTGCTTTTAGAGAAAACCCAGATATCACAGATATCAACTTTGGTGGTGGCAGCTTGTGCGGATGATGTACTTCGATTTACAAAGGATGCCCCACTAGCTATTGAATTCATCATGAAAGAAATATATTCACTAGTAGCAGGCTACTCAAAGAACAAAGATGAAACCGGGTTATTTCCTCTAGACGTTCATTGCACGTCAGCTATAATTGGTGACCTTGGTCTAAAAGGTCAACCGGATGGCAATAAATACCTGGGTATATGGTTTAGTTCTGATCTTAAACAACCCATTGCTATTAATGAACAATAAAATGCTCTCCAAAATAAAAGACCTTCTTAATACCTGGTCCCCGAAGAACATCACTTGCTGGGATGCATGGACACTGTTAAGATGATGATAGCGCCTCTAATCAACTCTATTGCAAGTATGCTTCCAGTACCCTGCTCCCCTCCTTTCTTAAATCTATAGATAAGTCCATCTCCATATACCTATGAAGAAAACGAGAATCTCCATGAAAATTCTGAAGAGGAACAAATCCTCTGCGGGAATAAAGCTCCCAAGTTATCTCCACTACCAAAAGGGGATTATTGATTACATAGGGCTTGTGGTGGCTCCGGACTCATGAGAATGCCCGCCCCTACCTTACCATAGAATCCCAACTAATTTTTCCCATACTTTTTAGCTCCATCCTCACGATACACAACCTATCAAAACTCCCTCTGGAACACTCTAGACCTATCATAATGGACACTGTTGCGTGTCTCTTATTGCTCGACAAGCGGTTCGAACATGGACTACATGGCTCCACCTTGGCCTCCCTCTGGCACAACCGCACAATTAAATTAGAGGGGGAAACGATACTCTGGGAATCATGGGCCAAGAAAGGTGTAAACTCCAATAAATTACTTGGGATCACGAACAAACCCTATTCCATTCTCAACTCTGCAACTGAAATTCGACCTACTCAATATAGACTTCTATAAATTTCTGAGGCTGAAAAGTGTACTGGGTAAATTGAAGTATCCACACCCTCCGGAACTTCCGGGATTACTGGGTAACTTTAAAAGGAAGGGTCACACCGCCTCACGTATATACAAGTTAGTAGACACACCCAATGGGTATGCACTGAAATTATTTACCACAAAATGGGAATCCCATGTACAATCCGCATGCCCCTCGGAATTCACAGACACGATGTAGCAAAATATTTGACTATATCCCTTTTCTGCAAAAATCATGCCAGCGCTAGCACAATCAAGGTTCTGGTCCATTCACAAAACATATTGGACTCCCTCCAGACTACATAAACTTGGCTTAAGATGCTCGGACACATGCTGGTGATGTGGGAAGAGGACAGGGGACCTTCAGCATATGCTTTTTAACTGTATTATGGTACCCCACTGTGAGCGAGGATACAAGTATTAGTATGTGAGATTTCAGGGGTAACAATTTTTTAACGGATGCCTTGGGCATACATGCTAAGCCCCATTCCTCAGACCTTAATGAACACTCCTTGCTTCTGTTGGACCTCCTCCTCCCCTTGGATACCAAGACAGTACTCTCAGACTGGAAAGCAACATCTCCAAGCCCCTTTGACAAGTGGTGGAACTTGCTTTGCTGTGCTCTGTTAGAGGTGCTGACAACATTCTGCATGCAAAAATACACAGCACCGCTGATCCCAGACGACTTTGGGATGCCTTTGACAAATACCTACAGGAAAGCAAACCAGTATGAGTTCGGCCTTGAAGACCACGCCCCTTCCTAGATTAATCTTGACCTGCTGCTCAAGAATATTGTGTGACCGACATGATACTCATGTATATTGTGAGTCTGACCCAGTGTAGCCATTCCTCTTCTATCTCTGCCTCTCTTTCTGTCCTCTCTTTCAGCCCTCTTCAGGGCTTCTCCTCTTCTTTCCACCTTCTCTCTCTCCTCACATGAGCCATTAGATTTTACTTTTGTACTCCACTGTTGGACAAGATTGACTGGCACATCAATTCAGTATTTTTCAATCCCTCCAATAATAGTTTTCTCTGCCGGTCATTATAATTACTATCGTGTATGACCAAGAAATAATCTATTTCAGCTCTACTTGTTGCATTATGCACCTGATGTTATTGCCTTTCTTCCATGTATTATAACCGGAGTGTACTACATACCCTTGATAACATTTTCTTTTTGTTTTTCTGGTCTTTGTATGAAAATAAAAATTATCTGAAACAAATCTGTTTCCCAGTTTCTTATTAACTAAATAGTACAAATGGTGTAAAATCATTGTTTAATGTAGGTGTGTGCAAAATTGTGTATTTTATCTTCCCAAATTTCATGAAATGCCATGAAAATTTGGCAGAATTTCATTTTAGCAGTAAAATGTAGTTTGGTGCCAATTTGTTTAACTGAGTGTGCACCTCACGTAAAAAAAGGTCTTGTGAGATACTGGCAGGAGCCTAGTTTGAGCAGAAAACTGCTTTCAGCTAGAAATGTTTTTTTTGTGCAAAGCGTTCTACTTCTGGATCTAACATGAATTTTACCCCAGGTGTGCAATTGAATAAAAAACGTACATGAAATTGCATAATGTGAAACTGAATTTTATGCTCACTTTAAAATACGTTTTGTTTGTTGTTCTATTTTTAAAATTGTCCATTAACCAGAGTAACTTGTGATGGTGAGTACAGAATGCTACCTAACAAAACCTAGGTAGTACAAGAGCGACAAAATACATCTTAGAGACACCTAAGGATATTTTAGCAAAATATTGATAAATTGTACAGCTCTTCATACGTGCACTTTGGTAAACTTACTATGAATGTCATGGCCTTCTTAAAGAGTTCCTTATACATCCATAGACTTCTAACATCAACGCAGGGACTTTTTCAGTGGATCTAAGAGATATTTCAGAGCTCTCAATGAACAATGGTCACAGAGGAATCACAATAGAGTTCACAGAGCTCTCCATGTACTTCAACCAGCTGGCAATGCCTCTAAGAGAGTTTGCAATTCAATTCAGAGTGCCATCAATGTATCACATGTGCCACTCAATGCTCCTCCAAATGCTTACATTCTCCATAAGAATACCCTAGATGCATTTCAGAGATCTCTATGCAATACACAGAACTCCTATTTCATTTATGGATTCACTATAGATCTCAGAGAGCTCTTGGTAGTTTTCAGAGATTTCTCAAAGTCCCTAAGAGATATTACAATGTTTCAAAAAGAGTTTATTTACATGGTATAAAAAACTCTGAACAGTGCACAAGGAATTCTCAGTGCATCTCAGCTCAGAGAATTTCCAGTGGATCTCAGAGGGCAAGCAGAGCAAGATGTTACAGCGAATGTAAGAGAGCTCGCGATGCGTTCAGAGCTGTCCGTGCATCACATAGTGCTCTTGATGCATAGACTGGGACTTCCATTGTCGAGAGGGGGAGATACTGGATTTGAAGTTGTGCAGACTGTGCAACTCTCCATCAGAAATGCATAGTAATATATACATCGATTGCTAGATTCCTTTTTCAAGCTTGTTGTTGAGGCGGTGGCAAAAATTCTCTTAGTTTAGCAATTTCATGCTGTTGTGGAACATTTACTTCACATGCAATAAAACACAAGGAGTGTATGTGAATTAGAAAACATGAATAACTATTATATGGCAGTAAGAGTAGTGAACAGGAATGTAAGTTAGTCAAATTTCCTGGAAACCTTGTGAATCGAATTCATACAGTTCTCGATGAAACATAGGGCACTCTCAGTGGCTGCACATTGGACCCCAAACAGTGGCTTAACACAGGCCCCCGCAGCCCCCATGGTGCGGGCGGGGGGCCCGAGCTGCAAAAGTTCTCTGGCCTGAGAGCTCCTGATTAAATCCAGAGCCGTGGCCCCTCCATGTACCTTGCAGGGGAGCCCCCTCATGTTTCGTTACGCCACTGAACCCAAAGAGAATGCAATACACCCAAGAGAGCATGTATTCAATATCAAAGAGCATTTCATGCACTCGGGGTGTGCCGCATATTTCTCAGGGAGCAGGCATTGCCGCTCAGGGCATCTTAGGGAACTTTCCCGCAACCTCAGACAGTGGATCGACGACTGCGCCAACACCCTCGCCCCGCTCAAGAATCCGCCCAACAGCCACACCAGCAAGAAAGCCACCTGGTTCACCGAAGACCTCCAGGCCTCCAAACGAACATGCCGAAAACTGGAGAAGATCTGGCTCCACGAACGGACAGCGGACAGCTACGCCGCCCACAAGAGCGCCACCCGCAGTCACCATCACCTCATCAGATCCGCCAAAAGGGCCTCACTCAAAGACCGCCTAGACAACAACGCACACAACAGCAAAGAGCTCTTCAACATCGTGAAGGAACTCTCCAACCCCAGCTCCAACACCAACGACATCCAGCCGTCGCGAGACCTGTGCGACTCACTGGCCACCTTCTTCCACCGCAAAATCGCCGACATCCACGACAGCTTCAACACCACGACCGCCCCGGCAACCACCGAGACCACTGCCCCCACAACCACCAACCGCCTGCTCTCCTGGACCAACATCAACGACGAGGACACCAGCGAGATCATGAACACCATCCACTCCGGTTCACCGCTAGACCCGTGCCCTCACCACATCTTCAACAAAGCCAGTACAGCCATCGCGCCCCATCTCCGGAAAATAATCAACATCTCCTTCGAGACAGCAACCTTCCCGGAAAGCTGGAAGCACGCCGAGATCACCGCCTTACTCAAGAAACCCAAGGCAGACCCCAAGGACCTCAAGAACTTCCGACCCATCTCTCTGCTCCCGTTCCCCGCGAAGGTCACCGAGAAAATCGTCAACAAACAACTGACCCGCTACCTCGAGGAGAACAACATCCTGGACCCTTCCCAGTCCGGCTTCCGCAGCAACCACAGCACCGAAACCGCCCTCATCGCCGCCACCGATGACATCAGGACCCTGCTAGACAACGGAGAAACAGCAGCCCTCATCCTCCTGGACCTATCAGCCGCCTTCGACACGGTCTGCCACTACACACTACGAACACGCCTTCACGACGCCGGGATCCAAGAGAAGGCCCTGGACTGGACCACATCCTTCCTTTCCGGCAGAACACAAAGCGTCCGCCTCGCCCCCTTCCGATCCAAGGCCACCAAGATCATCTGCGGCGTACCCCAAGGCTCCTCCCTCAGCCCAACGCTGTTCAACATCTACATGGCACCCTCGCCCACGTCGCCCGACAGCACAACCTCAACATCATCTCCTACGCCGACGACACCCAGCTGATCCTCTCCCTCACCAAAGACCCTCACACCGCCAAAGCCCACCTCCACGAAGGAATGAAGGCCGTCGCCGAATGGATGAGGACCAGCCGCCTGAAGCTGAACTCGGACAAGATGGAGGTCCTCATCCTTGGTTCCAACCCTTCAGCCTGGGACGACTCCTGGTGGCCAACATCACTGGGAACAGCCCCGCCACCCACCGACCACGTACGCAACCTAGGGGTCATCCTCGACCCCACCCTCTCCATGACTAAGCAGGTCAACGCCGTTTCCTCATCCTGCTTCAACATCCTCCGAATGCTCCGCAGGATCTTCAAGTGGATCCCCACCGAAACAAGAAAAACAGTCACCCAGGCCCTCGTCACCAGCAGGCTGGACTACGGAAACGCCCTCTACGCAGGAACGACGGCTAAGCTCCTGAGACGGCTGCAACGCATCCAGAACGCCTCTGCACGTCTTATCCTCGACATCCCCCGACGCAGCCACATCACACCCCACCTGAGAGACCTGCACTGGCTCCCTGTCAACAAGAGGATAACCTTCAAGCTCCTCACCCACGCACACAAAGCACTCCACAACTTCGGACCAGCCTACCTCAACAGACGACTCAGCTTCTACACCCCCACCCGCCAGCTCCGCTCGACCAGCCTCGCCCTCGCCACAGTCCCCCGCATCCGGAAAACGACCGCCGGCGGCAGATCCTTCTCCCACCTCGCCGCCAAGACCTGGAACACCCTCCCCACCAACCTCCGACAGACCCAAGACCTACTGGCCTTCAGAAGACTCCTCAAGACCTGGCTCTTCGATCAGTAGCAGCACCACCCCCCTCTTCCCCCAGCGCCTTGAGACCCTCGCGGGTATGTAGTGCGCTTTATAAGTGACATGATTGATTGATTGATTGTTTGAGATCTAGTAGCATCTCGGGGTTTTATGTCAAAATATCGACCAGCAAAATATTGTTGCTAAAATATGCCAAATTAAAATATCCATCACTCCAGTATCATAAAGGTAAGTATAAATAGGTAAGAATAGATTTATCATTAGCTCCAAATATAAGTCCCTTGTAGATATACATATCCAAATTCCAATCCACCCATTTCCTACTCACTTGCCCACTATTCCTCACCTAAGCAAATACCCTACTCTGTTCTTGTACTGCTCTATCCAAACATCCTCTCCTGTGCTCACTCCCTCTCAGCTTACATCTTTACGCTGAAGTCAAACTGATGGCCTCTCACTCTTCCTCCCTCCAAACTCTCTTGGTTCCTTTACAGAATGATATCGAATTGCCAATATATGCCAGTCAATTTGTAGAACTCATTTTAACTTTTAGCCCGGATATATTCCAGCTCATGATACTTAAAGTAGAGGGCAGATTCGACAGATTGCAGGGGAGGGTAGGGGGGGTCCAGTTGGCTCTCTTTCAGATGTGAGAACAGTGCTGGTCATATGGGTAGCTGGAGGGGCTACACGGGAAACGGAAATAGATTTCCTTTTTAACAATATAAAACAGAATTTAAAGATGGTACGTAACTTGGTCAGTCCAGTTGTCTAAACTCATCACAGGAAGAAATCTATTTTTCTGTTCAAAAACACACTCGTTTGGATGAACCAGCTCTCCAAAAACAGGCTTCATTTACAGATTGTGGAATTCTGGGAAGCCTATAAAAATATCCTAGCTATAAAAAAACACTATCGCTGAACTCCTCAAGAAGCAGCAATTAAACTGAGTCAGCATGTTGTGCACAAAAGTAGGCTTCTGAAAATTTAGCACTACACAATCACCCTTCATGCATTTTTATAGAGGGGCCCACCCAATGGATTCTCCTGGCAAACAATATTTGACTGGAGTTATATAGGTTAAAATATAGATTCTTAGTCAACCAATGAATAGTTTTATGCTTTAATTCTTCCACAGTATCAATCGAGTCGGCAGGCAGATTTGGGACCTGAGCTAAAATCAGCACATAGGGGCAGGCATCAGGCGGAAGACATAAGGTGGGCAACCTACTAGAGCTGTGCTACGGGCGATTTAAAAATGGTGGAATGAGCTGAGGAGTATTGACTAAAATTGCATTGTTAGCAGGCGTCCCCGCCATAAGGCTCAGGGTTTCAGGAGCTCTCCCATCGGGAATAGTGTGAACAGAGTCGGACACTGCAATAGAGGGAGCTAAGCGTGAGCAGACAATGGGTAGACTAAGACTAGGTCCTGTACGCGGCCCTTGGTTTACATCACCCTGAGACCATATAGCGAAGGAGCCCCTCTCAGTAATGACATCCCCACTTAGACTGAGCTCAGCCAGCTTGGAATCGATCCTCTCAAGCCTAGCAGACATCAGAATCAGGAGCTCTTTTATCATTAGATAGATCGTGGAGATCAGTCTTCCACCAAGCAAGCCTCTAAAAGGGGAGGACAAGCCAGATCAGCACAAGCATTTACCCCTCTATCTTGGACTCTAGACAAACGAGCTGCTTTTCTCTTTTGTTTCACTGCAAGTTCAGCCAGTGACACTTCAGGGCTAGGTTTGGCATCAGATGGAAAGTAGCATTGCCTTGTGTCACGATTATCTCCGATAATGATCGATGAAATTGATGGAGGGGCACAGGATAAGGACAAAGCATTGCCATCAAGTTAAAGCTAGCTCAATTTCCTGCGAGATGACCCCAACAACACGTGCAAGAAAGGTGTCAATAGTGGTGCCATTCATAGAAGCACACTGAGATCAGGTAGATTTATATGTACACATTTCCAGTGTAGATATAGCTTCAAGAAGAGAGTGTAAGGGGGGGGTGGATAGCCCAGCCTTTTCTGGGCACAGACAAGACCGTTCTTGGCCAGATCTTCATCCAAACGCATCCTGCGCACATCCCGCAGGCATTACTGCATGCGTACTGTGCCGCGGCTGCTAGAGGTGCTTATATGCCACCGTGCAATGCAGCCCCCCCTCCTCAGGCTAATTGAGTTCTGGGCGATGAAGTCTATGCCCACTGACCCCAAACAAACTGAGTCTCGCACCCCGGGCTTCTAGAGATGCTTATATGCCCCTGTGTGATGCAGCCTCACCTTCACAGGCCGGTTGAATTCTGGGCGATGAAGTCCGTGCCTTCTGACATCAAGCAAACTGTGTCTAACAACAATAATGGGGTTACTGCTCTACTAAGACTTGACCTGTCATCAGCTTTTGACACAATAGTCCACCAGTTAGTTGTTCAAAGAATATATGAACTGGGATAACAGCACAGTACTCAGTTGGATGAAATGCTTCCTTAAGGACAAGTCCCAAATTGTCTCAATATCACCACTGAAGACTTTATCCTTCTCAAATTCAGTTTGTGTCCCATAGGACGCAATTACCACCCTTTTACTTTTCAACATTTATATAACTCATTTATGCTTCTCAGATAATATTAAAACTCAAACAACGCTCATAGGTCAAATCTTCAAGACTCAAAGAATGCCTACAAAGCATGGAACAATGCTAGAGAATAACCTCAAACTCGGGGGCATATTTACAAGCCCCTATCGCCACAGGTACGTCACTTGTTTCGACGTTCCTGTGACGATACAGGCTTCGCCTTATTTACAAGGCAGTTTTAAGCCACTTACTGTGGCTTAACGTCGCCTTGTAAATAGGGCACCCTTTCACGCTATACTTAGCGTGAAAGGTGAGGGCAATGGGTGTTGCAGTGGGTGAAACACCCATTGATTTTGACATGCCCCATATTTACAAGGGTGGCATAAATATGGGGCAGCGCCAAAATTAAGACCAAAAACACCTGGTCTTAACATGGGGCAATGAGGAGAAATGCTTTATTTCTCCTCGTTTTGCTGTTTCTATGTGTGCTGATTGTGCAGCACACATAGAAACAGCAAAACGCCATGATTGATTGTTTATGTGCAGGAAGGTATCCCTTCCTGCACATAAACTATCATTTTAAAAATGCTGAGTTGAAACCTTCCTGCACATAAACAATCATTCCCACAACGCAGGCACCCTTGCACTATGGTGTAAGAGTGCCTCCATTGGCGCTAGGCAGCTGTAATTAGCGCCAGTGGAGGGGGAAACGCAGGGCTGCACCGTATTGTTGTAAATACGGAGCAGACCTGCGTTTCAAAAGTGGCGGAGTGCGGCATTAAGTCAAGAAGGCTAACGCGACGCTCCGTCACTTTTCTTGTAAATATGCCCCTGAGTTCCTTTAAAAAAAGGCAAACTCACTTTTGTATCATGGCAAACCTACGACCGCATATCCACTTGGCCCCCAGAAAAAGTGGCAGCCACCTAGAATTGCCTAGAAGGAACTCATCCTGTTACTCAAGATTTCACAGACAAACTGGCAAATCATTACACGGACAAAGCAGACACATTGGACTCGTACTTAAAACAGAAACAAAGCACCAGCACTAACCCCTGCACAAAACAAGAATACTCTAACCCAGCCTCTCCGTTTCCTTCCAACACATCTCACACAATGAATTTATGGACCTGGTCAAAGCAAACAGGGCTACCGGCAGCCCTTCTGACCCCTGTCCACCACAAACTTTCAAGACAATTCTTTTAACAACCTTTGCTGCCACTCCAGTAAGAAGAATCATCAACGATTCCTTAACTAGCGGAATATTTCCAGAAGAACTCAAAAAATCACACATACGCCCTTTACTGAAAAAAACAAACTTGGACCCGCTGAACCCTGACAACTACAGACCCATTACAAATGGACCTTTCCTGGGCAAACTGATAGAAAGAGCAGCCTTCGCCCAGATGTCACAATTCATTGAAGAGAATGACATACTCTCAGACTTCCAAACAGGATTCCGTCCAGGAAGAGGCACTGAATCTTCCCTTCTTGCCATCTGGGATGGCCTGAAGAATACAGTTGACCGCAGCGGGGTTGCTGCGCTACTCCTCTTGGACCTCTCGGCTGCCTTTGACACGGTTGACCATGACACTCTGAAACAAAGACTCTATGAAGCCGGCATAGAGGGAACTGCTCTAGACTGGATCGCGTCCTACCTTCGAAACAGAACTAATGTCATCCATACCCCACCTTTCTTGTCCAAACCATACTCCACAAAAGCAGGGGTCCCTCAAGGTTCTATCATCTCGCCCATGCTTTTCAACATCTACATGAAATCATTACCGGTACTGATCAATCAATTTCACCTCACGTGCTATAACTATGCAGATGACACACAAATACTCCTTCAACTGGAATGCCCCAAAGACATTGAAAAATGCCCAATTTTCAGTTGTCTCAGAGCAGTGGATGACTTGGAGCCATCTCAAATTGAATGCTTTAAAAACGGAAATACTCACGTGTGGCGATTGGAAACATTACAACCCGCTTGCCGCCTGGCCTGATGAACTGGGATCACCACCTAAATTATCGAAGGAAGTAAGAAACCTCGGAATAACCATGGACTCCAAGCTGTCGATGAATGCCCAAGTGCACAAACAAGCAAAATCAAGCTTTGTCACTATAAAAACGCTGCAACGAATTTTCCCTCATTTGGGATTTCCACACAAGGTCCAAGCTACCATCTCCCTTGTTCTGTCCAAACTCGATTACGCCAATAGCTTCTACCACGGATCACCTTTAACGACCATGAAAAGACTACAACGGATTCAGAACTCGGCTGCCAGACTACTCTTGCATATCAAACCGCGAGACCACATCTCACCTGCCTTGAAAGCCCTGCATTGGTTACCGGTTGCCAGAAGATCCACGCTCAAGCTACTTTGTATCACCCACAAAGCAATACATGGGATGGGACCGCTCTTCATCAGGAATAAAATCACCAAACACATTCAACAAAGGAACCTACGCTCTAAAGGAGCATCTCGCCTCAAAATCCCAAGATACAAGAAAAAAACCATGGGTGGCACATCCTTCTCTGTTCAAGCAGCCAAACTATGGAACTCATTACCCCCCAACATAAGATCCACTGACAACCACCTTATCTTCAGAAAACTACTCAAGAATTGGCTCTTCCCCACATAAGCACCATACGCAAACAGAAATTTACAGCATATTCCTCTGTATATAAGCATTTATTTTTACTATAGATATGTACCTATCTTTGTGTATTGCTTTGTATAAACATGTAGAATAATTATGTTGTTGTAAATAAATAAATAAATAAAAATCATCTTTGGTCTACATGTACTTACTTCCATTGTGCATCTATGTACCTTCCATGTACTTGGATCTGTGTGTCTGTTACCTTTCTCCTGAAAAAGCATATCCAATGCACTACCCTATTTCTCATCCTGTACCTCTATCAATATCTTTAATCTATATATACTTACCTCCTTTATGCATCTATATACTTTCAATGTACTTATGGATCTATATATTTATCACTTTCTTCTAATTTAGCATTTCAAATGCACTACCCTATTTCTAAGCCTATACTTCTCTCAATATATCCTCTGGCCCAACCTTCTGACTCATCTCAAACTTCTTTCTACTACTCTTTCCAATGCACTACCCTATCTCTCACCCTATACATCTATCAATATATCCTCTACATCCACTCTCTCATTTATCCCATACCACTACTATGATCCCAAAATAACCCTTTCTAGACTCTCTCCTACTCTACCCCTCCGTGCATCATCTGACACCTCTTTTTACTATACCGATCCCCCAAAACAAACCTTTATAAACTCTCCCCTCTGACTCTTCCCCTCAAAAACTCCTTTTTACTCATCCAAAAGCCTCCTCCTACTGATATGACCTCCAAAAAAAAAATCTCACTCTTCTGTCCCTCCACTATCCTTTTCAATCAAAATAACAGACTAACCCGTTCACTTCTCAATTTCCATATTCCACTATACTAATTCACCACTAATCCTTTATGGGTTCCAAAGTAGTGTGCTACTCGCCAATGAAGCATTTCAACACCCCATCAGGGTTACCAGCGCTATATAAACGCAAACCTTTTTCCCTTTTCTACCCTCCCCAACCCTTCTCAATCCAAATAACTGACTAACATATCCACCACTCAAATTACTTTCATGTTTCGCCATACTAATTCAACAGTAATCCTTATGGGTTCCAGAGTAGCGTGCTACTCGCCAATAAAGCGCTTCAAAACCCCATCAAGGGGTAGCAAGCGCTATATAAATACAAACCTCTTTCCCTCTTCTATCCCGCAACCTACCCTTCTCTATCCAAATAACTGAATAACATATCCACCACTCAAATTACTTCATACTTCACTATACTAATTTTCAACACTAATCCTTTATGGGTTCCGGAGTAGCGTCCTACTCACCAGAAAAGCACTTCAACACCCATCAGGGGTAACAGGTGCTACATGAATGCAAACCTTTCTTCCCTTTTATCCCTCCGCTACCCTTCTCACTCCAAATAACTGACTAATACCCACCACTCAAATTACTTTCATATTTCACCATACTAATTCAGCACTAATCCTTTATGGGTTTCCGGAGTAGCGTGCTTCAACACCCCATCAGGGGTAACAAGCGCTATATAAATACAAAGCTTTTTTTTTTCCCTCTTCGATCCTTCTGCTATCCTTCTGCTATCCTTCCAAATCCAAATAACTGACTAACCTATCCACCACTTAAAATTTACTTGCATGTTTCACTATACTAATTCAACACTAATCCTCTATGGGTCCCGGAGTAGCGTGCTACTCGCCGAAAAAGCGCTTCGAAGCCTCGTCAGGGGTAGTAAGCGCTATATAAATGCAATTACAATACAATACCATGTCAACCGATGTGAAAAATCTTGTAGTGATTATGGACTTCAACTTCTCTTCCCCAATCCCAAGTCAACATAGTGACTAGAGGCTCATACCACACGACAAGAATCCTTCAATGTGTTTACCCCTACCTTGGGCTCAGTATACAGGTATTTCTAGCTCTAGTGATATTAAGGCTGGACCATGCAAACAGACTCTACATTGGTCAGACTAAAAATCAATTGCCAAACTGCAATAAATACAGAATACTGCTGCCACACAAATCCTTTACCTAAATAGATAGGACCATATCGCCCCTGCCCTCAAAGCACTACCCTGTTCACCAGTGGCCAGATAGATAGTCTTCATAGGCCTCTGTGTTGCACACTGGGTGAAACTTCCGATAAGGAACAGTTCCGCTACTGATAATGCCTACATTCCATAAAGCATGCACAGGATATAGCAACTTCTCGGTACATCTATTAAAATTATGGAACAAACAGCTAAAGAAAATCAGATCCATCAAAATTCAAGGGCAATTGAGAACCTCTATAAAATCCCGGCTGTTCCCATAATCTAAGACTAGTGCTTTAAATGGCCGGGGAGTGTCAGCTACTGAGTACCTGCACTATAGTGAGTATCTGCTCTTCTAAATTTCTCAAACACTCAAACGTCAAGTATCTCTAAGGCTACAACCCCAACTGGTTTCTAGATGCTGCTTGTGACCCCATCCACACCCTTCTTTACTTTCCGCTAGAAGTGTAATGGGCTAGCATATGTCACTGTGTCAGGTTTGGGGCACACTATTAGGGCATCATGCATAACACCAAACCTTAACTTTAATATATGACACCACTACCAATAAACTTCTGTCATCCATGTGCCGCAGACGCCAACCACTGATGCCTAGTCTACAAAGTGCTTCAGGACTACACTATAGAAATTAAACAATACAATGCATTGCAAGTTAAATATATGTGGAGTTAAGATCAGTAAATGTGTACTTACCTACTTATATTATCTTCAGGATATTGTGGTAGTTGTTCTTCATCCACAATATTTTGGCAGGACAATATGAAAAACTCAATATTCTAGTAGAATACGAATATGAGATTGTTCTCACAGTTCTCTTAACTCTTGCATCATGCAGTATTTTTTAACCATCAGTTTCCAACATGTAAACATATTTCTTATTTCCTTTCACAGGAAAATGGAGGACATGGAGAGTCTCCTATGGGCAGCTTAGGCAACGGTATTGACTTAGCAGGTGGTGGAACCTACGTGAGGTTTGACGTTCCTATTCCCAAAATTAAAAAGAACTGGCCTAGTTTCAGAGGTAAGTTTATCTAACTCTTCACTGGTGATTTGTCATTTTCAGCCTTTGGCATCTCTCCCTGCTCTCTGCCCTCCAACTCAGAAGAGCAGACTGGAGCAGGTTCTGTTGCATAGCAAAGGTGCCATTTTGTGGACATTATGCACTTTGGAGGGTATGCTAATACCTGTGTCCAAGAATTGGAATGTTTCAGAACATTTTACACATTTTAAATTACTGAGCCAGAATCAAGGCCCTGGAAAACAGATGTGTAGTCATACCTCTTTTACAGAGTGTTTTGCATGAAAAATTTACTCATGATAGATTTGTACTAACAAGTGTATTGAGTGGACCTCTTACACATAAGAGTGGTGCGCTATAGAATACCCTGAGTAGAGCATGGAACCAAGAATGTGATGTAGAATAGAGTGCCTCAAGGTGAGGCATGGCCCTTGAGAGTGACAAGGAATATGGTGTCTCCAGCAGGGGCTTGGCCCGAGTAAGTGGTATGGAGTGCCTCGAGTGGCTGCCTAACCTATGACTGTGATGTGGTATACACTGGGCACAGAAGGGGGGAGAGAGAGAGAGAGAGAGAGAGAGAGAGAGAGAGAGAGAGAGAGAGAGAGAGAGAGAGAGAGAGAGAGAGAGAGAGAGAGAGAGATATATATATATATATATATACACACACATATATATACATGAAATTTCCCGTTTTTGGAGCTCCTCACTCAGACAGGAAAAAAGGATTCGCACTCCAGGGTGAATGTAATCAATTATTTTTACTGGCAACGCGTTTCGATCAAACGATCTTCTTCACAAGCCAACATTTCACCACCCCGAGTGGAGAGGAGCCGGTATTTGGTCGGAGACTTTATATATATATATATATATATATATATATATATATATATATATATATATGACAGCATCTCCTTTCGCTTTTCCAATTCACCACGGAAGACAGGAGCTCGGACCACAATTTCGTGCTGCAAGTATTTTTATTGTTGTCTGCTCAACACAGCCATGACGCGTTTCGAGCCCGTAGGCCCTTGATCACATATAATAAACCAAGGCATACCCTCCTTCCAATACATCTTTGCACATCCAATGCCAGGGTTTTTTTTGACAGAGAGAAATTACCCAAACCCTGCAGGGATTCAAAAGATTCTGCATGGATCGCCACAACGTATCGTGGCATGCTTCATCATATGCGATCTATCTACATCAATGTAGGTAAATGCCCCCTTGGCGGACTCAACCAATGCTAGGAGTTCTTAGATAATTTAGTAGAGGATTGTAGCAAGGATCCAGATGCTTTTCAAAAATATCTTAATATATATCCCGGAAGTATCCTTAACTTGTTGGGTACCTTAAATATGATTAAAAATCAACACAATTCAGATATTAGATGAATATCAATGATCCATCTATCCTGCAAACCTTGGTGTGGACAGATCACCTAAGATGAAGCATGCCATGGTAAGTTGTGGGTGAGGCTATCCATCCAAAATCTTTTGAATCCCTGCAGGGTTTGGGAAATTCCTCTCAGTAAAAAATCTTAGGCATTCTTTGTGTACAGATGTCGTATCCACTGCCTCAAACAGGGGCCTAAAAAATAATAGTTGTGTGATAGTCAGTGACATAAACCGAGCTACTGCCTATGGCAGTGGTGTGGTGAGAGTGCCTAGAGTGGTGATCTGACCAATAAGAGTGACGCGATATGCAGCACCTGGGGAAAAAACACAAACCCCGTGAGTGAAACGGGGTTTGTGTTTTACCCTCGAACACCCTGCAACAGAGCGCTCTGGGCTCAAGGTGCAGTACTCAGTGGTGGAGCTACGCAGGGGGAGAGCAGTCGCACTGACCAGGTCAGTGGTCTTGCTCCTATGCCTACGCCACAGACAGGTATCATCAAAGGTTCATAGACACTGTATAACATCTTAGCCATACATGTATGCATGCTCTCTAGACTACAGTGTGGCGTTTGACAGGGTGAACAGAGCTACCTTATGGAAAAAGTTATAATCCTGTGGAATTCCGATTCTGCTGTTTAAGGCTATAAGAATGCTTCATAATGACATACGGTAAGAATGAAAATAGGGTCAGGGAGAACAGTGACAAAGAAAGTTTATACAAATTGGGGCTGAAGCAGGGATGTGTTATTGCCCCACTATTATTTAATCTCTATACAGCAGACATGGTTCCAACTCTACTTAAAGAAATAATTTTCCCCCCGAAATTAGTCTCCGTGCACACACATTCCTGTATTATAATATGCGTATGATACTGTGATTCAGGATCGTTCTCCAATTGGTCTTCATAGAGCTCTAAATTATCTTCATGGCACTAAAATTAACAATAATCTTACATTAAATCTTGGTAAAACTAAAATGTTCAGTCCAGAAAAAGGAGCAAATTTACGTGGAGAATAGGTGGAGAGATGGTGGACTAGTTAAAAGCTTATTAACATCTGGTTGTTTGGCAAGATGATAAGCTTAGCTTTGAAGTCCACCTAGCATGGACCCCCTCCTTGGCCCAATAGATGCCCCAGGGACCACCACCTCCCCAAGGCCAAAAATATCAGCTAACGGGGAGGGGAGCCGTGCAGCGCCCCTTCTGGGCCGTATTCAGCCTCGGAGACCACCACCTCCCCGGGGCAGGCCCTTCAAACAGAAATGAGGGTGAGGTGCACAGCCCCCCTTCTTGGAGCCATTAATGGCCCTGGGGACCACCACCCCCCAGGGCTGGCTCCCTATGTCCCAGGGTGTCCACCGCCCGGGACACCGCTGTTTGCTCTCGCTTGGTGGGAGCTATGACAGCTCCTGCCAAGCGAGAGCAAACAGTAAATCCGCTCCCACCTGGCAGGAGCTGGAAAACTGCTCCCACCATCAGGGAGCGGACTTTTCATCTGTTTCCTTGCCCGCTATCAAGCAGGCAGGGAAACAGATGAAAGGATTGGTCCAGCACACAGGGAGTTGCATACTTAGCAGCTCCCTGCGTGCAGGAGCAATGCCAGGGACTGCATGGGCATTGAGGCTCCCCCCGCCGTCCCCAACATTGCACACTGTGTACCCTGGGTGGGCTCCAAGGCACCCAGCATGTAGAGGCCGGGCCCCGGAGATGGGGTCTCCGGGGCCGAAATCAGCCCGGGGAGGGGGGATGCAGCCCCTCTCCCCCATTTAAACGACTAGGAGTATTCAAATATGCAAAATCACCTGGAAGCTCCGCCCGTATGGCCCCATCCTGTCATCTTAGTAGTATTGCAATGGTCTTCCCGCCTTTAGCCAAGATGATGGACAGCTTACCAAAAGACCCCCTAGCACATTTACAACAAACTTTAGTGATGCGTTGTTGGTGCCAAAGAAAATTAGTACATCTCACCAAACAAAGAAGCACTTGCTTCATACAGTTAAGAGAAAGTACCCTTGTTTGGTGGAGATTCACCTCTTTGTAGTCTCATTGTCTTCTCTATAGCAGGACTCATGTTATCACAGATTTCTGGATGAAGACAGCTCCTTCTCGCTGCAGCAGCTTCGAGCACTAGACGAACCATTAGAATTACAATTGAAATGAATGCCACAGCAATCCTCACAGTCCAAACTGTGTTGCCTTAAGTACACGTGGCGACCTGTACAAAACGACTTTATTATTAATTCTGCAAAAACGCTACATCTACAATGCGTTCTTTTTGTTTAAATAAGAAAAAACGTCTGACTGTGTATTTATCCCCTGTTATATACACTTTTGTGCCTCCTGAGTTTGGAGTCAGGCATGTGCTTTTGAAACTACTGGCAGTGCACACTCCTCCAAGAGGGATAAGATGACAGCCTAATTGAGAGCTCACCAGAGGACCTGCCCCCTTTGTCCATCACTCTGCAATGCGCTTCCTGGTGCACTACTCATTGGGGGATGAAGTAGCCTTGGATGCTGAGGGTCCTTGGGGCCAAGAACCCCTCCTGTTACCACCAGTAAGACCCAAACAGCGGAATTGCTGAGAGCTTTGTTTAGCACTCTGCAAACGCGCCTTCTGGTGCTCTACTTGTTGGAGGATCAAGTCCAATTGGATGATGAGGATCCTTGGGGGCCAAGAACCCCTCCTGTTACCATCAGATAGTCCCACACAGTGGGATTGCCGAGAGCTCGTTGGAGGCCCTGCCCCCCTTTCTCCACCCACTGTATAGATCCATACAGCCACTCACACACCCACTCACAGACCCATATAGCCACTCACAAACCCACTCACATACCCACACAGCTACTCACACACCAACTCACAGACCCATACAGCCACTCACACACCCACTCAAAAAGCCATGCAGCCACTCACAAACCCACTCACACAGCTACACACACACCCTCTCACACACCCACATAACCACTCACACACCCAGTACCAGACCCATACAGCCACTCACACACCCACTCTGAAAGGTTACAGTTAGGAAATAAAAAGATTTAAACCTTCGAAACTCACTGACAAAACCAACCAAAGGTTAAAGGGATGTTATAGTTAGGAAATAAAATTTAAAAAACCTTAGAAATTCACTAAAAAAAAACAAAGGTTACAGGGATGTTATAATTAGGCTCAGATTTGACTCATACAAAACCATTGAAATTCAACAGTTATGGTTACCTGAGCTAACTATAACTTATGCCCCTGCAATGCACTGCTTATACCTCACATAATACATGACTCGTGACTTGGTCAGTGACATGACTGATGACATCTTTAGGCATAGGATTAGCACAGTACCATCCACACCGAGATAGAAAGGGACAAAGTCTTTTGCCATTTCTACAGCAAAGTTTTTAAGCATAGGATTAGCATAGTGCTATCCATGCCGAGCATTCTTCAGGGCAGGTATAGCGATAGAAATCTGAGAATGGTTTTCTATGTCTGGGTAACCAACTCGGTGTTGCCGGGATCAAAGACCAAAATATAAATGTATTCCAGTATAGCGGCAACAAAGTAGATCATCAAGGAGAGTACTCCTCGTGTACAGCCCTGAAGAAGTTGAGGTCCCACTTACCTATCGACGAAACACGTGTTGGCTGAACCGTACTATTGGCTAAACCATTGTATTTTGGCTGTACTGTTCTACCATTGATGGAAATTCACATTGGCTGTGTGGAACTTTGCTAACCTTGTTTCTGAAGATTTATGGACTACACCTCCTTTGACCCGAACAGATGAATTGGATTAAAGTGGACTTTACATCATTTACTGTCGGAATTAACATTGCCTTTTTATTATAACCTGAGTGCTCGGATCATTCTGTTGAGATTGTTTGTCCCCCTTTTGATTTTGAGAGGGACATATTAGGGTTGTTTGGTAACTAACCCTTTTTTCTTTGAGCACCATCTAAGTTAATTGAATAACTTTTTCTACTATCCCAACACGTTGTGCAGAGCACCCAATGTTACTTCTTTAACCTGGTTACCAAAGTGTTTGTAAGCCTTTAATTTATAACTTACGCAACACCTTCAAATTATTATAACTCATGCACCTCCAGACACAGTTTATTCAACTCAATAGCCACACTACATTAACTATACCTCTACCACGCACTGTATACTGACAAAAGATATGATTTGCGATATCATCACTATTATTGTAAATACTTTTATTTTAAATGGTATAAGTGATATAATATAAAAGGCTATAAGCAGTGCATGGAGAAGGCGCTGGTTATAGTTATAGTCGCAAGAAGCCGTATTTCATAAGAGCAGAGGCTGTGTTCTAAGCACCATTGCATATTTCGATCAAAAAGACATTTAGAGATAAACTTGTTTTAGGATTTTTACCTCAGTAGAATATAAAAGGATTGTATGTATGTATTGTTGGGCAGACAGTGGTACAGCATAAACATTTTATGAAACGTGCAGGCACTTTCGTGTTTATATTATACTCCAAAGTAAAATGGCGATTTTTTTGCACGTTGAGCATCATCCTTTTTCATGTTTCTGCTACACATACTCATCATTGCAAAGTACATGTTTGAAAATAAATGCTTTCTTGTAGATCTTTGACTTGGGTGTTCTATTGCTTTTCTTTGTTTCAGACATGATGCTGCATCGTTACATTGTCTCTCGTGTGATATGGCCCTTTATGCTATCTATCGCTATGACGTATTTCATTACCTTGTGCCTGTTCCCTGGGCTGGAATCAGAGATCCGCAATTGCACGCTGGGAGAGTGGCTACCAATTCTGATTATGGCAGTCTTCAATCTCTCAGATTTTGTGGGCAAGGTATGGTACACCAATGATGTCAGCACATTGTGTATACTGATATGATACTAGAGTCGATTGGCCTGATTTAGAAGGGAGCAGTAAGAGACAAATTGCCAAAAAATATTTCATTTACCATTTGCACCTCGGCAGTGTAACCACCCTATTTATTAGACCCAGGTGGCAAACATACTGTTGGCAAACTCTCCTCCAGCTATACCAGCAGTTCTTCCAAGTTCTACAATTAACTTCATTCCACCCTATCTACACGGACCGGTCCACCAAATGACAAAGGGCCAGATGTACGAAGCATTTTACCGGTCGGCCATTTGCGATCAGTAAAATGCATTTTGCCATGTACAAAAGACAAAATACGATCCGGTAACTTGTTACCGAATTGTATTTTGCTTTTGCGATTCGGTATTAGGAAGGGACATGTTTAGGGCCTCCTTTCCTAATACGAAATAGCACTGATATGTATGAATGTTTTGCAACCAGAATGCGGTCGCAAAACATTCACAATTTACTGACTCCGTAGAGGAAGCGGTAACCCATCCGCAAACGTAAGGGGTCCCAAAGGGACCCCTCACCCCTTGTGAATGTGGGTGAAAACATTTTTTAAGAACAGGCAGTGGTCCCACGGACCACTGCCTACTCTTAAAAATGAAATGAAAACTTTTTGTAATGCAGCCCGTTTGCCTTTATAGAAACGGGCTGCATTACAAAATAATATATATTTATTTAAAAAGCAATCACAGACGTGGTGGTCTGCTGACCCCAGCAGGCCACCGTCCCTGTGACTGTAGCCATTCCCAATGGGTCACAAATTGCGACCTGCCTCGTGAATATTGATGAGGCAGGTCCATTTGCAACCCATTGGGAATCGCAAACAGTGTCTGAGACACGGTTGTACATAGCAGTTTGCGATTTCCTAATTGCGAATCCCAAAAATTCGCAATTAGGAAGTCACAAACTGACTTTTTTGTACATCTGTGCCTCTTTGAAATGCTAGCAGATGTTCTGGAAAAGGCAAAATCTAGTGTCCCTACCATGTTGTAAAATAAGCCCTAGCATGTTTAGTAGTCTATCATTGTGGGCTTAGGCAAGCTACCCCACTTTTGGGGTTTCCTTCAATGATCACATTTCCTCAGCAGTAACGGGCAGTGATGTATAATTTACTAGTCTTTTTTTCCATCACAGTGGCTCCTCCCATAACGGATAGTGCCACTTTGTGGAACAAACCTCTATCACTCTTGAGTAAATCCCTATATTTGATGAATTTCCGTTCACCACCTTGGCAGAGTATGCAAATCTATGAACATGATAGAAGGAATATTTATCAAGGAACTTCTAAATCAGGCCACAAATCTCCATTGTTCAACCAGGTGTTCAATCAGGTTATGTGTGGGCCCAGATTACTCCCTCTAAGTACCATTTTCACTATAATGTCCTTACAGTTATATACAAAAACAGAAAATGTTGATCTGCCAACTTCTACATCTATTTGCTGTAAAACAACTGCAGTTCACTATCATGTTTCCACATTCTTCTCACCGTCAAACATTTCCAATTCCCTTTTTCATGGATGGTTGTTCCCCATTTGATTAGCTCTGTTGAGACCTAGTTTCATTCCAGTACCACTACATGGTTTTTTTTATGTCCAACATTCATAGCAGCAAATATGTCCACCACCATTGGGCAGTTCAATATATTTCGTCCATCAGTGGGTGTCTGGGTATTTCCCTGCCCACTTTTACCAATAACAGTCCCCTTTTTATGTAGCCTGGCACACAAGGTGTACAACTGGAGAGGGTGCCTCACTTCTTGGCTTATCCAAGGCTAAGGCGTTCCTCTTTTCAGTTTCTATTTGTTGTGAATACTAGTGTTTTTTTTAATTGTTTTCCAGTGCTTTCAAATCTTGTAAAAATCAGTGGTCGTCAGATTTTAACCTTATTTGACCAATAAAGAATAACAAGGACCGTGTTTTTCTGGTACTTTGTAGAGATACTTTTATTAAGGTTTGCTTTCTCCACTGACATTGCATGATATAGAGCATATATGCTCTTCAAAAATGTATAGGTTAGGAGATTTGTGTTCTACTATACCCTATTGCGGAATACATTAAGATCAAACTCCCAACATACAGCGTAATGTATAGCCTGTCCTAGGGTATAGTGCTGTACTGAGTGCTGTGATATCCAAATACATAGTACATCTCTGATGTTTTGGATGGGGCCGAACCTTGTGTGTACTATATTCTGGTGGAGTTTTGCTAGTGATGTGATTAGAGATTCATGATGTTGTGAGCTTGTGGTACCCAAACTCTGCGCTTTAATGAATGTCAGAGCAGTGGTGTGTCTAACATGTCCTGTTGGTCCAACACAATCTATGCATTATTTTTACAAACTTTGATAAGAAATTGATAGTAAGAATCACCATAGAGAGAATTTGTTAATACTACTTCTCTAGTACCTGCTGGGACCACTTACTTGTCATAATTATAACTTATTGTTGGTATAGCGCTTCCTAGCGCTTTACGTCAATTTTAAGCAGTTGTACATAACTGATCTTAGTATGGACGACACTCTCAAACTGGTGACACTGCTGAAGGCAATAACACTGCCCACTAAGGGCCCAAGGAGTGAAGAAGTAGGCGGTTGCAGGGTCCTGCTGATTGTGAGTTCATCGAAAACATAAGGCAAATTATTGAAGGTGGCTGTACAGAAGAAGAATTTGAGGCACGCCTACAATGTATTCATGTGTTTGTTAAATTGACTCTGGAGACTTGGCTTAGAATGAGGACTCTCTGAAATTTTAGCAAAGAGCTCCAGAACATGAACTTTCCAGTGAATGTTAGTTTTCCAGCAAAGGTGGCACGTCAGAGGAAGAGGGAGCAGGAGCAACCAGAGGCAGGCCAGAGCGCCACTGTGACCACTGAGCGAGGCTGGACTGAGCGGGAGCAGTGAGGGAATGCCACCCGAGCACAGCCAGAGCTACTGCTAAGAGGACGCAACGGGAGGAACGCGGAGACGGAGAGAGCAGGTGGTCTGGGAGAATTTCTGGGGAAGCGGAAAAATACCCGAGGAAGGCCAAGGGAGAAAGGAAGTATCGGCAGGCGTCAACCGGCCTGCGGAGGAAGAGTGACCAACGGCATCTTTGAGCAGGGAACGAGAAGGACACATTGCAAAGACAGCAGGCAAAGACCAGGCTAAGGAGGCAGAGGCGGGGTGGACGGCCCCCTCGGAGAAACGCCGGTTGGACGAGGCTGCTGCGGTTCGAGAGCACAGCTGTGGCCCCAGGCAAGTGTCTTTGTCAGGAAAGCGGGTGGTATCGTGGTGGGAGGTGGTTAGAGAAGTTTTCATGGGTTCCTGAAATAATCCGTTTTTTCACACGGCCCTCTCTCCCGCATTTAGTATTTTTGGTTTGCCTGAGTTTAATCACACAACAAGCGTCACTTTTTTCCGTTGAACACCCGTCTTTTATCGTGTCACTGAGCACTGGCACTGAGAGGTGTGGTATCAGGGTACTCTTAGGAGACCCCTAGAAAACTATAGATAACGGCCTATGTCCTTTTCTTTTCGAGGGTGTCTGCCACCAACCAGGCCTGGTGAAAGAGAGAAGCCACATCCAAAGAAGCAGAGAAGAAGAAAATCTAACATTGTTAGACCCTATTGGAAGGTGTTACAATTACATAAATTAAAGAATCCTATCTTTAAAGAACCAGTAGAGAGCCGTTGCTGTAGTGCCGAGGGGGCAGACCACAAGCCCCGACTGTCTTCGCTGCAGGAGTCGCTCGAGACGCTTACCGCGTCAGGAGGCACTGGTTAAAGCTTTGCTGGGCTCCCTCAGCACGGGCCAAGAGTGGGCTCGACTGCGCCCATCTGCGGCCGACCGAGGTTGGGCTGGGCCAACTCTCTTGGCTGTTGCATTTTGGATCCAGTTCCCTGCTGTGGAAACCTGAGACCTGGAAGCCCCTGTAGAGGTGAAGTTTTGTAATGCTGTTAACAACAAATCAAGTGCCCATGAGTTGACGATTGACACCTTTTAACTATCTTGTGTAACTATCTTGTGTACCTGGACATTAAGTATGGGTAGACGGAAGGTAGTACCAGTCCTAAAACCCACCAGCGCAACATTGGACGGTTTTCTGCAGAAAGCTGTGGGGGTAATCAATAAGGAAATTGAATTGACTGAGCGTAGACTATCACATGTCTCTATTCCATCACTATCTCCTCCGGTCTCCGCAGACGCTTTTATCAGTGACACTGAACCTAGGCTAGGCCTTCAATACCACTTTCTCCAGTGGTGAACATCATTGCCACTGATAATGTTTGTAAAAGTGTTGACTCAAATGTTGATTCAAATTTACATAAAACTAAGTTGCTAAACCTAGATGTCCACAAGTTATAGGGGGGAAAAGGAAAAGAGCAGAGGTGGGGGTGGCAGATTCCAAGTCTAAGGGGCAGTGCCCTGAGTTAAAAAAGACTAGGAAGGAACCTTTAAAGGGGAGTGTTAACAGAGCAAGAGCGGCTGTGGGCAGGGGCGCCTCTTTAGAGAAAATGGGCACCTCTTTTCTTAATAGAGTAAATCAAATGATATTTGAGGCTCTGAACCCTGTCCTAGAACGCTTGGATCACATTGAAGAGCAGCTTTGTTTAGTGGTGGGGGACTCAAAAAGGAGAATATTACATAGCTCCTTAAGGGATATGGCTACACATACTGATACTCATGAAACCGCCCCTGTTGAGAGGAATGCTCTTTTAAAAATATCACACACTCCTACTTTGAATATGTCTCCCTCCAATAAGCCTATTTTGCCCGGGGTCCTTGGGAAACAGTTCAATTTAGGAGAATACGTGATGCAGGCCAAGGGGTTAGCATTACTGGTTGGCGGACCAGTGGTACATTGCATCACACTAACTCCATTTGTCAAACTCCTCCACCTATTGAAGAGGAAGGGGCGCAAGATCGAATAAAATTTACCACCAGACTGCACTCCTTATACCCTGGTATTAGCTGGAGTCCCCCCCTTGCCACCTGGTTCTCGTGAATACTGTCAAAGTCTCATAAATAAGTCAGCCCACTGGTGTACTAGTAAAATTTTGTGTCAGTCCAAGTTACTTGATAATATCATTATGGCATGGCGGGTGGGCTGGTTAGGCCACACATCGAAATCTGTGGGCGGTGACTGGGTGGTCCTAACCTTTAGGGACCCTAGATGTGCTCCCTTTGTGCTGACACGATCAGTGGAATTGATGGGCACGAATGGTCCCATAAGGGCATATCCCCTGGGATTCTTTTATCTCCCTCACACAGGATCTAACTTTTTAGAAAAACAAGATCATCGTAGACCCAATCTCTGTAATCTTACCACCCCTCAGCCTATCACCCAGACAAATCGCTATGAAGTTCTGTCTGCTTTTTAAACGTTTTAACTGATATTGATTGACTGCAAGCTCAGCCCAATCTGCCAGACGACGTGGGGAGTTTGGCTAATTTATGTAATATTCAATGTGTTAGGTCACGTGAGGAGGTAAACGCACCTGAAGAAGTAGCCTCTGTAAATGACACATTTGAGGTCCCTGCTAAACTGATAATATAGTTCAGAGACAAGCTGAGCAGGAAAATGCGTTATAAACTTTAAAATCCTTTCATGGAACATAGCAGGAATCCGTTCCAAACTGAGGAACGAGGACTGGTTAGGTTTCATCAAACGCTTTGATCGCTTATGCTTACAAGAAACCTGGTCTTTAGATGACATTTTTATTGATGGTTACCGCTCTTTCTCTGTTCCTGCAACTCCATCCCCATCAGGGAGAGCTAAGGGTGGTATTGTGGTGCTTATTGCGGTAAAATATGGACCTATAGTAGCCAAATGTATAAGTGTATACCCTTGGTACCAATTGATAACGATTTCTGGTCTGGCTAATGTTAAAATACTATTGATAAATTGGTACCACAACATTTTTAACAAAGGAAACTGTGAAGTAATAGAGTCTCTGCAAATGGAAATTACCCAAGCCACTATGAAGTGGCAACCACTATGTATTTTATGGGTTGGGGATTTTAATTGTACAATCTGTAAGTTCAGCTCTCATCTGGCGTGCGGGTTGGAGGACAACAAGGGTCAGCCCCTGACTCATTTCATTCACTCTCCTCAGGGTGAAGCTTTAAACTCCATTCTTGTGGCAAATGATTTAAGTTTCTTAAACAATTATGATTGTAACTCTCTCGCACAGTACACAACGTTTATTGGGGGTGGTAGGGCTAGCTCTATTGACTTCATGCTAATGACGAACAATTGTACCACTCTTGTCCAGGATTTCAAGGTCAGACCAAATTGTGCAAGCGATCATCATCCTCTTATTGCCACTTTTAACTTGAAACCAAAATTGGGGCATAGCGATGAACACCCTATCCATTTTAACCCTAACAAAGGAATTAGACTGAATTGGGGACAGGTAACCCGTTAAAATTTGAGAAGAATATTATTATAAGCAACTATAACTTAATAGATGTATGCTTGCAGTCTGATTCCTCCTCAGTAGAACTGGTTCGGGCATTCGAGCTACTGTGCTGTGATGTAACCCAGAGGTTGACCTGGAAGGCTACCCAAAAGCAACCGCCAGAGGCGCAATGGTTCAATTCTGAATGCTCCAAGGCTCATAAGGAAATAAAAGGTGCTTTACGCTCTACCTCCCCGTGATAGAGAGCTAATTAAAATCCCGAGGAACAAATATAAAAAGGTGATTAAAGATAGAAAGAAGGATCTGAGGAGGAGTGCATGGGATGACCTGGAAAAAGCAGGCTCTCTCAAAGATTCCCAAAAATTCTGGGAAATCATAAATTGACCATTGTTTACTGAAAAAGTGAGGCAGATGGACTCTTTGATCCTAGGTGAGACATGGGTAGTATTTTTTAATCCCTTACACAAGGTGCTAGAGGAGGAAACAGGGGTAATACCCATTGATCTAACCTTAGCCACACAATTTAGTTTATCAATCACAGTTGAGGAGGTGGCGGTGGCCTTAACACAGGGCATATGCCTGAATGCCCCAGACCCAGATGGGATGCCCCTTGACTTTTTAAAAAGTAATCTTAAGTTGTGGGCACCATTGCTAACAAATGTTTTTAAAACAGCCATCATTGGCCCATTGCCAGTGTCATGGAAGGAAGCAATTGTGGTCCCGGTCTTCAAAAAAGGCGATAGAAGTGACCCGGCATGCTATAGGCCCATCTCATTTATTGATGTCACAGTAAAAGGTTTGGGCAGGGTCCTTCTTGCACGCCTGGAAGACTGGGCAACCACTAAGGGGATTATGTCCAATACACAAAATGGTTTTAGGAGGGGGTGGGGTACACCTGAACAGTGCCTTAACCTATCCATAATCATTAATAAGCATGTTAGGTCCATGAAGAGCTCTATTTATCTGGCCTTCATGGACTTATCTAGCGCCTTCGACACTGTTAACCGAGATAAACTATTTGCCATGATGGAAGGCATGGGTGCTGAAAAAGCCTTAGTAACCCTCCTCCGTAGGCTTCATTCCAGCACAACAGTCACCATAAGATATGGTAGTAAAGGGGAGAAAACTCAACCAATCATTTCAACGGGGGGAGTTAGGCAAGGATGTGTTTTAGCCCCTTTTTTATTTTTTATTTACACAAATGGGCTGGAGGCTTTCTTATTAAATAGGGAACTTGATTACCCCAAAATAGGCAACACTCCCTTTCCTCTTTTATCTTATCAAGATGATACAGTTTTATTAGCAAAGACAGCCATGAGCTTGCAGAGATCTCTTGATGCTTTTGCTGATTTTATGACCTCTCTCGACTTAAAAGTTAATTTTATCAAATCATACATAATGGTATGTGGTCCTAAAACCACTAAATCTAAATTTTTTAGTGTTCAGGGTAAGAAGATAGACAAGGTTAACAATTTCTCATACCTGGGCAATCTGTTTAATAATCAGCTGAAATGGGAACCACTTTTAATCACCAGAGCTCAGCAGACAAGTAGGGCTGTGGATGCATTATTTCGTTTTGCCAGCAAACTAGGGCACAAGCCTGTAAAGGAATTAATTACCCTTTAAAGAGCTAAATGTCTCCCTATTGCCACATATGGGGCGGTGGTTTGGGGCCATGATAAAAACCATCAGCTTGTAGTAATTGAAAATAAATGTATTAAAAGATTATTGATGCTACCGAAAAGTGCTCCTACCCTATTTAGCCATACAGAATTGGACTTAGAGTTCATTGAAGACCGTATAGGCAGTGCCCCTTTGCTTTTATGCGTTAAGATTTGGCTCTCAGATGATTTAATGTTTTCAAGAGATGTCATCAAAGACTGCTTAAAATCAGATAATGTTTTAAAGATTCCCTTGTTCAATTATCTGAGGAGAAAATATCAGGCGATAGGTCTTGAACACGTTTCTGAAAACCCTGAAAGTATTCCTCCAAATGCCAAGATCATTATTAAAGCGGCGTATCACACTATGGGTAACAGGCGTAATTGTCAGCATCATGGCAATATGGGAGAGCCTTGTCTGTTACCCGTCCCTCTACAATTTTATTTAACTTTTTCTATCAACTCTCAGTTCTGATTTTATTTAACAAGGTTTCGTCTATGACTGTGCACTTTCTGCTGGCATTTCCACGCCAAGGAGGATGGTCAGACAGGCTTACGTCCTGTCCGTGTGATAATTCCTCAAGTCAAAGCACTATGCACTTTGTATTATTTTGCACATTGTATAAATCAGTGAGAATTAGATTTTTATTGCCATTATTAAGGAACATTTGCCCTTGTTCGTATATTGATGGTTTTAATTTTTTACAGTCATTAGCAACAGCTGAAATATGCTCTGCAGTAGTTAATATAAGGGGTTCTATAGCGATTAGGAAGCACTATGAGTAAAATTGTATGAAGACCATTAGGATAACAGTTTGCTCCTAAACTGACTTTTTATGAAAAGAATGACATGATATGGCTGGAATTTTATGATTAGTTTTAAATTTCATTGTGGTTTTTTGATATATTGTATTTCATTTTGTGATGCTGTCCATCGTTTTATGGTTCTCGCAACTGAAATAAAGTTATTTTGACTTTGACACTGGAAACTTGACTTAGGATGAGGACTCTCTGAAATTTTAGCAAAGAGCTCCAGAATATGAACATTCCAGTGAATGTTGGTTTTCCAGCAAAGGTGAAGGTGGCATGTCAGAGGAAGACTTTCATAGTCATCCAAGAAAAGCATGCATGGTCCTTACTTTATAGAGTGAAACGCACTGGGCGGTGACTTTGGCTTAAAATGTTTTCCTCCTGAGCCTTTCGTAATTATTTTTGTTGGGTTGGTTGTGGTTGGCTATGAGCAAGTGGCGTATTTCCCCTGACCTGAGTGTAATTATGAGGACTTGAGGCTTAGTGATTTTGAGGCAATCTTTTTCATGTTCATAATCTCTCTAGTCACTCTGCTTCAATCCCTTCAGACCTATACTCAGTTTCTTCTGGATGGCAGGGCATTGTTCCCATAACTGCAGAACAGAACTAAAATCTGTGTAGTAATAAGTGGCCGATGGCTGGCTAGATTGAAGAGTGGCTCACTATCCTTGTATGTTGTTTTCTTAATAAAATTGTATATATTTTTTTAATGAACCATTGTTCTTGGCAATTTCTCTCATTAGTTAGAACTTAAAGACAACAATGATTTTTTCGATTAAGATTATTTGAGGGGATGGAGGAGATCAGTTTATTTCAAATGTAAATGTGAATTTCACTGATAAGATTTACTAAGCACTCTGTGCACTTGTCTAGATCCACCACCTAGAACACCTAACAATCTAAGGTTTTTGAGACAAGTCTCGATTTTCTTTCTCAACTATTTTTGTCACCTCTCCAAGGCATCCCTATTGAATATTGACTGACCTCATGCAATAGAACTGTGAGACATATTGCTCACCGCTTTGTTTTTTTGTTCATTATTCTAGATCTTGGCAGCATTACCATACGACTGGAGAGGCACTCACCTCCTCATCTGTTCTTGTCTGCGTGTCATCTTCATTCCCCTCTTTATTATGTGCATTTACCCAAGTGGAAAACCTGCCTTTGGCCACCCTGCATGGCCCTGTATCTTCTCCCTCCTGATGGGCATCAGCAATGGCTACTTTGGCAGCGTGCCCATGATTCTGGCGGCAGGCAAAGTGAGTCCAGAGCAACGGGAGTTGGCAGGTAGGTAGAACGCTTCGACATTGTCGTTGCTGTACATGAATTTATCATTTGTTTGGATGCTAGATCATATTTCTTATTGTAGAGGTAAACATTTCAGCTAAGGCAAAGTTCTATCTGGGTATAGGTCTCCACCGTCAAATGTTTTTGGTGTTTGGTCATATCCAGCTTCGCAATTGTCCGCAACGTTATTCTTGTGACTACATGGCTGCCTAATTGTTGTTATTCTTTAAGGTTCTTCCGTGTAAGTAATTTACTAACCAGTGTATTAACTTAATAAAAATGTCGGGAAAAGGATAAACCAATGCAGCCTAAAGACATGCAGCTGCATTGTGAGGATGCAGTTCAAACAGTTTCTAGGGTGGAAGGGTCTGCTGCTCGATGCCAGAATGGATCCACACGCCCTATAGACCACACTTTGCATTTGTTGCATAATATTCCATATTTGGGCACAAATGCCTTAAAATACATGATGATCCACAGAAAGAGTTAAGAACCTATAAAACTTTGAATTCTGGGAAGATGCCTCTCTGTATTTCAGGAATGGATTGGCGACCTCGAAAATGCAGGAACATGAATGCGATGGCAGATTTGAACTTATTCTAGATTCATGCAGACTCCAACTTTATCCCTTGGTTCTACATTTAATACAGACTAGATCAACCAGAGAAGGGAATCAGTTACTTCTTCTGACAGCTGGTGCAGAGAGAGCCCAGCATAAGCCCGGAACAACAACTCATCAACAGACACTCTGCCTAAAGGCTGGAGGGGTCAAATGGTGCCTTGCACGAAGATCATCAAGACCCTTAAAGTAAGGCTGCCGGTTGTACTTTCAATGTAGGCTTCCGCTAAAATATTAAGTGTGGTAATAAGTCAGCTTGAAATAGGAATTACTACAGTTTAGAATGCTGACAGGAACCACGTTCGGGCTTCCCAAGATGAACCTCCATGGCCAACCCTCTGGATGAATAGGTGAAAGGCTACAAATGTAAACAAGAATGTCTTTAACATCCCTTTCACAGAAGATTGTTGCTTAAGAAGGAGTTCGAGGCCTGGGATGTCTTAGGCAATTATTAAACTCAGGAGCATAAACATACCCATGCAGTATTGATCACAAGAGAATCAAAGTCACCAGTAATTGTACACAAACAAGTATTGCCTTATTGTGTCATGCCTACAAATGGACAGCATCCTTGCAGGAGAAGAGTAGAAGATTACAGAGTTTTAAGAAACTATAAGCAATTATTGGGAAAGAAACCTGACAGCACTGAATGTTGGAAGATCCTCTTCTTGGTTGCTTTCAAATCGGTAAGTGGTCACTCGAAGTGATCGCTCTGAGTGGTTATACTGCCAACTCGCTGATAGCACAAAAGATAAACATGTCTCATTGTAACTCAATAATTTATTTATTTTGTTTTTATAGAACTGGCTCGTAAACAGTAGCCAGTAGCAGTGCTACAGATAAGAAAATATCACTCTCTCTAGTCTACTCTTACAAACAAGTAATTAGCTAAGAGACTCTAGGTTATGACGGGGACGTTAGAAGTTTACTGTGGGCTCCGGGAATCTTATAAGTAGAGATGTGGGCCCTGTCCCTTATTAAAGAGGGGTGGTGGAGTGGTCTCAGCATCATCTAAAGGGGATGGTAAGGTTTTGGTGAAGAATCGTGTTTTCTATACTTTTAAGGCCTATAAGTTTGATTGATTTCTCAGATGTGGGTGAAGGTAGTTCCATAGTTCTGTGCTCATGGCTTCCTTGAGTCTTCCATTGACCGCGATTCTGGAGTGAAGTTTGTCTTTCTCAGGCATAGTTTGTGATTGGAAATGTAATGCAGTGTTAGTTTTTGTTGGTAGGGTGCTACAAAAGAACCAGATAATTACTGTCTTTCAGGGGCCCTAAATCAAGCTCTTCTGGCCTTTCAAAAGACACTCAAACCCAGTTCTTCTAACAAGCCCTACAGTGAAGTAAGAGCCAAAACTATAGTAACATAAGAACCCAACTCTTTCAGAATTATGTGTCTAAAGTGAAATTGTTTTGATGGTGAATAATACATTGCTAGCAATTGGACTATTCGTCTGTACTAATTTGTAATGGCTATGATGAAGTTTTACTCTTTTTCCCTAAGAGCTAAACTACAGCAGGGTCAATGACAGTGTAAGATCAGAGTAGGCATAAAGTACCACCACAAATGGCCACAAGAAAAAGCCAGATAATTATAACTTGCCGAAAAATGGCTTTATTAATAGTTGAAAGGGATCATTCCAAGATGCAAAACATACTTTTTCCTGGGGCTCTGACAATCTTTGGTTTTGAGCTGAACAGCTTGCCAATATGCTGAGAGTCGGGGAATTCTGAATAACCTCATATCCAACTCCACCTCAAGCTCTGACGTTTCTGCTTTAATCACATCAATGCATGTCAGCATTTTGTAGAGGCTGCTGCTCCCACTTTGTACAAAAGTACTTTCTTACCATTAGGTGTATTCTGCATAGATTACAACAGAAAACCTTCTCATCATACCCACCGTTAATCCCTGCTGACTCCAAAAGTGTGTCCTGATAACCAAGACAACTGTGACTTATGTGTTTGACCATGACTGCTCTGCCGGGAGGAAAAAAACAACAAAAACAATCAGGGAATTATGGGAAGTCAGTGACTCATTTCAATGAATGTGTACACTGGGCTAAGTGCACATTGGGTTAATTGGCAGGCATGATGGAGAACTTTTGCTTTCGTTGCCACTTGTGTGAATGATTGTATGATACCCATGGATTTCACTGTTTAGACATGTTTAGAACATTCAATCCACGCCATTTCTGACAGGTAAACTTTGCCAAATGATTAAAATAAAAAACAATAAGCAAATGCAAAGATAATTGAAAACCTGGGATGCTATTACATTTTAAAGGAAATTGATCTTCAATATCCTACTGTTTGAGAAACCAGTTCAAGTAAAAAATATTAAAGTCCGCGTGTATGTTTTTTCTAGGCAACACTATGACGGTTTCCTACATGACTGGACTGACTCTTGGCTCTGCCGTCGCCTACTTTGCCTACAGCCTCACGAGTACGTCTCACAGTACATGTTTCCACACTGAAACCTACAACAGCTCTTTCACTACAGGCTACTAAGTCCCGACCAGGCGATGTGGCTGACCAGTGCCAACATAAGGAGGGGAGGGTACAATGATGGAGCGGGCGTTTCTCCGTTTGGGGAAGAGGAGGCCAGAACATCCACGGTTCCATATTTATCCAGTTTTGTGGCTTTGCAAACATCAGATAACTTGACATTGTTTTTTTCATTGATTGCACTGACTGTACACTAAGAACTGAAGAACCAGACAGAGGTTTGGAGATCTTGAAGCATCCGTGGTCATTTTTGCCATTTATGGGCACTAGAGAATGAAGCCCTCTTACTGTCTTGTCCGCCTGTCTTCATGAAAATTTGTTGTGTGCAGATCACGATCCTTTGCCAATATGAGTCTAAGAGTAAACCAAAAAGGGAGAAGCGAGGAGAGAACCAGAGAGAGGATATGACAAAGGGATTTCAAAACAAGATTATTGAATGGTTTTCATTTATTAAAGCGAGTGAAGGAGAGGGTCAGAGTGAGTGGGGAATGAGGCAGAAAGTTTTTCCAGCTTTTCCAGATGACTGTATTGTAATTTGATCTGGACCTTTGCTTTTCTGATTTCCAGAAGAGAGAGGATCCAGGTGAGCTTGTTTTAAGCCTGGGTCTGGGGCGTAGCTTCAGGGGGGGTTTGGGGTGTTACAATCCACTAATAAATGTATTTCTGATAAATAGTTGGGTGCAGGGGCTTTCAGTTGGGCCCACCCTCCCCCTCCAATCTTACTAACCAAGCTACACCCCTGGCCTTGGTAAACCTGATTTCTGGAGACAATACCAGGAAATCACAAGTCAACTACTGTAAATTTCAGTTCATCACTTAGATATGATCTGTTTGCGATCCAGTGATTGCTGTTTGAATCTTTGAACAGATAATAAGTATATAATAAGCTCACAGTAGCGATCATTTAGTGCTCACTAGTATCATCAACGAAGGATATCCATGCCTAATTGTGTATATTGGCTGCCATTAATATTTTTCATAATTTACAGCGGACACATATAGCTGAAAGAAGAAAATTCAATAGGTTGCAATTGGATCTAGTAGATGTTTGCAATTGGTTGATATTCTACCGAGGAATGTTCATTACAACGCTATTTTCTCAGCTTCTAAATCGAGGAGTAAATCAAGAGGTTTTAAGACTGCAGGTCTGAAAATAAGTTATAGAATTGACTTCATATGCCTTTAGAATGTATAAGGTTCCCTATTAAACCTGTTAGGACTCTATTTCACACAGAGAATCATGGATTATTGATACATGAAACCTTAAACCTGATACCCAGTAGTAAAAATGGCTTGGCTCTTTTTGTGCCTCCAAACTCCAGGGCACTCTGCCAAGTTGAAAACACTAATACACAAAAAAACCTTCATCTTTTTAAGGTAAATACTATTAAGTGATACTGGTATTAGTGTTGAGCACCGTCATACATTGCACTTCTTTCCCTCCAAGTCTCCCTCTTGAACATTTTGGCCCCTCTCAGCTCAATAACATTTCAACCACATCCTTGAAATCCCCTTAAACATGGTCAGAGCCTCCAAGCAGAGCGGTTCCTCCTCTTGTTATTTAATGTGTGGGTATGTTACAGTGTTCAAGTCAACGGGGCAAAACACTACCTGGTCATTTTCTCTTGCATGGCCTATGACTCGGCTAAACACATTTTCAGGCAACCATGATACCTGCCAACAGCGGTGTCTTGCATGGCTACTGTCGCAGTTTTTTCAGCATACAGTTGGCAGGCATAGGAAAAGTTTTTGAAAGACCACCAAAATTCTGACTAATAAATAGTTATTCTCACATGCACACATGCACCGTGGAATATGGCTTATATGTGATTTTGTTATGTGCAATAAACTGACCGAGATTATTTTCGGGAGACTAATATCGAAATGATTAATATTGGGATTCTACTTTTATACTCAGTTTTACATTCATTTCGTGTTGTTTTACATTTGTTTTAAACCAATTCATAGTTTTTGGTATTGTGTGTTATATCCTCTTTCATTTTTGGCAAATTTTTAAAACGTTTTTTAATGGCCAATTCATTACCGTTTTATTAAATGTTATTCTTTTAATTATTTTTTCTAAATATTTATATTTTATCTTTATTTTAATTTTATCTTTTTAGCGATGGTGATACCCACTTACTGCTTTCTTTTAGCAGTTTTTTTGTACTTCCATTTTCTTTGTCCATTTATTTATGTCCCAAGATTTTTGTTCTCCTTTTTCTTTCATTTGTATTACATCACCTGGGACTGGCTGTCTGATTCAAAATAGTGAATGATTTCAGAAGGCCAAGGTAGCTGAATGGTAACATGATAACGTGCACATACAGATGTGGCCACATTGGGAACATTTTTGTGTTTTTCGCAGTCTCCAAAGATGAAATTGTCTTACCAGTTTACCAAATATATTGTCATATGTGCTCAAACCTGACCAGCATATGTAAAAACAAGATAAGCAAACCAGGTACTATTTTGGGAAGTTGAAATTTAAATTTTGCCTAGAAGATTTTGTAAACATCATTAAACTTTGCTTGCATGAGATTTTTCTCACAAAACCTTTTGGAAAAGAATTTTCTCACTAACAGTTTGCTTTTGCAGACTTATTTCTTATAATTTAAACTTCCCCATTTAGAAACGATACTAACTTCCAAATTACAACAGAATGTAGACACTCAGAGAGCTTTTGCCATAACCTGATGTACATTACCTTTGGCATTTTCTGTTGATTCAAAGTGATTAATCAATTGAAGTATTGAGTATTTCGTAAAAAAGGGACATGACTGTTGCTCTCTCTATAAACAGCAATCAAAACTAATGAGGGTAAAAACTGATGAGGGGACACTGCTGTTTGCTAAGTCATGAAACAAGAAGAAATTAACTTTTTAGAATGATAAATCCTAAAACTCAATTTATATTTTTGAAGTCTAAATAGGTCAATACCTACATGTATGGAAGTAAATGACTTCCACGGTAAAAATGAAAATGAATGTCATGAGTTAGATGATGGGCCAGCAGGAATCTCCAGGCCTATTTTTTCAACCTAGAGAGAAAAACAGGAGGCGGAGCAGAAATGAGATACGTAAGCGATGCAATAAAGGTAGGACACAGGCAGATGTGAAAGGGAAAATTAGACACCAACCAGTTAACAATACTTATGGTGCCCCAAAGCTGGAAGTAATATTTTACAAATATTGCAAACTATGGAGGTTTTTTGACTTTGTAGCTAACATTTTAGAAGGTTTTGGGGATTTTCTGGACTTAAAATGCATTAAAAGTGCCTAGATGAAAAGCTCGGAACAATAGGGGTGGTTGAGAATGCAAACTCTTGATTATGTGAGCAGTGATTCTATGATGCGTCCATGTCTGTCCAGGTGTGTGAGCACGCACGCACTTTCACAGTGGTTCAACTGTTTTCATTTCCATTTACAGGAATATAAGAGCGGTTGGCTGCAGGATGGGGGTGATACAGGAGTCTGGCAAGTGACCCTGTGGGCAGTATTCTGTTGCCCTTGTCATCCAAACAAGCTCGCTCTCTGGCTTCTAATTGCTGTTTCTTGATTTGCACCTTGATGTCTTCTATTTCGTTGCCTAATAAACTTTTTTTGTATATGACTACACAAGTCCATCATGTTTGTTTACTCACAAGTGTCTCAATATAATGTAAATATATAATGAAAAGTACGCAAGTGGGCAACGTAGGTCATGCCTGTTGTATTCCCGGACTCCATATTGTTTCAAATGTCTGTTTTTAGTAAACAGTTTTCTGGAAATTTCCTGGGGGAGAAGGCTGATTAACATGCAGGAGGAGTCACCAAAATGCCAGTGGTAGGGGAGTGGCATTATGCACCCTTTAACACTGAAGTTGCCATTACAGGGCTAATCCCTTGTCAAAACTTACGCCCTAAACAGGCTTCATTTTGCTGTTGAGGAGCGACTGAACGGGCATGGAGTGGAAACCCAGAAAGTAAATAGGACTTTTAGTACACTGTTAACTTTCTGTTCCTGCTGATGCCTTTATGGACCACAAGACTATGAGCCTAATTCACAAGGTAAACTCAGACCTGAAGTGTAGGTTTAGACCTGAAGTCTAAGTTCAGACCTGAAGTCTAAGGGCCCAACTAACAAAGGTAAACTTAGACCTGAAGTCAAAGTTTACCTTTGTGAATTAGCCCTTAGACTTCAGCTCTAAACTTAGACTTCAGGTCTAAACTTAGACTTCAGGTCTAGGTTTACCTTTGTGAATTGGGCCCTGTGTGTAGAAAGCAAGTGAGTACACTGATAATTAAAATATCCTCCACTTACATATACATCTAATCAACTTGTGCACTCTGAGTGAGCAAACCTGACCTCTCCTTTAGAGACTTTCGTTTACCATTTCTTCCTTCCTTTCTCCTGTCCACACATCTGTTTAACCCTTCCATCTACCAATCCATTCATCTGTTCATCCCTTCTCATTTCCATCCATTCACCCTTTCATATATACATCGATCCTTTCATCCATGTGCCCATCAATATGTCCATGTATTCATCTCGCCAACCTTTCACCCACCATCACATTCATGTATCCATCCTTTCACCGATCCATCCTTTCACTTGTCCCATTCTGTCCATCTTCCTCCTTCCATCCATTCATCCTTTTACTTGATCAAAGGTAGGGTTGTACAACAGCTACATACTGTACAAATCCCTACACAACATCAGGCCAACATACCCTAACTACCTCATACACTTTCACAAGCCGACCAGACATCTATGCTCTACTTCACTCTCGCTCCCATACACACCCTGCATTCTCAAAAACAAAGCAGGAGGCTGCTCTTTCTCCTACATTGCACACAAAACATGGAAAGACCTCCCCATGCCCATTAGTGCCTCGTCTCCACTTCTTAATTTCTGCAAGAGGCTGAAGACCTGGCTCTATGAATAACTCCACTAGAAACATTCGCCAACTCACCTTCTCAAGCGCCTGGATACCCTTATGGGTGATTAGTGCACTCTATGCCTGGATACCCTCATGGGTGATTAGTGCACTCTACAAGTCAACCTAACATAACATGACAAAGGCGCATGTAGCCCATTTGGTATCGAATGCGTGCCTGAAAGTACTGTAATGGGTTTTTGATCCATTATAGTAAGCACCGCCCTCCCAAATCAAATTTTTCGAGCACTGATTTAATTTGTATCAAATCATGTGCACGCCAATCTGAAAGCTTGGAGCCTAAAAGAAAAGTGATAGGATGCAACCTAGACAAATACTGGTAACACATTACTAACATAGTGGACACTGCTGCTCTCATTGCCTGGAAACCTGGTTCAAGATTGTTATGCACAGCTTTGCATAACGCACATCAGTGCTCCCAGCTTCCACGACCTGCTAATATGTTGCATGTATTGCAATAGGCATTCCTGTTTTAGGTCTTGCCTCATTTCACCCCTTGACTCTTCATTGAACTGCACGACTTGTTCCACTTGCGTGTGGGCCTTATTAATTACTTATACTAAATAAATTAATCTTCTTCAACTTCATGTTTACTTCTTGACTCAACAATTTGGCGACGAGAAATCCTGAGGCCCACAGCGCATTCTTATGAGGAACACCTTATCTAATTTCAACTCATCAAAAAAAAAAAAAAAGGCCATGAAAAAATTGGAAACAACGGAGATTTGTGAAACGGACAACATTCAACAATTTAAAGGTACTTGAATTCCTGCGCGTCATTGTTAACCATTCTGCGCATTGAAATACCTTATGATTAACTGCCTGTCAGTTACCGTTGGATTTCGCCGTTAATTATCACCGTTGGTCTCCTGAGCGCGAGCACAGCTGTCGTTTTGCCTCGCACATTCTCTTTTGTGACGTAACACTCCTTGTGTTACCAGCTGATCATAATCTGAACTCTGTCAGATTCCGTATTGACGCTTCACGCTGAACGCTCAGCGTGCGGCCATTTTGGAAACCTGAAACTGACAGAAATCTTTTGTTTTCAACACGGAAGGTTCTTCAAAAACAACCGGTAAGAAAAAGAAATAAAATATAACTTTAAAAATATAAAATTTTGAGCTTGCATAACCTAAATTAAATAATTCTCCATGAGTGACACAGAAGTCAAAACTGAAGGTGCAGAAAACTGTGTGATTAAAAAAATAATGGCTCACAGTAATACAATCTGCACACCGGCATTTTTTCTAAGTGAAGCAGGCAAACCACCTATGAGATGGAAAAACTGGCATGGAGCCTTTGAAAATTATTTGGTGGCTATTGATGGAAAAGAATATAGTTCAGAAAGGAAAAAAGCCATAATGTTTGGATTATTAGGCAATGCTGGACAAGAAATATTTGACAGTTTACCAGAATTTGAGCATCCTCCAGGGCAATTGGTTCCCATGGATGAATATTGCGAAGCAGTTAAACGTATAGAAAAGCAATTTTCAGAAGAGCCGAACATTATGGTTGGCAGACACAAATTTGCAATGCGCAAGCAATTGGAAGGAGAGTCAGTTGAGGAGTACATTGCTGCGTTAAGAGTTCTTGCCACCAAATGCGAATTTAATGATATGGTAGATGTTTATATAAGGGACCAGTTCGTTTTCCACTGCTACACAAAACAAATTCAGGAACTATTACTAGCCTGTAGGAATCCTACCTTACAAGAGGTTATTGACATTGCTAAGGGGATTGAACGCTCTTTAATATCAACTATTGAATTATCTAGAGAAAATACAAATACTACTAATGTTTTTGCTTTACAGGAAAGGAAGAGGTATGAACAAAAAAATGATAACAAGAACAGAGGTTACAATGGTAGAGAAGGTAAAATGTACAGTTGTTACAGATGTGGATCAAAAGAACATTTAGCTAATTTTCAAAATTGTCCAGGACTAGGAAAGAGATGTGGAAAATGTAAAAAAGTAGATCATTTTACTTCGTCATGTAAAAATATCAAAGGTACCCTCAAAAACAAAGTCAAGGTCAATGCACTAGAGGAATTTGATGAGGAAATGTGTTCAAATATTGTTCTATCAATTGATGCACATGAGGGTAGAATTAGAGCACCTTTAGGTTGTGTACACATTGGTGATGTGGAGTTACAGATTATGGCTGACTCTAGATCACCAATTACCATAATTTCAGACAAAACGTTTGATGATCTCTGGGAAAATTGTGAACTAAAAGATACTGATGTCAAACCTAAATCCTTTGGCGAATTTGAAATTGAAATGGTTGGGTTTTTGAAGATTGCTTAAATTTTAAAGGCAGAGAAATTTTTACTAAAATTTATGTAGCCAGGAAAGGACGCAATATCGTAGGATGGTAAGACTTAGCCAAACTTGGCGCGATTTTGAAGCCTGGTTCAGATGAACCAATAGTCTTGGAGGATAATTTTTGTAACAGTATAAGCGTAAAAGAGAAATCGCTAACACTTGAAGCAGTCCTAGAACAAAACAAAGAAGTTTTTGAGGACCACATTGGTTGTGTCAAAGGTTTTGAGCATAAAATAAAATGTAAAAAGACTCAATTCCTATTTCACACAAAGTTAGGCCAGTACCCTTATCTGTTAGAAAGGAACTCAAAGTGTTACTTCAAAAACTTTGTGATGAAAGTGTTATAGAAGAAACTGATTCATCCGAATGGGTTTCTGCCATTGTCGTCACAAAAAGAAAAAAATGGCGAGATCAGATTGTGTGCTGACTTGAGGTCTCTCAATAAGAATATTGTTGTGGATTGCCATCCCTTGCCTAAAATCCAGGAGATTTTGGCATCCACAACTGGCTCTAAAGTTTTCTCTTTGATTGACCTTAGGTCAGCATACCATCAAATCAAACTGGCTGAGGAGTCTAAGGATCTCACAACATTTGTGACTCCGTTCGGAGCATACAGATATGTGAGACTATCCTTTGGACTTGCATCAGCCGCGAGTGTTTTTCAAAAAATGATGGATATAGTCTTCAAAGATGTTAAAGGTGTTGAAAAGTTTCAGGACGACATTTTAGTACATGCCCCCACTGTGGATGAACATAACAAAGTGTTGTGTGAGGTACTTAAAAACTAAAAGAGAAAGGTATGACAGTTACTAAAAAAAATGTAAATTTGCACAGGATAAGATTGATTATCTTGGACATCAGCTTACTTCTGAAGGTATAAAACCCAAAGATGACTTGGTGCAAGCGATAAGGGAAGAACCATGCCCTGGTGATAAAGACACATTAAAATCATTTATGGGTCTTTGTGAGTACTACTCAAGGTTTATTGAAGGGTACGCAGATAAAGTAGAGCCTTCGAGAAAACTGTTACGTAAAGGAGAAAAGTTTGTGTGGGAAGAAGATCAAATATGTGCATTTGAAGAAGTTAAAAGGTCTATATTAAGTGCACCTACATTGTTTCCTTACGATCCAGAAAAAAAACGTATTAACAGTTGATGCTAGTGCTGTAGGTATTGGGGCTGTTTTCAGTCAAAAGGTGAAGAGTGAAGAATGTACCATTGGTTTCATTTCTAGACGACTCAGACAATCTGAATTAGCCTATAGCACCATTGAGAGGGAGACCCTTGCATGCGTATGGGCAGTAGAAAAACTGAAAACATATTTGTGGGTGTTAGATTTGGGGGTCTCTAGTTGGCACAGGTAGGTACTTGTGACAAATAGGGACCCTCGCCTCTAGTCAGGGTAGGGGGGTACACTCCTAAAATAACCCCTGCTCTCCCCCTTGGTAGCTTGGCACGAGCAGACAGGCTTATCTCAGAGGCAGTGTGTTAAGCATTTGTGAACACATACAGTAATCCAGTGACAACACTACAGATGGACACCACACAAGTTTTATATCAAAAATAAGTATTCTTTATATAGATTTAACACAAGACCATAAACGACAAAAATCCACAATACTGTACTTAAGATGGTAGGTTTAGCTTAGTTCTCTTCAGTTCTTAAAATGCGACACTTTGAGTCAATGTACCTTATGATGCGTCACGCTTCTACAACGAAAGTGTTGCAGAGATGGAGATGCGGCAAAGATCCGGTGCAAAGAAATAAAGACGTCAAGTTCTTCCTGATGCGGCACGCTTCTCCGATGTTGCGAGAAGTCTCGGCTCGATGCGTCAGCTGCAGCGGCGACACCCTTGTTCCGTGATGCGACGACAGCGGCTTTGGCGGCGACACTCTTCTCCGACGTTGCGAGACGCTTCCGCTCGATGCGACAACTGCAGCGGCGACACCCTTGTTCCGTGATGCGACGGCAGCAGCTCCGACGACGGAACGCTTCTCTGTGGATGCGAGGCGCTTCTCTTGATGCGGTACAATGCGACAGCTACAGCGGCGACATCTACGATGCGACGGCAGCGGCTGCGACACGCTTCTTCCTCGTGGCGAGACGCTTCTCTTGATGCGGTGCAATGCGACAGCTACAGCGGCGACATCTACGATGCGACGGCAGCGGCTGCGATGGCGACACGCTTCTTCGGGGTTGCGGGGCGTTTCTTGAGATGCGGTGCAATGCGACAGCTACAGCGGCGACATCCACGATGCGAGGCAGCGGCTGCAACGGCGACACGCTTCTCCCTCTTGAGTCGCGCTTCCAGCTCCTTGCGACACGCAGTCCCTCAGAAGGCCCAAAACAGCAGCAGGCACTTCCAAAGAACTCTTGGGGAGCTGGGGGTTGAAGTCTGTTGTCCCTGAGACTTCAGCAGGAGGCAAGCTCTTTTCTCAAGCCCTTGGAGATCCTTCACAAGTTGAATAAAAGTGCACACAAAGTCCTTTTCTCCTTTCTTTGGCAGTCAGGCAACCACTGCAGGCCAATCCCCCAAGCAGCACTTCAGCTTAGGGATTGTCTCTCCTCAGTTCCTTCTGGTTCCTCTCCTCAGCAAAGGTTTCTTCTTGTTTCCCAAAGTGATCCAATTTCCTAGGGGTCTGGGTCCCCTTTTTATACACAGTTTTTCTTTGTTCTCTGAAGGCAGAGAGGCCTTTGCCTAGTCCAAAACCAGTTCTGGTCAGTCCTGGAGCACTTTGTTTACAGGACTCCTTCCTTCCTTTCAGAATGTGGGGCAGAGTGCTCAGCCGCCCGGCAGGAGGTGGAGCCAGCATTGTGGAAGGCAGGCACAGCCCTATTCAGACCCAGGTGCAACTCCTCCCTCCACTCTGGATGCAGATCTCTCTATTCAGCCCTGGCTGCCTCACCCTGTCTCCTGGAATTTCCCCAGCCCCTGTCACTCACAAACCCAGACAATGAATACACAACCTAGCAGAGGCAGGCTTGGAAGTTTAGGCAAGAAAATACCCACTTTCTAAAAGTGGTATTTTCAAACACAGAATGTTAAAACCAACTTCACTAAAAGATGTATTTTATCATTCTGAGTTCAGGCATACTAAATTCGTTTTTCTACCATGTTCCCTGGGTCAGGTAGGATTATAAGGTGTAATAATCAAAACTGCCCATTCTGGCCTATGGAGAACAGGTAGCCTTGCAATAGTGAAAAACGAAAATGGCTGTAATTCACTATTAGGACATGCCACACACACCAGGGCATGTCCTACCTTATACTTACAATGCACCCTGCCCTTGGGCCTACCATAGGGGTGTCTGACATGAAGAAAAGGGAAGGTTTAGGGACTGGCAAGTGGGTGCACTTGCCCAGTCAGTATGACAGTACCAGACTGCACACAGGCTCTGCAATGGCAGGCCTTAGACACACTTTTACAGGCTGCTTCTGTGGGTGGCACAACCAGTGCTGCAAGCCCACCAGCAGCATTGGATTTACAAGCCCTGGGCACACTCAGTGCACTGTACTAGGGACTGACAAGTAAACCAATCATCCAATCAGGGAGTCACTAATACATAACACAATTTATCATAGGGAGCACTTGCACTGTGGCACTGAATAGCAGTGGCACAGTGCCCAAAGCATCTAACACCAGCAAAAACAGATCAATAACATTGGAGGCATCATAAAAGAATGGAAGGGAGACCCACGCCAAGGATGCCAGGTCTAACACGTGTCCCCTCCAGCTGAAATGTGGGGAGAACTACCCTACCTCATGGGAGTTCTCTTCACTAAGGCGGAAAAATCTGGACAGACCATCAGCATTGGTGTGTTCTGTACCAGGGCGGTGTTCCACCGTGAAATCCATCCTCTGTAGGGAAATGGACCACCTCAACAGCTTTGGATTCTCACCCCTCATCTGCATCAACCATCTGAGGGGCCTGTGGTCTGTCTGAACCCGGAAGTGAGTCCCAAACAGGTATGGTCTCAGCTTCTTCAGTGCCCAGACCACAGCAAATGCCTCACGCTCAATAGCACTCCACCTCTGTTCCCGTGGCAGTAACCTCCTACTGATGAAGGATCCAGGCCCTCCTCATTCATCTGTGACAGAACAGCCCCCACACCATGCTCTGAAGCGTCTGTTTGTACTACGAACTCTTTGGAGAAATTGGGTGCCAGGAGCACGGGCGCCGTGCACATAGCAGTTTTCAGGGCCTCAAAAGCTTTCTGACAGGTGTCAGTCCAAATCACTTTCTTGGGCTGCTTCCTGGAAGTCAACGCCGTCAAGGGTGCAACAATGTTGCCATACCCCTTGACAAACCTCCTGTAGTAACCCGTGAGTCCTAAAAAGGCTCTCACCTCTGTCTGGGTTTTGGGGGTTCCCAAGTCAGGATGGTTTCAATTTTGGGTTGTAGGGGCGCCACCTGGCCGCTCCCCACCTGGTGTCCCAAGTACACCACGGAACCCTGCCCGATCTGGCACTTACTCGCCTTGATCGTGAGGCCTGCCCTCCGCAGCGCCATCAACACTTCCCAGAGGTGGCGCAGATGTTCTTCCCAACTGGCGCTGAACACCGCGATGTCATCCAGGTAGGCGGCACTGAACGAGTCCAGTCCAGCCAACACCTGGTTGACCAACCTCTGGAAGGTGGCAGGGGCATTCTTCATCCCAAAGGGCATCACCCGGAACTGGTAGTGCCCATCTGGTGTGGAGAATGCTGACCTCTCTCTTGCCCCATCAGTCAAGGCGATCTGCCAGTACCCAGACGTTAAGTCAAACGTGCTGAGGTACCGTGCAGCCCCTAGCCGATCTATGAGCTCAGTCAGCTCTGGGGATGGGGTGCGCGTCAGTCCTGGTGACTGAATTGAGCCCTCGGTAGTCCACACAGAACCGGAGTTCTGGTGTGGCACCCGGTGCGGCAGCCTTTGGGACCAAGACCACTGGGCTGGCCCAAGGACTGTTAGAGGACTCAATCACCCCTAACGCAAGCATTTTGGAGACCTCCTCCTTGATGCAAGCTCTCACCCTGTCAGTCACCCTGTAAGTTTTGTGCTTCACAGGTGTACTGTCCCCAGTGTCCACGTCATGGATGCACCAATCTGTGACACCGGGAACCAGGGAGAACAGGTCAGAAAACTGTCCCAGCAACTGGCGGCAGTCATTCTGTTGCTCAGGGGTCAGGGTGGAAGAGAGGTTGACACCATCCACTGACCCATCTTGCTCTGTCGCCGACAGGAGGTCAGGAAGAGGCTCGGTCTCCTCCTCCATCCCAGCATCTGTCGCTAAGAGCATGCCCACTTGGGACCTCTCCAAGTGGGGCTTCAGGCGGTTGACATGCAGGACCCTCAAGGGGTTCCTGGGAGACCGCAAGTCCACCAAGTAGGTAACCGGACTCTTGCGCTCTACAACCTCAAAGGGTCCGGTCCACTTATCCTGGAGCGCGCAGGGCTCCACGGGGGCCATGACCCACACTTTCTGACCAGGCTGAAGCTCTACCAGAGTGGCATTCTGGTCGTACCACCGCTTCATCTCCTCCTGGCTGGCTTCCAGATTCGCCTCAGCGAGTTGCCTGAAACGCCTAGTTTGGTTCCTAAAGGCCAGCATGTAACTGTATACATCCTGGGGAGGTTTCCTGGGAGATTGCTCCCAGCCTTCTTTGACCAAACTTAGAGGTCCCCTCACTGGGTGTCCATAGAGAAGCTCAAAGGGACTGAACCCTAGAGATTTCTGTGGCACCTCACGGTAAGCAAAGAGCAGGCATGGTAAGAGGACGTCCCACTTACGCCTCATAGGTTCCTCAAGACCCATAATCATGCCTTTGAGGGTTCGGTTGAACCTTTCAACCAACCCATTTCCTTGGGGGTGGTAAGGAGTGGTGAACTTGTAGGTTACCCCACACTCCTGCCACAGGGACTTCATATATTTGGAAATGAAGTTGGTCCCCCGGTCAGACACTACCTCGCGAGGGAATCCCACTCTGGAGAAAATTCCCATCAGTGCTCGTCCCACCACGGGGGCCGTCACTGTCCTCAGAGGTATGGCTTCCGGGTACCGGGTGGCATGGTCCACCAAGACCAGGATGAACCTGTTGCCCATGGCTGTCTTGGGGTCCAGTGGCCCCACAATGTCAATCCCCACCCGTTCAAAGGGGGTGCTGACTACAGGGAATGGCTGGAGAGGAGCCTTTTGCTTCCTCCCACTCTTTCCACTTGCCTGGCAAGTCTGACATGTCCTGCAGTGAGTGTCTGAACTCCTGCGCATTTGGGGCCAATAAAAGTGGGTGACAAGCCTCTCAAAGGTCTTGTCTTGCCCCAAATGTCCTGCCAATGGAACATCATGAGCCAGCCCCAGTAGGAAGGCTCTGAAGCGCTGGGGTACCACCAGCACACGGGCTGACCCAGGCTCAGCAACCTTAGGCTCAGTACAGGAGATCATTCTCCCAGTAAATCCAATGTGACCCAGACTGATCACCTGCGGCCTGGTCTGCTGCCTGTTGCCGCAGAACCACAAGAGAAGGGCATTCTTTCTGCTCCTTGCAGAATTCTTCCCTGGAGGGTCCTCCTTCTTGCTGCCAATGGGTCAGCTCAGGCAGGTCCCCCAGTTCAGCTACCTGTTCCCCTGTAGGCTCCAGGGCATCCCCCTCAAGGTCTGCCTCCTCCTGGACCGTGGGAACTTCGGGGCCGGTTTCCCGCACCCCCTGCCTCTTCTCGTGACGGCAGGTACCTGGGCCTCCCTCTCAGGCTCCAGGTCCTCTTGAGCACCTTTACTTGCTGCCATGGACCGGGTGGTCACACACGCCCAGTCAGGCAAACCCAACATCTCTAAATGAGCACTTCGCTCCACCTTCGCCCAAGGTGAGCTCCCCAAGTCGTTTCCCAACAAACAGTCAATAGGCATGGCGGGCCTCACAGCTACCTGAAGAGTACCAGAGACCCCCCCCCACTCAAAGGAAACCTGAGCCACCTTACAGTGACTCTCTGTGTTGTCAGCGGCAACAACTGGATAGAATGCATGGGGGACAACCTGCTCTTGAGACATCAGGTGACACTTGACAGCTGTCACACTGGCTCCTGTATCTCTAAGAGCCTCCACCCTATGGCCATTGATGGTCACCCACTGCCTGTATTTCTTAGTGTTATCAGGCAGCTGGGTCCTGGGGACCACCTCACAGTCTCCTAATGAGACAAGGGACATCTCTGCGGGACCCCACCCATCTTGGGCACCCATCTCCTCACCCAGGGCTACACTGGCCATCTGTCGGGGGGCTGCACCAGGAAGTGCTGTCTTTCCAAACTGGCGGCACCTGGGATCATTCGCCTTATGACCCAGGTCCCCACATTTGTAGCATCTCAGGGGTCCCCCTTGAACAGGTGGACCTGTCGGGGCCCCTGATGGTTTCTGGGGGGGAGGCTGGGAACCTTTCCCTTGGTTCCCTTGGGGACTACTTTGGGGCCTTCTTTGGAACTCCCTCTGTTTACCCTTGTCCCCCCCACTCTTCTGCTGGGGACCCTGCCCACTCTTGGCTGAGTCTCCCACTTGACCCTTGTGGACCCTGGAACTGACCCAGCGGTCCGCCTCCTCAGCAAGCTTCCTAGGATTAGTCAGCCTACTATCAATCAGGTGCTGGCGTAGCTCAGGAAAACAATTACTTGACAAGTGCTCCCATGCAATCAAATCAAGAAGCCCCTGAAAATCATCAACTTTGCTACCCTTCACCCAACCATCCAATGCTCTGCAGAAAAAAGTGACATATTCAACCCAGGTACTGTTCTCTATCTTTTTGCAACCCCTGAACCTCTGTCTATACAATTCAGGAGTCAAACCATACCTGGACATTAATGCATCTTTCATGTGGCTATAAGAATTATGGACATCAGAAGGCAAATCTAGCAGTGTGTCCCGCCCCTCACTAAGGAACCGTCCCCACAACCCCGCTCCCCAATCCTTCTCAGGGACCCGGTGGGAAGACATGGCTACCTCATAGGCCTTGAACCACTGCCCAATGTCATCATTCTTATAAAACTCTCTGACCACATCCTTAGGAATATACACCCTAGATTCAACAGGCATTGACGGTGTGCTGCCACCAGAGGGAGTAATCTCTAAGCTCCTAGCTTTCAAATCCAACTCCCTCAAACTTTTCTCATGCTCAAGCTGCATCCTCTTTTCTTCCAGGGCCATTTTCCTAATCTCCAATTGCCCATTCATTTTGGCCAGCTCCAACTCATGCATCCTACTTCTCTCTCTGTCCTCCAGTTCTTCTGTGGACAGACCTTTGGCAGAAACACTGCTACCTGCTGGGGAAGGTGCTCTCCTTTCCCCTGGACCCGGTGGCCCTTCCAGCTGCACACCGGCATTCTCATCCCCTTCCTCATTCTCAGGGGTTTTCCTTGCTTCTACCCAGGCCCTCAGCGCCTTGTAGAACTCATCCCTTTTGGTGAGCCCGGTAATTACAACGTTACATTTCTTGCAGAAGTGCTTCAGCTGTTTCACATTGTAGCATTCTAGTTTCTCCTCTTCCCAATCAAAATCAACAGATGCTATGGATGCTGGTTTCATGATGGTTGAACTTGGCAAAAATAGAAAATCCCAGAAAAAAGAGATCTACCAAAAGTATGTGGTCGCGTTTTGGTCTGCACTCACTAGTAGTGTTCACCAATCACTGTACATGAGTCACAAATGCAAGTCCAGAATCCTCACCGCTGACCACCAATGTTAGATTTGGGGGTCTCTAGTTGGCACAGGTAGGTACTTGTGACAAATAGGGACCCTCGCCTCTAGTCAGGGTAGGGGGGTACACTCCTAAAATAACCCCTGCTCACCCCCTTGGTAGCTTGGCACGAGCAGACAGGCTTATCTCAGAGGCAGTGTGTTAAGCATTTGTGAACACATACAGTAATCCAGTGACAACACTACAGATGGACACCACACAAGTTTTATATCAAAAATAAGTATTCTTTATATAGATTTAACACAAGACCATAAACGACAAAAATCCACAATACTGTACTTAAGAATGGTAGGTTTAGCTTAGTTCTCTTCAGTTCTTAAAATGCGACACTTTGAGTCAATGTACCTTACGATGCGTCACGCTTCTACAATGAAAGTGTTGCAGAGATGGAGATGCGGCAAAGATCCGGTGCAAAGAAATAAAGACGTCAAGTTCTTCCTGATGCGGCACGCTTCTCCGATGTTGCGAGAAGTCTCGGCTCGATGCGTCAGCTGCAGCGGCGACACCCTTGTTCCGTGATGCGACGACAGCGGCTTTGGCGGCGACACTCTTCTCCGACGTTGCGAGACGCTTCCGCTCGATGCGACAACTGCAGCGGCGACACCCTTGTTCCGTGATGCGACGGCAGCAGCTCCGACGGCGGCACGCTTCTCCGTGGATGCGAGGCGCTTCTCTTGATGCGGTGCAATGCGACAGCTACAGCGGCGACATCTACGATGCGACGGCAGCGGCTGCGACGGCGACACGCTTCTTCCTCGTGGCGAGACGCTTCTCTTGATGCGGTGCAATGCGACAGCTACAGCGGCGACATCTACGATGCGACGGCAGCGGCTGCGACGGCGACACGCTTCTTCGGGGTTGCGGGACGTTTCTTGAGATGCGGTGCAATGCGACAGCTACAGCGGCGACATCCACGATGCGACGGCAGCGGCTGCGACGGCGACACGCTTCTCCCTCTTGAGTCGCGCTTCCAGCTCCTTGCGACACGCAGTCCCTCAGAAGGCCCAAAACAGCAGCAGGCACTTCCAAAGAACTCTTGGGGAGCTGGGGGTTGAAGTCTGTTGTCCCTGAGACTTCAGCAGGAGGCAAGCTCTTTTCTCAAGCCCTTGGAGATCCTTCACAAGTTGAATAAAAGTGCACACAAAGTCCTTTTCTCCTTTCTTTGGCAGTCAGGCAACCACTGCAGGCCAATCCCCCAAGCAGCACTTCAGCTTAGGAATAGTCTCTCCTCAGTTCCTTCTGGTTCCTCTCCTCAGCAAAGGTTTCTTCTTGTTTCCCAAAGTGATCTAATTTCCTAGGGGTCTGGGTCCCCTTTTTATACACAGTTTTTCTTTGTTCTCTGAAGGCAGAGAGGCCTTTGCCTAGTCCAAAACCAGTTCTGGTCAGTCCTGGAGCACTTTGTTTACAGGACTCCTTCCTTCCTTTCAGAATGTGGGGCAGAGTGCTCAGCCGCCCGGCAGGAGGTGGAGCCAGCATTGTGGAAGGCAGGCACAGCCCTATTCAGACCCAGGTGCAACTCCTCCCTCCACTCTGGATGCAGATCTCTCTATTCAGCCCTGGCTGCCTCACCCTGTCTCCTGGAATTTCCCCAGCCCCTGTCACTCACAAACCCAGACAATGAATACACAACCTAGCAGAGGCAGGCTTGGAAGTTTAGGCAAGAAAATACCCACTTTCTAAAAGTGGTATTTTCAAACACAGAATGTTAAAACCAACTTCACTAAAAGATGTATTTTATCATTCTGAGTTCAGGCATACTAAATTCGTTTTTCTACCATGTTCCCTGGGTCAGGTAGGATTATAAGGTGTAATAATCAAAACTGCCCATTCTGGCCTATGGAGAACAGGTAGCCTGCAATAGTGAAAAACGAAAATGGCTGTAATTCACTATTAGGACATGCCACACACACCAGGGCATGTCCTACCTTATACTTACAATGCACCCTGCCCGTGGGCCTACCATAGGGGTGTCTGACATGAAGAAAAGGGAAGCTTTAGGGACTGGCAAGTGGGCGCACTTCCCCAGTCAGTATGACAGTACCAGACTGCACACAGGCTCTGCAATGGCAGGCCTTAGACACACTTTTACAGGCTGCTTCTGTGGGTGGCACAACCAGTGCTGCAAGCCCACCAGCAGCATTGGATTTACAAGCCCTGGGCACACTCAGTGCACTGTACTAGGGAATGACAAGTAAACCAATCATCCAATCAGGGAGTCACTAATACATAACACAATTTATCATAGGGAGCACTTGCACTGTGGCACTGAATAGCAGTGGCACAGTGCCCAAAGCATCTAACACCAGCAAAAACAGATCAATAACATTGGAGGCATCATAAAAGAATGGAAGGGAGACCCACGCCAAGGATGCCAGGTCTAACAGTGGGGTAAAGAATTTGAGAATGTTACCGATCACAAACCCCTTATATATATGATGGACGGTTCAGGGAGAGGTAACAATAAGGCTTCTTCTAGACTTGTACGATTGATCGCAAAATTACAGGAATATAATTTTAAGGTGAAATACATTCCTGGTAAACTTAATTCAAGAGCAGATTTCCTCTCAAGAATGCCTATTGCCAACTGTGAAGATGAAGACAAAGAGGAAGTGGAATTCGTAGTTGCCCCAATTGATGCTACAATACTAAGTATTGGAGATATTACTGAAACAGAATGGATTGATAATCTTAAAAATGACTATACCTTACAAAAAGTAATAGAATATATTATTACTAAATGGCCTCTGTTGCGTAATTTGAACAATGACTTAAAATTTTATCACCAAGTATCAGATGAATTAACTGTTGTTAACGGACTACTTATGAGACATGACTTATTCATTCCACCTAATAAACTTAGGAAAAGACTCATTTGTATCGCTCATAAAGGCCATCCAGGATCAACAGCCACAAAAAGCATTCTCAAAGAATATTATTGGTGGCCAGGACTTAATTCAGATGTCAACAACCACATTGATTTTTGTGAGGAATGCTTGAGAGCAGATAAACATTGGAAAGTTAGCAAAAACGATATGCAATTAATTGAAATACCCAAGGGCCCTTGGTCAAAAATTGCAATTGACTTTTCAGGACCATTTGTATGTATGGAAGACAACTGTAAATTTCTTGTAGTATTGTCTGATTATTACTCCAAGTGGATTCACTATAAGTTTGTGTCCAATATAACAACTGATATTGTGATTGAGTTCTTGAACGTAATTTTTGCCATTGAAGGTCAACCGAAAATTTTAGTGTCTGATAATAGTACCCAATTAGTCTCGTCAAAAATGTGCAATTTCTTAAAGATGTTAGGCATTAAACAAGAAAAAACACCGTTGTACAGCCCATCTTCCAACGGTCAAGTTGAGCGAGTGAATAGATTTCTAAAAGAGGGTGTTCAACTAGCCATTGCATCTAATTTACCAGTACAAAAATATATTCAGGAAAAAGTTTGTAGTTACAACAACACAGTGAATAAAATCACTGGACAATCACCATTCTTTCTCATGAGAGGGAGAAAAAGCAATACCATGTTGACACCTAAATTTACTAATTGGTATCAAGAAAATACTGAAAGTACCAAAATTGATGATTCCAAAGTGAATGTACATCAGAAAATAGTCGAAAGACAAGTCTTGACTAAAGCTTATCATGATGTCGCAAACAAAACTAAACATAAGATGTTCAAAATAGGTGACTTTGTCATTATCAAAAAACCAATTAAAGTTCAAAAGGGGGAATCTTCCTTTACCAGACCATACAAAATTGAGAAAGTGTCAAAAGGTTCAGTCTACCTAGGTGCTAAGGGTTGGTGGAGTAAGAGTGATGTCGTAGGTCTCAAGCCAGAACAGGAAGGAATTCTTCTTAAAAATTTGGAAAACGTTGATTCTGGTTCCAATTTTGAATTCTCAAACACTTTTAATAGAGATGTTATTTCACCCACATCTCATTCTACCACATTTTCTGAAAACGTTGAAAAAAGTGTTGATGTTAATGAACATGATGTTAATTTCAGGACTTAGAGTCCTCCACAAGTTCCTATTTCCATTGATGAACAAGATTCAGATGTTTTCAGCGAATGTGATTTGCCTTGTACTTCTCATGATGTTATTATAGCAAGTAGAAGAATGATCAAACAACTCAAACACCTTGATGATTTCGTATTGTATTAGCTTTGCTGTTTTCCTTTTATAAGTGGTGAGATGTTGTGCTCCTTATCTTCCACCTATCTTTCTTTCCCTCACCCTATCTTCTTTCCTTTCCTTCCTTCCTCCTGTCCTATCACATTCCTTCTTTTCTATGACGTTTTCCCCCTGACCTCACTGTATAAATATGATGCTTTGGAACGTTCGTCATTTCACCCCTTGACTCTTCATTGAACTGCACCACTTGTTCCACTTGCGTGTGGGCCTTATTAATTACTTATACTAAATAAATTAATCTTCTTCAACTTCATGTTTACTCCTTGACTCAACATGCTTCTTCCCCCTCCTTTTCCCAAGGTCTGTGTTGCTTCTTCACCCTCCAACCCCCATTGTCTGTGTTGCTTCTTCCCCCTCCCACCCTCTTGTCCGTGTTGCTTCTTCCCCTCCCACCCTTGCTGTCCATGTTGCTTCTTCCCTTCCCACCCTTGCTGTCCATGTTGCCCCTCCCACCCTCACTTCCCATTGTCCCGGTTGCTTCTCCCCCTACCACACCTTTGTCCATGTCACTGGCATTGCCATAACACTTTTTTCTAACTTTTAGCCATGCTGCATAGCAGCTGCGCTTCTCTACAACATGGCTACAAGACATTGGAAAACCCAATTTCTCTGCATAGGTGAAACCTACTGGCTTTCCCAGAGCTGTTCTATTCAATCAAGGGCAAGTTGCTGCTAACGTCTCTGCGGCTGCAATAGCACCAAAATGTATTTGTGTCATGTAAAATGTATCTATTACAGTCTGCCAAAAATGCAGTGTATACATTTTAGTGTAAAATTATTTATGTTTTTATTAAGTAATTTTACATACGTGTGACCCCATAATAAAACATGTTATATTACAATAAAATCTTACTTGATAGGATGTGTTGACGGTCACACTACAAAGGAATTTCTGGTGCATTACAAAATAATATTTAAGAATCATTTTTCGGGCACACCTTCAATGTTTTATATAATCTAAAGTTGTTGAAGTAATGGATATTAGTGGTGTGTTTATTATGGTTTCATATAAATCAGATTTACAAATAGGTTTTTTTTTTTTTCACGGCGGGACAAAAATGCTAGCCTTTCAAAGTTTATTTCCCATTCGTCTTTGCGAGACGACATAGGCAGAGAAGAAGGACATATTTCGTCGGGGCGAAGCCTATTAAAGGTCAACAATGGTCTCTGTATACGTTAAGGCATTTCTGGCTGATAGCACACTAGGCTGAATCTAATCTGAGATAAATGTGAATGTCTCAGGTCTTGACTCACTCATCCATATGCAGCGTTCCGGTTAATCAAACTTCCAGCATCCCGCGTGGTGCCTGATGACAGCTCAGCTGCGTATAACACGTAGCTCTAGAACGATTGCCCGTCACGATCTCTGTCACGCTTTTGTACGCTCGAGCCGTACTGCGTCACTGCTGGGCCTGGTAGTGATATCTGATAGTTCGGGGGCCTGGTAGTGATATCTCTGATAGTTACGAATCATTTCTTTTCTAATTCTAGGCTCGAAGAGAGATGAGCACAGTTTGTGCTTGTGGATTGTGAAAGCACTGTGTTCCGGATAACTTACTGTTTCCTGTTATAATTGCTGCTCGTGGTCTGACGCCTCACAGAAACGGAGGACGAAGTGGTAAGTGTATGGCGGGGGAAGGAGAGGTTTCATGTGGCGTAACCAGGAATTTTCTGATTGATAAGCAGCGAGACAATGTGGTTACACTGATAAATGCAGGAATTTTTTTCCGAGCCTAGCTGCCAAATAGCGTCGCCACCAGGACTGGACTGGGAACCAAAATGAGCACTGTCAAAGTTGTTCAAAAACATATTCAAACCAGCCACCATTATTATTATTTTTTATTTATTTGTTTGCTTTTTTGCTCGCTTGTTTGTTTCTTTCTTTTCCTCTCTCTTGCAACACTGCCGTGGCTGCTGTAATAAAGCCTGAGGGGGATGGCAGCCCTGGGCCCTCGAAATTACTGGACTCCTGCACGAAAATGCCAGAAAGGTTAAAAGGCCGGACTGGACCTGGTTGCCACATAGATTCATGTTAAGGATTCATGTGCCAGATTGACAAACCCATTTACATCTGCAAGTAAAATGTACAAATGACTTGGCTTAGAAGTACACAAATAGTCAACCCGCATTCATAAATCTATTTACTCCCGTGTAATATTACCCCACAACTGTGTAATAAGGAGTAATAGTAGGAAGAAATGCTTTAGTTTGAAGCGTTATGGAAGGTATTAAACTGCATAGACTGGCTAAACTAACATACAGTTGCTTGTGGGACGTAAAAGTGATCTTTGAGAAATTAGGAAGTTGTCCTCCGAACAAGTATTTATCATTACATCAGTTTTCAAGTAAATTGGCAACTTTATTGTGTTTGATATCGTTCAGAAGAGTTAGTGATGTAAAATCGTTAGAGGCGAGTAATCATGTTTACAATGCTGATGAGGGTTTCCTTCAAATTTCACAAGAACAAAGACAGTGTTATCTTTAGTATTTTATCCGAGGTTTAATGATAATCTGGCTTTTCCGGTGTTGCACCAAGTGACCCTGCAAGACTCAGATTGGCAGCCTGGGGTTTGAAAGGCAAACCTAGGGCCCTTCAGGATTCTGCAGCCATGGCACTACAGATGTCTAAAAGATCTTCCACTTTAAAATCTTATTCCAAAAATGGGGGATCTTTTAGTAGATGGTGTGTTGGGAACTAGTTTGATCCTCAAATAGTAGCCTGGGCCCTCATTCTCTCATTTCTCTAGGATGGTTTCTACATCCGCCTGAAAATCTCCACTTTAAAGATCCAGTGGGCAGCCATCAGAGCCTTCAGGGGTACATGGGAAAAAGTTTCAGATGATAAAGTTTAAGTTCAACATCTGATCAAGGGGTTTAGTATTATCCACCCTTTTTCTTTTCCTGTTTTAACTACTTAGGACCTTTGTTGGGTGCCTTAAAGGATCCACCATTTGAGCCTCTAGAATCAGTGTACATAAAAATTATGACACTAAAAACATTTTTTCTGGCAACAGTTACCACAGTCAGAAGACTGGGGTACTTGCTTTATTGTCTTGTATGCATCCTTTTGGCAGACTTTCTGAGGATAGAATTTTTCTTTTGTCAGCTCCATCTTTTGTGCCGAAAGTAAATTCTTCCTCCCATAAGGATCAAGAAGTGACTTTACGACCGTTATTTCCCAGTTGATTATGCTACACAGGTTAGATGTGAGAAGGGCTCTTGTCATCTAGCTAGAGAGAGTTTCCTCCTTCACAGCTTCTGATTTACTATTTGTCAACTTTGGAAAGGCAAAAAGGGGTGAAAACCGTCAGTATCCTCCGTTAGTAGCGGAGTAAGATTCCTGGTTTCTTTGACTTACAGGTCAATGGGACATTAGGAATATGTGGATTTTCAGGGAGAGGGATGCTTCTTCCTTTCTTGAATGCATGCAACCTTCAGTAAGATGTTATTTATTTATTTATTTATTTAAGCAATTTGTAGAGCGCACAAATACCCTTGGGTGTCTCGGCGTTGACATGACTCTTGGCAGAAATGTAAGAGTATGCCCCCTCCTGAAAATCCAGTCTTATCAGAGTGCTACCAAAGAAATCTCCAAACTAATGAAATGAGCATGAACTGAAAAAGCATCTTCCCAAAGAATGTTCACTCACAGAATAGTCCTTCAATAACTAAGAAATTGATCACCTTGAAACTTTAGAGAGTCACAAATTTTCTCTGAACCTTATATTCAGGCTATCCGTGTACTATAACTGTTGATGATTCAGATGAAAACATTTGATAACAATCAGCAACATATGGCTTCGATAGAAAATGAATTAAAAACACAATTAATTCTCTAAGTACGAGCTAACTTCAACTAAAAATTTACAGAACTGATTTGATGACTTTTTACAAATGACCCAAAAAAATCAAGGTCGACATTTTACTGGCAGTGTATGGAAAAGAAGGAAGCACTAGAATGTAATTCAAATAGACCAACCTAAACTAATTCAAGACTTGAGAGAACATTGAGTCCATAATGCGACGAAAAATGGCAAGAGCATTTTACATCATAAATGGCATTACACAATATTCAAAACGCCCAAATGGTGTGTGAAACACTGTTTGCCCCTCATCCACTTCCTTGATTCTCAGTAAATAAGAAGCACCTCATAAGACAAGTGTAGAAAACAAATTGTGCTCCACGGAATAGACTTAAAAATATCCTTGAAATGAGGCAAAGGATATCTATCATTGATCGTGATCTGATTAAAGCCTTTATAATCAATACAAGGTCTTGGTCTTTCCCAAGTACAAAAAAACCAAGGTGCTTCTGCAGGTAATTAAGATGGCACAATGAACCCATTCTTTAAATTCTCCTGTAAATATGTGTTAGAAATGGGGTCTTTAGTTGGCAGTGGCTTGCACCCTGTCCAAGTGTCGTGTAA